>CM024588.1:20218770-20879376 GCA_014182565.1 Eucalyptus marginata | reverse complement strand
CCGAATTTCCAATTCCCATTTTCAATAAATTGAAATGGGCATTTCATCACTGCGCCTATAGTTCTTTTCCGAAAGCAGTCGCTCGTGGGATAACTAGTGCAAGGTGGCTGTTAAGAATTCTAATGCATCGGACTCGAGAATGACCGAGAAATGATGCTTTCGGCCGAGTTAATCTACAAGGGTCATTACGGCACGGTCAAAAATCGATTAGAGACCGAAGATGAATCAACTGACAAAAGAGCATGTGATCAGAGTGTGGGTGATTCCACCGGATCGCAATAATCTTGTCGATAAAACATTGAACCCGGCTTTACGTCGTTTGGTATCCGTGTCCATGTTTGAAACATTGAGATTATCGACAACCGAGAGTCGCCAATGTGTCAAAGATGTACATTGGGCTTGAATGATCAACCACGGGTCAAATGCACGAAAATTTCTAAAGGCTACCAGATCGGGACGCGCTAATATCGTGCCGAGTGAAATTAACCGTGAATGAGATCAATTCAGAAATTGGAAGTCTTGGTGTGTCACAAATCATTTTAGGAACATTGAAACATCTTCGGAAGATTTTTCATGCAAACCGAGTTTTTCGCAAAATAATCAAATTATGGCTAAATTGGTTCGGAAGAACGGTAGGCCAGCTCTTGGCTATATTTTTAGATCAAGATGGTTCTATGGTCAAGTGATTGTGTGAATTGAAGTGGGGTGACATTGGATTAATTTTACAAACTTCAATTTGGCTCAATTGGAAGTGGATAGAATGGAATTGAAGAATGTGATGCACAAGTTTAAAATTGGTATGCCGCGGCGAAATTGAATTGGACCTATTGGGAAGATTGTGGTGGAAGATTTGGGTGAGTGGGGAGTGATGTCACATGAGGTCATGGTGGAAGCCATTTTGTTGGATTAAAGAAAAGAAAAGAAAAAGAAATGGTCCAATCTCTCTCTCTCTCCTTCCTCTCTCCCTTCCATTGGTTTCCCCCTCCATCTACATCTGTGCGAAGACCAGAAAATGGAGGAAGGAACCAAACGGGCATGGCACGTCGCATGCCACCAGCCAGCCTCCTGTTGTTATCCTCGTCGTTAGTCCGTGCGCCACCACCCACGCGCCGCTCGCGACGCCGTCGCCCCTCCCATGTGCGCCTCCCGTCTTTCTCCCTCCATCTCCGGTTTGCTCAAAGACCAATGAGATGCGAGGACGCTTCGAAGCGGCGGCCCGCGGCGCCCCGCTCCGTCGGCGCTGTCGCACACCACCTGACCGCATGCCACCGCCACACCGTCTCGCGCTCACACTCGCGCTTGCCCGCGCTTAGCCAACGCCACTGCGTCTGGCCTCCCCGTGCACCTCAAGAGCTGCCGGCTCGTCCACCGCCGTCGTGAGCCACCGTCGACCTCCCCACCAACCCGTCCAAGCCCCCCGGTCTTTCCCGCTTATTTCGGTCCCAAAGCTAGCCCCGGATTCGCCCTCTACGAGCAGCGGCGAAGCAACCAGAAAAATGGGTATGGCAGCCTGGTTTTGGCCCGTTTTGGCCGGCTTCCCGGCCCCAAGGTTAGGTCCGCCTTTGGGAAAGTCAATCCCTCGACGCCCTCGTCGTTTTGGTTCGGCTTGGCTTGCTAATCCGGTGAGTTTAGCTCACTAAACCCCGCTTAGAGGGTTAATTATGCTTAGGGAGGTTTAGTTTATGTTAAGTGTTATTAGGTGGTTAGTTTAATTTATTTAAGTGTAGATTATATTAAGGTGCTTGATTAACTTAAAGTGTGTTTAATTTAAGGCTAAGTGAATGTTTATATTAATATAAGCTTTGATGTGACTTAAAGGAATTTTCTTTTTGATTTATTTAAGTATTCCGAATTTATTAAATAAATTAATATATATTTATTCGAAATTATTAAAAATATTATTATTTAATTATTTTCGAATAAATTTAAGTATTTATTAAATTCCAAAAATTTTGTCGGGACCTAAATTCTTAGAATTTTTTCGCGTTGATATCCCCGTGTGCTCGAGATTTTTAATTTGATGAATGGATATTACAAATTGAGTGTTGATTGTGAAAATGTGGATTTCACTCAAAACCCAGTGTCGGGTTTTTGATACCAAAATTGGGTTTTAAGTATTATATTAAATAGTGGGGTTGGAAAAAGTGAGATATTGGTTTCTGGATCGAAATTAACGTGTCCCCACACGCGTGGTTATTATTATTACTACCAGATTTTTGTGATACAAATTGTGCCCCCAACACGAAGGAATTAAGACGAGGTAAGTCTTATGTGTGATATGGCTAGGCCACCCGGCTGTATTTTTCTTTCTAATAGGGGTTTAGGGGGTTGAACTTTGCTGAGACAATGTCTCGCCGTTGTTAGCCAAAATTTCAGGTCCCTAGATGGCGGTCATGGAGGACCCGAAGCCATGGAGTCTGGAAAGGTGGAAACTGAAAGATCGGTGAACGTGTCCTGCTAGTTGGTCTTAGGATAGTTCCCTTGTTGTCGAGCCAGTCTATTTTGTAGACGGTCCAGTGTTGTATTTAAACCTATGTGTTTATAAATGAGTGTTTGGTATTGTGATTGATTGCCTGCTTTTCTATCCCAAGTTAAATGTTGTCAGGGGATTTGTTTCGCTTCCGCATGCGTAATATAATGAATGGGTCGGCGACGTATCCTGGGATGTCGCATATTTGATCGACCGCAGTGGGATATGCGCGCGCTCGGGGTTCAGGGCATGACATGTAAAAGCCCATGTTAGGTCCACTAGGCATCCTTACGCATCAACTTTCTATGGGTTGGCGTTGCTACATCACAACTTCCACTTGTTGGGAAATCACAACCATTGACTTTGATATCGTTGTTGGGAGTACGCGGTAGAAGTCCAATACCTTCACATAAGGAGATCGCCAAGAAGGGCCTAAATACGAGTCCGTCAATATATTCGGTTGTACACACTTTCACGTAAAAGCTTAAACCAATGAAATATTGACGACTTAGGATATATTAACTGCTCTACACATCAATTGTCCAATGTGGAATTTCTCAAACACAACCCACTCACACGTGCATCCTAACAAAAGTTATAAACCTTTTACAATTGTGCCAAATCAGTTTTAGACCTTTTCACCTATCTCGCCCAAATTTGGCCAGGGTAGTGTTGATGTGGACAAATTTTTTCAATTTTTTATTCTCTCCCTCCCTCCCTCTTCCTTCCTTCCTCCCCTAGTCAGTCACCGCTAGACCTCGGCGACCGGCCAAGGCGTTGTCCAATGAGGTCAAGCCTGTTGGCCATTGGACTCCTCCCTCCCCTAGTTGGCTACCCGGACCTCGACGACCAGCCGGAGGTGTTGTCTGTGAGGTTGAGCCTCACTGGCCATTGGCCTAGGCAAGGTTGAGCCTTGCTAGATCAATGGCGAAGTCAGCCTCGTCCAACCATAGTGAGGCCAAGCTCGCCTAGCAATGGCAAGGCTTCGCTCTGGCTGGGTGAGGCCGACCTCCCCATTGATCAGGAGAGGCTCAGCCTCACCATAGTTGGGCGAGGCAACACTTCACCGTTGTTGGGAGGCTCACCTCGCCAATGGCTGGCTAGGGCAAGCCACACTAGTCAAGTTTGTCCACATTAGTGTTGGCCAATCAAATTTGGCTTAGATTAAATTGACATAATTGCACAAAAATTTAGGACTTTTTGATAATTCTTCCTAGGATTTGGTCAATTTTGTATGGGAAGACTAAGTAGAGCACATTCTGAAATGTTGTGCATATTCTTAAATGTTATTGGATTTATTTTTATTATGTAAACTAATTATTGTGAGTGCATTCTCTTCATGCAAAATCCATGATTTTGATTTTATTTTTTGAAGTGAATTTTTTTTCTTTTAAAAGTTAGTCAATGCATATTATTAATAAAATTTAATACCTAAACATTTTTGTTCATTATGAAAATATTCTTTGTTAGTTCATTTTCAAAGCGTGCAAATGATCATTTTTTAAAAAATACATTATACAATAATTAATTTTTCCCTAAAAGAAATACATGATAACACTCGGATGCTTTTCGAACATAAATATGAGATTGTTGCTTTAATTATCCATTGATTGTTCAATTGACCATTGATAGACATTAGAGTGGACCACGATCAACCATCATCTCTAATACCATTCATTGAGAATACACAATAAAAGCCTGATACTTTTAGCTATGGAGATCGCCAAGGAAGAGTTTTTAGTATGAGCAGTCAGCGTTGGATGGGCTAAATGAATATATTAACTACTCCACACAACCTGATGTGAATTGCTGCGGAAGGATCGTTCTACGAAGGCCTAGATGGTTCGAATTGCAAACCTCGACCTCCAATCAAACCTGTGATTGGCAACCTCGGTATGAACGTGACCTGTTGACGAACACGTGTCAACCAACCAACGTTATAGACGCCACGAACGAAAGAATTCGCTATCTCGCTCGATAAGTCAAATCAACCGTCACAAGGGAATCTTGATTAGGTCAAGTCCTCAAAGAACAGTAAAGAGAATCTCTCAATTATTTCTCAAAGTAAAATATATCTGTCCCCAAGAAATTCAGTCGGTCTTATATATAGGCTTTCTAGCCATCACACAAACCCTAAAACCAACCCTAGAAATATAATGCGTCATATTCTAGAATATTCCTAAACAAGAAGATATATATATATCTCTCTCTCTATAAATATATATCTATATATATTTGACTTGGTCAAATATTTGGTGTCCATATAATCAAATTGCGCCAAGATTTCCAAGATTCTTCAAGATTTGATCCAAGGTTATCTCCACGTTGAAGATCACGAACCATGACACCAACAGCTTGCCTAAATTGCTTGGCCCGCGCTCGAGTGATCGAACCCGGTAGGAATAGACAATGGGTCCTTAGCACCTCCTCCTCGATATGGCTCGATGTCCCACATCATTCCCTCCCCGTGCAAAGTTTGCCCTCAAATCATCAACGGCATGAAAGAGTCAAAGTCAGAAACATTAAATGTGGCACTAACATCATACTTACCTGGAAGATCAAGCTTGTAGGCATTATTGTTAACTCTTTCCAAAACCATGAATGGTCCATCCCTCGCGGTAATAACTTAGAATGTCGCTGCTCAGGAAATCTCTCTTTGCGCATATGAACCCAAACCCAATCGCCAGGTTCAAACACCACTTCCTTACGCCCTTTGTTGGCTTGCCTTGCATATTGCTCAGTCTTGCGCTCAATATTTGCGCGCGTCTTCTCATGCAACACCTTGACAAATTCAGCTTTCTTTGCTCCATTTAAATCACACGCTCATCAATAGGTAAAGGGTTAAATCTAACGGAGTTAACGGATTAAAACCATAGACAACCTCAAATGGTGTAAATTTAGTAGCAGAATGCATGCTCTATTATATGCAAATTCAACATGTGGTAGACAATCTTCCCAAGATTTTATGTTCTTTTTAATAATAGCTCGCAACAATACCCCTAAAGTTCTATTAACTACCTCGGTTTGACCATCGGTCTGTGGATGACAAGTAGTAGAAAATAACAACCGTGTTCCTAATTTTTTTCCACAATGTTTTCCAAAAGTAGCTAAGAAATTTAGAATCTCGATCTGAAACAATCGATCTAGGCATGCCATGCAAACGTACAACTTCCCTAAAAAGAACAAATCAGCAACATGAGATGCATTATCAGTTTTATGACAAGGTATAAAATGAGCCATCTTTGAAAACCGATCAACAACCACATAAATAGAATCTCTACCATTCTTAGACCTAGGCAATCCTAACACAAAATCCATAGAAATATCAGTCCAAGGATGCGTTGGAATAGGTAATGGTGTATACAAGCCCATGCGGTTTAGTTGTAGACTTTGATTGCTTACAAGCAATGCATCTCTCACAGACACCGTGTAACATCTCTCTTCATATGTGGCCAAAAAAATGTTCATGTAGTACTTCATAAGTCTTACTAATGCCAAAATGTCCCATTAAACCACCACTATGCGCTTCTCACCAACAATTCACGCAAAGAACACTTAGGCAAACATAGTTTGTTTTCACGGAAAAGATAACCTTCATGCCTATAGAATTTATCAAATGCAGCGTGTTCACATGTTTCATATACTCTCCCAAAGTCATCATCATCAGTATATAAGCCCTTGATATGCTCAAAACCTAGACACTTTGCTTCTAAAATAGTTAGAATCGCGTACCTTCGAGAAAGTGCATCGGCTACCACA
This sequence comes from Eucalyptus marginata, assembly GCA_014182565.1. NCBI lineage: Eukaryota > Viridiplantae > Streptophyta > Magnoliopsida > Myrtales > Myrtaceae > Eucalyptus > Eucalyptus marginata. Next base: position 20,873,147 of record CM024588.1, on the reverse strand, counting down.
TTCTCCTTACCTTTCTTGTACTTGATCACATATGGAAAAGTCTCAACGAACTCCATCCATTTGGCATGTCTTTTATTCAACTTTTGCTGCCCTTTCAAGTACTTCAAGGTCTCGTGGTCGGTGTGGATCACAAACTCCTTTGGCCATAAATAATGTTGCCAAGTCTCCAAAGCTCGCACTAAAGCATACATCTCCTTATCATAGGTAGGATAATTCAATGTTGCTCCACTCAATTTTCGCTGAAATAAGCTATGGGACGCCCTCCTTGCATCAACACGGCTCCAATTCTGTACCAAAAGCATCGCACTCTATCTCAAAGTAGCACTGAAATTTGGCAAAGATAACAAAGGAGCATTAGTTAACTTATCTTTTAGCAAATTAAATGCTTTCTCTTGCTCTTCTCCCCACGTGAAACCCACGTGCTTCTTGATAATCTCAGTTAAAGGTGCGGCAATGGTGCTAAAATTTCTCACAAATCGCCGATAAAAACTCGCCAATCCATGAAAGCTACGCACCTCTCCCCTTGTCTTAGGCGTTGGCCATTCACGAATTGCTTTGACCTTTTCTTCATCAACTTTTTGTATACCATCAAGCACTAACAACAAATCCTAGAAATACTAATTTGTTGGTAACAAAAGACTTCTTTAGATTAGCGTATAATTGTTCGGTCCTTAAAACCCTGCAAGACAGATCGCACATGCTTAATATGGTCATCAAGGCTTTGACTATATATCAAGATATCATCAAAATAGACAACCACAAATCGACCAATAAAAGCACGCAAAACATGATTCATAAGTCGCATAAAAACGTGCTCGGTGCATTAGTTAATCCAAATGGCATGACTAACCACTCATATAACCCATACTTGGTCTTAAATGCAGTTTTCCATTCATCACCTTCTTTCATCCTAATTTGATGATAGCCACTTTTCAAATCAATTTTAGTGAAAATGCAAGAACCATGCAACTCATCCAACATGTCATCTAACCTAGGAATAGGGATGTCGATACTTTACCGTAATATTATTGATTGCTCGGCAATCGACACACATTCGCCAAGTTCCATCCTTCTTTGGCACCAACAAAACAGGGGACGGCGCACGGGCTAAGACTCTCTCTCACATGCCCTCGCTCCAATAGTTCACTAACTTGCCGCTGAAGTTCCTTTGTCTCCTCGGGATTGCTTGATATGCGGGTCGGTTAGGTAATGGCACACCAGGAATCAAGTCAATTTGATGTTCTATGCCTCGAATCGGTGGTATCCCTCCGGGAAGTTCATCGGGAAAGACGTCTTCAAATTCCTGCAATAAAGACACAATAGGACTAGGCAAACTTGGGTCAAGATCGTTGGTAGAAAACAAAACCTCCTTGTACACAAGTACAAGCATTGGTCGATCTAGAACTAAGGCTCTCCTCACTTCACTGATTTTTGCATAAAATTATTTTGCCTCTTTTCTTTCCTCTCTTTTTCCCTCGGTTTTTACCACAATATTTCTCTCGGCCTCTCCTTTTCCTTGCGTCTCGGACACACCACGCAAGCCCTCGATTTCTCACCTTTTCTCTCTCTCTCGGCTTCTCGTTGTAACTTTAACGATCTTGATACACCTCACTAGGTGTCATTGGTACCAAGGTATAAGTCTTTTGATTCATCACCAATGAATAACGATTAGTATATCCATCATGATGTACCTTTCGATCATATTGCCATGGTCTTCCAAGTAAGACATGACCCGCTTGCATAGGTACAACATCACACTCTACCTCATCCTTGTATTTCCCTATCTCAAATGGAATTCGAACTTGTTTCGACACCTTCACCTCACCACTATCATTTAACCATTGAAGTCTATAAGGCCTAGGGTGCTTTGTCGTTTTCAAACCCAACTTATCCACCATAGTACAACTTGCCACATTCGCACAACTACCTCCATCAATTATCATACTACGGATCTTACCATTCACCACACATCTTGTATGAAACAAGTTATCTCTTTGTTGATGATGCTCCTCCTCTTTTACTTGCACACTCGGAGAGAACGCCTAACCACCAATAAGTCTCCTTTTATAGCCACTTCTCCATCACTACAATCCTCCAACGGTGGCATCTCATCATCCTCTTCTTCCCTCTCACTTTCGGACTCAACATCACCATGTCCAGTCATGATCATCACCCTCCCTATTAGGGCATTGATTAGCCATATGACCCCTGCCCAAACACTTAAAACATTTAATCTCACGAGTTCTAGTGTTAGGGTTTCGGTTTTACCGAAGCCGGATTCGTTCCAACTTTACCGTCCCTCTCCTTCTCCTTTGAGGTTTTGGTTTTGGTGTTGTTTTCCTCTCCAATTTGGCTTTTCATCTCTCTTCCAATTGGATCTCCAATTTTGATTTGAACCTCCTCCACTTTTGTGATTTCGGTCCATCTTCAATTGCCGCTCAACTTTGATGGCTTTGTCCACCAATTCCTCCAATTCAACATAGTGTTGCAGCTCCACTACCCTTGCTATGTCTCGACTCAAACCACTCAAAAATCTTGACATTGTGGCCTCACGATCCTCCACCACATTAGCACGGATCATGGCAATCTCCATCTCCTTGTGATACTCTTCCACGGTCTTATTGCCTTGTGTGAGATTTTGTAACTTTTGAAACAAATCTCGATGGTAATGACTTGGTACAAAACGCCTCCTCATCACTGCTTTCATCTCATCCCACGTCTCTATCGGTCTTTCACCATTGCGCCTCCTACTAGTCACAAGTTGATCCCACCAAATTATAGCATAATCAGTAAATTCAACAGCTGCAATTTTTACCTTTTTGAGCTCGGAGTATCGTTGGCAATCAAATACCATCTCCATGCGTTTCTCCCACTCTAGATACGCATCGGGATCATTCTTTCCTTGGAAAGAAGGAATCTTCATCTTGATATTGCCAAGTTCATTATCTTCTCGATGTCTAAACCCTCGGGCTCCATTCCACCTTCCAAATCGAGCATCTCATCATCCTCCATGTCAGCCTCATCATCATCATAATGCCGCTGTCTTCTAGGTTGTGTTCTAGAGGCATCTCGTTGATCTGCGGCCTTCCTCGGGTATCTCTCGGTCACCATCAACCCTCATGACATTCCCCATCATTCGGCCACTAAGCTCCTCCACTACGACCCTCAATTGTTGGATGCTTTCCACGAGCGCTTCATCCCTTCGTATGGAGTCAACCTCCCTTTGATTCACGCTTTCTTCGCGACATATTTTAGACCTGCAAATAAACGTTAGTCACAAAAATCCTCACCAATCACTCCCTCACGTGTTTCTCTCAAGGTGTTTGTCACTCCCCTCGTGTTTAACTCAAGTCTAGGCTTCTTTTTTTTCCTCAATTAAACTCACACACTCCTGCCTTTTTCCTCTCGTATTCTCTTTTCACAAGCTCTTTATTGGACTCAAAACCTATCTCTCAACCCCTCACGAAAATCAATCAAACTAATCGGACAAGATTAGATCACTTTGCGATTTTGTTTCAGCAAGTAACAATTTCAAACCAACAAGTACAACTTTCAAAATTCCAATTGGAACGCAAATCACTACTGATTTTGTTTCAATTCGGTCCACTAACAAACGAGTCGCCTTCTTGATTTTTTTTTTTTTGTTCGGCTATATTTTTTTTTTTGCTGAATTTGTTTTTTTTTTTTTTTTTTGCGCACTTTTTTTGTGCGTTTTCTTTCTTTTTTTTTTTTTCTTTGAAGAACTTTCTCTTTTCTTTTTTTTTTTGACGAACTCAGATACAATTTAATATGCTAGGAAAAAAATTAAAACTAACACAAACAACTACGTATGGAAGCACAAAACCAATCAGATCCCTAAATTGGCTAGAATCGAAACCCTAGCTCAATAAATATCAAATTGCTGAATATAAATAGAAAATTAAAGATAAATAGACCTTGTAGAAGCAAGCTCGATACCAAAACTGATGTGAATTGCTGCGGAAGGATCGTTCTACGAAGCCTAGATGGTGCGGAATTGCAAACCTCGACCTCCAATCAAACTTGTGATTGGCAACCTCGGTATGAACGTGACCTGTTGACGAACACGTGTCAACCAACCAACGTTATAGGCCACGAACGAAAGAATTCGCTATCTCGCTCGATAAGTCAAATCAACCGTCACAAGGGAATCTTGATTAGGTCAAGTCCTCAAAAGAACAAGAAAAGAGAATCTCTCAATTATTTCTCAAAGTAAAATATATCTGTCCCCAAAGAAATTCAGTCGGTCTTATATATAGGCTTTCTACCATCACACAAACCCTAAAACCAACCCTAGAAATATAATGCGTCATATTCTAGAATATTCTAAACAAGAAGATATATATATATATCTCTCTCTATAAATATATATCTATATATATTTGACTTGGTCAAATATTTGGTGTCCATATAATCAAATTGCGCCAAGATTTCCAAGATTCTTCAAGATTTGATCCAGGTTATCTCCACGTTGAAGAACCATGACACCAACAACTTGCCTTTAAATCTTTGGCCGCTCGAGTGATCGAACCCGGTAGGAATAGACAATGGTTCCCAAGCACCTCCTCCTCGATGGCTCGATGTCCACATCACAACCCCAGCTCTCCAAGCGAGAATATATATATATATATATATACCTTGTGCTACATCCTACAATAGAGCATATCATCCAAATACAACAACATAATATAATAGTTATCAATTTTTTTGAAGTAATAGTAATGATCCATTTTACTTATAGGAAATCCATTACTGCAGATAAATGTGTCCACGTGAGATTTTTTTTTTTTTTAGCACAATTCACAAGTACATCAACAATCTACCTTGTGCTACATCCTACAATGAGCATATCATGCAAATACAACAACATCATATAATAGTCATGAAGTAACAACAATGATCCATTTCTCTCATAGCAAATCCATTACTGTAGACAAATGTGTCAATTTTCTTGTACCACTCTCAAGGAAGGACTCTAACCAATGTGATTTCCGAGCAAATTGTGTATTGTGGTGTAGCAACGTGATGCCGATAGCAGCCTTCATGGTTTGGTTTGGAAAAATAGACCATGGAAGCGTTGGATAATTCAAATTAAAACATATTGATTCAAAAAAATACTTGAATTAAGGGAAAGTAGACTTAACACCAAGCTCTTACATAGGAGAAAGATAGTTGAGATACACATGTAAGTAATGTTATGAAAAAGTCTTACATCGGAGAGTTGGTATTATGTGAAGTAGTTAATATACCATAATTAATCCATACCTCATTTGCCTAGAATTTTTAGAAAAGGTGGACCCCATTGAATATGTTAACTAGCTCAGAGTTGGGCTCTCTCTTGGTGATCTACCAAATGAAGATATCAAACTTCTATTGCACACTCACAAATTCCATACATTTACTAACTTTTCTTAGACATTACCCACCTAATTTAGCATAATTTACTAACTTTTCTCCGATTAAATTACAATTGAATATTGGGTGACCAACTCTCATTTAAGTTACTTAACAAGATTTATTTATTTTTTGATTGGCAAAATTTTTTTGCAAGTTAGAAATTTCCAACCTTAATAAGAGTGGCTCATCAACTTGTCTCCAACTAAGTTACCAAATAGTTTTGAGTTACCAACTCTAATATGAGTAGCTAGTTCATTTTTCTTTTAATTACCAATTCATTATTAACTACGTCCAAAATTTACCAAGTCTGATACAAAATTCTTTAACTTAGATTTTAGTGACTTATCAACTTTCTTACCAATTATTATTTGAATCAGCTATACATAAACGTGTATATATCTTTTTTAATTTATTAATTTTCTATTAGATTAATTTATTAAGAAAAATTGGCAAGTCATTCAAATAAAGGTTGATAATTTCATATAATATTTCACAAATAAAAGTGATTTCATATAATTGTAGGGTTAGTAAAAAATAAAAATAATTATGTAAAAGGCAAGAGCATTTTTTATCGGGATAAAAAGAATTTTAGAATAAAAAAAAAGACAAACAAGCTGCCGCTAACTGAATCTACTAAGACTTGGTAACAAACTAATTGGAAACTTGACCAAAGAAAAGTTTGTAATCACTTTACTTAATGTTGGTAATTTATAAATATGCAATAAATTTATCAGGTTGGTAGCGAGGCAAATAAAAGTTAATAACTCAACTAAAGATTTTGTAATTTTTTTCAACAAAAAGTAAAACTCAAATGAGAGTTGGCAAATTAAAACCAGGGAATAACCTAATGGGAGAAAACCTGATAAGTCAACCAAAAATGGGTAATTCATACAATAATCGACAAATTTTAGTGATCTGTAAAAAGAGACAAATTTTAGTGATCTGTAATAAGAGAAACAAAACTTGTCAAACAATAACTAAAGTTGGTAATTAAAAAACCAAAGAAACGTTTCTTAGTATCTCAAATGTGGTTACCCCAAACTAATTAGTAATCTAACCAGATTTCAATTAATAAGTCACTCAATAAGGATTAGGAAATTTTATAGAAGAGTTGATAAGTTTAGGTTACGTTTGGTCGTTCGGATTTCTAATCGGGATAGGACCTGATATGATAGAATATAAAATCCTGAGATTTTTTTATATCATGTCCATTATTTGGTAAATCATATTATTAAAGTTTCGGATATATTCATATTATATCATGTATTTTTTTTTATATAAACGGCGCATATCATTATAAATAAATCTAAATGTTCATAAACTAGAGATGGTGAAAATATCTCGTAACACTATTACTTAATTTATTTTTATTTTTATTTTCCTCTTTTTTATATTATTTTCTTTATTATTTCTTTTTTTCCCCTTTCATCATTCTTTAATAAAATTTTATCAAATAGTAAACTGTACTAACATACCTAAAATACAAAATACATAAAATATATAATAATTATAAATATTTAATTTATAGATTGAATGTTTATTATAAGATAGAATTAAAGTTGAATATATAAATTAAAATAAGATTAATTAAAAATAAAGTTTTTATTTTTTTATTTTTAATTTCTTAAATTAGAATTCAAATATTATATATATTGAAATATAATTTTAATTTTGTTAATTTAATAAGTTTGTTATTCGAGAAAAATAACTTTCTTATTATGGACATTAAAATCCTATACACATTTATCCCACCTCCTTATGGGATAATTTTATCCCGCCTTATTTATTCCCTTATATCCGAAACATTATCTGTACGAGGAAGACCAAACGTAGAATAAGATAAATCATATCATATCTTTTGAATTTTATCTCGATTGCCAAACGTGGCGCTTTGGTATTAGTAAGAAGGATAAATAATAGTAGGAAAAAGATCAGAAAACTTGGTAATTTACCAATTGTCAAATAGTGTTGGTAATTTCATAAAAGAATCGGTAAGTTATCAATAAGTTGCTAAGTGATTATGTTGTTTTTTTTTTTTTGAATAGGTTTTTTCACGTTTCCCAACTACTTCATAAATCTACCAGCAAAGATGTTCATCTAATAGTATAGAATCTTTGTACGGCAATAATAATTTGTTTATGCTAAATGATTTCATATATCTGATCCATGATTAAATTCGTGCGCCAATATTAATCATGCATAATATTTTAGCCGGTCATTTTTCTAGATCTGAAATGAATAACAGTAGTCAAATACAGAAAATGCAGAAAATTCTGCTGGGAAACCCCTTATGTTCTCAGGGGTTTACGCGGGCTGCAACATCGACTGAAAACTTAGCACTTTCAGCAATGGTGGCTTCGTTCTCCATGATCCAATCTCTCGAGTTCTGGAGCTGCAAGAAACCGAGGTAGGCATGCGTACGACATCCCTCAGTCTTAGCTAAACCGCGTGTCTGGGCCGCCTAGAACATTTTATTGGCCACATACCGAGGAAGCCCAACATGACAGGCACAGCTATCGAGAGCCCAAAGAAGATTCTTCTGATGAAAACGTTGGGAGTGAGGGTGGACATCACAAAGTCGTACGTCACTGTCAGGGCTAAGATCGCGACTCGCAGCTCCCTCTGCATCGGGAATCCCCACGTGAGCACGTAGATCATCTGGAGGGAGGCAAAGAATCCGGTTGAGTTGAAGATCAGGAAGAAGATGTATGAGGACTGGTTAGTCGTCCCCAAAACTGCCTGGCCGGCTTTGTACGATGCGGTCCCATATGTCGTGGCATTGGTACTGTTAGTCGAGGGCCCCGAATCGTTCTGCCAAACTCCGCCTGGAGGCTGAAGCACGGCTTGATAGGTAGAAGTCGTGATGAGAGCGGCGATGACGAGCAAGGCGTTCCGTACATCACCCGGGGAGTCCCTTCCTTTCTTGTACTGGAATTCCTTGAACCATTCGTTTCTCTCATGACTAACCTTCAAGAAACATGGGCAACGGTCGGTCCACGTTCGGCGTGATTGGCGGCCATTTCCGTTTGATTGATCGGTTTGGGGTTGTGGTTCTTCAGTCGCCACAGTTACCGTAGAACTAGAAGGCAATCCATTTCCTCTCGTGGCTCCAGATCGTGCGAGGATTTCCGCAATTTCCACATCACTCGCTTCATTGTTGACGACCGATAGGATGTCTAGAGGCGTTAAACCCGCCTCATTTCTGGCGTTCACTTCGATCATATCTTTGTCAATTGCATCGCCGGAGAGAAGGAACTCAACTACCTATTCAATTCACTAACATATTTTATACATTATCCAACATTCTTGTCGTGCATTTCTATCGAAAGGTTAGCGAAAACATGCACTTTCACATTAGCTAGAACTATTATTGATTCTCTCTACAAACATTTCTGTTTGTGAGATTTTGTGAAAGCATTATCTACCATTATAAAACTTAAATTGTTAAACAGTGTGTGGTTTAAAATATAAATATTCTAATACTAAGGTTACATATCTTTTATGGAAAATGATGATTTTAAAAACATTTTCCTAAAAACGGACACTTATATTGCTTATAAAAATAAACGAACAAAATCTTTTTCGTTATCAACAAAAATGTTTAGGGAAATATTTTTCATGGACTAATTATTTTTAGCGATACACACAATCATTTTCAGAAAAATATTTTTCAATCCGTGAAACAAATGGAGCCTAATAATTCTATTTGCTTCACCTGTGAAGAATAAAGAAGATGAATTGATACCACGAAATGAAATGGGTCAAAAGAATTGTGCACTTGCCTCGTATTGCTTTCTAGCCACCGCGAGGTGCAAGATCCGGTTTCCTTGGCCGTCCTGCCAATTCAAGATATGCTCTTTGTTCGAACGCTTCAGCTGCTGCACCAGCAACTTGAATGCCTCAAACCGGCTGTTCTTCACGGCAAGGTGGAGTGCGCTCTCCCTCCGAGCCGTCACTTCCTCGATGGAATCTGGACAAGCCAAGACCAGTTCCTTCAGGACTTCGCTCCTCCCCTTGATGACTGAATAGTGCAGAGGAATCCTTTCCTCTCTCCCCTTCACAAGGCACAGGCGATTGCCCACTTTCAAAAGCTCCCGAACAATATCCACATCGCCCCTCGCCGCGGCGATGTGCAGAGGGCTGAAACCGTCCTGGTTCAGCTCGTCGGCCAACTCCATCTTCAGTTTGAGGATTTCTCTGACGAAATTCACATGGCCGGCCAACGAGGCAACATGTAGAGGGTTGTATCCGTCGACGAGGGATGCTACCTCGAGGATGAGGACATTTTCTCTGACCAAGGAGTACAATTGATCGACATTCCCTGTTTGGGATGCTTCAAACAACCTAGGATCCATCTGTTGAGTCGAGAAGACTGTTTTGCGATACTTCTTTGGGCGTCAAAATGAATGGCTAGACTAACTAGGAAAATGATAAGCGGACCAATCTTGATCACAAATCGGAGGAAATATCCGCCACACGGAAAAAATATCATGATATTATCATTGACTTGCAATAATTTTCATAAACCGATGCCCTAGCAAGGAGACTGCCCTTTTCTTCGGGCGGAAAAGGACATTCATTAATAAACTCAGAAGTTTGAGTACAAAGCACTTGAACCCGAAATAAGTAAAGCCCACAAAGTTTCTAGAGGGCTGGACAACCAATTAAAAGGAAGAGATCCATTACAACAGGTCTTTGTAAGCCAGTCCATAACTCGATTGAAATCCTTCTTGCAGCGGGCCGTCTTTAAGTAGGGGTGTCAATGGGTCGGGTCGGGTTAGGTTGGGTGGGGTTTTGATGTTACCCGACCCAACCCGAATCATAAGGGGCGCACTCTGATCCGACCCGACCCAACCCAAAACGCATATGACCCGAAATGGAAAAACCGGGTCGGGTCGAGTCGGTCCTTTTGGGTTTTTCGGGTTTTTTTTTTTTTTTTTTTTTTTGGGCTCCCACTCAAAAACAATAGTTTATAAACTTTTTGGTTATATAAACCTTAAAAACAGACTTAAACTCATGCAAATGAAATAATTTTGGTACAAATTTTCAAAATGTCTCAAACAAAGGCACATCCTTATACCACTACCTCTACTTTTGCCTATGTTACTGAGAAATATCCACAAATACTCATCAAACATGTGAATCAACAGAGTACAAGGAGAGCAGCATGATACAAAGAGGATGCTAAGCTTATCACTGACGTTGAACACTAAAGCAGCTTTCCATTAAACCAGTTCAAAGGGCATCTATGGCTACACCTGCCAATTTACAGCTGTGGCTTTCATACAAACAGTACACTAATTTGAGGTGGGAAACTTTATAAGACTCTAAACATGTTGGCATTGAGAGAGGAAGAGAGCGACAAAGAGAAGGTGATTTGACTAATTGCTAAATCTTGATTTCCTAGAAACTCCACAAAAACACGAACAAAACAGTATGTTAGACGACGAGTAAGCAATGGGTACCCTAAAAACCTTAAAAAGTAAGTTTCATGCGTAGATAGGAGGAGCATGCTGTGGCAACAAGCACTTGTCATCACTATAACAAATTCAAATCCATCATATGCCTAAGGACAATTGACACTGACTCACAACAAACGGGTCCTCTTAAATAGTTCAAATATTATCGTTAAAAGGGGGAAAACTAGCCTTGTACTGATCTACCCATCTTCTGAGCTTCCCCTTATTAAATTCTGTTTCAATTTCTGAAGAACTATATTGATGACAAAGTGTCTAGATCTCACAATTGGCCCTCATGCAAAAAATCTTCCAAATTGAGGCCAATAGACCTGCAAGTCACATGAATCATGTTTCAAAAATAGGAACAAAACATCTATGGCAAGCTTCTTCAGTTAAATCATCTGACAAGTCCACAAGACAGCTTTGATTCTGGCACACTCCACATTTTGAGCTTTCATAACTTCCATAGCATATTTCAATCCACCCAGATAGCATTCACAAATCTCCTAGCAAAATATGTAACTCATTACTCATGAAAATCACATGAACAGCAACAGAACTCCATTCCCAATATCCTAAATTTTCTTTATTTCCTGCTAGACATTCCACTAGAAACAAAAGCAATAGCAACCCACGACATTCGCCTGCAGCAAGTGAAAAAAAATAGGGCAGAAGCAACAAGACAAACTCTCAGTGAAGGGGCATAAGATAATGTTGCAGCTGTAGGAACTGAAGCAATAATAATGCCAAGTAAAGTATATGACTTTTGATGACACTAGCAAAAAGATTGACAAGTAAAGGCTTTCTTTAACGTTGGAATCCTACATAAGAAGAAGAGTCACATGCATTTATGATATCAGTCAAATACATCTTTTTTCAGTAATTTTCCAGTTCATGAACCTTAATGGACCAACCTTCACCTATCGCTCCAGCACATGCTCCGGCACATTGATGTAACTGCAAAAAATTTCTCTCCCCCAATAAGTGCTAACAAGACTAAGATGCATATGCTCCTTTGGCTTGCTAATAGCAACACACCACCATCACAAAAGAAACGAAAAACAGAAAGAAATCCGATAGTATTCCTTGACGGAGCAAATGGTTCAAAAATGCCTTTTGCAAACCGAATTTGAGGTAACTGCTCGACTATACCGCCATCAAATATCATATAGAGTTCATATTTCATTTACGTAGTTTTTCGGTCCAAGCAGTGGCACGGTCCCTTATATTCATCACAAACAGGCCAAACATATACTCTTGCAGTCGATCTGTTTAGCCGGACATTCAAACAGTTTGATACACCAAACTTTTGCGCATCAAAGGGACTGAATCATGTAAACTTTATGTTGAGAGGGCTAGTATGAACACCTAGAGGGGGGTGAATAGGTGTATATAAGAATTTTCGCAGGACTTAAAAGATATTTTTGGTTTCAGTAAATGTTGGCAATAAGACAGAATTCAACTTTTAAATGAATGAACAACAAGTAAGCATAAATAAGAAGTTCAGGGATAAGAGAAAATAAACACAGAGTTTATAGTGGTTCGGCTTAATCCAAGCCTACATCCACTCTCCCGCACTAACAGCCCACCGGCTAGATTTCACTATGAATCAAAAGAGTCGTTACAGTATCATGTCCTTGATTCCACAGTGTAGAGACTTTGCTACACTTCCTCAAGGTCTCACAAGTATTTAAACTCTCTTTTGAGTACAAATTTCTCGCTCAACAATTGAATCAACAAAGAACAAGGAGTTTCGGACTTTGGAATTTCTCTATCACGCACACACTCAATAACTAGAGCTTCTTCCTTATATACTCCTTCATGCCTTCATGTCCGTTGATACTTTCCAAAGGGGTTCTTCCAATCTACCCGTTGGACATAATCAATTAGAGAGATCTCAAGTTACTTAAGGAATGTGATGATAGCCCACCAATCCTGCTCGCCCATACAATCAGGATCTAGGTTTCCATAAGTATAACCTTTCAAGTATACCTTGCCAATCAACAAATCCAATTTACTCATATCAAATTCAAAACGAATAAAAGACCTTGAAATGCCATCTCCATCTGTGAGAAACTTCTTTAGCCGTTCGAATCAAATCCATAAATAAATACTTAATTCTGGATAAGTCTTCTTCGACGGTCTAGTAACTGTCAATGAGGGTAGACTTTAAAACTTGAATCTGATGGTCTTCAGACTTTAACGGAAGAGTTTGCAAGTCTTCAGACTAGACTGATGGAAACGTTTTGTCAACTTTAAAATACATAAGAAAGTTTTCTCTAACAATCTTCCCATTTTTTATGGTGACAAAACTTTCCTGCAAATTTGGAAATTTTTGACCTGCAAGACAATACTCAAGCAAACAAGGATATCTCATAACAAATAAATGAGTTAGGATAAATATAGTATCGAATCTGCATCCACAGGAAATAGGTTAGTCCCGTAAAAACAACTATCTTTGCCATGAGTACCAACAATGCTTAAGATACTGCAAGCATTTAAATGGTCAAACCACAATCCAAAAAATCACAACAATCCAAAAGTCACAACCACACATCCAGACAAAAGTTAATTAAAGTCTCAAAAACAAATCTATCAAATCAAATCTGCACTTATTCCCCTTTTTGTCAGCATTAAAAAAGAGGTAGAGACGAAAACGAGAATTAGTTTAAGATTGTTTTGGAACGCAAACAAGCTAGAAATCCCCCATCGACTTGACAGTCTCCTCTAGCTTTCTTAGATCCTCCTTCAGATGTGCTAATTCCTCACCCTTGGCAATTGCTTGAATTTGAAGATTAAGGGCTTGAACTTGATTGAGCAAAGATTCTGAAGAGGCTTGCTAAGCATTCTACATATTCTAAAATTCGCATCCCAAGGCATAAATTTGACCTCGCATCTCCATAAGAATATCAAGCAGTCTTCTAAAGTCTATTGTGTTGTCAGTTTGAGTGTTTGCTTCAACATGACCAGATAGTGGAGATGATGGCACATCAACATGAGCATCCAGATTCAGAGAAGATGCCTCATGACCTTCTTTAGGGAAGTGAGAAGCATATACATCTTTTGGATTGGCAGGAGAACGACTAACATCATCACTAGTAAAAGCAAGTGAAGGAGTACCTCTTTTCTTAGCAGCTCCCCCTGTTTCAGTGCCTTCAGGTGGAGAGAAGTACTCTTCATGTTCTGTTTCTTCTTCAGTGACAGGATGGCCTTGTTCTCCTTGTTGCTCCTTTTCTGCATCTCCTTTTTCCTCCGCTTCCTTCCTTATCGATTCCCTCTCTTCACTCCTCTTCTCTGTCTCTTCTAGGTCTTCTCTATCCTCTGTCTCTGGAATAGAACGCTACAACTTCCTTAAGGCAAGAGCGGAAATGGTAACATCATCATCATCATCTTCTTCATCCTGCAAGATGATCGCTCTTCTTCTTTTATATGGAGCTGTCACGGGCTCCTTGCCTTTCCGCTTTGCAGCCACAGAGTCTAGATGAGTTTGGACAGGAGTCTGCTCCTTGAATTTCTCTAGAGCCTTGTTTAGCTCTTTCAGACGCATCTTTGAAACCATCTTCAATCCTATCATCATTTGATCACATGTCCGAACATACAGAATTCTCAGAGGCTGAATGTTAAAGTGTCTGAATAGCTTAGTAACAAGTGCTGAATAGGAAAGTTGACCTTTGTCCTTCACCATTGATCTATACATGTGAAACATGATAGTATGCGGTAGAGAGAACTTTTTACCAGCATTGATAGCGTACATCAGCTTTGCTTCTGAATTGGAGACATCAGTCTTTGACGTGGATTTGGGTCTAAGACAGTTGATCACAATCTTGTGAAGCAAGATATTCAAAGCATTCATCCTCGAATAGGAAATTCGGCCTTCTGCCATTCCATCTCGAACAAGCTCCACTGTTGCACGACCAATAGACACGCTAATTGATTGAAATAACCCTCTCTCTACTCCAATTACATCAGTCAAAGTGTCCATGTCAACCACATTATCTTGGTCTCTAACACTGAAAGAGAATCTATTCGCATCCAAAAAACTTAGATTGGAATAGAAATAAGCAGAAAGTTCTGGATGGGCTATAGTAGAGTCAGAGCAAAATCGTTCAAGTTCAAGTAAAGTAAATTTCTCCCGCAACTTCACATTCAGAGAGTCAATAAAATTGAAATCCACACTTCTTGGGTTCATCACCCCTCACTTTAACAACTTAAAGTAAGTTTGCTTGTGTTCCTCAGAACGAAACAGATCTGATTTTGTTCCTCAAATGTTCGCAGCAATACCCATTCTAGGCTTAAAATGAGTAACCATCTTTTCATCATCATTTCCATCAGGCTGACTAACTCCTCCAAAACGTGGATCACTTGGGAAATTTGCAAAGGCCCTATCTGCGGAACCAGCAGGAGCAATCCCCAAACGTTCCATTGTTTGCAAAAAGTGGGTTTTATTTCTGTACCCCTTTTCTTTCAAAAACTCGTCAATAATGGTCATTGGAGAACCTTTATCCTTTAAGGCAGAATAAAATTTGAAGTTAAAAGCATGCTTTTGAGTTCTTACGGGTTCAGCATCTTCAATAAATTCTTCCTCCGTTTGTTGCCGAACATTCTGTGGTCTAGCCTAAGGAGAATGGCGCGGTTGAGAATGTTGTGGATTCTGTTGTTACCTTGGAGAATCTTCTTGCTTGGTAAGGTCAAAGTGCGTAGGACCCTCGCTCATATGATGTGGTCCCCTGCTTGCAATCCTTGAAGACTTTCTTTGGAAAGACATTCTTACAGTCTTTGAAAGTTTCCGAACTTGATTCGCGAGAAAGATGAAAACTTTAAGGATTAAACTAGGGAGAAAAAGTAAGAAGGTGGAGTTCTGTGCTTTTAGGGTTTGTGAGTAAAAAGAAGAAGAAGAACAGTATATAAAGCAATTGAACCGGGGTATACGAATCGTCACAAATAAATAAAAAAATAATGTCTTTCAAAAAATAACTGCCTTTTTGAAAATAGATAACTGTCATAAAAATAAAACTTCTTTTTCAAAAAGGAATGATTGCTATAAATACAAAAACTTGGAAAGATAATATCAATCAGTTACAGATCAATACCTTCTTCGAAAGATAAATTTCTAAAATTGAAATAACTTACAGTCGAGATCCTTGATCTTTTCAGTCTAAACATCTTTTGGCTTTTATCCCTGAGTCTGAGCTTCTTCAGACTTTATAATATTAAGCTTGTGTCAAATAGACTCAAATTGACTTTTCTCCAGTGGTTTTGTAAAGATGTCCGCCAGCTGATTCTTTGAGTCAATGAATTGAATCCGAATTTCTCTATTTTGAACATGGTCTCTTATAAAGTGATGTCGAATCTCTATATGCTTTGCTCTTGAATGAAGAATTGGATTCTTAGTAAGATTAATCGCGCTTGTGTTGTCACATTTAATCTCAATGCATGAGTCTTCAATTCCAAAGTCTCTTAACTATTGTTTTATCCATAAGATTTGAGAACAACAACTTCCAAGAGCCACATACTCTACTCTGCTGTTGAGAGAGCAACCGTACTTTACTTCCTTGAGAACCAAGATACTGTCCTGTTTCTAAGTAATTGACACGTACCTGAGGTGCTCTTTCTATCAACTTTGCATCCAGCTAGATCTGCATCTGAGTATCCAAGAAGAGTAAAGTCTCCCTTTTTAGGATACCTAGACCTAACGTAAAGGTTGTTGCAACATATTTGATGATGCGTTTCGCAGCACTTAGATGAGATTCTTTGGGATCTGATTGAAATCTGGCACAAATACAAACACTAAACAAAATGTCAGGTGTAGAGGTAGTGAGATAAAGAAGTGAACCAATGATACTCCTGTATAGCTTCTAGTCAACTTTCTTTCCTCCTTCATCTTTATCTAGCTTCGAGGAACTTGACATTGGTATATCAGTCTTTTTGCAATTCTCCAAACCGAATTTCCTAACAAGTTCTTTAGCATATTTTTCTTAATGAATGAAAATTCCTTCCTTCAATCGTTTCACTTGTAGTCCGAGAAAGAAAGATAGTTCACCCATCATGCTCATCTCGAATTCATCCTGCATAGACTTAGAGAATTTCTTGCACAGATTTTCATTAGGAGATCCGAAAACAATATCATAAACATAAATTTGAACAAGTAGAAAATTTTTACCTTCTCTTTTAATAAATAGAGTGGTGTCTACTTTACCTTTCACAAAACCACTTTAGATTAAAAATTTACTTAACCTTTCATACCAAGCTCGAGGTGCTTGCTTTAATCCATATAGCGTTTTTTTCAGTCTGAATACATAGTCTGATTTCTTTAGGTCTTCAAAACTGGGAGGTTGTTCCACATAAACTTCCTCTTGAATGAATTCATTCAAGAATGCACTTTTGACGTCCATTTGAAATAGCCCGAAATTTTTATAGCAAGCAAAAGCAAGTAATAAACAAATTGCTTCTAACCTTGCCACCGGTGCGTAAGTTTCATCAT
Source organism: Eucalyptus marginata (assembly GCA_014182565.1). Taxonomy (NCBI): domain Eukaryota; kingdom Viridiplantae; phylum Streptophyta; class Magnoliopsida; order Myrtales; family Myrtaceae; genus Eucalyptus; species Eucalyptus marginata. The sequence goes on along the minus strand of CM024588.1, from coordinate 20,855,792 downwards.
AGTCTATCCCTTCTTCTTGCGTATATCCCTTGGTCACGAGTCTTGCTTTGTTCTTTATGACTTTTCCTTTTTTGTCCATCTTGTTCCTGAAAACCCATTTAGCTCCAATAATAAATTTACCTTTTGGTTTATGAGTTAATTCCCAAACATCGTTAACACTGAACTGTCTGAGTTCTTCTTGCATAGCTTCAATCCAGCTTTGTTTGTTAAAGCTTCTTCTATGCTTTTGGGTTCTATTTCAGAAATAAGAGCCACAGCACTAGACTCTTCATGCCTTTTGGATCTTGTTCGTATCCCTTCATCGATGTTACCAATGATGAGTTATTTAGGATGACTAGACTTGTGCTTCTAGTTGCTAGTTGGTTTGACAGTCTGCTTATCTTTTCTTCATTTGATTCTTCAAAATTCGTTCGTTGTTAACCTTCTATAGTCTGAGCTGCTTCAGAGGAATTAGACTTTGTAGAGTCTGGAACAGGTTCAGATTCTTCAGGTTGAGTCTGAACCAATTGATTTTGTATAAAGTCTTGAAATTTGACATTCATTGATTCTTCCATAGATTGAGTCTTCTTGTTGTATACTCTGTAGGCTTTGCTGGTGGTTGAATATCCAAAGAAGATTCCTTCGTCTGATTTTTTTTCAAACTTACCAATGCGATCATTTGCATTTTTCAAAATAAAACATTTGCAGCCAAACACACGAAAATAAGAAACAATTGGCTTTTTTCCTTTGAACAACTCATAAGGAGTTTTCTCCTAATTGGCCTTAAGAAAACTCTCGTTAATGATATAACATGCTTTGTAGAAACTGCTTCAGCCCAAAAACGAGAAGAAATGTTACTTTCAATTAAAAGAGTTCTTGTCATTTCTTGCAAAGATCTGTTCTTTCTTTCTACAACTCTATTTTGTTCTAGATTATATGGCGAAGAGAAAACATGCTTTAAACCATATTCATCAAAAAAATTTACAAAGTCTTGATTCTCAAACTCACTTCCATGGTCTGTCCAAATGCTTTTTATAGTATATCATTTCTCATTTTGAATTTTCTTAGCAAATTTTGAGAAATAAGAGAAAGTTTCAAACTTACTTGATAAAAAGAATACCCAAGTAAAACGAGAATAGTCATCTACGATGACCAAGCAATATTTCTTCCCACCAATACTTTGTATTCTGGTTGGTCCAAAGAGATCCATATGCAGAAGCTGCAGAACATGATTAGTAGAAACTTGATTTATAGGTTTAAATGAATTTCTTACCTGTTTTCCCAAAGCACATGGTGTGCATAACTCTGACTTTTGAAATCTTAGGTTGGGCAGTACGCGAACAAGCTTTTTGGAGGAAATTTTGGCTATCTGCTTCATATTGACATGGCCAAGTTTTCTGTGCCAAAGATTTTCTTCATCTTGAAAAGAAATTAGGCACTGAGAGCTTTCTGATTTGATATCCAGCAGATAAATGTTTCCATGTCTTCGTCCAGTAAAGGATTGAGACAAATCCTTACTAGTTCCTGAACATATGCCTTCTTGAAAATTGATTTTGAATCCAGTGTCACACAATTGACTTATACTGAGAAGATTATAGTTTAAGCCTTCCACCAAGGAAACATTATTGATCGTGAGACTCCCAATTTTGATAGTTCCACATCCAATAATTCTTCCTTTGCCATTTCCACCAAAAGAAACTTTTCCATCATTTATTTGGATAAGCTTTATGAAGCAATTTGAATCTCCTGTCATGTGTCTCGAACAGCCACTATCCAAATACCATTTGATCTTTTTCTTAATAGTGACCTGCAATTATGAAAATAGTTCAAGTTTTCTTTGGTACCCATATTTTCTTGGGTCCAGGGGAGTTAGTTCCAAAAATAGTCTTTGTCCAATTTCTCTTAACAAGTTTCCAATATTTAGGACAATCCTTCTCAAAATGTTCTGAGCTGTTACACTTTGAACATTTAAGAGCACTTCGACCAACAAGTTTTACAAAAACTTTTTGAAAATGATTTCTATAAAAAATTTTAGTAGGTCTTTATTTGATTATTTCCTTTACTTTTGGGAAATCAATTAAAGTAACAGTTTCCGGAGTCATTCCCAAACCTGATTTATAAAAGTAAGGTCTTTGAATTGAAAGAATTTTATCAAGTTTTTTAGATCCATTTGAAAACTTTTTTTGAGATATTTGAAATGTCTTCTTTCAAGAGAATGTTTTCTTTTAAAAGAAAATCTTCATTTTCTTTTGAAGTTTTAAAATTGTTGTTCAGACTTTCAAATCTTTCTTTCCAAGAAATTTCCTGTTGCCTCAGTATAGAATTTTCCTTTTTAGTTCAGAAATTCTTTTAAGAGATACCTTAAGGCTAAGACAGAGTTCATCAATATACTTTGAAACTTTAATAGGAATTTTAAAGTTACTTACCTCAATTTCCTTATCTGAATATGAGTGAGTCGTTTTCGAGTGAGTCGATTCGAATTTGCCATCGACAAATGTTGGCATATTCTTCATCACTCTCTTCACATTCTGTGTCGCTCCAAGTCTCTGCTTTGAGAGCTTTCTTGAATTTCTTTGTATTTTCTTTCTTTTTCTTCAGTAGATGACAGTTGGGTCTGATGTGTCCTTTCTTCTTGCATTCGAAGCAAATCACATCTTTGTTGAACTGATTCTCCTCAGTTGCTTTATTCTGAGATCTTTGAGTATTTTGCTTTCTCCAGTTGTACTTTCTTCCTTTTTTGTTTAACTTTCTAATTTTCCTTATCATGAGTGCTAATTCTTCATCATCCAGATCATCTCATTAGACTTTAAAGCAATTGACTTCTTACCTTTTGGACCTTCTTCTTCATCGATTTGCTCCACTTCATAAGACTGAAGTGTGCCCACTAATTCATCGACAGATAAAGGTTACAGCTGTAGGAACTGAAGCAATAATAATGCCAAGTAAAGTATATGACTTTTGATGACACTAGCAAAAAGATTGACAAGTAAAGGCTTTCTTTAACATTGGAGTCCTACATAAGAAGAAGAGTCACATGCATTTATGATATCAATCAAATACATCTTTTTTCAGTAATTTTCCAGTTCATGAACCTTAATGGACCGACCTTCACCTATCGCTCTTGCACATTGATGTAACTGCAAAAAATTTCTCTCCCCCAATAAGTGCTAACAAGACTAAGATGCATATGCTCCTTTGGCTTGCTAATAGCAACACACCACCATCACAAAAGAAACGAAAAACAGAAAGAAATCCGATAGTATTCCTTGATGGAGCAAATGGTTCAAAAATGCCTTTTGCAAACCGAATTTGAGGTAATTGCTCGACTATACCGCCATCAAATATCATATAGAGTTCAGATTTCATTTACGTAGTTTTTCGGTCCAAGCAGTGGCACGGTCCCTTATATTCATCACAAACAAACCGAACATATACTCCTACAGTCGATCTATTTAGCCGAACATTCATACAATTTGATACACCAAACTTTTGTGCATCAAAGGGACTGAATCATGTAAATTTTGTGTTGAGAGGGCTAGTATGAACACCTAGAGGGGGGTGAATAGGTGTATATAAGAATTTTCGCAGGACTTAAAAGATATTTTTGGTTTCAGTAAATGTTGGCAATAAGACATAATTCAACTTTTAAATGAATGAACAACAAGTAAGCATAAATAAGAAGTTCAGGGATAAGAGAAAATAAACATAGAGTTTATAGTGGTTTGGCTTAATCCAAGCCTACGTCCACTCTCTCGCACTGACAGCCCACCGGCTGGATTTCACTATAAATCAAAAGAGTCGTTACAGTATCACGTCCTTGATTCCACAGTGTAGAGACTTTGCTACACTTCCTCAAGGTCTCACAAGTATTTAAACTCTCTTTTGAGTACAAATTTCTCGCTCAACAATTGAATCAACAAAAAACAAGGAGCTTCAGACTTTGGAATTTCTCTATCACGCACACACTCGAATAACTAGAGCTTATTCCTTATATACTCCTTCATGCCTTCATGTCCGTTGGCACTTTCCAAAGGGGTTCTTCCAATTTACCTGTTGGACAGAATCAATTAGGAAGATCTCAAGTTACTTAAGGAATGTGATAATAGCCCACCAATCATGTTCGCCCATACAATCAGGATCTAGGTTTCCATAAGTAGAACTTTCCAAGTATACATTGCCAATCAACGAATCCAATTTACTTGTATCAAATTCAAAATGAATAAAAGATCTTGAAATGCCATCTCCAGCCGTGAGAAACTTCTTAGCCGCTCGAATGAAATCCATAAATAAATACTTAATTATGGATAAGTCTTCTTCGACGGTCTAGTAACTGTCAATGAGAGTAGACTTTAAAACTTGAAGCTGACGGTCTTCAGACTTTGACGAGAGAGTCTGCAAGTCTTCAGACTAGACTGATGGAAATGTTTTGTCAACTTCAAAATACATTAGAAAGTTTTCTCCAACATGTGTCACCTAATTTCATGGTTTGAAATTGTACTCTAAGCAAAAACTCAGTTGCCTCTTCTTTTTTTCTTCAATTCCTTTTTGGAACCTAACAGAGAGATATTATACTTAGGCTCAAAACTCTCAGTCCTTGGGATGAAGAACTTGCGCATGAAAACAGAGGTAAAAGAACACTCCAAGTGCCAAAGTTTGGCATAAGATGACACTTAAGTACCAAAAGATGAAAGTCTAAACGCTGGAGGACATTGTCTTTGGAGGCTATTGCCAGCCAAATTGTCTAATTAAAGAAAATGGAATTGGATCACACCTTATGAAATGATACCTATTATTGACACTAAAAAATGGCCAGGTCTTTTTAATCCACGTGACAACAATATGAGTTGGTGCTATGATTGATGACTTCTCGATAGCAAAGATTGCTGGTTGATGACCGTGTTTATCAATGACCATGATATAGCTATCAATCTACAATAACAATTGTCGACAATTGACACTTGACAGATGCAGAAAAGTGTTGAATATAGCAACTGAATACAATGTGAAGATGCTGTCCAATGGTAACTAAAGAATTATAACAGCTTGTAAGGCCGACGTGCAAATTATAGAGTCTAAAGTTGTGGATATACGGTTGCAACCATTAATTTGAATAGTAATCGTCTGTAAGCCGTTACACTTTGTAATAGGCTATAAAAAGCCTCGTTGAATTATTGTAAAATGATCCACAATCATCAACACAAACCTTTATGCATTTTCAAAGTTTATAGATTTATAGTTTTTGGTACTTGCATTTACTTCTCTCTAACTTTAATTGCTCTTGCTAATTTGCTTCCTAATCCAAATGGCCATTGAACCTGATTCAATATAAACAAAACATCATTCTTTCATGAAATGTATTTCGTCAATCGGATCAATTTTCGGGGAAGTATTCCATTTGCGGGTCATTAGGATGGTCGTGAGTCTTCTTAATTTGGGCTTGGTTTAAGTTTAACGGACATGGGCTTAACTCCCTTATGGAAAAACGTGTCCATGATTTGCGTTGAATTAGAAGGGTTACATCTCACGAGTGAGCGAATCTATTTCAAAGAGGCAAAATCGGAAGGAGGAAAACCAAGAAGTAGATGTTGACGCTCGAGTCAATGTTTATAATTTCTTTCTCTTAGTCTAGAGACAACGAAGAATCCAAGTCGCGTCTTTGGCTTCCAGTAGGAAATGAATATATTTTCATTTATCTCCTCTCCCATCGTTCTCTGCCTCTGCCCCGTCCCTGACGCCGCTTGCCCTCGACGCTGTCGCTAGATGTCGCTCGCCCACCACTGGTCTCCGCTTGCCCCCCGCTCACCCCACCTTTGCCTCCCTCAACACAGTCACCCCTCGCTCGTCCCGCCGCTCAGCCACTGGACACCGCTCGCCCTCGATGCCGCTGCTGGATGGCGCTCATCCCTCCGTGGACGCCGCTCGCCGCTCACCAAGTAGCCCCCGACGCCGCTCACCCAGCCGCCCTCAACGCTACTCACCCAGTCACCCTCGATGCCGCTCGCCCCCAACGCCGCTTGCGACGCCGCTCGCCACTCCTTTCCCTGTCAACATATCCCCATTGATTGATACCAAGGACAGTCAGATTCATGTCGTTGATCATGGTGCTCCTTCCTCTGTCAAAGTAGAGGTCAGTGTGTGACAAAGGGATCACTTAATGCTTCATAGTTTAGGAAGTGTTGAAAGTTCCGGACTTCTTTTTTGTGAAATTTTGTTTGGTCTGGTCTGCATTTATGTTTAAGCTTCATCTTAATGGAAGATACATTAATTGCTTACTCCTATTCTCATGTGGCTTTGTTTTGCTATGAGAAAATTAGGAAGGATCAATCTAGTTATTTACTACGAAAGGGTTCGAGGTTTCCCGGCCTTTCACTGTCCAAGCAAACCACTCCGGTTTTTCTGAAGGTACCGGTTACTGCATAGACAATAGAGTCTTTTAATGTAATTGACATAATTTGATGTCTAACCATCCCTCTTTATGTTAAACGTGAACTGCAGGTATCCAGGTTGGTGATGAGCTCGTTATTGATGGAGGCATGGCAAGTTTTGAAGTCATTGACAAGATTGGGAATGATCTGAAGTGCAAGTGCACAGATTCTGGTTTGCTTCTACCTTGTGCAAAGTTTAGCTTTTGGAGAGATGGGAAGCTTGTTGAGAGGAATTACAAATTGCCTACTCTATCAAAAAAGGTGGATTTCATAATCGTGGTTTCTTATTTATATTCCTCGGACATTACTGCTTTCGATAGTTCTTTGACGCTTTAAGTGTCTTGTTCTTGCTTCAATGTGGACATTCTACGTGGTGTTCATTCATTGCTAGGTCATTGAATTTTATAGTTGACCATAAGAAAACATGAGAAAAGGAGAAATCCTAGATCCACATGCATTTCCATTTGTGCTAAAATTTGCAAGAAATAAGGGACAAAAGTTGGTTCTAGCAAACCATTAATAGACCTAAATCTCGCAGCTTCATTTATAAAATCTTGCTGCGGCCCCTTATTTCCTTTCTTCTGAAGTAGGTGATTCATAATATTGTCAATTGAAGAGTTATCCATGGGTTACACATACTATATCAGTATTTCTACTTTCATGGGATGGGGCTTAAGACTTACCACATGCCCTCAGCACTTCATAGTAATGTATTGATGCCATTACCATCTAAATCATTGATACCTTCACATTTGATGGAAACTGTGGTGAATATAGAACTGAGTAGTGAGCTTCGTTTTACAAGGATGGATACGAAAAGGGACTCATCTGCTGGGAAGTATATTACTGGAGATGAGAGGATTATCAAGCTCGTGTTCTCTCTTCTTGATTCCCACTAATTAAACAACAGAGTACATATGTCAGAAATTCTAATTTGATGCTCCTTGGTCCTCTCATTGTCATTAAATAATCTGATTGGTGTGCGTAGATGGAGAAATTACACTGCAAGCCTACAATTGATGATTTCAATTACAAAAAATCTGCGAATTCCTTTCAAGTTTGTTACTTCACCGTATTATATGGTTGATTTGCAGGACTGGGCTGACATAAACTTTGGAATTGCTGAAGGCATAGACTTCATTGCAATGTCATTTGTAAATGATGCTGATGCTGTCCGCAACCTTAAGGATTACATTTCAACCAAATTATCCAAGTAAGTTGAAGTGGTGCATGAAGTACGCAAGAAAGGAAGTCATGTAGTTTCCTTTCATACTGTCATATGTAACCACTAGATATTGGAATCTAAAACATAGATCTAAAACATAAATTCTTTCTTTTGTACCAGATCAATTAGGGTATTGGCAAAGATAGAGAACCTAGAATCTCTTCAAAAATTGGGGGAGATTGTCAAAGCCTCCGATGGTATCATGATTGCTCGGGGTGATCTTGGTGTGGAAATCTCACTGGAGCAGATTCCGGTAGTCAAGAGGAAATAACTTATGCCTACAGGCAAATGAATAAGCCTGTGAGTGTAGCTTTGCAACTTCTCGAGTCCATGGTCGAATCTCCTACTCCAACCCGTGCTGAGGTACTATTATGAGGAATGAATTTTGTCATATAGACAGGCTAGTTACATTCACTAAAAGGGATATATGTGGTTAGCAGATTTTTACTCTTAGTTGCATACGGCCGTTCTGTGTAGATTTACTGCACTTGTCCTCTTTCTTTTTTTCCTAGCCATTATAAAAAAACCCATAAATTCTCTTGGGAATAGAACAATGAATGAATAGTCAGCTAAATTGGCTAAGAATATTACTAGTTGCCTATTTCATCCTATGGTCTAATTCATTGATTAGGTGACTAAGCAATTGTTGCATAGTTTACCTTGAAAATGAAACCAAAAAAAAAAAAAAGAAGAAGGAACTTATGGGAACCTGTAACCGATCCCAAAACCTATGACAGGGTAGGTTCTAGGTTCTTAGTTTTGACAAATAGGTTCTAAGTTCCAAAAAATGAGGAACTTGTACTCGATGGTAGATTCCAGGTTCCAAACAAAACTTGTAAGGAACCGGGAACCGCTCACCCCTAGTCCCTACCTTTGTGGATCAGGCCTGAGAGTAGGAATCATGTGTCCTAAGGAAACCTAATTGCTCTTATGTGTCCTTTTCTTAGGGAGATTCTAGACTTAGGGGATTTTCCTAGTATGGATTTGGGTTCATGAACAGTTGCTTGATTATACAAACGGTTCTAAGTTCTGAATAATGGTTTTATTTTTAATTTGGAAAGAACCTTTTATATTCCTAGTTTCTCTAGGAATTTAAATTCAGCTTCAAGACTTGTACCATTGGAATATTCTTTTGAATTTTCAGGTTCAACATTCAGTTTATTATATAAATCTAAAATTGTTGGGAATGGTATTTTGTTTGACGGTCTTTTTCGAATTTCTTTACAAGACAATGTCATTTATAATGAGATGCACATTCATGATAATGCTAGTATAATGCGATGTGTTGTGAATGATGATTCTTCTATGTTGTGGCATTGGAGATAGGGACATATTTCCATAGATAAAATTAAGCGATTTGTAAATGATTGAGTACTTAGTACTCTAGATTTTATTGATTATAATAATTGTGTGAACTGCATAAAGGGAGAATAGATCAGCAAGTCAAATAAAAGTGCTAAGAGGAGTACAAAAATATTAGAAATCATACATATAGGTATTTATAGTCCAGATATGGACTCAAATGGTCATATATACTTCATATCTTTCATAGACGATTATTCACGATTCTTGTATTTCTACTTGCTTCACAATAATCACGAGCGCTAAATGCCTTTAAAGTATTTAAAACCAAAGTAGAGAAATAATGTGGCAAGCAAATTAAGATCATGAGATCAGATAAAAGTCAAGAATACTATGGTAGATACATTAAAGGATACAGGTTTTATTGTCCATGTCACACCACTAAGTTTGTTGAAACGAGAAATGCTAAGTTTCTTGAAAATGACCTGATCAGTGGGAGAAATCAATTCAAGGACCTTGTTTCTTAAGAAGATCATTTAGATACTCAACCTTCCATTTGAGGTACTGGATTGGTTATTATTTACAAACGCCCCTTCAATTCAACTAATTGTTGAACAATCAATTGTTGAAATTCCACAACCTGCTGATATTATTCTAGTATATCCAATTGTTTAGCAATTACTAGAAAATGTTGAACAGCCGGTTGAACAACATGCTCCTCAAGAAAATGTTGATGCAACATTAATGCCCCGTTTGGTTCAGCATTCTCAAGGGGCTTTCAGCCTCGAAAGCCTCTTGGGAAAAATTTTAGGTGTTTGGTTCAGCATTTGAAGGTGTCATTAGCCAAATGCTGACCTTTGAAATGCAAGTCCACCTCTACTATTCATCCGTTGACTTCTTTTTTTCTTTTTCTTTTTTAAACCGATCATCTTCCCCACACCCCAACCGCCGTTGATCGGTGACGGAGTTTCATCGGATTTTATTTTTATTTTATTAAAAATAATAAAAACCCTTTGCAAATGTTGGGTTCACCTTTTTTTTTTTTTTTTTTGTCATTTTTATCTTTTGACAATCAATAGCCCAACTTTTTATCAATACACTAGAATGATCATTAATTAATGAAGATGATTAATACTACAATAATTAAAAAAAATTATTCAAAGTTGAAAACAAACCTAAAAGAACCCTAGGCCAAAAGTTAAGCTTTGTATCTAATCTATAATCAAATTCTTTTAATATAATTTTTAAATAAATTTACTAATATATATCTTTTACATTACTCTCAACATGAAAATGTAAAAGATTATATAGTCATTATTTCTTTTTTGAAATTTTAAAAATACTAAAACTAAAAAACTTAATTTGATCACACTAAAGGGCTTTTCAAATATATGTTTACCAAACAATCTTGCATTTCTCTAAAGCACTTTTCAGTTATAATTTACCAAACAGTCTAGCATTTTGGAAAACCCCTTTATCTCAAAAGTATTTGCATTCTCCCAAGGACATTTCCCCAAAGCTGAATCAAATCGACTCTAAGAAGATTTGCTAGAATAAATAAATCAGCAATTCCTTGTGATTATGTTGTGTATCTACAATAATCTGACTATAATGTTGGTGTTGAGATTGATCCCGAAACGTTTTCACAAGTCATAAGTTGTGATAAATCCAATTTATGGTACAATGCCATGAAGGAAGAGATGAGTTCTATGGCATCTAACGAATTCCAGGGTTTAGTAGAGTTGCCCAATGGGGTGAGGATCATTGGTTGTAAATGAGTCTTCAAAACTAAAAATCATTCATTGGGCAACATTGAAAAATACAAAACCAAACTCATTGCCAATGGATTCACTCAAAATGAAAACATTTTCTTTTGTATTTAAGAAATATTTTTTTTCATATTATTTTGGCATTACTCATTTTGATATGGAGTTACATCAAACGGATGTGAAAATGACGTTTTTCAATGGAAAACTAGAATAAGTGGTTTACATGAAACAACCAGAAGAATTCTTCTCTAGTGCTGGTGAGTAGGGGTGTGCAAAAGAACCAGGACCCGCCCGGACCGCCCGGAACCAGTGGTTCTTGAGGGAACCGGTCCGATTCCCGGTTCCAATTTATGGGAACCAGTGGGTACCGGTCCGGTTCCTGGTTCTATGGGCGGATCCGTCCACCCGCCCACCCGAACCGGACCGACTATTTTAAAATAATATATTAATTTTTAATAATAATCTTTAGTGAGCTAAAGAGTTTTAGATATCAATAATTGATATAAGTTTTTCTCCTAACCAAAGAAGGCATATACATATTATGTATTAGTACCAAGGCGTTGGGCCCACTTGTAAGTAATAAGCCGAAAAAATAAATTTAAAAAGGAAACTTACTATGTTTATGAAAATTTGTTTATAGAAACAGTGGTGCTAGTTCCGCACTTTCTTTGATTAAAGACACCATTTTTGTAGTTAACTTTTCAAAATATCCTTCATTGTTTTATCCGTGGTCGCATATAACTTCCTCTTGGTTTGTCTTTGAAATTAGGAGGATACTCTAGTTTCATGATGTTGACATTGCACTCCAAGCGTTACGGCGTCACCACCCCAACTAGGGGTGTGCAAAAGAACCGGGACTCCCCCGGAACCGGTGGTTCTTGAGAGAACCGGTCCAGTTCTCGGTTCCAATTTATGGGAACTGATGGGTATTGGTCCAGTTCTCGGTTCCATGGACGGTCCGTCCGTCCGTCCCTTTCGCTATCTCTTTATTCGGCCTTCCAGTGTCGATTTTTCAGTACCGTTGCCCTCGACAACAAGTTAGCAACAGATTCGTGTGGAAGGATTTGCCCAACAAGATCCACCACAAGATCTCTGAGACCGGATCTATGGATCCACCCGGGAACGGGACCGGACTGGACCGGTGGTCCGGTTCCCGAGTGGATCCCGATTCCAATTTTTCGAAACCGATCCTTAGCGGGCGATTCCCGGTTCTAAGTCAGGAATCGCCCGCCTGGACCATGCACATCCCTACTGGTGAGCATTTGGTGTGCAAACTTAAGAAGTCTCTGTTTGGTTTAAAACAAACATCTTGCCAATGTTACTTGAGATTCCATAAGGTCATCTCTTTTTTTCCGTTTTATAGAGAATGTCATAGATCAATATATGTACCAAAAGGTTAGTGAGAGCAAGATTTGTTTTCTTATCCTATACATTGGTGACATTTTACTTACAACCAATGATAAATGGTTACTACATGAGGTGAAACAATTCCTCTCTAAGAGTTTTAACATTAAGGATATGGGTTAGGCATATTATCTCATTGGCATTAAGATCCATAGGGATAGACCTTAAGATATATTGGGACTATCTCAAAAAAACCTATATTAATAAGTTCCTAGAAAATTTTTGGATGAAAGATTGTTCGCTAAGTATGACACCCATTGTGAATGGTGAAAAGTTTAATTTAAACCAATGCTCAAAGAACGATTTTGAAAATGAACAAATGAAGAACATCCCATACGCTTTTGCTGTCAAAAGTTTGATGTATGCTCAGATTTACACTCGAACTAACATTGCTTTTGCTATGAGAATGTTGGAAAAATACTAGAGTAATCTAGGTATGGACTATTAAAGAGTTGCAAAGAAGGTGATAAGGTACCTTCAGGATACAAATGGACACATGCTTATGTATAGACGGACTGACAGCCTCAAAGTAGTTTGTTACTCGGATTCAAACTTCACTAACTGCGTTCATTCTCGTAAATCTATATCGGGATACATTTTTATGTTTTCTGGCAAAGCTGTGTCCTTGAGAAGTGTGAAATAGACCTTGGTTGTCATTTCCAGTATGGAGATTGAGTCTATTTCCCGTTTTGAGGCCACCTTACATAATGTGTGATTGAAAAGTTTCATATCGGAGCTTAGAGTTGTGGATTTCATTGCTAGGTCATTCATAATGTTTTGCGACAATTCAGCTGTAGTTTTCATGGCTAAAAACTACAAAAGTGATAGTTGAAGTAACCATATCGAGATCAAGTATTTAGCTATCAGAGAACATGTTAAAGAGAAGAATGTGGTCATAGAACACTAAGTACTGAATTGATGATAGCTGATCCTTTAACTAAGGACATGCCACTACTAAGTTATAAGGATCATGTAGTCAAAATAGACATTGGTTTCTTTATGTGGAAAAATTGTGAAACTTTCATTCATTTGTAATGTTTTTCTCAATGCAGTTATATACATTCAATTATTCTGAGAAAAACAATCATGTTTAACCTAGAATAAACATAAGGTTTATTCATTATGTTATGTTATCATATATGGACTAGTAAAACACATTATGATACATGGAAGATAATAGTCATTCTAAGAAGCTTATTGCCATGATTCATGTGTTTTATTTTCAATATGAAGTTTTGTGCATTTGGTTAAATATTTCGTTCAATGAAATGTTGGGATCAAGTGGGAGAATGTTATAATTTTATTTAATATGATCCCACATTCAATTTAAAATTGTTTACATCAGATTTCATTGAAGATTTATTATCCAAATCTAGTTGCCGATAACTACAGAGTTTGTCCAAATCTACTAGAATTAGTCTATGGAAGACTATATCTATTAGGATTTCTATGGACATATAAAAAGGTCATCTAAGCCAAACCCTCATATTATTTCTCACTATTCTGATTATCCAATAATCGAAGAACACACCATCAACATCGAGAGGACAATTGGCTAGAAGTGCCTATTTACAATCGTTCTAGCTCTACATATCTATTCTTGATATCATCAATGGCTGGAGGTTAGTACAAAATTTATACGTTTCCACAATTGATCCCAATTATTGGGATCATGGTTTTCCACAATTTTTTAACACAGGATGCATGTATCACTTTTAACTACCAAGGTTCTTACTTTTTTCTCTTGACATTTTGGAATTGACACACTTGCAAATCAGGATGACGCCCCTCACGATAACCTAAACCACTGCAATGGACTACAAGGACTCAGATTCCATGTCACTTGGCGTGATCATGAAGATCAAGGCCCCATAAGTTATCCCCGTGGAGATCATCGCAACAGCCACCTTAAGGAAGAAAGGGAAGCCCCAGGTGAGGCAGATTATGAGAAGCATGGATGAAGAGAAGGCAAGCCTATTGAACGCTAGGAACATGTGGAAGGCCGTCTGGTTTGAGGCATAAATGGCATGCCCCGGCTCGTGCAACTTCGGGTCAGGCGGGTTCAAGTTCTCCTGCCACACCCCGGCGAAGGATTTACGCTGGCTTGGAAAGTCACGATGGCGATCAGGGTGGCCACCACGAGGTGGTAGTTGTGGAAGTCATCGTACTTATCTTTCCCTTTGTGCATGAACAAGGTAATGAAAAACTCCCTTATGGAATAATCGTGTACCATGATTTGCGCATGTTTAGAAGGGCAAGTCCCATGAGTGAGTGAATCGCTTTTTAAAGAGGCAAAATCAGATGAAGCAAAGACCAAGAAGAAGACGTTGCTTGTATCAATGTTTATAATTTCTTTCTCATGCTCTAGAAATTAAGGTGCGTTTATTTCATGAACAATAAATAATTAGAAAAATATTTCTCTAAAAGTGATAACACATATCACTTAAACAATTTGAATGAATGAAAAACATTTTAATCACTTACGACACTGTTTAGACACAAGTTATTGCCGATAATGAAAACATTTTTTATTGAATAATTATTTAAATGATATCAACAATCATTTTAAAATATATATTTTTAAATTATTTGTTTTCTCGGGAAACAAATCTAAGGCAGGACATGAGTGGCTTTCCATCTATCTAGATCGTGGGAAAGCTAAATGTTGATTGCAAGGGTGTCCCTAACTTTGTGGAAAATCGCTACTTGTCACGCCCCGAACTCCGAGCGCGTACCCATCCCTCTCTGGTCGATAAAATTTTGCGACTTCCCAGGACTAGTCGCCGACCCTTTTTACTTTATTGCACATGCGGAAGCGAAAAAGAATCCCGACGAGAACCATCTCGGGATAGAAAAGCGAACAATAATTTCACAAACAAGCATGCCTTTTATAAACATATGCTTTGAGTCAAGTACAAGAGTCTATGGTCAAAAGACTACAAAAGACTCGTTCTTCAAAAGAAGCGGTCCTATTCGACTCTATGCTTCAAATCACCTCCTCTCGCTCCAGTGTCCTCCACTCGATGACCCCGAAAGTGGTTATACAATAACCAGTGAGACAATGTCTCAGCAAGTCTAAGCTCTAAACTGCAGCTAGGAGGGAAAGACGCTAAGAAGCATTCTAAGCACGCAATCACACAATCAAGGAGACTTACCTCGTCTCAGTTCCACCCCCGCAGTCGGACAGCTTCATATCACAAATCAGAGCATCACTCAAGCTCAATTAATTGGAACACAATAATCAATTCAACATGCGTTCCTAGTTTTGATCTCGGCATATAGCACGGCCTACTCTCTGTTCGGCGGTCTTCTGGCATTGCCAAGCATCGTCTCACCCCATTGAGCACGGCACGTCACTACGTCGACGGCTTTCCCGAAGGAGCATAGGGTCTAGAATCTACTGCGACCGGCTTCCCTTTAACAAGGGGTATCCCAAATAGGGATAACGTCCACCAACAGCCGGGACGATTTCTCTTAATCATCACACGATCATTCAAATATGGCCTGTGGCACCGTGCATTGCACTCAAATGCTTCAATTAAAATGGTGAACCTCCGGCCTTTTTCTTCGTATTAGAAATACGCATGAAAATAGTCGTGTGTGGGTACACGGTCAACTCGACCTTAAAAAATTGACATTCTTTCTTTTAAAATCCCACCATTTTATATAAGATACATAAAACCATTTTCGGTATTAAAATCCGACACCGGATTTTCTAAGTAAATATTGAAAATTCACAATTTTGGAATTAAATACCAAAAATCCAATCATCACTCAATTTGCATAATTTAACACTCAATTGCAAAAACTAACCACACCATTGCAATCAAGACGAAATTCCTGGCACCGGCCATCCCCGGCCTAATTTCCGGAAAAATAATTAATAATTAATTAATTTCGAAAATTAATTAATTAATTCAATTTAATTTCTAAAAATACTAACCTAGGCCAAAATTAAAAATTAAATACCAATACGGACCCGGAAAATTCTCGAACCCTTCTAGATAAATAATGCAATATAAATAGGCCTTAGCTAAACCATGCTAACCACCTAACATGCTCAATTAAATAATTAAATCATTAATTTAATCTAATTAACAACCTAATTCCTAATTAAATAAATCTAAACACCACTTAGCCTCAATCACCTACTAAGAAGAGTTTAGAGAATAAACTCACCGGTGTATCGCGAAAACCGGTTCACCGCGACAACGACGCGACGGCGGCCAAAATCTTAATTTTCGGCGGTGTCGGCGAACACTCGGGCCAGGCCTAAAACGGGCCCAACAAATCTCAGCCCAACTGAGATTTGTTTTCAACTTCGCTGCTGGTCGTGGGCTTGGGTCTTCTTCGCGCGCCCAAAATGGCTGAACTTCAAATGGGCCAAAACCAACTGAACTTAGGCCAGAACTTGGGCTTCAAAGTCTGTTGGAGATGGGCTGAAAATCACTGGGCTGAAGACTTCATTTGGGCTTGCGAAGTGGGCTGCCGCATTGGGTCTTGCGATTGAAGATGGCTGTTGAAAATCTGCTGGGCCCGATGAAAATTCACTGGGCTGTTGACGCGCACGATGGGGGCAGCTTGCTGGCGTTGGACCGAAAGGCAGCTTGCAGAAGTCGGAGAAGCTGGCGTCAACGCGTGGCTTCGATTTGTGGGAAGCTGCTCGATCGTCGATGCTGGGCGAGAGAACTTCACGGTCAACTAAGAGAGGCTTCGGTGGGCTTTGGCTGCAGAGAAACGTGGCCGAAAGTGGAGACTTACAGTCAACAGGTTGAGGAGCTCTCTGGTTGATTGAGAGGAAGCAATTCGTGGATGTTGGGCTAAAATCGTGAGGATTGGGCGGTCAAAAGAAATGGCTTCGTGGTTTGTTGAAGTTGACTGAACAGCTTGCTGGCGTGAGAGTTCAAAGGAGATGAAGGGAAAGAAATCAAGAGAGAGAGAGAGAGAGAAATGAAGATGGAGATGATGCGGCCAACAGGGAAAGAAAATGAAAGCAAAGTAGAAGGAGACAAAAGTGAAAGCTGAAATTGCAGATGGGGAATTCGGTCAAGGTGGATTGCACGGGAAGACAAGGAAGAAGGCTAAATATCCACCAAAATATCTTGATTCAATTAAAGCTTGGTCCCCCACGGCCTTCAAGCTTATCCTCATGTCCTATTACTTTCGATTTATAAATCCATAATAAACAAATTTTGAAACCAATTTTTGCTGCCCAAAACCAGCTCCGAATTTCACCGATTAAACTTAAATTTCTTCATTCAATTTCCCAAATTGAGGTCCAATTTCACGGTAGAAAAATCTCAAATAATTTTCTATAATTCCCTGACACTCAAAGGCTCGGCTTGCAAGTTGAAAATCTCTTCAATTCGGCTTGTACGAATTTCCGCTAATAATCCGCGGCGTCCGAATCGGATTTCCGTAAAAATCTCGGAATCTCCGAAAAATTTTCGGAGGATGAGTCGACGTCCCTAAAATAGCTCGTGACACCACAGAACTTTAAATTTCTGAAATCGGGTTCAAATAAATGCGGTTAATTTCAATCCGGCGCGCTTTTAGCGTGACCTGGCCTCTAATGGGTCACTTTTAGGAATTTTTGTGCAATTGACCCGTGATCGATTTATCTCGAGTCACATAGTGCATCTTCGACACATTGGCGACTCTCGATTGTCGTGAAAATCTCGAGGTTTCAAATACGGACACAGTACTCCAAAACGTCGAAAATCAATTTAGTGCGATCGGTGAGAATTTTGAAATCAAGTGGAATCACCCACACTAATCACATATCTCAATCAAATCGACCTATCTCGATCTCGATCGATTTTTTAATGCCGTAATGACCCTTTGCAGATCGACACCTGGTCGCAGCCGATTCCCTCGTCGAATTTTCAAGTCCATTGCATTTAGATTCCTTAATGATTCCCCGATAGGCCGGTTATCTCGTGAGTGGCCAACTCGAGAGAATAAAGACTATAGACACGTCGATGAAAAAGCCCGATTTATTTAATCGAAAACTAATTTAAAAATTCAGGATGTCACAACTCTTCCCCTCTTATAAAAATTTCGTCCTCGAAATTTAAACCTATTACAATCTTTAAAGAAAAGGTGGGGGTACAGTCGTCTCATCGACTCCTCAGTTTCCCATGTTGCTTCTTCAGTGCCGTGGTGTTGCCAGACCACTTTGACCAACGGGATGGTCTTGGTACGCAGGACCTGCTCCTTACGGTCCACAATCTAAACTGGGCTTTCAACGTACGACACTCTGTCGTCCACGTCCAATTCCTCAAAATTAAGCACGTGGGTCGGGTCAGGCTCATACTTCCTCAACATCGACACGTGAAAGACGTCATGCACTTGTGCCAACCTTGGCGGTAATGCAAGACGATACGCTAGGATCCCGATTCTTTCAAGAATCTCAAATGGACCTACGTACCTCGGACTCAATTTTCCTTTCTTGCCAAAGCGCGAAGTACCTCTCATTGGTGACACTTTTAGAAAAACATGATCACCAACTTGAAATTCCAATGGCCTTCGACGCTTATCTGCGTAGCTTTTCTGTCTGCTCTGAGCGGTCTTTAATCTGTCCCTGATAACGGCAACTGCATCCACTGACTGCTGAACCAACTATGGGCCTGTGATTTTCCGTTCTCCGACTTCATCCCAACATACCGGTGTTCTGCACACTCTACCATACAATGCTTCAAAATGAGCCATCTGAATACTCTGTTGATAACTGTTGTTGTAGGCAAACTCGACAAGGTGAAGCTGTTCCTCCCAACTTCCCTTGAAATCCAACACGCAAGCTCGTAGCATGTCCTCGAGGGTTTGAATTGTCCTCTCGGACTGGCCATCCGTCTAAGGATGATATGCCGTACTATACTGCAGCTTCGTTCCTAATGCACTCTGCAGACTTTTCCAAATGCAGCTGTAAACCTCGGGTCTCGATCTGATGTAATCGTCACCGGCACTCCATGCAGTCGAACTACTTGACGCACATACAGATCTGCATGTCTATCCAAACTGAGGTCCTTTCGAACTGCAATGAAGTGAGCCGACTTTGTCAGTCTGTCGACCACTATCCAAATAGAATCATTTCCTCTCTGACTCCTCGGTAAGCCCGTCACAAAATCCATTGTAATATGTTCCCATTTCCATTCTGGGATCGCAAGAGGTTGCAGAAATCCTTCCGGCTTACAATGCTGTGCCTTCACTTGTTGACATGTCAAACACTTGGCGACATGTTTGGCGATATCCGCCTTCATACCTGACCACTAGTAGTGTTGACGCAGATTCTAATACATCTTTGTACTGCCAGGATGAATGCTGTAACTGCTACGATGTGCTTCTGACAAGATCTCCTCCCTAAGCTCTACATCATCAGGTACCACCAATCGTCCTCGGAACCTCAGGGTTCCGCCCTCAAAAATCTGAAAGTCAATCTCCCTCTTCTCGGTATCCTCTTGCAAGATTTTCTGAACATCCGGATCTGTCGGCTGAAGTGTCTTAATTCTTATCTGCACTTCCGGCTCAATTCTGAGGGTGGCCATAAGATTCGAAAGGTGGCCTACCTCAAATTTGAAAACCGAATCTCGAGCTCTCTCGATTAAGTTCCACTCCTTCATCGCTATATGAGCAACTGAAGACTTCCTACTTAGTGCATCTGCGACTTTGTTTGCCTTTCCTGGGTGATACAAAATATCACAATCATAGTCCTTTAGGAGTTCCATCCAACGACGTTGTCTCATATTCAACTCCTTCTGAGAGAATAAATACTTGAGACTTTGATGGTCAGTGAAGATCTGGAATCTTTCTCCACACAAATAATGTCTCCAAATCTTCAGGGCGAAAATAATTGCTTCGAGTTCTAAGTCATGCGTCGGGTAATTCAATTCATGAGGTCTCAACTGACGGGACGCGTATGCAACAACTCTACCATGTTGCATCAGCACGCAACCCAATCCTCTGAATGACGCATCACTATAGATCTCGTATTCTCCAGGACCAGATGGTATGGTCAGCACAGGTGCGGTAGTGAGCTTTTCCTTAAGCTCCTGGAAACTATGCTCGCACTTGTCTGTCCATATGAACTTCTCTTCCTTCTTTAACAGTCGAGTCATAGGCGACGCTAACGCTGAAAACCCTTCTACGAATCTTCTGTAATATCCTGCTAAACCCAGAAAACTTCTGATCTCTGTCACTGTCGTCGGTCTCGGCCAGTTGATAACTGCTTCAATCTTGCTCGGGTCTACGGAGATTCCTTCTCCTGAGATCACGTGACCTAGGAAATCAACACGAGTCAACCAAAACTCGCACTTGCTAAACTTAGCATACAGCTCATGAGTCCTTAGAGTCTGCAGTACCAACCTCAAATGTCCTTCATGCTCCTCTGGACTTCTCGAATACACTAGGATGTCATCGATGAACACGATCACGAATTGATCCAGGTATTCTTTGAACACTCGGTTCATTAGATCCATAAAAGCAGCTGGAGCGTTCGTCAATCCAAACGGCATGACCGTGAATTCATAATGGCCGTACCGAGTACGAAATGCTGACTTAGGAATGTCCTCCTTTCTGATCTTCAGCTGATGATATCCCGTCCTCAAGTCGATCTTTGAAAATATCGACGCTCCTTGTAACTGATCAAACAAGTCATCTATTCTCGGGAGTGGATACTTGTTCTTGATCGTCACCTGATTGAGTTGCCGATAGTCGATGCACAGACGCAACGATCCATCCTTCTTCTTCACAAATAGAACCGGTGCTCCCCAAGGTGATGCACTGGGACGTATGAATCCCTTATCCAATAACTCTTGCATCTGCACCTTTAGTTCTTTCAATTCTGATAAAGCCATCCGGTAAGGAGCCTTAGAGATGGGCTCTGTCCCGGGGGCTAACTCAATCACAAACTCGATTTCTCTTTCTGGCGGCAGACCTGGCAATTCTTTCGGGAACACATCTGGAAATTCTTGAACCACTGCTATGTCCTCGATCTTCAGCTCCTCAACCGTATCCATGACAGGTTGCCGGGATAACCTTGACAACCCTTGTTTAACAACCGAGTTGCCTCTAGAGATGAGATTAAAGTAATCGAGGGTCCTCCTCGACTCCCAATAAACTCGAAACTCTCACCCTCTACCGGGTTAAACTGGATCGCCTTGCGATAACAGTCTAGCTTAGCTCGTTGCTTGGTGAGCTAGTCCATGCCAATTATCAGGTCAAAATCATACATGGCTAGGACTATCAAGTCTATTTTCCCCTCTCGCTCACCAATCGCTAACGTGCAACCAGGACAACCCACTGTAACTAACACATTATCCTTTAATGGTGTCGATATACGACCACGACTCCAACAATTCAGAATCAATCCTACAAACTTAACATACTTGCTCGCTATAAATGAATGCGTTGCACCGGGGTCAAATAAAGCTTAAGCGGCGTTGTTGTTCAGTGAAACAGTATCTGCAATCACATTAGGCGCATCCTCCGCCTGTCCTCTTGTGATAGCATAGGTCCTTCCTTGTACTGGAGGTCTGAGTAGTCCACTTTGCTGTGCATTTGGTGGCAGAAGTCCTCGGTTTTGATTCATCTGTGGCGGTGGCGGCAACTGCGGCGGTCCCATCGGTCTTCTGGGACAATTTCTGGCCAAGTGACCTTGCTGGCCACACTCAAAACATGCACCTGGCCTAGAGTGGCACGGGGCCGACCCATGTCGTTTTCCGCAGAAGCGACACGCACCATTCTGTCTCTGAGCAAACTTTCCTATTCCACCCTTCCTGTTGGGCGGAATGGGATACCTTCCTCCAAGCATAGGTTTCTTCCCAAACCTATTCCTATCCTGGTTAAAGCCAAACCGCGACCCAGATGCGGCGGCTTGTTCGTTCAGATTCTTCTCTATCAGCTGAGCTCGTCCATATAGCTCGTTATAATTCTTTATATCCAAAGGCACCAACGGATTTTTCAACTCTGGTCGGAGGCCATCCAAAAACCTCATTACCTTCTCCTCGGGATCTGCAATCAATCTCGGGGCGTACTGTGAAAGCTCGGCGAACTTTGCCTCGTACTGGTCCACAGTCATTGAACCTTGACGGAGGCGCAGAAATTCTGCCATCTTCAATTGCTTGGCACAGTTGGAAAAGTACTTGCCATTAAACGTTCTGACGAAGGTGTTCCACACCAGAACTACACCTTCAGGGAATACCTCTTCTCTGGTGGCTCTCCACCAAGTACTTGCAACCCCCTGCAATTGATATACTGCAAGGGTGACCTTTTCTTCTTCATCGCACCTCAGCAGTGCAAACGCTTTCTCCAACTCTTCGATCCAACGGGTTGCAGCCTCAGGATCTCCTGTCCCAGTAAACTTCGGCGGTTGTAATTTCAAGAACTGCTCAACAAGCTTGTGAATGGGTCTCACGTTCCCCTGTGGAACTTCAGCAGGTGCGGCAGCGGCTGCGGCAGCTTGATTCTGGGCCTGCTGCCCCATCAGATTTCCAATTGTCTGGAGCGCCTGCATGATCCCATCCATTCTCGGATCACCAGGGGCTGCTACCCCAGCACCAACCGACGGAACCGGCTGCGATGCTGCACCACTTGCGCTGGCCTCAGCCTGCGCTCTACCTCGGCCACCTCGGGCACCGCCTCTCGTTGGCGTCCTTGCCCGAATCACTGAGGATAAGGTCCTCTGCCTAGGAGTCCTCGGCTCCTGATCACTCATGTTGTAGCTCTTCTACAAAACCTGTTTCCAATTCCACACCGAATTAGAAATTGAGTGATCACCACAACCAATTTACCAAACAACTATCAATCACATGCATCAACATAAAATAAAGGCCTTTCCTACTAACTATCCCAAGAACCCATCGCACCTTATCACTCCAAACACAAACTTCGCTCTGATACCATAAAAAGGGGATGTCACGCCCCGAACCCCGAGCGCGTGCCCATCCCTCTCTGGTCGATAAAATTTTGCGACTTCCCAGGACTAGTCGCCGACCCTTTTTACTTTATTGCACATGCGGAAGCGAAAAAGAATCCCCTGACAGTAACCATCTCGGGATAGAAAAGCAAAACAATAATTTCACAAACAAACATGCCTTTATAAACATATGCTGAGTCAAGTACAAGAGTCTATGGTCAAAAGACTACAAAAGACTGTTCTTCAAAAAGAAGCGGTCCTATCCGACCTATGCTTCAAATCACCTCCTCTCTGCTCCAGGTCCTCCACTCGATGACCCTGAAAGTGGTTATACACAACCAACCGGTGAGACAATGTCTCAGCAAGTCTAAGCTCTAAACTTCGGCTAGGAGGGAAAGACGCTAAGAAGCATTCTAAGCACGCAATCACACAATCAATGAGACTTACCTCGTCTCAGTTCCACCCTGCAGGTCAGCACAGTTCATATCACAAATCAGAGCATCACTCAAGCTCAATTAATTGGAACACAATAATCAATTCAACATGCGTTCCTAGTTTTGATCTCGGCATATAGCACGGCCTACTCTCTGTTCGGCGGTCTTCTGGCATTGCCAGGCATCGTCTCACCCCATTGAGCACGGCACGTCACTACGTCGACGGCTTTCCTGAAGGAGCATAGGGTCCAAATCTACTGCGACCGGCTTCCCTTTAACAAGGGGTATCCCAAATAGGGATAACGTCCAGCTCAACAGCCCGGGACGATTTCTCTTAATCATCACACGATCATTCAAATATGGCCCAGGGCACCGTGCATTGCACTCAAATGCTTCAATTAAAATAGTGAACCTGGCCTTTTTCTTCGTATTAGAAATACGCATGAAAATAGTCGTGTGTGGGTACACGATCAACTCGACCTTAAAAATTGACATTCTTTCTTTTTAAAATCCCACCATTTTATATAGTACATAAAACCATTTTCGGTATTAAAATTCGACACCCGGGATTTTCTAAGTAAATATTGAAAATTCACAATTTTTGGAATTAAATACCAAAAATCCAATCATCACTCAATTTGCATAATTTAACACTCAATTGCAGAAATTAACCACACCATTGCAATCAGCACGAAATTCCGATCACCGGCCATCCCGCCTAATTTCCGGAAAAATAATTAATAATTAATTAATTTCGAAAATTAATTAATTAATTCAATTTAATTTCTAAAAATACTAACCTAGGCCAAAATTAATAAATTAAATACCAATACGGACCCGGAAAATTCCCGAACCCTTCTAGATAAATAATGCAATATAAATAGGCCTTAGCTAAACCATGCTAACCACCTAACATGCTCAATTAAATAATTAAATCATTAATTTAATCTAATTAACAACCTAATTCCTAATTAAATAAATCTAAACACCACTTAGCCTCAATCACCTACTAAGAAGAGTTTAGAGAATAAACTCACCGGTGTATCGCGAAAACCGGTTCACCGCGACAACGACGCGACGGCGGCCAAAATCTTAATTTTCGGCGGTGTCGGCGAACACTCGGGCCGGGCCTAAAACGGGCCCAACAAATCTCAGCCCAACTGAGATTTGTTTTCAACTTGGGCTGCTGGTCGTGGGCTTGGGTCTTCTTCGCGCGCCCAAAATGGCTGAACTTCAAATGGGCCAAAACCAACTGAACTTAGGCCAGAACTTGGGCTTCAAAGTCTGTTGGAGATGGGCTGAAAATCACTGGGCTGAAGACTTCATTTGGGCTTGCGAAGTGGGCTGCCGCATTGGGTCTTGCGATTGAAGATGGCTGTTGAAAATCTGCTGGGCCCGATGAAAATTCACTGGGCTGTTGACGCGCACGATGGGGGCAGCTTGCTGGCGTTGGACCGAAAGGCAGCTTGCAGAAGTCGGAGAAGCTGGCGTCAACGCGTGGCTTCGATTTGTGGGAAGCTGCTCGATCGTCGATGCTGGGCGAGAGAACTTCACGGTCAACTAAGAGAGGCTTCGGTGGGCTTTGGCTGCAGAGAAACGTGGCCGAAAGTGGAGACTTACAGTCAACAGGTTGAGGAGCTCTCTGGTTGATCGAGAGGAAGCAATTCGTGGATGTTGGGCTAAAATCGTGAGGATTGGGCGGTCAAAAGAAATGGCTTCGTGGTTTGTTGAAGTTGACTGAACAGCTTGCTGGCGTGAGAGTTCAAAGGAGATGAAGGGAAAGAAATCAAGAGAGAGAGAGAGAGAGAAATGAAGATGGAGATGATGCGGCCACCAGGGAAAGAAAATGAAAGCAAAGTAGAAGGAGACAAAAGTGAAAGCTGAAATTGCAGATGGGGAATTCGGTCAAGGTGGATTGCACGGGAAGACAAGGAAGAAGGCTAAATATCCACCAAAATATCTTGATTCAATTAAAGCTTGGTCCCCCCATTGGTCTTCAAGCTTATCCTCATGTCCCCTATTACTTTCTTGATTTATAAATCCATAATAAACAAATTTTGAAACCAATTTTTGCTGCCCAAAAACCAGCTCCGAATTTCACCGATTAAACTTAAATTTCTTCATTCAATTTCCCAAATTGAGGTCCAATTTCACGGTAGAAAAATCTCAAATAATTTTCTATAATTCCCTGACACTCAAAGGCTCGAACTTTACAAGTTGAAAATCTCTTCAATTCGGCCCATGAATTTCCGCTAATAATCCGCGGCGTCCAAATCGGATTTCTGTAAAAATCTCGGAATCTCCGAAAAATTTTCGGAGGATGAGTCGACGTCCCTAAAATAGCTCGTGACACCACAAAACTTTAAATTTCTGAAATCGGGTTCAAATAAGCGGTTAATTTCAATATGGCGCGCTTTTAGCGTGACCTAGTCTACTGGGTCACTTTTAGGAATTTTTGGTGCAATTGACCCGTGATCGATTTATCTCGAGTCACATAGTACATCTTCGACACATTAGCGACTCTCGGTTGTCGTGAAAATCTCGAGGTTTCAAATAGGGACACGGGGGTACCCAAAACGTCAGAAAATCAATTTAGTGCCGATCAGTGAGAATTTTGAAATCAAGTGGAATCACCCACATTCTGATCACATATCTCGCCCAAATCGACCTATCTCGATTTCGATCGATTCGACAATGCCGCAATGACCCTTGTAGACAGGACACGGTTGAGCGGTCGATTCCCCTGTTCGAATTTTCAAGTCCATTGCATTTAGATTCCTTAATTGATTCCCCAGATAGACCAGTTATCTCGTGAGTGGCCAACTCAGAGAATAGCACTATAGACACGTCGACGAAAAGCCCGATTTATTTAATCGAAAACTAATTTAAAAATTCAGGCTGTCACACTACTTATGCCATGATGAAACCTAGTTGCTCTTTTTGTGCCCTTTCCCTGTGGAATTCTAAAGCTGGGGATTTTCCTTAGTATCAATTTGGCTTCATGAATGCTTATCATACGAATGGTTCATCACACGAGGTCTACATATGTTTTTTAGTTTGTTTCTATTCTAAATCTATTTTACAAATCATTGTGTGTGCTATGTGCCATGAACAAATTGCAAAATCCTACTTCCTCACTTACATTTCCCTATCCCAATTTTCCATAAATTGAAAACAGCAATGACTGACATGTACCAGATTCACGCATGCCATGGCATAGGCAATAGCGACTCTTAGCGGTGGGGTCAATATGAATTGATCACATCCAATTATTCAATCCATTAAGAAAATGAACTATATCCTTCTTTGTTTTTCACTCTAATTTCACTTTCACCCTTCTTTAAAGATTAGGATGCTCTATTATTAGGTGGGACCAAAACATACCCATTTCTAGACATTGGCACTTGAGTCGTTGTTCATAATATTTTTGTCTTGGTCTTGAGACTGAGAAGAATCCCAGTCGCGTCTAGCTCTTAGAAGGACATGAGTGGCTTTGCATATGTCGAATTTACAGCAAACCTTTGTGGGCCCGGCCCGCGAGTGAGAACCTTGTGTCATGATGAAAACTCACAGCTCTTTCGTGTCCTTTCCTCGGGGGAATCTAGAGTTGGGATTCGGCTCATGAATCCCCGAGTCATTTGAACGAGTGGACTGTGTGAAGTCTACACACACAAAAAAAAAAAAAAGAAAAGAAAAGAAAAACAATGGTTGATATGTACTAGATACACGTACGACGTAGCCGTAGTGACTCTTAGCAAAACAGCAGCATTTGCAGTTGCATTTCCGAGTATTGCATTTCTTCTTATAGGAATATGTAGACATCTTTCAATTACATTCCATAGCGCGTACTCTATTGATCAGATGAACACTTCCGTATTGCATTTCCAATTAATATAATTAGTTTCCTTAGAGGTAGGAGGTCTAATAATGTCCATCGCTAAAATAAGCTCCTATAATGCCATCTATTGGATCATTTATTCTGAAGTATGAAACACTTCATTTTTAAGCATTTGACTATGATACCAATTGAGGAATAGATTAGGCACACCAAGAGGGGGGTAAATTGGTATCTAAAAAACCTTGAAACTTTTTCTTATAAAGTGCAAACAGGTTATCGTGTGTGTGCAAAAACAACTATCTTCTATCTATAGAAATACAAAGAAGTTAAAAGACAGAAGATATGCAAAACAAAATTTATAATGGGTTGGCTTTCCACCTGACCTACTCCACACTTTCAACTCTAATAGTTTCAACAAGGATGGAATCCATTATATAATCCTTGAGATTTTACAGCTTGTAGAGAGTGTTGCTTCTACACAAAGCTTTAGTAGATGCTTCTACAAACTCAAGCAACTCTCAAAATACTGCAACTCAACTCTCTTCCCCGGTTGTAGACGCATATTGTGACATCCAGAATTTCTAGTACTGTTTTCAATTGAATAAATCGGGCCTTTCATCGACGCGTCTATAGTGCTACTCTTAGAGTCGATCACTCGTGAGATAACTAGAATATCTGGGGAAGTCATTAAAAGATTTTAATGCAATAGACTTAAGAATTCAACCAGAAGTCGACTGCTCAACCGTGCTAATCTGCTAGGGTCATTACGGCATTGTCAAAATCGATCAGAAATCAATGATAGGTCAATTCGACTGAGATGTGTGATCAAAGTGTGGGTGATTCCACCTGATTGCATAATTCTTGTCGATTGGCACTAGATCGATTTTCTGTCATTTTGAGTACCTTGTGCTGAAACCTTGAGATTTTCACGATCACCGAGAGTCGCTAATGTGTCAAGTAGGTTCATAGTGGCTCAAAGAAAATCGACCACGGGTCATTTGCACTAAAAATCTTTAAAAACTATCCGATAGCCTAGGTCACGCTAAAAATGCGTCTAGGTGAAATTAACTGCGAATTTAATTCCGATTTCAGAAATTAAAGGTTCTGTCATGTCACAATAAATTCTAGGAACGTCGACTCAATCTCAGAAGATTTTTCTGAAACCTGAGACTTTTTGGGAAAAAGTCGGCATAGGACCGTTTTCGTTCAGAAAAAAGCCGTGATCGTTTTTGATCGTGTATTTGAAATGCAAGATGGATCCATAGGTGAGGAAAAATATCAGTTGGAGCATTGAGATGTCAATTGAATTTATAAAGGCCATATGAGATTGAATTGAAGATGAAACTATGTCCAATTGAAGCCAAAGCCCCTCAAATTCGTATGCCCCCTTCCCCTAGCCATTTTGGACCAAATCAATGTTGCAAAGAGGGCCTTGGTGGCTCATTGAGAGCCAAGGAAGGTGTGCATGGCCATGGATGGGTCAAGGGGACAAAGCATTAGAAGATAAGCAAGTGTGGAGCCCTTGTCTCCTTATCTTTCCAACTCCAACCTCATCTCTTCCTTCTCTCTCTCCCTCATTGCCATCCAAGCCATCTCTCTCTCCCTCCATCCTTGATGTTCGAAGACTACCAGTAACCAAGGAAGTCGTCGGAGCAGCCACACCACCGTCGGACCATTTTCCTCCTCTATTTTCATTTCTGCCGGTTTCTGCTCTAGCTGACCTTTCACCAAATATCTGAGTAAAAAGTCGACTTCCCGGATGAATCAATGAACGATCCACCCATCTCCATGACGAGGACATCCAGACCGTTCCATCAAGCCCGACCTCATCCCGAACGGAGCTGCCGGCCGTCCGGTACGCTGGCGTGAAGTTACTGGTCACCAGACCGTCTGGAGCCCTACCAAATGAACCGTTTCGCGTTTTTCACGAGTTTCTCCCAATTCCGACCCTTCATTTGCTTGTTCCAACCACCAGCACATCCCCCCTTGACCTCGGGAGCCACCGGTTGCCGACCACCCGCTTGCCGGAGCTCCAATAGGCCCGTTTTCGCCGTTGAAGCTGCTAGTTTCCTTTCTACAGTCCAGCAAGCAGAAGCAAAAGCTTAACTAACCTTGTTTCCTTGTTTTTGCAGCTCAAAAGAGAGGTTGAGTTTGTGGGTATCCAGCCACCTTCAAGGCCCGTTTTGAGGTGGTCCCGAGCCTCGATTGCTAAGCCCGCCTTGAGGAAAGTCGAGCCCCGCGACGTTCCCGTCGTTTTGCATCAAACCGCTCATTAAACAAGTGAGTTTTGCTCACTAATCCTTGCTTAGTATGCTAATGATGTTTATGGATTGATTAGATTTAATTAAGTGTAATTAGGTGGATAGATTATATTAGAATAATTAAATTAGGGATTTACCTATGCATGTTAGGCAAATGGTTAGTGTACTTAGCAAGTAGACATGCTCTATTATTTATTGAACGAGTCTCAGTAATTTTACGGGCTCGTCTCGGCTTCCAATTAGGCATTACGGGCCTAAATTGGATTTATTGTAATTATTTAATAATTTTTGGAATTATTTAATTATTTATTTATTTTTTGAAAATTAGGCTGGGATAGCCGATGACTGGAATTTTATGCTAAGTATGATGGTGTAATCTTTTTATTTATTTGAGCGTTGAATAGTGCTGAATTGAATTAATTATGATTTTAGGATTTTATTCCTAAATTAATTAATTTTGGTAATTAATGGGAAAATTACCGAGCGTCAATTTACAGCGCCGAAAATCTATTTTGGGACCGCTGAAAATAGTGGCAGGTTCAAAAGTGAAAATCTTGTATTTTGGCTAAGGCCGACCGTGTACCCACACACGATCATTTTTAACGGGTACTCTTAACTCGAGGAAAATAGGCCAAGATAATGTGTTGATTGAGAAATTTATTTGAGGAGTGTAATGTTGTTGGTTGTGGGTGAATAATCGTATGACATTGTGGGTTAGATCGAGAAACCGCCGAAGTACGGTTATATCCATTGGACCGTAGGTTACCACCTAATCTAGGTTGTGCTCGTTGAGCCGTAATTCAGCATCAGCACCGAACTTGGAATCAGTTGTGCACGCTGAGCCGTAATTTAGCATTACCACCGAATTTGGAATCGGTTATGCCCGCTGAGCCGTAATTCAGCATTAACCGCCGAAGAATTAGTAAGCCGTGTCCGTTTAGCCGTAATTCAGCATTACTACCAAAGTTTTAGTAGGCTGTGCTCTCTGAGCTGTAATTCAGCGTTGGGGTTGAGTATTTGAGATGATCGTATAGGCCGTGCTCGCTGAGCTATAATTCAGCATTGAGTTTGAGTAAATGAGATGAGCCAACCAAGAAAGGGTCGAGATGACATGTAATCGACTGGGTTGATTGATCAATGATTTGATCTGATGTTATGAATTGATTGAGTGATGTGATATAAGGAATCTGTAAATAACATTGATTTGCAGGATGGAACTGAGGCCAAGATAAGTCCTCTGACTCGTGTTGTGCTTAGGCAGCCTTTAGGGCATATTGGCTTCCTAATCGGGTCTTAAGGGGTAGAACTTGCTAAGACGTTGTCTCACTGGTTATTGTATAACCATTTTCAAGCACCTAATTAAAAGCGGTGGGGAACCTGAGGCCCGAAGTTCAGAAGGTGAAGCCCGGAGAATCGGCGAGCATGTCTGACTAGCTAATCTTGGGACATTCCCCTTTTGTTGAAAGCCGATTCCTTTTTGTAGGCTTCTGTGTATAAACATGTGTATTTATAAAAAGGTATTTTGTGAAAAATTGGTCCTACTTTCCTATCCCATTGTTTTATTGTTTGGGGATTATTTATATGCTTCCGCATGTGTATATTAAATGAATAAGTCGGCGATGCGTCCTGGGACGTCTCTATTAATCGACCAAGAAGGGATGGGCACGTGCTCGGAGGATCAGGGCGTGACACATATACTTCGACAGAGGAATGCAATCAGATTTACACATCTTTTGCACATAAGAACGGTAAGAAGATGGCAAAAAGATGACTACTTAGAGCATAGGCTAATTTTTGTTCATTTCCTCGCTCCCCCCCCCCCAAAAAAAAAAAAAAAAAAAAAAAAAACTCTACTCCTTTCCTTGGGTTGAATTTATAGCCATCACACCTCAAGTGATCATTTGAAACTCAAATCCCACGAATAGCCATTGCATCTGTCATTTGCTACCACAAAACTCTATTTACTAGCCCCACAAAGTCTGTTTGCTAAGATATGCTTCTACATAGTTTGTCATCTCTATTACTTGCCCAAATATGGTAAACTATTACGATATTCTCCAACCCATCTTTTTGTAGATTTTAACACCTGAAACCAATTGTAAAACATAATTTTGAATTCAAATCAAAATGTTAAAGAGTTTGGGTCTCCCTTCCAGGAATTTATAGGCTTGTATGCATAACCGATACTCCATCTGTAGAGAGATCACCTTCTACAATCAGGTCCATCCAAATTTTTTTATGATTGCACGTCTTCTAATTTGTTCACCATACACAAGGTCTATCCAAGCTTATTGACATCTCCATGTCCTTTTGTTCGTTCACCTTTTATTGGTCCATCCAGTTATAAATATATCTCACGTCGAATAGCATGTTCACATTTCGTAGAGCAAAGGCTGCTTTGAACTCTTAGGCTTCCTATTACTAACACTGGACCCATAAATAATAATTTATGGAGGTAATACTTCTCAATACTTAATTACACATGTTAGTAATCTTTAAATGTCTTATCATCCTTAAAGCATCATAGGTATTTTTCAGGAAAAAAGATACTAGAAATATTATAACTTTTATACAACATTGGGTGACAACATCTCGCCAAATATCTTTAATGCCCATTTCGGAGAAAAAAACATTCACTTAAGTGTTTCCGACCAAAAATATTACGTGAGCTTTTTTCAAATTCACTGTTAAACACTACTTGGATATTTTAATTAAACAAATGTGAATGATCCCACTTGCAAGGTGATGCTTACACTCAACACAAGCTTTCTCAAGAGCTAACTATCCCAATGTGATTAATTAATTAATTATTTGATATTAAACTTAGGAGTGTCCATTAATCTATTATAGGCCGATTAGAAGTCAAGCAAGACACAAGAGCTCACATTCTATGAATCTGAGATTTGTAAGTTCGGAGGTTTGATTGTGCTAGTTTTACTTTATGCCCATGATTGGTACTTTATCTCTTTCATAAAATGTTTTTTTGTACAATCTTCCCAATTTGATTCCCTAACATGCATCGAGATGTTCATGCATAAATGCTCAAGCAATAAATTACTAAATGCGCCCCTAGACATAATTTTTGTGATTTCTTTTAGAATGAAGATGCAATCTATAATTACTAACATGCAATATGATTTTATATTCCTCCTCCTCATGAGGTGCCATTTATGGAAATGAAAGTGCAAGTATACCGATCAAATAATGATACAATCTAAATGTCCTAGATGTGCACGAAAACGTTTGTTCATGGAAACTTTAACTTTTCTTGATATAGCAATTATCATGATTCAAATAATATCGCCAAAAAGCTGAGCTACGCGCTGACGCCGAATGCTGACCTATGAGCTGACGCGATCCCATTGAATTTTCCAACTGAATTTTCTGGCAAGCATTCATTCCGAGGAAATAAAGACGAATATGACAGGACGCTGGACAGAGATCCTCCACGTGACTCATGACCGCGCGACAAAACAGATTGTGGATTTTTTTTTTTTTTTTTTTTTTTGGAGATAATCATTTTCGGGGGTAATATAGAGCTCTTCATTTGTCTAATCAAACCTTTAATTGACTTAGCAAATATTTAAACTTAAGTCTGATTTACTAGCTTTATCAATTGAATTTCCTGGAAAACAGTGACAGTGCCACGTGGCAGTGTGTCACATATAGGATATGGTGGAGCATCTGCATTTGATTATGCAAACTTAAATATTAGGTGTGCTTCTTTTCATGGAAAATACTTGATTTGATTCTTTTTTCTGAAATCATTGTTTATAACAATTAAAAAAACTATTCAATGCAGAATATTTTTATTTATGACAATACTTTATACCTGAACATTTTAGTCAATGATTAAAATATATGTTTTTCGTTAATTCAATTTTAAGTGATATAAGAAATTATTTTTAAGAAAATATTTCTCAAGTTATTAATTTTTCACGAAACAAATGCACAATAACATTCAATTGCATTTTGAGCGTAAATTCGAAATTTTCACTTTATTCATGAATGTTATTCAATTGACAACTAATAGTATTCTGCATTTGCCAATTCACTTTAAGAGCTTCTTCCTCTAAAATCTAGCTAAGGAATTCCCCAAATTGAATCTCGCTCCTGAAAAGGGTTAAGAGATCAAATCTCCTACTTTGCACTTTCTTTCAAATTCAAAATCACTCATTTCAATTTTAAGGAGTAAATTTCTTTTTTATTTGGGGTGGGGGGGGGCGAACCTTTTCACTTAGCTTTCTTACCATCATCTTAAATTTATTAACTTCTTACATGAAATTACCAATGTTTTTATTTGTTGACTTAACAATTGTATTCTTGTTAAGTAACTCAAATTAACATTGATAAACTGCAACTAGTTAATACCTTTATTGAAGAAAAGTATAAAATCAGTTGAGATGTAATTGAGAAAGGTAAATGAAAGTTGGAAAATGTAAGAAAGTTAATTAAAAGAACAAACTTGATAAATAACTTAAATAAGAGTTGGCAACCCAAAAGTCATGGGTAACTTAATCAGACAAAAGTTAGTGAGTCACTTTAACTAAGGTTGGTAATTTCTAATGTCGCGGCCCAATCTCGCTGCCCTCGATCGCTCGCCATCATGAGGAGAGAAAATGGAGGAAATGTCGGGTTTAAGGGTACTTGATCACGAGAATTCCCTCACGGCTTGCATTCCAAGAGACGTGATCACCTTACCTTTTGAATCAAGCCTCTTGTGAGTTCCCTCCACGAGATCGTGAGCTCTCCCAAGCTCGTACCTCGTGTGATAGTGGAGTGTTGCGATCCATACCCACATGGGCGACACATCTCGAGAGAAGAGGTCGGGTGTGAATATTGGATCTAATAGTACCTTTACCATGGTAGCCTTCTTGAGAGTAAGCATCGCTCATAAGGATGCCATCGCTTCACCTTTTGGGGTACTCCTACATCGAGTATGCTAAACCATGATGAATTTCATTGAAACTCGTACTTCTCACGACGGGTTTATTTATACAATCTAGTTGTTTTAAAACAACTTAGAAATAAATCGGAGTCGCCACTAACCTCATTTCGGGGGTCAACTAGAAAACCCAATCGAGGGTCGAGAGTGTTCCCTTAATTCCTATGCAACCAAATATCTAGGCTCGGGGATTTGAGTTACGCTAATATTTCTATTAGCGCCATTTTGGTACCTAAACAATATATTATATTTTCCTAACGTGCCGATGCGTTTCTTCTTACATTTTCAAGATCGTTAGTCCTAAACTAAGCGATCACACATGGTTGGTCATTTTCATACAATTCTATTTCTAGAAAATAAGAAAAAAAAGCAATCAACGGAATTGAAATTACGAAATAGTAAGTAAACAATCAAGGAAAGCAGTAAATCTACCATGCAATCCTAGAAAATATAAAAGGGAAACACAATTGAAAAAAGATAAGAGAAAGAGAGAAAACCCGCAACTCATCGAGCTTTATACAACAAATAGATCTCAAGGCATATATCAGGGAAATGAATAGTACATATAATGGTCAGAATTGACATTAACTTCCACCGTCTTCGTGCTTTCTTCATCTTCGAGGTCCTAATCTAAACCTAATCTAGAAATCTATAACTAGTTCATACAATAGAAAGAAACAAACATACACATCAAAACAATCAAAAACACAATATCATGTCAAAATCAATCATTTAAAGAAAGTTAAACGCGAAAGTCAATTTTTGGTGTCTCGGGGTCAGCCTTTTGTCTTTCATGCAAGGGTCCCATTAAGAAACCTACCCAATCCATTTTTGTGGCTTATAACAATTATTGACCAATTGTGTTCTCGCATGACCAATAACGCTTATAAGTCTCTTAACTGAGTGATCTATGTGATCCTAGGGTTTTCCTTCGATATCATGCATCGACCTTACCATTCATCTAAAAATCACATGCATGCAAGTCTTTTGAACCTTATGTCTCAATCAATCAAACAGATTAGTGAGCTATCAGTGGATCACTTATTACCAAAGTCATGCACCAATCACAAACACATACATTTCTAATGGATAGTGTGACATATGTATGAGGAGTACATGTGATATTTCGAAAACACATTTCGAAATCATCCATAAAAAGAGTTGAGACAAAGTGATATCTCGGTTATGAAATGCATTCAATTGCCAAGGTTGGCTCAAGGCTCGCATAAATGCACTCACAAGTGTCGCAGGCATTTTGAATACAATTCAAACTGTAACTTTCACGATGTCAAATTGGGATTTTAAAAAAGTTTGAAAATATTTAGAATTAGGGAATATCTAAGCTATGGAATACATTCAATTGTCAAGGTTAGCCCGGGGCTAGCATAAATGTACTCACAAGCATCACAAGTATTTTAAATATGGTCAAAACCACAATTTTTCCTTAAGCTAAACTGAGCTTTGGAATTTTTTTTTTTTTAAATTGTTTTTGGGAAACATCACATGTACCAAAATATTTTTGAAAGATGCAATTTGAAAAGGCCAATTGTTTAACAACAAATATCAAAACATTTAGAGCAACTTACATAAAGATGGCATGACCTAATTTCATGCACAAACTAATCTAAAATGTATAACTATACAATCACAATCATGTTTATATCAGGAAATTTTGGAACAATCATGTAAAGATAACAAAATTGAGTAATACCCATAGACAATCTAACTATGGAAAAATTTCATAATATGTACACCATGATAATGAACAAATTTCGTGAAAGAAACTTTCCTAAACAAGCTGCACACAATTTTACAAAAATCAAACAACGAGCAACAACATGTTAGAAATTTCTTAAATCAGCAAGACACTCAGCCAATATAACAAGGATTTATTCTATCAAAATAAGTCTAAAAATCACCAAATTTTCACACAGCACAACCAACACGATGACAAGAAAGTTTCATTAAGAGGCTAAGTGCATATTCTAAATAGAACAAAAATATCAAAGATCTATCTAAACAAGGGTTAGGACAGGGGACCGAATTTGATCCCTTGTCCAGATTCTGATCTAGTTTTGAAAAAATAGAAAAGTAATCTAAATGATGAGTGATCTACGTGAAATTAGCGGTATCGAAAATCTCTAAGTGTGTCTTATATCTTCTTGGAAGAGCTTGAGTCCAAACTAGGTCAATTTAGTACCCCTAGGATCGAGATCTCTAAAGGTGTGCGCATCAATAACTAAGGAAACAAAACACAAGCATTAATTAGAAAACCTCAAAATCACTCAAAGAATGCACAAACGGCATGAAGAAATCACATGTGACCTAGGATTGGATGTGAGGGAAAGTTTGGATAATCATCTAATCCTAAGTCAACATGCAAAATGTCATACAATTTAAATAACACTATGAAATGATTCAAGATTCCTAATTGTATGCTTGGGAATCCTAAGTATGATGAACATTTTTGTGAGATAAATTTAATGTGTAAGATGATACTCAAAGGATATGACCTAAACATGTATACAAACCTTGCAACATGCGATTCAATTGTCAAGAAGGCTTGATCGTAAGATTTGGTCTCTAGATGACTCAAATAAGCGTGGAAAGGTGCACATATGATAGGGTTTCATTTCGGCATTAAATTTACAGAACGAACATGATTTCAGCCATCCTCAAGACATGCATAAATTATAT
Organism: Eucalyptus marginata; assembly: GCA_014182565.1. Lineage (NCBI taxonomy): Eukaryota > Viridiplantae > Streptophyta > Magnoliopsida > Myrtales > Myrtaceae > Eucalyptus > Eucalyptus marginata. The sequence continues at coordinate 20,818,601 of CM024588.1, read as the reverse complement.
TAAAAATCTCACATACAAAGCATGCAATGATGAAAATTTATCGTTAAGAGTTTGAAACTCAAAAAGATCATATGAGTCGTAGCAAAAATGACAAAACCAATAAAATATATGCCCAGGTCATGTTGTTCTAATGCCTTTTATTCTAATGTATGCAATTGACTCACTTTGCCAACATAAAAACCTTGTAAAGGATGTACTAATTGACCATGTACATCATTTATATTAACTTTCACAAAGAATTTGAGACCAAACAAATTGATTTGCGAACTCAATTTCATCAAAACAGAATTCAGACCAATGCAGAACAGACTATCCTATGTTCAAAACTAAGTGATTTTGACCTAGCTAAACAAGTCTAAAAATTTCGAAAAAAATACAAGACATGCATAACTAAGACAAACAACTTTCATGAAGAAAAGTTATTCCAGAACTAAACACAAAAATCAGTATAAAAATGGCAAAATCAAATATCAACACGAAACAGACTGATCTGGGCTTGGATCTAATTAAATTTGACCTAGTTAAACACATCCAAAATCACGAAAATATTACAGAACATGTACAAAACGATTTGAAACAAAACTTGTAAAGGAATATTGTCTAGACATCATCATAGGAGGCTACACAAAAACAATAAAATATCATTTCAGAATAAAAACATAACCGAAAATCCTCTTAAACTACTGCAAAATCGCTCATCTTCGAAGGTATTTTTCGAGGGTCAAATGACACTATTGAGGCGTGTGACCTATCGTTTCAAAGCTTAGGATATCTATTATCAAAGCATAAGAGGATTCTAGTTAAAATAAACTCATCTAGGGCATTAATCAAGCCAAAACAAAAAGTCACTCATCCGAACTCGAAATTTCACAGAATCTTAGCATCCAACTACAATCAATTCCAGATCATATAAGCATTAATTTTAATCGGATTTGCAATGCATCTTGGCCCCGAAACTTCATTGTCGATCATGAGTCACGACACGAGAAGCTCTCGCCTCATCAGACGCTATTAAAAGGAGTTTTATCGCACTTACCTCGATTCATAATGAACAAGTGAAGAACATGCCTTTGGAGATGTCCTCATTCAGCGACAATGAATCTATTAATCAACAAAAACTCTTTGAAAGTGGAGAATTGAAATCTATTCTACTCTGTAACGTGGATAGAAAAAGGAAATGGAGCACTTAGCTTTGAATTTACTTCAAGGACCACAGAACGTGAGGAACGTCAAGTCCTATTATGGTGTAGGAGCTGTTCAGCACCGATCTTCAAGCTCTGATTTATGACTTTTGCATATCACGATCACTCTTCTCTAATCCTTTTTCTAGATTGACACTATGCTTGGAACTTTTCAAGAAAAATACCGATCACTGATGAAGAAACAATTGGACTTTGCTGAATCTAAAATCAATGGAACTTTGTTTGACGTCGATCTTCGATTATCAATTTATGAGACTCATCAACAGATGCCTCGGCTTTAAACTTGATGATTGCATTGTAGATCTAAGAGCATTTTCTTCTTCAACAAAATCAACAAATAAAGATCGATGTCAACAAAATCTAATGGAATCGGAGTCCAAACACTACAAATATACAAGTAGAGTTTGAGAAGACTTAGCTTTAATCTCAGAATCTGAGTTTGAATTGACTTTTGCTGTGGACATCTTTTCCTTCGAATGGCCAAATGAAGTTCAATTGTTCCATTAAATAAAAGACAAAAGTTGTTGCCTCCATTGTCTTCTTCGCCATGGAAGGAACGAGTGGATCCATGAAGAGAGAGAACGAGTGGAGAGTTTCTTTTTTCGCTTTCTATTGAAGGGGCCAAAGAAAAACCAAACAGAAGAAGGAAATCCCCCTAGAGCTCTTGTGCCAGAGAGAGAAAAAAAAAGTTGGTGGAGATCTTTCTTGCGGGCAAGCCCACGAGCGAAGAAAATTCCTTCGTTTTTTTCTTCCGCCCAATCTTAGAGAGATAGAGAGAGAGAGATGTAGAGAGAGAAGTAGTGAGAGAAAGTAGATCTGAAAAAATGAAACCCCCCCTAAATTTTGGAGGGAAAGTTAGTCATGTAGTCTTACCCAAATTTTGGAGGGAAAGTTGGTTATGTAGTCTTGGGCAATATCAAATTTTAGCCCTTGGATTAATCCAAAGGTTAAGGCTTGGTCTTCTTAGCTAATTGGTTTGTTCAATTTGTTATGAACACCTTAATTGAGCACATGCTTATTTCAATGGCTACGATGAGTTCTTAATGAAAGGATGATGATCAATTGGGTACTAATTGGGGTCTTTTTTTGCAATTTTCATAACATGGGAGATTCACTTGCGAATTTCGTGAAATCTAGAACAAAATTGGAAATTTGAAAATTAAGGGCATGGATGCATTGGCCATGAAGTGGGCTAGCACATGGTGGTTTCCAGCTAGAAGATGGCCGAAAAAATTTCGCCGATCAATGCCAGTCAAATTTGGTCAACGCTAGTCAACAATGGTCAATGCTAGGTTGATTGGGTTGACTTTTTGTCCGAATTTTTTCTGATTTTTGCCCAATTTAAACGAAATCGAATATTTTTATATGAATCGGATCAAATGAGATGCAATTGGGCTATCTCAAGTCAACTAATTGTGCACAAAATGTTCAAATTCATTGAATTTCTATTGAAGCGATGCTACAAACTAAACTCATATTTTCTATGGAACTTCAACTAGCCAAATTGAAGCTCAATTACTTCAATTGCACTCTAGTCTAGAATGGGTGAGTCAAATTACATAAATTGAAGCATCTTAGCTGGGCTTTCTAATCTTTGAACATAAGTCAAATCGACCAAACTAGAATGTACCCAAGTGAATCTCCCAAAATTAACCTTGGATTTGGACTTATCTCAAGAAAATGAGTGAAATGCAATCGTCCATTCGTAAGTTATGAAGAATCGATTTTGGTCCCCCAATTACAGCTAAAAACGGCAATTTGCATTTTGACTTGATAAATCACGAAATTGAATGTGCAAGCAAATTTTAGATAGTGCATAAACCAAATGTCAAAGAGGGAACTATACATAATTATGACTAGAATAAAAGCAATTTTATTTTTGGTTGATTTATAACCTAAAACTGAAAAATTCAGAAATCAAGATTCTTAATCGAATTTTGTGAAATTTTCAATACAAAAGTCAAATTCACATTAAAAAAAATTATTTTTTTTTTTTTTTTATTTTTTGATTTTGTTTGACCAAAAGTCAACCATTTAGTTGTCTTTTCCTAAAACATCGATTTTTTGGTCAAATTTTTTAATTTTTGAAATCGTTGAAAAAAATGAAATTAAAACTAAATGAAATCTTTTTGAGTGAAAAGTTAGTTTTTTATCCATGATTAACTTTTGATCAAAGAGTTGACCAAAAAGTTAACCTCGAAAATCAATTTTTGACTTTTCGGTTTTTCTTAAAATTTAGAGCTAGAAATTACTTTAAAATAATAATGCAAAAGAAAGAAAAGAAAAATGACATTTTTTTGTCGAGAAATGGGGTTCCATTGCGATCGGAAACCCAAATCTCGATTCTTTTTACCTTTTAATGCCACATTGACTAAAAATCAAGTGTCAACATCTAAAAATTTAGGCAAATTAATGGTGTTGCTATTAAATAAAAATAAATTTGAAACAATAAGAAATTAGTGAATAAAGAAAAACCTAATAAATTTCAGTATGTAACTCAAGTGAAAATTGATAACGTTATGTGGTAACTTTATGGAAAAAAAAAAATTGGCGAGTCATATCAATTTAATGGAAGAAAAGTTGGTAACCCAATACTAGACCCTTGATTCGTGTGACATCCTGATTTTCCAATTCTGGTTTCAATTTAATAAGTCGGGCATTTCATCTTCGCGTCTATAGCTTTTTTTCTCGAGTTGGCCACTCACGAGATAACTAGTCTATCGGTGGCCGTTAAGGAATCTAGACGCAATAGACTTGAGAATTCGACCGAGAACCGATCGCTCGACCGTGCTAATCTACAAGGGTCATTACGGCACGGATCGATTAGAGACCGGAGATAGGTCGATTCAACGAACCATGTAATTCGGTGTGGGTGATTCCACCTAATTGCACAATTCTTGTTGATCGGCACTAGACCGATTTCTCTGTCGTTTTGGTACCCTGTGTTCGTATTTGAAACCTTGAGATTTCTACGACAACCGAGAGTTGCCAATGTGTCGAAGATGCACTTTGTGGCTTGAAAATAATCAACCACAGGTCAATTGCACCGAAAATTCCTAAAAGCTACCCGGTAGATTAGGACGCGCTCATATCGCGCCCAGATTGAAATTAACCGAGAAATTGAACTCGATTTCAGAAATTGAAGGTTACGTTATGTCACAATTCATTTTAGGAACGTCGGCTCATCCTCGAAGATTTTTCTACAAACCGAGATTTTTAGCGAAAAAGCAAAGTAAGGCCGTTTTCGTTCGGGAAAGTCAGAGGGCCGGTTTTGATCACATCTTTGGGATGCAAGTTGGATCATATGACGGAGAAAATCATAAGAGGGACAAGGACACCATGGCGGATTTATTTGGGCTTCAATTGAATTGGTTTGCTTGAGAATTGAATGAATTTGATGTACAAAGTTACAAAATTCGTATGCCATGGGGGAGGGACATTTTGCACCCATTGGCAAGCTTGTGGAGGAAGCTTGAGGAGAGAGAGTGGCTGAGGTCATGTGATGTCATGGTGGGGGCAAAGCCAATGAGAAGATGGCAAGTGTTGAGCTCTAGAGAGCCCAAGGAGACCCCCTTCTTCAGCAGCCTTCTTCTCCCCCAAAGTGTGGCTTTCTCCATTATTGAAGAAGCTTGAGAGCTCAAGAGAACCAGAGGAAACCGAGCTCACCAGCCCCTCCATCGTCGCACGCCCGGAAGGCCATCGTCGGTCGTTTTTCTCCTCTGTTTTCCCCGCGTTCCAGTTTCTGCTCCAGCTTACCCTTCGGTGAAAACATGAGTTGAAAGTGGTCTTCCCGGTAGAATCAGCCAACACTCCACCCACCATCGCTAAGAGCACATCCAAACCGTTCAGAAGGACTTGACGGTACCCCAAAAGGAGCCCTGTAGCCTCCCGAAATTGGGCACGAAGGAACGGCCCGCCGGACCGCCTGGACTCGCCTGGTTCCGCCTGTTCCGCGTTTTCTTGCTGTTTCGCCCCATTCCGACCCTTTCCTTGCCCATTCCATCCACCCACAAGATCCCCAAGACCCCCGGGAGCCACCGGTTGTCAACCACCCGCTTGCCGGAGCTCCGAGCGGCCCGTTTTCGCCGTTGAAGTTGCTGGTTTCTTCTCTGCAGTTCAGCCCAGAACAGAAGCAGAAAACCAGCAAGGGTTTTCAGTCGTCGTGGCCCGTTTTCAAGCCCTTCCCGGCCTTGGTTGGTGTCGCCGCCTTGAGGTTGCTCGACCGCCTTGGCGTCGTGGTCGCCGTGAACTCACCGGCGCGCAAAACCGGTGAGTTTATCCTCTAAACCTCGCTTAGTAAGTTAATGACGCTTAAGGGGTGTTTAGATTAGTCTAATTAGGTTTAGGTGGTTAGATTAGTTTATTTTAATGTAAATTAGATTAGTTGTATGATTAGTTTAATGGATGTTTAATTAGGGCTGATTGTATGATTAAATTAGTGTAATCTTGTTTAAGCCCTAATTAATTATTTTTAATTAATTAATTATTTCGAATTTATAAATATTATTTTATTAAATTATATTATTATAATATAATATTTAATTATTTAATTTTCGGAATTAAATTTAATTATTTAATAATTTCGAAAATTTTGCTTGGATGGCCAGGTCGTTAGAATTTCGTGGCTTGATCGCAAAGAACGGTGCGGTCGGTTTGTGCTTATTGTATGTTTAAATTGAGAAATTGAGTGATTGATGATTATGGTTAATAATTCCAAAAGTGTGGAATTGAGTGATATTGATGAAGTTGTGGTATTTAACTTGAAAATACCCGGTGTTGGCTTTTAGCACCGTAATTGCTTTGTATGACTAGTTTGAATCGTTGGTTGTTATTGGATTTGAATATCCAGTTCTATGGTTTATTATTGAATGATAGCTTTGGCGAGCATTGGTTTATCTATATATATACGCCTTGTGCGAGCTATTATATACGCTACACTTGTGCGAGCTATTATATTATCTATCGCCTACACTTCGGTGAGCTATATATATATACACTTGTGCGAGCTATTATATTATCTATCGCCTACAGCTTACGGTGAGCTATTATCTATATATTGCGACTTTTGGCGAGCTATTATATTATCTATCGCCTACAGCTTCCGGTGAGCTATTATCTATATATTGCAGCTTTTTGGCGAGCTAGTATATTATCTATATCGATTCTGACTTCGGTGAGCTATAGTATACTATATGAGTATAATTGCGGCTTACGGTGAGCTATAGTATACTATATGATTATAATTGCGGCAGCTTCTAGTGAGCTATACTACCTATTATCGGCTTATAATAAGCAAAATCTGGTTGATCGGACTTATAGGTAGTATTGATTGAGATGACCGGGAATGGTCTCGTTGACATGTAATCGACCGAGTCGATTGATTGATGGTTCAATCTGATTGGATGAAGTGTTTGATTGAAATGATTGGATGGTTATTTGAATTGTACCGACGTGCGGGAAGGGGCCGAGGCGAGGTAAGTCCTCTCGTCCTCTTTGTGTGGCTAGAACGCTCGAGGCGTATTTTCTTCCTAATCGGGTCTTAGAGGGTAGGACTCGCCGAGACATTGTCTCATCCCGGTTTGGGAAAATATTTCAGTCCTTAGATGGCGGTCGTGGAGGACTCGAAGCCATGGACATTTGTGGAGGTGGAGATCGAAGAATCGGCGAACGTGTCGACTAGTAGTCATAGGACGCTTCCCTTTTTGTTGAGCCTGTCTATTTTGTAGACAATCCGGTGTTGTATATAAACCTATGTGTTTATAAGAAGGCTTGTTTGGTTGTAATTGATTGCCTGCTTTTCTATCCCAAGTTAAATGTTGTCAGGGGATTTGTTTCGCTTCCGCATGTGCAATAAAAATGAATGGGTCGGCGACGTGTCCCGGGAAGTCGCATAATTTCTATCGACCGTAGAGGGATGTGCGCGCGCTCGGAGGATCGGGCGTGACATCCCCGTTTAAGTGGTATCGAAGCGGGTCTATGTTTGGAGTGATAAGGTGCGATGAGTCTTGGGATAGTTAGTAGGAATGGCTTTTATTTCATCTTTGGTGCATGTGGCTGATAGTTGTTTGGTAAATTGTTTGATGTGGATCACTCAAATTCTAACTGGGATTAGAATTGAGAAACAGGTTTTTGTAAAGATCCCGTAGATGAGTGATCGGGAGCGAGGTCTCCTAGAGAGAACCTTTAGACCGGTTACTCGGGGTGGTATGCCGACAAGGATCGGTACCGAGGTGGTCGTGGCGGCGCCGCCTTAGACCGGCGCGAGTGTGAGAGTACCGCCGTAGGTCGGTACTAGTGTAGCAAAGACCGAGCGATCCTAGGTTCGATGGGATCATTCTGGCGCTAGTGTTCTTTGGGAGCTCGTTGAGCCATAAGCTCAGGATCGAGCCGCTGTTGTTGCCGTGCCTGTTGAGGCCCAGCCTGGAGTTGTGATGTGGGAACAAGCCGTTGCATCCGAGTCGAGGTTCAGATTCAATAGAGATGGAAATCAGTTTGGGAAGGAGTCTCGTGATCGGAGAAAAGTATCCCATTTCCGTCCAACTGGAAATGTGGGATGGTCGTCAACAATGAATCGAATGGAGTGTGTCGTGCGACGAAAGCCAACATGGATCGATCCGTGTCCCGGTAAGACGGTACTTGTTATGTGTGTGACCAACAGGGTTGCTTGGCTAGAAACGGTCTTAGAAAGTCGATGGGACAGATCGAAAGGAGTGCGCTATAGAACGCATCGTGGGGTTATTGGAACAGGCCTTAGTGCAAGTAAGAGAGCATGCTTTGAATGTGGCCAGCACGGCCATCGGGATAGGAACCGTCCGCATAAGTCAAAGAGAACTCAAGCATCGCTACCCGCCGGTAGGACGCCACTAGGATGGCGAAAGGAATATGAATGGATTGACCATGCATCGATCAAAGGAAGAATGTTTTGAGATGTTTTTATCGAGTATCGCAAATGAGATTTTCGAGAAGGTTGTAGAATTTTCATTGCGGTGATAAAGTAATAGAAAGATGAATCTCGACTATAGTCGTTCTTGAAGGGTTTGCTTATATATGACCTGGAAGTCATTTATAAAAAGGTCTAGCTCGAGGAGCTTTCAAGGTTATGGATCGTGGTAGAGATATAATTCGGTTTGTTCGGTTAGCGTGTGAAAGTTTTGAATTACTAAAAGTCGGAAGGGACCTCCAATCCCCGTTATTCGTCACTTGAAGACAACCTGGTTCTGGTTGTAGGTTGCCAAATACGTATGGCAACCGTAGTGGATACATCGGTGAGGAGCCGAATATGGAGAACATAGCCATGGTACGTAAGTCCGAGGTGTTTCCTAAAGAATTGCCAGTGTCTGTTGTTAGAAAGAGAAATAGAGTTCGTGATTGAATTAGCAACCGGATTAGAGCCGCCTCTAAGACTCCTTACCGATGGCTTTATCTCGAGTTGAAAGAACTGAAGGTGGAGATGCGGAATTGTTAGATAAGGGATTCTTACGTCCCAAGTGCATCACCTTGAGAGCACCGTTACGTTCGTGAAAAAGAAAGATGGTTCGTTGCGTTTGTGCATCGATATTCTCCAAGATCGACTTGAGGATAGAGTATCGTTAGTTGAGGATCAGGAAGAAAGACATACCAAAGTTGGCATTTCGCACTTGATACGGCAATTGTGAGTTCACTATAATGCCGTGTGGTTTGACGAACCTTCCAGTTTGTTTGTATGGATCGATGAACAAAAAGTTTAAGGGTACTTGGATCGAGTTCGTGATCGTGTTCATTGAAGTTATCTGGTGTGTTCGAAGAGTGCTTAGGAGCACAAGAGACATTTGAGGATGGTACTTCAAATCTTGAGGACTCTTGGATTTTACGATGAGCTTAGCAGATGCGAGTATTGGATGACTCGTGTTGTGTTCCTAGGTCACGTGATGTCAGGTGAAGAAATCTTCATGAACCCCGCCAAGATTGAAGTAGTGATCAATTGGCCGAGATTGACTACAGTGATAGAGATCAAAAGCTTTTTGGGTTTAGCAGAGTATTACAGAAGGTTTGTGGAAGGGTTTTCAGCCTTAGCTTCGCCGTTGACTCGACTACGAAGAAAGAAAAGAAGTTCGTGTAGACAGGACAAGTGCGGCGTAGTTTTCACGAGCTTAAGCGAAGCTAACTACCGCACTTTTGTGCTGACCATTCCATCTGGTCCTGGAGCTTACGAGATCTACAGTGGTGCGTCGTTTAGAGGATTGGGTTGCGTGCTAATGCAGCATGGCAAGATTGTTGCATACTCGTCCTGTCAGTTGAGACCTCGTGAACGGAATTATAGATGCATGACTTAGAGCTTGCGTAATTATTTTCGCTCCGAAGATTTGGAAACATTAATTGTGCGAGAGAAAGACTCCGGATCTTCGTTGACCGTTAAAGTCTCAAAGTATTTATTCTCTCGAAGAAATTGAATATGAGATAGCACTGTGAACCGATCTTTAAAGGACTAGGATGGTGGTATCTCGGTATCACCTTGGAAGGATGAAAGAAGTCACCGCTTGCGTTGAGTCAAGAGTCTTCATTTGTGCATATCTTTGGTTAAAGTATGGACCTTACTTGAGAAAGTTCGAAATTCGATTTTCAAATCGAGGTAGGCCACCTTCGAATTTTATGGCCACCCTCGAATTAAACCGGATATTCGAGGTTAGAATCGGACACTTCGGTGGACGGACTCGAAATTCAAAAGATTCTCAGCAAGAGGCTGCGAAAAAAAAAGGAGAACCGATTTTCAGATTTATGAGGACCGAACGCTAAGGTTCCGAGGATGATTGTGTGTACTTGACAATACGAGAGATTAAAGAGGAGATCTTACCGGAAGCTCATCGTAGCGCCTTGACTTTGTCCAAACAAATGACGAAGATGGGTCAGAATTTGCATCAACGGATTAGTAGACCGATATGAAGACAGATATCACCGACGTCGCAAGTGTCAGATGTGCTATCAAGTGTAAGCAAAGTATTGCAAGTCGAAAGGACCTTTGTAATCTCTCAAGATCGCCGTGAGGAAGTGGGAACTCGTCATAATGGGAGTTGTGACAGTCTTCTAAGAAGTCAGTGTGTTAACAATTTCATTTTGAGTAGTGATCGATTGACAGATGGACGAAATCAGCCCACCTTGTGGTCAAATGCGAAAGGATCTTGATTTGATTAAGCATGCAAAGGTGTTTGTGCATCGATAATTCGTTTGCATAGAGTGACATGGCCCGAGTTGTATCGATCTAGACCGAGGATCCCGCTTTTAGCGGATCGGTCGATAGTTCCTTTTAGTTAGTACGAGCGAGTGTTCGAACTTCGCTGTTGAGTTGAGATCGAGAATGAAAGGTCGCAGCCCGAGTCGGTTCGGCGGTCGGTGGACGCAGATTGCAAATATCGGTGACAATTAAGGACCGCTCAAAGCCGCCGGAAAATTTATGCAATTAAGTATTGAAAACCTTTGAATTTTCAAGTTGAGAACCCTGTTCATCCTTGGATGTCGCCTATGAAACGGACATCTCGAATTGTTAAGAAAGGAGAGCCGGAACTATTTAAACAAAGGAATACCTTGAGTTTGGGATCAAATAAGAAATTTGGCTTTATATGGAAAAAGAAAGCGTTTGGAGCACCATCGGCGCCTCTAGCCGAGTGGTACCCGGGTGAAGCCGCAGTCCGAAGTCGGGAGTTCGAATCCCCGACGCGGCAGTTAGCCGCTTAGTGGAAAGAAAAAGAAAAGAAAAATAAAAAGAAAAGAAAAAGAACCAAAAATTTTGCAATTTTCATTTTTGTAAAGATGGACAAGTGCTTAACCTTTTGGAATCAAGATTTGGTCTGGAGAAATTGGAAGTGATTTGTCGGCACCGAAAGTATTGGATAGCATTATCGGGCGAGAATGAAGGATTTGTGAAAGTGAAGATTTGATGAGACGACAATACCCCACCATTTCGAAGAAGAATTTTAATGGTTTAAATTTCGAGGACGAAATTTTTATAAGAGGGGAAGAGTTGTGACATCCTGATTTTCCAATTCTGGTTTCAATTTAATAAGTCGGGCATTTCATCTTCGCGTCTATAGCTTTCTTCTCTGAGTTGGCCACTCACGAGATAACTAGTCTATCAGGTGAAGCCGTTAAGGAATCTAGACGCAATAGACTTGAGAATTCGACCGAACCGACGCTCGACCGTGCTAATCTACAAGGGTCATTACGGCACGGATCGATTAGAGACCGGAGATAGGTCGATTCAACGAGAACCATGTAATTCGGTGTGTGGGTGATTCCACCTAATTGCACAATTCTTGTTGATCGGCACTAGACCGATTTCTCTGTCGTTTTGGTACCCTGTGTTCGTATTTGAAACCTTGAGATTTCTACGACAACCGAGAGTTGCCAATGTGTCGAAGATGCACTTTGTGGCTTGAAAATAATCAACCACGGTCAATTGCACCGAAAATTCCTAAAAGCTACCCGGTAGATTAGGACGCGCTCATATCGCGCCGATTGAAATTAACCGAGAAATTGAACTCGATTTCAGAAATTGAAGGTTACTGTTATGTCACAAATTCATTTTAGGAACGTCGGCTCATCCTCGAAGATTTTTCTACAAACCGAGATTTTTAGCGAAAAAGCAAAGTAAGGCCGTTTTCGTTCGGAAAGTCGAGGGGCCGGTTTTGATCACATCTTTGGGATGCAAGTTGGATCATATGACGGAGAAAAATCATAAGAGGGACAAGGACACCATGGCGGATTTATTTGGGCTTCAATTGAATTGGTTTGCTTGAGAATTGAATGAATTTGATGTACAAAGTTACAAAATTCGTATGCCATGGGGGAGGGACATTTTGCACCCATTGGCAAGCTTGTGGAGGAAGCTTGAGGAGAGAGAGTGGCTGAGGTCATGTGATGTCATGGTGGGGGCAAAGCCAATGAGAAGATGGCAAGTGTTGAGCTCTAGAGAGCCCAAGGAGACCCCCTTCTTCAGCAGCCTTCTTCTCCCCCAAAGTGTGGCTTTCTCCATTATTGAAGAAGCTTGAGAGCTCAAGAGAACCAGAGGAAACCGAGCTCACCAGCTCCTCCATCGTCGCACGCCCGGAAGGCCATCGTCGGCCGTTTTCCTCCCCTGTTTTCCCCGCGTTCCAGTTTCTGCTCCAGCTGACCCTTCGGTGAAAACATGAGTTGAAAGTGGTCTTCCCGGTAGAATCAGCCAACGCTCCACCCACCATCGTGAAGAGCATATCCAAACCGTTCAGAAGGACTTGATGGTACCTCAAAAGGAGCCCTGTAGCCTCCCGAAATTGTGCGCAAAGGAACGGCCCGCCGGACCGCCTGGACTCGCCTGGTTCCGCCTGTTCCGCGTTTTCTTGCTGTTTCGCCCCATTCCGACCCTTTCCTTGCCCATTCCATCCACCCACAAGATCCCCAAGACCCCCGGGAGCCACCGGTTGTCAACCACCCGCTTGCCGGAGCTCCGAGCGGCCCGTTTTCGCCGTTGAAGTTGCTGGTTTCTTCTCTGCAGTTCAGCCCAGAACAGAAGCAGAAAACCAGCAAGGGTTTTCAGTCGTCGTGGCCCGTTTTCAAGCCCTTCCCGGCCTTGGTTGGTGTCGCCGCCTTGAGGTTGCTCGACCGCCTTGGCGTCGTGGTCGCCGTGAACTCACCGGCGCGCAAAACCGGTGAGTTTATCCTCTAAACCTCGCTTAGTAAGTTAATGACGCTTAAGGGGTGTTTAGATTAGTCTAATTAGGTTTAGGTGGTTAGATTAGTTTATTTTAATGTAAATTAGATTAGTTGTATGATTAGTTTAATGGATGTTTAATTAGGGCTGATTGTATGATTAAATTAGTGTAATCTTGTTTAAGCCCTAATTAATTATTTTTAATTAATTAATTATTTCGAATTTATAAATATTATTTTATTAAATTATATTATTATAATATAATATTTAATTATTTAATTTTCGGAATTAAATTTAATTATTTAATAATTTCGAAAATTTTGCCGGGATGGCCTGGTCGTTAGAATTTCGTCTTGATCGCAAAGAAGTGCGGTCGGTTTGTGCTTATTGTATGTTTAAATTGAGAAATTGAGTGATTGATGATTATGGTTAATAATTCCAAAAGTGTGGAATTGAGTGATATTGATGAAGTTGTGGTATTTAACTTGAAAATACCCGGTGTTGGCTTTTAGCACCGTAATTGCTTTGTATGACTAGTTTGAATCGTTGGTTGTTATTGGATTTGAATATCCAGTTCTATGGTTTATTATTGAATGATAGCTTTGGCGAGCATTGGTTTATCTATATATATACAGCTTGTGCGAGCTATTATATACGCTACAGCTTTTGGCGAGCTAGTATATTATCTATCGCCTACGCTTACATGGTGAGCTATATATATATACGACTTGTGCGAGCTATTATATTATCTATCGCCTACAGCTTTCCGCAGCTATTATCTATATATTGCAGCTTTTGGCGAGCTATTATATTATCTATCGCCTACAGACTTTCGGTGAGCTATTATCTATATATTGCAGCTTTTGGCGAGCTAGTATATTATCTATATCGATTCATACTTACGTGAGCTATAGTATACTATATGAGTATAATTGCGGCAGCTTACGGTGAGCTATAGTATACTATATGATTATAATTGCGGCAGCTTCTAGTGAGCTATACTACCTATTATCGCTTATAATAAGCGGTCTGGGTTGATCGGACTTATAGGTAGTATTGATTGAGATGACCGGGGAATGGTCTCGTTGACATGTAATCGACTGAGTCGATTGATTGATGGTTCAATCTGATTGGATGAAGTGTTTGATTGAAATGATTGGATGGTTATTTGAATTGTACTGACGTGCAGGAAGGGACTGAGGCGAGGTAAGTCCTCTGTCCTCTTTGTGTGGCTAGAACGCTCTGAGGCGTATTTTCTTCCTAATCGGGTCTTAGAGGGTAGGGACTCGCCGAGACATTGTCTCATCCCGGCTTGGGGAAAATATTTCAGGTCCTTAGATGGCGGTCGGGAGGACTCGAAGCCATGGACATTTGTGGAGGTGGAGATCGAAGAATCGGCGAACGTGTCGACTAGTAGTCATAGGACAGCCCCCTTTTTGTTGAGCCTGTCTATTTTGTAGACAATCCAAAGTGTTGTATATAAACCTATGTGTTTATAAGAAGGCTTGTTTGGTTGTAATTGATTGCCTGCTTTTCTATCCCAAGTTAAATGTTGTCGGGGATTTGTTTCGCTTCCGCATGTGCAATAAAAATGAATGGGTCGGCGACGTGTCCTGGGAAGTCGCATAATTTCTATCGACCGTAGAGGGATGTGCGCGCGCTCGGAGGATCGGGGCGTGACAATTCGGGGTTAGTTGACGCTAAGCATGTCTATGGGCACGGTGTTTGGTAGGGGTGAGCGTGGTTCCCGGGTAGAACCGGGAACCGGAGAACCGAACTATAGGGTCCGATTCGGTTCCAGGTTCCAAGGAGGGAGGTTCTGGTTCCCGGTTCTATTTTTTTGGGAACCGGAACCGAAAACCCTAATTGGTTTTCACTTTTGTTCTTCCCCCTCTCTCTTCTCGCGACTTCCCTCAGTTTCAGTTTCAGAGTTCGTTCACTCTCTTCTCCTTGTCCACTCCAACATCTCGACTCCCTCGACCCCGACTCAGGCTCAACGACGACAAGAGAATGGATCGGGAGTGGGGTTCAAAGCCCGGGAGCGGAGGCACTGCCTCCGCCCAGAACGAAGCCATCAACCACTGCGAGCGCCTCCGCCGCCTCGCCCTTGAGACCATCAACCTCGCCAAGGACCCCTACTTCATGCGCAACCACCTCGGCAGGTTCAAACTCCGCCCTTCCTTTCCCCCTCGCAATCGATCCCCGTAACCGGGCTTTCGCGTCAATTTGGTGTTTTTACGGGGCTGACGGAGGCACTGGCTTGTTTCGGTGGTTGTAGTTACGAGTGTAAGCTTTGCTTGACGTTGCACAACAACGAGGGGAACTAGTTGGCGCACACGCAGGGGAAGAGGCATCAGACCAACTTGGCAAAGAGAGCGGCTCACGAGGCGAAGGATGCGCCTGCTCAGCCTCAGCCCAATAAGCGGAAGGTTAATGTTCGCAAGTCGGGTGAGTTTTATGTTCTTCCGGCTTCTCCTTGGGAATTGGGATTTACGTGGAATCCGCTTTAAGGTCTAGATTGGTTATGTTGCGTGGAGATTGATATTGTCCGTGCTGCTTAGTGAGAGCTATGATTGAATTATGGGAAGTGTTGCGCAACTGTTGACGAATTGTTGGGCACCTTCTCTCTATTGTGGCTGATGTTGGGCTGTGGAGAGAATCTTTTGTGCTGATATTTGGGGGGACTTTTGAATGAGGATTCGACTTTACTACGTGGGATAGTGTAGTTTCTTCATGATGTTTGATATTGATCACATTATCAGCACAACGTGAAAATTTTGCTTGTTTTTTTGTTGGCTCTGCTTGTTTTTTTGAAAATGATTGTTAAAAAAGCACGTTCATCTTATTATGGTGTTTGATGCTGGAAAGTTAGTTGGTCTAAGTGAAAAACTTTTCATCAAGAGGAAAAGCCGCACCCAAAAATGAGGAAAATGACTTCAGAGTTTAAAATCCCAGAAATTATTTTTCACTTTCACCATCATAGACAAGTTCATCATCTCTCTTCTTTTCTCTGAAACATGCACCGACATCATCCTCCCTTTACCAGAATTCATAAAGCCACCATTTCATTTAAATGAGGTGAGACAATGTCTAACCTCTCTATTTAAGAAAGGCAATGTTCCATTGTTGTCTTCTTTCAGCTAAATTAATCTTTTTATATGCACTTGATGTGAGTTGGGCATCACTTTTAGAATAGTGAGCAACGCTTTAATAAAAGTTGGATAATCGTGGTAGCATCTTCGGACAAATGTCTTCCTTCTGCAATTTCTGTTTATACAAATTTGTAGGCAAGCTTGATATGTTGAGTTTTTCAGTTGACTGGAAAGAGTAAAGTTTTATGGAAAAGAAATGAAATGAAGCACATCTGGCCTCCTCCTTAACCGTGGGTGATTGCTATTTTGTTTTTTCCATAATAGATGATTGCTATTTGAGGAGTGTGTTGGATAATTAGGAGAATATTTTCATTGACATGAAAAGGCTTTAAAACAAAGATCATCTTACTAGACAAAGCCATAATCTGTATTGGACCATGTTTTGAAACTTTTCAAACACAAGGGGTTACTGCTACTGCTTTTAGAATTCTCAAGTTACTATTTAGGAGAGGAGATAATGAGCAAACTTGGGGTCTTACGATGAAATCAGTCATAAAAGCTAAAGGTTTTGCTATAGCATAACTCAAATCAATTGAAGTGGTCATTCGGTGATGAGTCGCAGTATATATTATTTGATGATGTTGTTGGCTTTCATATATATCGCAATCAGTAGAAGAGGTTTGGTAAGGCATGTTTTCATGCCACCTCACTTAGGATAGAATGAAGCTGAGCAGCTTGCTTGTTCAATTGACATGAATAAGGTGGTTCAATTCATATTATCTGTAGAGCCTTCTTTTTCTACTAATAAAGGTGAAAACATAATTGAGCATTTTTTTCAGGGCCAAGAGTCCATCAACATCGACTATAACCATTCTAGGAACTCAAAAGTATCTCCTTTTGAGTGCCAATAAAAGAACAATTGTTTTTTTGATAGTTTTACAATTAGCTACTACTTTTTCCTTTAATGTTAATCCACTGAACCTCATTTATTTGAACTTCTCTGTAGGTGCAAAGTTGGATTAGAAGTGGGTTAAAATATTTTTCCATTTCTCGCGCATCAGTTGATTGGGGTACTCAAATTCCTAACCATCTCAATCCTTTGCTTAAGCTTCAACAAGAACTTATCATTGTCTTCCTCAGCTGTCTTCAGCAACCCCTCCAACAAGTTGCTCCTCTCTGTCATCCCGAGATTCCTGATATTAACCTCTGTTATCTTGCCATCTTCTTTAGCAAGGATGCCCTGCTGAATACGCAAGTATGTTGGGAGCTTTTCAAGTGTAGCCCTCACTATTAGCTGTCGATGGTGAAAAGGCTGAAGGAAGTGGTGGCGGAGAAACAAGAGTTTGAGCAGCAGATGGAGAACGTGCAGAGGGTAGGACAGCATCCGAATGTCATTCCATTTAGTGCATATTACTACTCAAAAGATGAGAAGCTTCTTATATATGACTATATAACAGGAGGCAACTTCTCCTTGTTGCTGCATGGTACGCTTCACCTAGTCAATTTTGTATATTATTTAGACAATTTTCCTAACCAAGGGATCCTAATTTTGCCAATCATTTATGTAAATGTGTACCATGTTCATTATCGTTTTTTAAAACTAAAAATGAAACAAAAAAAAAAAAAAAAAAAAAAAAAAAAAGAACCTGTTGGAACCTGGAACTGACCTCGGAACCTGTGACGGAGTAGGTTTCAGGTTCTTGGTTTTAACGGGTAGGTTTCAAATTCCAAAAAATTAGAAACTTGTACTCAATGGTAGGTTCCAAGTTCCAGGCGGAACCTATAAGGAACCAGGAACCACTCACCCCTAGTGTTTGGGGCCATTGAGCACCATATCTGCTTTGTTCACACACAAATATATAGAGAGACAAAATGAGAATTAAAGATCTTGGGGTAAATTTACTCAAAGCTTGGGTTGCTTTTGTTCTTTTGGGGGTAATTGGTGTAGTTCGCATTTCCTAATTGTAGAGACTAATCCTTGTTTTATGATATAGTGGATAATAATTTCTTCACTCTTCATTTTAGAGGAACCCATTTGAAAGCTAGAGGAGAAAACAACATTGTTCATGTATTTGATTTGGGAGTGACTTTTTGTGCCCTGGTTTTATAATTAGGGATGATATTCCACATTTTTAAATAGTTCGGGAATCTAATCAAGTCAGTTGATAGTTTTAGGATAGCATTGAATATCAAAAATCAATTCAGGGATTTAACTGGACCAATTGAAAGTCCAAAAGCACCATTTTATGTTTGAACAAAAATTGAAGAACTGATAGGGTCATTGCCGTTGGTACAAGATTTTTTCGTTCATACTTTTTTTGTTTTTTTAATTCGAAAGCCAATTCAAGGAATAGAATTTCCTGTTGATTTTTACAGGGATAGCTGAGGTAGAAACAGGAAAAAAAGTGTGGGATTAGCATCGAAAGTTGTTGGAGTCGGTGAATCTGAGACGTGCTAGGGTGTGACATAGCGTGTGGCCGCGGATGACAATGAAATTCCAGTGTTTGGATCTTTTTAGGGCAATGAGTCTAATGGTGGTGTGGGTTTTGCGAAAGAAGCAAACATAAAATAGCGTAACAACACTCGAGAGTGGCCAGTTTGATGAAACACAGATACCGGCACAATTATTGTTGTAGTGACCACCACCTTTTAATTCCTCAATTTATAATGGTTTGGAGACCATGTTACGAATTATATGGAATAGTGAATTGACGAATTTTCTATATATTTTAATGTATGTTTTTTTTTTTGGGGGTCCAGTATATTTGATATACGATATATGAGTATATTTATAGGTTTTATAGGACGGCTATTTATTGTAACACAATATTACAATATAAATTACGATAAATAAATATTACGGGATTATGACTTAAGATATACAAGATCAAGTAATGTATTTCTAACGGTGACGATGGGGTCTTATTTTCTTCGAACCTGGGCTGAAGGTAATATCTTCCAACCTGACCCCTAATTGGTCATATGCAGAAAGTTGGCTCTCTTATGCGTTATAGAGTAAAAAATACGTTATAATTCATACATGACACATCACTCTCTAACACGAACGATATTGAGTGTATTTTAATTTACTAATAACAAAATCAGGTGAGTCTATTGTCAGGAGTCTGGTTAAAATATCTCCAGAATGCTTCCCAATTAGCAAAGTGTTGATGCGACCCTGTCGACCGACAATTCCCGGCCACATCACCCATTTCCACAAATCGAGGAACTCTTTTCCTCTGTCCAACCAATGAATTTGAGGCAAGCATTCATTCCGGTTACATGAAGACAAGTATAATGGACGTCCTGAGCTGGAAAGAGATCATCCATGTGTTTCCGGTGACAAAAAAGAAGAATAATGTCTAAAAAGTGATAAATTTATTACAGAACGACAAAAAATTTAATCTTAAATCTTTTAATAATGTGTGTCAATTTAATCATAACCTTTCAATCATATTAACTATCAATTTAATTCTAAACATATTATTTAGATATTTGGCTAGAATGACTATATTAACAAATAGTCAAAATGTTTATGACTCAATAAGCAAATCATCAAAAGGTTCAAGAAGATTTAAGACTAAATTGATAGATCATCAAAAGATTTATGATTAAATTGACATAATTAAAAAAAATTGACTGAATTAACTGCCATACACTAGGTTTATGACTTTTTTGACAATTGTCCCACATAACAGATTATGAAATTTTTAGGAATTAATTTCTTTAAAGAGTATAATAGAGCTCTTCATTATTAAAATAAATATTGAAATTTTTTATAAAATATTCACCCTAAGTCTGATTTACTAACTTTGTTGGTTAAATTTCACGAGAAATAGGGACAATGCTATGTGGCAATAGACCACATATAGGATTTGATTGATTTTTATATGAGAGGACTTGATTGAGCATCTACATAAGTTTTAGGACTTTATTTTGATTATTCAAACTACAATTATCAAGATGCATCCATAAATGAAAAATCCATGATTTGATATTTTCCTAAGAAGAAAAAAACTTTCATTATTAATGAAAATGTTTAAATAATAATAATAATTATTATTATTATTATTATTATTATTATTATTATTATTATTATTATTATTATTATTATTATTATTATTATTATTATTATTGATAAAAAAGGGAAAAAGCCACAAAAAAACCTCAAACTATGTCTCATTTACTATAAAACGTTTTCTCGTGACATAAAAAACTGTCAAATTATACTTATGTGACACATTTACTCTCCGTCTAAATTCCGTTAAATGACTTTTTAGCAAAATCAACGTCTTTTTATTTTACTTAAGCCACATGGGCATCAAACTTTCTAGCGTCCATGTAAGTAGTAATTTAATGATTATCATTGAAAGAACTTTGATGGGAAATAAATGTGTTACACAAATACAAGTTTGAAATTTTTAGTGATACGGAAAAAAATTTAAGGTAAATGTATTACAATGGGTGTGTTTTAGGATTTTTGGGGCTTTTTTCCAAATGAAAATATTTTATATTTACTAATTTTTCTAAAAGATACAAACAATCAATAGAGATGTAAGCAATTATTTATATAAAAAAAGTTCATAAATTTTTACTTTTTCGCGAAGCAGAGGAAGGATAACATTCCATTGGATTTTAAGCATAAATCTGAGGTCGCTGCTTCGAATATCCCCCAAATCAGTTGGGTTCACCTCTGATGGTTCTCTGCATGTGCCAAATCGCTTTAAGGGCTTCTTCCTGTAAAATCTCACCATGGAATCCCCCATTTTCAATCGCACTCGTGAAAAATTAAAATATTAAATCTCCCAATTTGTATAGTCAGCCGTGGGGGCCGAAGGACGGGATATGGCAGCCGGAGGAATTGGGTAGCGTCCGAAGGAAAAGGGGCGCGCGGGGGTGGGGGAGGTGGTTGTGGGTGGGAGAGGCTAGGCTTCGACGCTTCACGGGTGTCGTGAAAAGTAAGCCGTTGGGAAGAAGGCTTTGGTGTTGATAAAGGCAAGGGCAGTTTGATCTTTTGGACCACGAGGTTTCCTTGAAGTGCGCAAAGTGGTGTTTTGAGAAATAGACGTTGTAAAGTATTCTTGAGATCGAAAGCGACTAGGGTATTTGGTATTTTTCTGGATGCTCTTGCGTTTGCGTACACAAACTAAGTTTATGGGCCTCCACATCTTGAAACACCTCCGCCGGATCTCGTCGCCATCGATGATTCACGGGATGGAGCTCAAAGTGAAAAAACGAAGAGCTTGATGGACGAAGTGGAGTTGGGAGGGGAGAAAGAGACAAAGGGGCGCACGAACTCCAAAGCGGCCCCCTCGTTGGCCTTGGCAACAGATGGTGGAGCGGCACGGATCGCTCTAACCATTGTGGCGATGAAGGTTTAGTGGTGGCGGGGTTGGCAACAGCTGAGCAGATGGGGAGAGAGACGGGGAGGGAAGAGATGGGTGTTAGGATTTTGTTGGGCAGTGATGGGTTGCGGTGAATGATAAAATGAGAGGAACGCGGGGAGAAAGGAGACAACAAACGCAAATACATTTGACATACAACATATCTCACGGGCACACTAGAAATACGAACATCGACCACATTAATTTTAATTAACTGTACATGTCCATGAAATTCATATTTATATCCAACAAAGTACAAACTTGCATGGATAGAAGAAACACGGACCTCACCCACACACACACACACACACACACACACACACACACACATATCTTTTTAAACAGAAGCAACTCCTTGTCTCATTTTAATACCCCCGGGCATTGTGCGACGCTCCTCACTGCTGGTTTTCGCTATTTGGTGGCTGCTTACTCTTTTTTATTGAGCCTACCCCACAACTGGAATATGCACCGACATATCACTGGTAAAAACCCTGCGATCATCACGTAGCGGAACCTCACCGACTCATGTGGCGTCACGGCAAAGATTGCCGACGCGTAGGTCACCATCATTGAGGCTGTGGCCACCCATATCTCGACGTGGAGTGGGAACCTGTAAGTGAGACAGACAATGACAAGTAGAGAAGTGGAGAGGGCGAAAGTATTGGAGATCAAGAACACATAAAAGGCGATCTGACGAGACGCGTAGATCGCTCTGCCGGCCGTGTGGCCATTCTCGTTGTCTTGCCATATCCCTCCAGGAGGGTTCACACCTGCTTGGAACGTGATCGTCGCAATCAGGGTAGCGATGATCAGCAGGATGTCTCGCACATGGCCCGGTTTGTCATGTTCGGGGTCATATTGGAAGAATCGGAACCAGTTTTCTGCCAAGTTCGGTGGCGGCTTAGGTGGCGGCGTTTTCTTGCTTTCGCTCATTTTTTCTCCACAGAGAGAGAGAGAGAGAGAGGAGTTAAGAGTGAAGATGCTGGACCGACTATTGCTTCGGTCGTTTTAGTTAATATAGGAATGAGAAGTATCATAAAATTATTGAAGGATGCTTGGAGACTCTTTCTTTACGAGTCCCAAGAAAAGCAAAGTCCGCGTCGTACTTACCTTTGAGAAAAGTCTCATTTTTTGGGTCCCACAACTTTCATGTTAATTTCAGTCCGTGCAATTATTGAGTTGAGAAATAGTTAGGTGATAATTTTTTACATTTGATCATAATATAATTTTATTATCATAAAAAATTAAATAATAAATAATTATAAATTGATGTGAGATCTATTCCTTCGAGAATTTACAATTGAGATCAACGACGAAAACAGTTCACCTCATCCATTTATTTTGGGGTTGGAAATTCACTTAAATCTCATTCATTGTCTATCAATATTTACATAGCTTAGACCTGTAGAATTGGTATTGTTGTCTAGGTCGAACAAAATAATCTCCCAAGCATATGTGTATTCAATACTGAAGTTGTTCTCATGACATTTACAAACTCGATATGCATCGTATTGATTATAGATATAATCATTCATTGGTCAGGGAAAACAAAGTTCCGATCTGCCTTCTTTAGCCCAATTACTCCTTATAATATTAAACAAATAGATTATATGTCTTTCAATATTCTAATAATAGAATATTTGAACATGAAATTGTATCTTTATCTAGTAACTAAAAATTCTAGACTAGTTAGCAATGGTCCTACGGATTCTGACAAAGTAGGAGGATTTGAGTTTAGATTTTCTCGGATCTCATTTATCTCTCCAATTTAAAACGAAGCCACATTATTAATCATAATTTTGGTTAAAATATCGAGAGAACAAAAAAGCTGAGCTAAGAGCTGACGCTGAGTGCTGAGTGCTGAGCTGACGCCACCCCACGTCCGACAATTATGGGCAAGTCACATGTTTCCACACATTGATGTACTCTTTTCCGATGTCCGACAATTAGGGGCAAGTCACATGTTTCCACACATCGATGTACTCTTTTCCCGATGTCCCTTGGAGCAGAGAGATATTCTTGAACTGAATTTTCAGGCCGCCATCCACTGTGATGGAATAAAGACAAGAATAGAAGGACGCGGAAGAGGTGGGAAAGATCATCCACGACCGCGCAAGCCACAAAATAGATTTTGGATTTTTTTTTTGGGGATTATTATTGTAAAATATGGGTTTTGACCAGTCAAAAAGTAAAAAAGGAGAAAGAAGGAGAGGAATCGAGAGTTTTCGGGAGAGGGAAAAGAGAAGAGAGAGAGAGGAAGAAAAAAACAGAAAGAAAGAAAAGAAAAAGAAAAAGAAAAAGGGGGAAAAGGAGGAGATAAAAGGGAAATAGAGAGAAAAAGGAGGAGAGAGAGAACGGGAGAGCTGAGAGCTCTCGCTCAAAGAAGAAGAAGAAGAAGAAGAAGAAGAAGAAGAAAGAGGGTTTTGTGCATTTTCATCCCGGGAGCCTCGCCAAGCCGTATAACGCAACGCCCAGTAAGCGCTCGTGCTCCCCCTTTGTTCAATCGAAGTAATTTTGGACCTAGGGCTTGAAATCCGGAATTTTGGGAAAATCGAGCGGCGAAGTATGATTTTTGAGTCGTTGAGCTGAGTATTTTTGTAGAAATGGTACTTTGGGATGTTGTGAAGCTATAGCATATTACGGATCGTGATTTGAGCTTGCGGTTTGTCCGGAACGGAATTTTGAAGTTGGGGGCGCATTCTGGTACTGTAGCGAACAGCAGCTTCCAGCCTGTTTTTTTGTTGTTTTCGGTACTGTTTTGGGTGGCTGAGTTGGGGTTGTTGTTGTACGTTAAAAGAGCTTTTTAAAGACTGTAAGACGGCTTGAAACGGAATTTTGTGGAGGAAGTTTTGGCGCGACAAAGTTGGCGCATGGGCTGCGCCTAGCGGGAAATCGATGGGTTTTCGATAAATGCGAGCTTTCGTGGCGCATAGGTGTCGTTTTATCGACAAATAAGCCTAGTTCAGACGAGTCATTATGCGAATATCCTTTTTGCTCGGCCTTTTGATAATGTTTTTCCTTTAATTATTAGGGATCCGAGTGCGTTGGTTCGAGTGAGCGTCGTAGTTGATTTTCGACTTTCCTGTGAGTGGTGCTATCTCTTCTAAGAATTTATAAGCTCATATTTTTAAAATGATAAATGATTGATATTTCATGAGTTATGAATAAGCATATTTGTTGCATAAAATTTGGATCGGGCATTTACTGCGTTTTGGTATTTAAGAATAGTATGAGAATTTTTGGGTGGAAATATATGTTTTGTTTGATGAACGAAGTTGAGAAATATTACATGTTTTGGGTTTGTGAAACCATTTCATGAAAAGCTCGACTTTGAGATGATTTATGGAAGGTTATATAGTTATTGATTGGTAATAAGGTTTTTGAAATGTATTTGATTTAAAAGTGATATGTGTTTTTGATGGAGATTATTCAATGGACTTGACCATTGATACTTGACTTTGATGGTGATTTAAATGAGTTTTCATATTAGTATAAGGCTTTGATGATAAGAAATAACTCTTATATGATTCGATATGTATTTTATATATTGAGGTTGATTTATGAGACGGGTCTTGAAATTATTTGAAAATGTTTTATGAAAAGTATTTCGCGAGATAAGTTGAATTGCGAATCTTTTGGTGATATATGAAATGTTTAATGGATTTGGTTTGAGAATTATGGATGGTGTAGTTCTGGATTGATGTGGATGCTCAATATCGCTGTGAGCCCAGCGAGGGGCTTGTGGGTATGCGCATACTATTCTAGGATATCCTTGTGGGCCGAGCCACCGGCTAATAATAGGTGGAGACCTTGCCAAGGGGGGAATCTTGGTCGCCTCGTCACCGGGCGTTGTATCGTGACCATGGTTTGATATTGAGCAATGGATTGATCGATGGAGTGGACCATCGACATGTGATACGAGTTGGGTCGATGGAATGGACCATTGACGTGTAATTTGAGATTAGTCGATGAAATGGACCATCGACGTGTAATTTGAGATTAGTCGATGGAATGGACCATCGACGTGTAATTTCATTCGATTATCAATGTGTGGTTTGATGAGATTAATCAATGGAATAGACCATTAATGCATGTTTTATGAGATTGACCAATGGGTTAGACCATTGGCATTTGCCTATTATTATCTTGAATATTTTTGCTTTGAACATATCGTGTTAAAGTAAGAAAAGTTATATTTTGGCCTTGAAGGTTTGTTAAATTTCTGGGTTTGGTGTGGTATGAGATTAACCAATGGAATTGACCATTGGCGTGTGAATTAATGAGATTGATCGGTGGATTAGACCATTGATGTTTATTTCGATGTCATTATGAAATGATTATTATTGTTATAAATAAAGTTATGCTGAAGCGTATGTAACTTATTCTTTTTACGGTTTGTTATATCCTAGATTTGAGTTAAAAGAGTTGTAGTTTGGTTTTGTAAATATACATAGTGGGTGCTCGATCCGCTTAGAAGAGATGCACTACTTACTGAGCCGTGGTTGCTCACCCCTCTATTTTTTCCAACCTTTTTCAGGTTCCTCGACTATTGATGAGTAGATACGAGGGCGATTGGGATGTGGGGACTTTTAAGAGCTGGATTTTGGGAGCTCTGAGGCTGCGTCCTTTGTGTGGAATGACGGCCGTGTCATTCCCTTTTTCTTGTTGGTTTTGGGGTGTGACAATTATCTCCAAAGAGTGGACCAGAGCTCTTCATTTGTCTAGCTAAATCTTCAATTATATTAGCAAATTTTCAATTTGTGAGTCCTATTTGTTAACTTTGTCAATTAAATTTCATGAAAAACGATGACAATGCCATGTGGTTGTGTGTCACATACGGGATTTGAGGAGAAATTATCAAAAAAGTGTTGGGAGGGTAGGGCATAAGTTCAATATCTTCACCTCGAGACTTTGTCAAAAGGGAGCCTAAATACAAACCCATCAATATGTCTAGTTAAATCCACATTTAATAAAAAAATTAGGTCAATAAGTTATGGATCAATTAAAATAAATTAAATGCTCTACATCAAATTAATTCTCCAATGTTGGATTTGCACAATACAACCTGGGGGGTAAATAGGTGGTTTTAGAATTTTAATGATCTTTCGGGGAAATTAGCTAATTGCTAAGTAAATATTAGCTCAACCCAATGTTTAAGAAAACATCAATTAGATGTATGCCAATGTATGTGAATAGAATGAAAACAATGAGGCATAGGGAGTTATAGTAGTTCGATTTTATCCACAAGCCTACGTCCACTCTTCAGACTAACAACCTCAAGACAAGCTGAATTCCACTAACAATTTGCATGGAAAGTGACAATCGGCTAGCACTTATCCTTTTCACGATAGTTACTACTATCTAGATTCAGTTGCTGCTCTTACACTTGTACATTTAATCCTTTGCACAATTGTTAAATAGCATGAATATCAAAACAGTATGACAGAGAGCTTATAGCTAAGAAAAACAACATGAGGTAAGCTTCTTGGTAGTTATGTCGCATGCACTCTTAGGTTTTCTGTGGTCTTCTTTTTTATATTCTTCGACTATCTATCTATTAAAGATGAATTAGAGAAGCATATAGCCATTTAGAGAGTTTATGTTAAGCTATTGTCCAAGGAAGGTACTGTCCATACAATTTCTTTCCTTGAACCACTACAAACTAACAAAAAATGGCAATTGTTGCTATCTTCTCACTGCAATCTCTGACTGACCTATTAGACAACCTAGCTGTTTTGATACATGTTTTATCTGGATTTAGCTATTGTGCGAATCCAAGTCTTTCAACGGCTATTTAACTAACCCCACAAACATTATCAGATGTACTTGGTTGTTACATTGCCATCGACCTAATTTTTACAGCATCGACATAAACATCATCAACTGTTGATCTTTTAGATTGACTGGTACTTTTTGTCATAACGGGATATTTGCAAACTTCTTTCCAAGAAATCACACCATGGATGATGCATCATCCTTTTGTCCAAACATCTGCATACATTATAATAAGTAATATATTAAGGATAGTTTGGATATCATTAAAAAATTTTGAAATTGTTTCTCCAACAATCTCTCACTTTTTTTATGATGACAAAACTGTTTTGTAGATGTGAAAGAACAATAGATGTTATTTGAAAGAATTTGTAGAAAATTAAAATAGGATCTCCTCAGGATGTTTTGCGATAAAGCTTGGAGATTTGAGCTTAGGTGATTTTTAACGAGATAGAGCATGGTTGCATGAAAGATCTTCTGCCCAGAATGCGTCATCAAGTACTTTTTGGAGTTCATAATGTAATAGTTGAATGCTCCCTCGTTTGATGATACACTCACATGATCCCCTTGTTTTGAAGCATGCTCCCTTTGTTTTGAAGAGCAGTTCAATTCCACGTGACATTATTCAAGCAAGCAAATTTTTGTGCTAATTTATGAGTAAAACATTATGAGAAGATATTAGCAAATTTGCAAACATTGTCAATGGTGATGTTATGAGCATATAAGCAATTTGCGAACATTGTTAGAAGCAATTGTTGGGATCTTATTTCACATCAAGTTACTCTCTCCCTTTTTGTCATCAAGTAAAAAGATAAAAAGATTGGCTTCATTGATGAAAAATGATAAGTTGATACAAGAGAATGGACCTAAGTAGCGAACAATTAGGATTGAAACAACAAGAGCAAACATGAGCACATAAAGTTTTGAGCATGAGATGATTAGGTGTGAGGGCATTTGTGCTGCTGCGATGAAGTTGGTGGTTCAAGTTCGGCGGTCACTAGGTCTAGGCATACTGGGTTGTTGCAATCCAAGCTAAGGAGAGTATGCTTGATCTTCACCATGTATTGAGTCAAAGACAGGAGGATGGTCTTGATCTCTTGAACATCTACTTGAAGTTGATTAAGGCTACCAGGAGAGGCAACTACATCCACAGTAGGTGAAGGTGATCTTTTTTATCTAGGTGGACAAGGGGCCTTGGGTGGTCCCAGTACCTTAGCATGTTTATTCTTTTCTGGTTCAATTAGTTCAACAAGTCTTTCTTGGAGTTTTGCTACAGTTCTATCTTGGTCTCCGTTATCAATGGGATCGACTTCTCCTCAATGATGGACTCATCCTTCTGGTGTCATTCTAAGCATTATTTTGTCTAGGGTTTTCTTCTTGATCTTCACATTTGGCATGACAAATGGTGGTGCATCAGAGTAGTCAATCTTAAGATGCTTGAAGATGCAAGTGACCCAAGCACCATAAGGCAATTTTCCTCTCTTTCTCTTCGCCATGCGATACATATGGATGAAGATCATGTGAGGGAAGGAAAACTCATCAAACTTGTTGAGAATGGCCTAGATGACTCTTATCTCATAATGAGAGATGTCTTTTGTGGAAGATATTTTCAAACGAAGGCATAGAATGAGGAACTTTTGAATGAAATTCATTTTGAGGGGGGGAAGGCTCAATGGTACAATTTCTCTAGAACTTCGAGAAAATTTTGGAGTTTCTAAAACAAAACTGTAGGCCTCATAAGGCTCCACTATAATCCTTTTGAAAACATTGTACTCGGTGCAGATGATTTCAGCCAATTCATCCAATGTTACAACGTAGTTATGGTTTCAAAATGTGACGAAAAAATAGTTTCTATTTAGAAAGTGTATTTGAATAAAACATTGTCACTAAGGCAAGGTAAACTTCCTCTTTCATTGAACAAAAGAATATGAGTCAAAAGGTCTCGAAAAACTCAGAGAGACAGATTCCATGACTGTCTAAAAACTCAAAATCAACAAAACGGTAAGAAATGATACCTCGATCGTAAAAAGCATGGTTTGCAAGTTCATGTTCTAGAGACAGAAAGAAATCGAATTCAAAATTTTCATCTTTTTCAAAACCAACAGTAGGTTCGAAGTTTTGAAATACCCAATTGTCGTCATCTTCTCGACGCTTGTCTTCTGGGGTTTTTTTAGTTTCCTTTGTGACTTCGCTTCCTTGAAGCTATGAAATGATCGATTTAGGAAAAACTTCAGGCTTTACAATGACCTATTTGCCTTTGTCCTGGGCAACGATAGGTTAAGAGGTTCCTTCTTCCTTGGGTGAGAATTTTAAGGTGAGGGCTGAGAGGGCTGAGAGGGCTAAGCAGTTAAATGTGATGGTTCAACAATTGCTTTTTCTTGAGCTGTTAGTGCTTTTTCAATTTGCAAGGCTTGAGATCCTATTGCTTCAAAAGTTAGTAGCTTCTTTAGTTCTGATCCATGGGTTTCCATGAGAGTGGCTAAACCCTTTAGCAAATCTCTTGGAAGAGATTGAGTAGGATTTGATGGTGATGGAGAGACTGTGACAAGTGGTGCCATAAATGATACAGCACCTGTATCCTTTTCCGTTGGCAGTTGACGTGGGTAGTGCGATGCTAGCAATTGTTGAGCCACCCGCTTGAGCAACACTTTGACTTTGAGTGGCCTCAAGTGATCCTTCATGCCGAGAGACCTCCTCTTTAGAGACTTTGGATGTTCATCTAGTGGTACAAGAGGATTTTCTTACAACCTTGGAGGTAAGGCAAACTTTGGGTGCCATAATTTTTAGAGGAGAGAGAGAGAGAGAGAGTGTGTGTGTGTGTGGGGGTGGGGGGGAGAGTGAGAGTTTACGTAGATAGTGTAGAAGAGAATACGAGAGGGTATAAGCTAGGTGAGTAAGAATGTGAATATTGCCTCTATAAATAGGAGTAGCGAATTTCATATAGAAAGAGTTAGTTGTTGTATTTCAACAGCATCTTTCTTATCTATAATTATTTTTGTATTCAATTTTAAACATTTAAACAAGCAGTGAAATCATACTGAGAGATCCCATTGAAACAATCATAACAATCCTAGATAGAGTATATATGTAGTTAAAACAGTAACAATATAGTACTGTAATGGTAATTTTTTTTTTGAAATAAAGTAATAGGTGCGTATCTATAATTTTTATCACTATCGACGTTTTTATCTTTGTTGACAAAAATGAAATATAACCTAGAGGATATTATTCCATTACATTGCATATTCCTAGTTTACCATGAATATATTCAAAGATTGGCTTGTCCAACAGCTTGATGAAAATGTGTGTTAGTTGCTATTTTGATTCTACAAACTATATGTAGATATCACTATTGCTAACATGATCTCCAATAAGTCTTATCTCGATGTGTTTCGCTCTTGAGTATAGAATTGGGTTCTTGGTAAGATTTATAGCACTAGGTTTGTCGCACATAATAGGAATACATTCCCATCTTCTTTGAAGTCACTGAGTTTTTGCTTCATCCAAATGATTTGTGCACTGCAACTTCCAAGAGCAATATATTTAGCCTCAGTAGTTGAAAGAGCAATTGAATTTTGCTTCTTTGAGAACTAAGATATCGGCATACTGCATAGCAAATTGGCAAGTACCCGATGTACTCTTTCTATCAATTTTACAACCTGCAAAGTCAACATCTGAGTATTCAAGCAACATAAAATTCGTTTTTTTGGAATACAAAATCCCTAGTTTTTAAGAGGATCGGATGTATCAAAGAATTTGCTTAACAGTAGATAAGTCAAATTCCTTTGGATCAAATTAAAAGGAGCACACATATAGGTGTTGAATAAAATATTAGATCTAGATGCTATTAGGTATAGTAATGACGCTATCATACTTTTATATAGCTCAGAGTCGACAGACTTACCTTTCTCGTCTTTATCTAACTTGATAGAGCATGACATAGGTGTCTCATTCTTGCATCTTTCCAAACTAAATTTCTTTACTATTTCCTTTGTATACTTCTCTTGATATATGAAGATGCCTTCAGAAGTTTGCTTAATTTGAAGTCCAAGAAAAAAAAGTTTAGTTATCCAATCAAGCTCATCTCAAACTCACTTTGCATCATGTTTGCAAAGTCCTTGCACAATATGTTATCAATGGCTCCAACAATTATATCATCAATACATATTTAAACAATGAGCAAATCTTTACATTTCCTTTTGATGAAGAGAGTAATGTCAACCTTACCTTTTTCAAATTCATGACCACTCAAGAAGTTACTTAATCTTTCATATCATGCTCTTGGTGCTTATTTTAGTCCATAGAACACCTTCTTAAGATGATAGACATCACTTGATCTTCCTGATTCTTCAAAACCTAGAGGTTGCTCAACATATACCTTTTCTTTAATACATTTAGAAATGCACTTTTGACATCCATTTTATATAGTATAAGATTATGAAAGCACGTACAAGCCAATAATAGATGTATAGCTTCTAATCTAGTAACATGAGTATAAGTTTCATTAAAAACAATACCTTTTTCATGTAGATATCCTTTAGCAACTAATCTTCCTTTGTTGCGAACAATATTACATGTTCCATCAAGTTTGTTCAGAATACCCATTTGATTCCTATAATTGTCTGATCTTTAGGTCTCACATTTTACATGGCTTCAATCTAGTTTTCATCATTGAAAGTATCTTCCACTTCCTTAGGCTCAAGTTGAGATAAAAGAGCCAAGGAATTCAACATGTTTTTTTTAGAGATGTTCTAATTTTGATTCCTCCATCCACCTTTCCTATAATATGCTACTTAGGATGTTCAAACTTCAATTTCCAATCCTTGCAAGATTGTCCTTGATTTCAAAGATCAGTTGATAGTTGTGGCTACTGTTTTATATAAGTAATTGGTGCAAATATTTGTATCATGTCTTTGCAATCATCAGTTTGCATTTCTTTTTTATCATTCTTGAGCTTCACATTTATGGATTCTTCTACTACTTTTGAATCCTTGTTGAACACTCGATAAGGCTTTACTCCTACTTGAGTAACCAAGAAAAGTACCTCCATTAGCTCGTGCATTAAACTTCCTAATGTCATTGCGTGCATTTTTTAGGATGAAACATTTGCATCGCAACACATGACGGTAATACAGTGTGGGTTTTCTTCCTTTGAAGATTTCATATGTATTTTTTTTTACTATAGGACTTAGTAGTACTCTATTGAGTGTGTAGCATGTAGTGGCAACAGTTTCAGCCCAAAAGTAAGTAGGTACACCACTTTTGATCATAATGGTTCTGCCTATTTCTTGAAGTGATTGATTTCTTCTCTCTGTTATTCCATTTTGTTGAGGAGTGTAGGCAGTGGAGAATTTGTGTTCTACCCCATTCTTATCACAATACTCAACAAAGTTTTGATTGTCAAATTCTCCTTCATGATCAGTTATGATGATGGTAATGCTATATCCTTTTTTTCATTTTAGACTTGTCTAGCAAATTTCTCAAAAGAATGAAATGCCTCATTCTTATGTAATAAGAACATTACCCATGTGAACTTTGAGAAATCATCAACTACTATAAGATAATATTTCCTTCCTCCCAAACTAGTTGTTCGTGTTGGTCCAAACGGGTCCGTGTGCACCAGCTACAAAGATATGTTAGTTACAATAACTTTTGTAGATTTGAAGGAGTTTATTATCTATTTTTCCAATGTACATGCATTACAGGAGTCACATTTTCTTTAGCTGCTTTTTGGTAGACCACGAACAAGATATTTAGAAGATATTTTGTAATTCTGCTTCGTATTGATATGACCTAATTTCTTATACCGTAAATCACACTCTTCCTTGATGGACATTAGATAATGAGACTCTTCAAAGTTGATATCAAGAAAGTAGATATTACCATACTTGTTTCCAATGAACATTTGTGATCTGTCCTTACTAGTGCCAATGCACTTGTTGAATTTTATTTTGTATTCTTTGTCACAGAATTGGCTAATGCTTAGGAGATTATGCTTTAGCCCTTGGACATGCGAGACATCTTCAACAACTAGATTTCTCAACCTGATGTTTCTTTTTCCGATGATTCTTTCTTCATCTTTTGCTCGGAAGGTGATTGTTCCTCTATCTACGGTCATGGGTGTTACAGACTTGCTACTATTTCCAGTCATGTGCTTGAAACACCTATTGTCCAAGTACCACTTGTTTTTCTTCAAGATTACTTGAAATCAAAGAAAATCTCATCTTTTTTTGGTACCTACAAAAGCTTGGGTCCCTTGCGGTTTGGGTCTTGATTCAGGGCCAAAAGACTAGCTAGTCTTCCTAAATCCCTTTTTGCTATTTTGGATAGCCTAGGCATTCGTGTCGATCAGGTCCTTATCACATGCATCGCCTGAGAGCAGGAACTCGACTACCTAATTGATTCAAGAACATAATCCATCTATCATCCGACATTCTCATTGTGCAATTTCTCTCTAGACAGTTTAACGGAAAAATGTGTTCAACCCTTATATATCTACACTAACATGAAATATTGTCTGAATAAAAAACCAAGATTCCTAAAATTTGGGGAAATTACCAAAAAATTCTTAAACATTTGCATTTGTGTTAATTCAGTCTTAAATATTTCAATTTTTGTCAATTTAATTCTAAACCTACAATTTATCAATTCAGTCATTCCGGTCAATTTTGACCAAAACTCATTGATGTGAACGACAATCGTTCTACATGGTACAACAGAGCTAACATAGACAAATTTTATAATTAATTTTTTTGGGTTAATTCAACAAAAAACCCCAAACTATGCCCACTATGGCACAAATACCCCAAACTTTTTTAGTCACTAAAAGACCTAAACTTGTCCATTGTGATGTGAGCATACCAAATTTGTGTCATAGAAAATCTTGAACTTATATTAGTGTAACAATATCCCGGATTGAACTGAAATAATGGGTATATATGCACACATGTATAAGTTTGGATTTTTTCGTGACATAAAAAAAAGTTTGAAACGCTAATGTCACAGTGGATAAGTTTAGAGTTTTTTGTAACACAAAAAAAAAAAAAAAAAATTCTGGAGTATTTGTGTTACAGTAGGCATATTTTGGGGGCTTTTTGGTTTCTCTTTTTATTATTTTTATTTTATTTTTTTCTATATTTCATTATGCTAGCAAGGGTCACCGATGACCGTCACCATGGTTGGTGTAGCCACGATGGCTCACCTAGATCTAGCGAGGTCATTCACGCCCTTACCTATAGCCAATGAAGGCCGTGATGGCAGCCTAGTGGCCGGCGTCAAGTCACAAAAGGAAAAAAAAAATAAAAATATGGAAAACTTATCCAGGTTAGTATTGTCTATGACACATAAGACAATCAACGTCTAAATTAGCTATTTTTGGCCAAAATTGATAAATTGTCACAATGTTGAGGACTAAATCAGCTAAATTAAAAAGTTTATGAATGCATTGGCATAAGTGTAATAAGTTTAGGGCTTTTTGGTAAATTTCCTCATAAAATTCCAAAAGCTTCACTTGTGAAGAACAAAGAAGAGGAACTGCCATGACGAAATGAAACGGGTCAAAAGAATTGGGCAATTGCCTCGTATTGCTTTATAGCCACTGCAAGGTGCAAGATTTGGTTCCCTTGCTCATCCCGACAAAGCACGACATGCTCTTTGTTAAACCGCTTCAGCTGCAGCACCAACAACTTGAATGCGTGGAACTGGTTGTTCTTCACGGCGAGGTGGAGCGCGCTCTCCCTCCGAGCCGTCACTTCCTCAACAGAACCCGGACAAGCCGAGACCAGTTCCTTCAGGACATTGCTCCCCCTTTGATGGTCGAATAGTGCAGAGGAATGCTTTCACCTTTCCCCTTCACAAGGCACAGGCGATTGCCCGCTTTCAAAAGTTCCCAAAAAATATCCACGTCGCCCTTTGCCGCAGCGATGTGCAGGGAACTGAGAGCGTCCTGTTTCAGCTCGTCAGCGAACTCCATCCTCAGTTACAGGACTTCTCTGATGAAATTCACATGGCCAGCCATTGAGGCGACATGTAGAGGGTTGTCTCCCTCGACGAGAGAAGCAGTGTCAAGGATGAGGACGTTTTCTCTGACCAAGGAGAACAATATATCGACATTCCCTGTGTAGGATGCTTCAAGCAGCCGAGGATCCATCTTTTGGGCCTGACAAGGCTGCTTTGTGATACTTCTTAAGGTGTCAAAATGAACGGGAAAGACAATTAGCACGATTGATGATTCTAATGTTGGACAGTTCATTTTGTACTGCCCATTAATGTACTTGACTATTAAAAGGATATTCAAACTGAACTCTATTTCACACTAGGAAAATGACAATTGGACCAATCTTGATTACGTTTACTCCGAGGAAGTATATACCACGTGATATGTTTATCGCGAGGTTACCGCTGACTCTTAATTTTCATTTGCTTGTAACAGTCCGTTTTTTCCTGCCCAGTATAAATCTTGGTTCAAACTACAATTTATTTCATTTCAATTGGTGGAGGTATATCGAAAATGGTAAAACATGTGCCTATAGTTGACGTCAACGTATTTTGAATCCTGAAAATGCCCCGAAAGGCCATGTATCATGGACATAGCCGAAATAATTGACTTCCAATAAATTACAAAAGCTGATGACCCTTAGCTAGGAATATTAAATATAGATAATAAGAAAATAAATTAGAAACTGAATTATATGGTTCAGTGGTGACGTACACTCAAGGGAAGAGCAATGAAGAATCAATTATAGATCAAACAGTACAACAGAGATTATAGTTACAATCGAGTCACTCGAATACTCTCAGCGTTTTTCAATCCCCAATTACATCAAATAACTCACATAGAATTTAGCTGTAATAATTTCTTATAAAATAATCTTTCAATCTCACAAAAAAATTAACACAAATTTTACCACAAGATTTTAATCAACAGTTAAACACTAGCAGCTTTTCACTAGAATGTAATTAATGAAACTTGGAAGCCCTGAAGCGCCATGGGTCATGGACGTAACCGAAATCATTGACTTGCAATAACTTACAAAAACCGATGACCCTTGGCCAGGAGTATGAAATTTTGTGACTTGAAATGGTCTCTGCTTTCTCTAGCAAGCAAAGTCGGGACATTACTGCGTTGAACAAATGGTTCTCATGTTTCATAGTCATCACACTAAATAATTGGATTCAGCACATTGCCCACCAAAATTTCGAAATAAAAATTAAAATTTAGATGGCTAATAAGATATATTTCCCTCCAGAAAGTTTGTATCATCTTTCCGTCGATAATGGGATTATAGGAAGAATATTATACATAGATAGGGACTTCCAAACTCTACTAATTATTCAAAAGAAGCTGAAATCATTACTTTCGCATTGAAAGGAGAGATGGAATGTCGGCAAAGGTTATAAATCCTTTCATGACTTTGAGATATATTGCGACAAAATCATGAAGATAATCCCTAGAGCCATAGCATAAATTGTGGATATAAAGGAAGAGGAGTTTCCTAGTACCTTGTGAATCGCACAGAGATATTCCATTCTAAGCTATGAAAAGACGAATCCATTATAAACCTTGCCATGAAGTCATGAATTGAATATATGATCAAAGGAAAATAACTGAAATTTGAATGCATAGATTGCATTCTAAAGCAGCTACAATAAACTTTTGAAATACAACTACCGCCTAGCAGTAATCTGAGATTCGGATGCTCTTTTGTTGTAGCCTAAAAGCATAATACTCTCTCGTAGTAATTTAATATTTTTAAGTTTGTGCGCCTTTCTTGTGTCTGGTTTTCTCGGACTAATTCTAGGGCTGAATCCACGTCACCATAAAATAAAGGGTATCGCAAGGACAAACTTTGGATGCTATTCATTTGTTTTCTGTAAACCTAGTCTTATTCTCGATGACCATGTCCCGATGCACATCTTAAAGTCAATCGCTACCCCCATCAAACCGGCAACCTTTGAACATGTTTAGTAGATTGCGTCTCTGCCACCCCTGGATCTACCTCCACCACCGGGTACGTGGTTGTCTTGGAATCTAATGTGGATTTTCATAGTTAGAATGTAGAACACATTAATGGAGTAAAAAATATTTGCGTATCTGATTTGGAATCCATCATTCTTAATGCGGAATAATGACTTTCCAAAACTCAAGTGTTTTTTTTCTCTATTGCCCTTTGTATCACTAACTCAATGAAACTACCCATTACCCTCAACGTTCAATAAATGCTCCTTATGTGAGGTTGTTTTTGCATCCAAGTTAGATGAAAGATTTGAGCATTATTTATAGAGTTTTAGGCTATAGGCCCTCTCATTATAGGTCGGGACTTTACTTAGCCCATACAAGTTAGCCTCATATTAGGTTAATTAAGAATCTTTATATATCGTATTATAAGACTAATCTCATAAAACGATAAATTACAACTCAATATAGCCCACAAAGAAAAAAAAAATCTTACATTCTCTAACTTAAGCTATATCAATTAAAATTGTACTATATGTGCGCACATTGATGTTAGTTTAGAAATTATTCTTAATAGTCAATCCTTTTCCATAAAATCTCATACACCGAATCATGTCGGTAATTGCATAAATACACAGAGCCTTTCATAATCGCGAGTATTTTTAACTCAATCAATATGATAATATAGCAAATGGATAACACCTCATAAAGTGTGATACCTTATGTGTCATTCCCTTTATCAATCAACATTCTCTCTCCTTATTAGAAAGTATCATTATGGTTCCAATGGACCTATTATAATTAACTTACATTATGTGTGACAAGACATATCTTTAATGCTAATAACCGAATGCCCTTAACCTTTACTCAAGATTTATACAATACCTCAAGATTTTCATCAGATATATGTACTCAGCATGATAATGATGCTTTTATAAACACCTTATTAAATGCAAAAGAGTTTATACCTATTAAAATATTAGTAAATGTAACAAACACAGATGTACACTTTATTAGAGCAAGACCAAAACAGCTCACACTAATGATAGGAGCAATTATTGGCTTGCAAGTTGCGTATTGAATTTTTCCAAAATACAATCAACATATGCCCTATGAGACAAACCCAATATACGGCGAGAATGAGTATTATGGATCTCAATGCCAAGGACAGAAAATAGTTCACCAAGGTCCTTCATGTCAAAATTTTTCGACAACATCTCATTTGTCTCATGTAGTAATTCAAGATCATTACTCCCAAGCAAGATATCGTCTACATAAAGTGCGAAAAAATAATTTTTCTCCCACTAACCTTACAACATCTACACTAATCTACTTTGTTCTAAAAAAATGAATGAAGTGACTTTACTATGAAACTTCCAATATCATTATGTAGAAGCTTGCTAGATGCCAAAAATTGAATTTTTCAATTTATACACAAACTTACCTAAATCATGCTGCACAGCTTCCAGGTTACACCATATATACCTCTTTAGCAAGGTCTCCATTCAAAAAGATAGTTTTAACATTCATTTGGTGTAACTACATATCAAAATAAACTACTAATGTCATAATCACTCTAAAAAAATCGTAGAATATATTGGGGAAAATATTGCTTCATAATTTATTCCTTCTCTCTAAGTGAACTCTCAGCTACTAGTATGGCTTTAAGTTTCTCAATCTTTTTTTTTTGGAGTCCCTTTTAGTCTTATACACTTATTTGCAACCAATACGATTGTAACCTTTAGGCAATTCAACAAACTCTCAAATACTATTATGTTTCATAAATTTCATCTCGTCTTTCACTACATCTAACCATAGATGTGACTGGGGATAAGAAACAGTGTTTGCATAAGTTACTAGATCAAACACAAAGCTGATATCATAGTCATACTCTCTTAAATAGATTATACAGTCTAGTGGTATAGTTGATCGCCTCTACCTAATGGATATCTTGAGTGGAGCTACTACAACCTCATCCTGCACTTGAGGGGCTTAAGGAAGTTCATCGAAGCTGTCTCAACAGTAAAGTCCTGGAATTTAACAAGCTTAGTCTGTGGCATAAAAGGCTCCATAATCATTTATAAAGGTAGAGACAAAACTATATTGTCCCTATTGTATGGTTATTCTCAATAATCTGTGAGCAGCTACCTTCTCTAGTTACATCAAATTCCAAAAACTTTGCTATTTGTGATTTCACAACTTGTGTGCCTTCATTGGGATTATAAACCAACACCCCTTCAAATAGGTAAGATACGAAGTAATATAGAGTAGTTCTAGAGTCCAACTTACTTAATGTTATATTATATAACATTATTTCTACAAGACTCCCCAAACCTTAAGATGGTTCAAACTAGGTTTACATCCAGTCCATAACTTAAAAGAAGTCAATAGAACAACTTTGGTAGGAACATAATTTACAATGTATAGGGTCATCTTCAAAATATAACACGAACCTTTAGATGAGTGGGAAATTGAATATTTAGACTCTGAAGTTGAATCTATTTACGAGGTCGTCTCTAAATATGAGACAGATGAAGAAGGTTCAAATTTGTGGACTGAACAATTGTGCATGATGAGAGCATATGATGAAATGGTTCCTTTAGAAGCAATGTCCCAGATTTTGAAAGAAATTTCTCAGTATTACGACGATTCCGGATCAACTCTAGAATGGAGGTTGCT
Organism: Eucalyptus marginata; assembly: GCA_014182565.1. Lineage (NCBI taxonomy): Eukaryota > Viridiplantae > Streptophyta > Magnoliopsida > Myrtales > Myrtaceae > Eucalyptus > Eucalyptus marginata. The sequence continues at coordinate 20,778,858 of CM024588.1, read as the reverse complement.
TAATGTGGACGCTAGAACGGTCTATAGAATGTTTAGGCTCACCTTAAATCAATCATAAACATCTCACAGTCGAAGTCAATGGCTCAAGTTTCATTTATCGAACCTTAAACCCTGGATGTACCCTGGTCAAACCTCCAAGGAATCAGAGAAACGACAGAAAGAGCAAAAGGAATGTATATACACATAAGGTTAATTCAGGTAGGACTAGTGCCATTATTTCACTGTGCTGGATAAAAGAAGATGGAGAGACTCTGGAGATCAGTCAAATATTAGGAGTGCAAGCCTAGTAAGCTCATGGGCCCGTCTAGTTCATAGAATGAAGCCTCGCACAAAATATTTAGCGTATTATATAAGGATAATTTATAGGTTGGCTTTTACAACAAACCCTGGACTGAGGAACATCTCTAGGCTAAGTAAGTTGCTTGAAAAATCTTTACAAAATTATAGACAATTCCGTAGGCAGTAAATTAATCCTTTAGATTTAGCATGGTCTAGGGGTTGGACTATGGAAGAACCTACTTAGAGTATCCAGGGCCATCGTTGCATCTCAGGTTTGTCTACGGGCAACCAGAATTACCCTAATGCTAGATGAAACATCAAAATCCTCTAGACTCAAAAGATCACAATCCACTAGGGCATTTAGCATTCCTGAACCTTTTATAGCACCTAATAGCACCTTAAGAAACAGCACAAAAAACCAAGAAGAGGTTGCATCTCAAAGATCTATAGACTCAAGAACCTCGAGAAGGAGGATCATGGGATACAGACGAATCAAAACCTACCTGTTCATGAGGCAGAGGATTTAGAATCAAATAGAGTTGGTTATTTCATAAATACCAATAAATTATCGAGGAATCATGTGCCTATTTCTTTTACCTATAATCTTTTTAAGCTTACCAATTCATTCAAAAATCTTCCTGAATGGATGTTCATCCTACAGTACAAAATCTTTGTATAGCAAGATTCATTGTTTGTTCTGACCGATTTTATCTATTTGATCCATGGTTAAGTACGTAAGCCGATTTTAATCGGGCCTTGTTAGAGTAATAAAATATTAAATCACGTTTTTATCTAACAACGTAAATCTTTAAAATAGTTAGCAGTGGTCCCACAAATTCTCACATGGTATTAGAGGTTGAGGCTCTGAATTCGAATCTTTCCAAGCCTGATTTGCCTCCTCAATTAAATTTCCACGCTTAATACTAGGTAAAAAGACTAGACTAAGGGTGAGGAGGATTGTTAGAATAATTAAATATAAAACCACATATTTATCTAACAGCTTAGGCGAGGGCGTGGTGACCCTCACTCATGACGGGCAAGGGTGCGACAACCCTCGCCTAGATTCAGGCAAGGGCACAACGCCCTTGCCTACCACGAGCGAGGGCATCGGGCCCTCACCCAAATCTAAGTGAGGACCACGATGGCCTCACCTAAGGTGTCATAACTTTCGTCTGCCACGAGTGTGGGCCTTTGCGCCCTCGCCTGTGGCTGACGAGGGTGCCGAGACCCTCACCCTTGGCCAGCAAGGGCCACCGTACCCTTGCTTGTGGCCATCGAGGGCGCAGAGGCCCTCACTGGCCAACGGGCGAGGGTTTTGGCCCTTGCCTAGATCTAGGCGAAGGCCGACACCCTCGCCTGTGGCAGGCAAGGGCGCGGGGGCCCTCTCCCTGACCAGCCTGTGGTTGACAATGGTCGGCTAGCGACCTCGCCGGTCAAGGGTAAAATGAAAGGGAAAAAAAAAAGAAAAAAAGGAAAAAAAATAATTTAAAAAATCTGAAAAAAAATAAAAAATTATAAAATTTGTCCACGTTGCGACACATAAGACCGCCGGTAGCCACGTTAGTAATTTCTAGCTTAAATTAGCTGAATGGACTGAATTTGTACCAATGTGGCAAGGTTTAAGACTAAATTGGTCCAATTGAAAAGTTTAGGACTGAATCGATACCAATTGAAAAGGTTTATGACATTTTTGGTACTTTTCCCTTGAGTTTTGGATAGTCACTATTTCGCATAAAAAACGATGAATTCCAAATTAGGTACATATTTATTTTTTACTCCATTAATATGTTCTACATTCTAGTTATGAAAATCTACAATAGATTCCAAGACCAAGACGTACTCGGAGGTGGAGGCAGATCTAGGGGTGGTAGAGACACAATCTACCGAAGATGTTCAAAGGTTCCCAGTTTGATAGGGGTAGAGATTGACTTTAAGATATGCATCGAGACATGGTCATCGAGAATAAGACTAGGTTTACAGAAAACGAATGAATAGCATCCAAGGTTTATGTCCTTGCGATACCCTTTATTTTATTGTGACGAGGATTCAACCTTAGATTTAGTCAGAGAAAACCAGACACGTGAAAGGCGCACAAACTTAAAGATATTACTACGAAAGAGTATTATGCTTTTAGGCTCCAACAAAGAGCATCCGAATCTCAGATTACTGCTAGGCGGTGGTTGTATTTCAAAAGTTTATTGTAGCTGCTTTAGAGTGCAATCTATGCATTCAAATTTCAGTTATTTACCTTTGATCGTATGTTCAATTCATGACTTCATGGCAAGGTTTATAATGGATTCGTCTTTTCATAGCTTAGAATGGAATATCTCTCTGCGATTCACAAGTTACTAGGAAACTCCTCTTCCTTTATACCCACATTTTATGCTATAGCTCTAAAGATTATCTTCTTGATTTTGTAACAATATATCTCAAAGTCATGAAAGGATTTATAACCTTTTCCGACATTCCATTTCTCCTTTCAATGCGAAAGTAATGATTTCAGCCTTCTTTTGGTTAATAAATAGAGTTTGGAAGTCCCTTTCTACATATAATATTCTTCCTATAATCCCATTATCCACTGAAAGATGATACAAACTTTCTGGTGGGAAATATATCTTATTAGCCATCTAAATTTTAATTTTTATTTCGAGATTTTGGTGGGCAATGCGTTGAATCCAATTATTTATTGTGATGACCGTGAAAAATGAGAACCATTTGTTCAACGCTGTAATGTCCTGACTTTGCTTGCTAGAGAAAGCAGAGACCATTTCAAGTCACAAAATTTCATACTCCTAGCCAAGGGTCATCGGTTTTCGTGAGTTACTGCAAGTCAAAGATTTCGGCTATGCCCGTGACACATGGCGCTGGGGAGAAGTGCCAAAAAAAGTCCTAAACCTTTTTGCCTGTGCCCGAATTAGTCCTAAACCTTTTTTTGGTGCCGATTCGGTCTAAACCTTTTTATGTGGTGCCGATTCAGTCCTAAACCTTTTTATGTTGTGCCAATTCAGTCCTTTCCGGCCAATTTTGGCCGGATTTTGCTGATTGGACGCCGGCCGGCGACGTGGACAACTTTTAATAATATTTTTATTTTTATTTTTATTTTTTATTTTTTTTTTTTTTTTTTTTTTTTTTTTGTCTTTTTCCTCCGGCCGGTCACCGAGGTCCGGCGACCGGCCGAGCCGAAGGCCGGCGAGGGCGAGCCGACCTCGCCGGCCACCTCGCGGGCAAGGCCGACCTCGCCGGCCATGGGCGAGGGCCTCGCTCGCCCATGGCCGGCGAGGGCAAGCCTCGCCCATGGCCGGATCCGGCGAGGTCGAGCCTCGCCGGCCATGGGCGAGGCTCCCCCTCGCCGGCCATGGGCGAGCGAGGCCCTCGCCGGCCATGGGCGAGCGAGGCCCTCGCCCATGGCCGGCGAGGTCGGCCTTGCCCGCGAGGTGGCCGGCGAGGTCGGCCTCGCCCTCGCCGGCCTTCGGCTCGGCCGGTCGCCGGACCTCGGTGACCGGCCGGAGGAAAAAGACAAAAAAAAAAAAAAAAAAATAAAAATAAAAATAAAAATAAAATAAAAAATAAAATAAAATAAAAAAAAAAAAAAAAAAAAAATAAAATATTATTAAAATATTATTAAAAGTTGTCCACGTCGCCGATCCACGGCCACGTCGCCCGGCCGGCGTCCGAGTCGGCAAAATCCGGCAAAATTGGCCGGAAAGGACCGAATCGGCACCATATAAAAAGGTTTAGGACTAAATCGGCACCAAAAAAAAAAAAAAGGTTTAGGACTAATTCGGCACAAAGGCAAAAGGTTTAGGACTTTTTTGGCACTTCTCCCCATGGCGCTGCAGGTCTTCCAAGTTTCGTTGATTACATTCTAGTGAAAAGCTGCTAGAGTTTGACTGCCGATTAAAATCTTGTGGTAAATTTTTTGTTAATTTTTTCGGGAGATTAAAAGATTATTTCATGAGAAATTATTATAGCTTAAATTATATATGAATTATTTGATGTAATTAGAGATTGAGAAACACCGAGAGTATTTAAATGACTCGATTATGATTATATTCTCTATTGTATTATTTGATCTATAGTTTAATTATTTATTACTCTTCTCGTGAGCGTATGTCATACCTATTAAACTATATAAGTCCAGTTTCCAATTTATTTTCTAGTTATGTATATACAATATTCCTAGCCAAGGGTCATCAGTTTTTGTAATTTATTGGAAGTCAATGCTTTCAGCTATGTCCATCATACATGGCCCTTCAGGGCATTTTCAGGATTCAAAACGCGTTGACGTCAACTATAGGCACGTGTTTGACCATGTTCGATATACCTCCACCTATTGAAATGAAATGAATTCTAGTTTGAACCAGGATCCATCCTAGGCAGGACAAAAGAAGACTGTTACAAGCAAATGAAAATCAAGAGTCGGCGGTAACCTTGTGATAAATATATAGCGTGGTATATACTTCCTCGGAGTAAACCTAATCAAGATTGGTCCAATTGTCATGTTTCTAGTGTGATTGGTCCAATTGTCATTTTTCTAGTGTGAAATAGAGTTCAGTTTGAATGTTCTTTTCATAGTCAAGTACGTTAATGAGTAGTATAAATTGAACTGTCCAACAGGAGAATCATCAATCGTGCCAATTGTCTTTCCCGTTCATTTCGACACCTTAAGAAGTATCACAAAGCAGCCTTGTCAGGCCCAAAAGATGGATCCTAGGTTGTTTGAAGCATCCTACACAGGGAATGTCGATAGATTGTTCTCTTTGGTCAGAGAAAACGTCCTGATCCTCGACACTGCTTCTCTCGTCGAGGGAGACAACCCTTTACATGTTGCCTCGATGGCTGGCCGCGTGAATTTCATCAGAGAAGTCCTGAAACTGAGGATGGAGTTTGCCGACGAGCTGAACCAGGACGGTCTCAGTCCCTTGCACATCGCCGCGGCAAGGGGCAACGTGGATGTTGTTCGAGAACTTTTGAAAGCGGGCAATCGCCTGTGCCTTGTGAAGGGGAAAGGTGAAAGCATTCCTCTGCACTATTCGACCATCAAAGGGAGGAGTGATGTCCTGAAGGAACTGGTCTCGGCTTGTCCCGATTCCATTGAGGAAGTGACGGCTCGGAGGGAGAGCGTGCTCCACCTCGCCGTGAAGAACAACCAGTTCGACGCATTCAAGTTGCTAGTGCTACAGCTGAAGCGATTTAACAAAGAGCATGTCGTGCATTGTCGGGACGAGCAAGGGAACCAAATCTTGCACCACGCTGTGGCTAGAAAGCAATACGAGGCAAGTGCCCAATTCTTTTGACCTGTTTCATTTCGTCATATCAGTTCCTCTTCTCTGTTCTTCACATGCGAAGCATTTGGAATTTTATGAAGAAAATTACCAAAAAGTCCTAAACTTATTACAATTATATCAATGTATTCCTAAACTTTTTTAATTTGGCTAATTTAGTCCTCAACATTATGATGATTTGCCAATTTTGGCCGGAAATAGCTAATTTATCCTACATGTCATGGCCGATACTAACGTCGATAATTTTTATAAATTTTTATTTTTGGTTTCTTTTCTTCTTTTTTTCCTTTGTGGCTCGGTGCCCGCCAATGGGCTGCCATCGCGGCCTTCACCAATTGCAAGTGAGGGTGTGAAGGACCTTGCTAGATCTAGGCGAGGCCATTGCAGCTTCACTGACCACGGTGACGGTCGTTGATGACCCTTGCTAACATAATGAAAAATAGAAAAGAAAAGAAAATTAATAAAAATGAACAATATCACAAAAAAACTCCAAAATATGTCTATTGTGACACACATACTCCAAACTTTTTTTTTGTTTCACAAAAACTCTAAACTTATCCACTGTGACACTAATGTTCCGAACTTTTTTTTTTTTTTGTGTAACGGAAAAAAGCCAAACTTATACATGTGTGCGTGTATACCCTCTATTTTAGTACCACCTAGGATATTTGTTATACTGATATAAGTTAAGGGTTTTCTATGACACAAATTTGGGGTACTTGAGTTACAATGGACAAGTTTAAGATTTTTAGTGATTCAAAAAAAGTTTAGTGTATTTGTGTCATAGTGGGCATAGTTTAGGATATTTTGTGGTATTAACCCAAAAACTAAAAAAAAAAAAAAAATTACTTAGAAAATTTGTCTATGTTAGCCCTATTATGCCATGTAGCACGATTGTTGTTCACGTCAATGATTTTTAATTTCTGGAAGGACTATATTGACAAATTGTTGGTTTAGAATTATATTGACCAATTTGAAATTAAAATTGAATTGGCTTAGGTGCAAAAATTTAAGATTTTTTTGGTAATTTCCCGAATTTTAGGAATCTTTGTTCTTTATTTAGACAATATTTCACGTTAGTGTCGATATGTAAGGGTTGAACACATGTTTCTGTTAAACTGTCTAGAGAGAAATCACACAAGGAGAATGTCGGACGATAAATGGAATAACGTTCTTGCACCGAACAGGTAGTCGAGTTCCTGCTCTCGGGCGATGCAATTGATAAGGACCTGATCGACGTGAACACCAGAAACGAGGCTGGTCTAACGCCTCTAGACATCCTATTGCTCGTTAACAATGAAGCCGGTGATGCGGAAATCGTCGAAATCCTCATGCGATCTGGAGCCACGAGAGCAAGCGGATTGCTTTCTGTGGTAGTGGTGACTGAAGAACCAGAACCCCGAACAGACCAATCAAACGTACAGCACCAATCACGCAGAACTTGGACCGACCGTTGCATAAGTTTCTTGAGGGTCAATCATGGGAGAACCCAATGGTTAGAGAACTTCAAGTACAATAAAGAAAGGGACTCCCCAGGAGATGTACGGAACGCCTTGCTCATTGCTGCTCTCATCACCATTGCTACCTATCAAGCCGTGCTTCAACCGCCGGGCGGAGTTTGGCAGGCAGATTCAGGGTCCTCGAGCAGCAGCAACAGTGCCATGAACAACGGGACCACATCATGTTGGAAATAATCCAGAAAATACACACTGTTTGTTGTAATCAGAATATAAAATTGGAGGTGAGGTACGGATATCCGAATCTCCTTAAGGCGATTAGTTCCTGCCAAAGGTGCCCCGCAGATTCACGAACTATGCCTCCCAAGATACAACACCTCGAACCTGTTTGGATCAGCACTATGCAAATAGGACTCAATCGAACCGTTCAGTTGAACCAGCACACTCAGAAAAAACAGAAGAGTAGAAAGTATTTCAAAGCTTTTTGGAATCAAGTAAACCAAAAACCGTTTGTGAGTAATGAAGCTCTATGCTTCTATCTATTTATAGAGCTTTTTGGTTCATGTACTAAAGAGATACATGAATTAAATAGACGCGTGTATCCACGAGATTCATGAATAAAGAGATACGTGAATCCAAGAGATTCATGTATCCAAAGATACGTGAATTCAAGAGATTCATGAACTCAATAAATACATGAACTGAAATATACATGAATCTAGGAAATTCATGAAATCAATAGATACGTGAACAGAAAAGATTAGGAAATACATGAATCCAAAAGAGATACGTGAATAGAAAGCACGTATCATAATTATTGGCTTTCGTTGATCCATTAACCATAATTACAAATAATTACAACAATCCCCCACATTAATGAATCAACAAAACATTTTTTGGCTCAAAGGAATCTGAGCATGCCTGTTGAAATACACCGCATCAAGATAGGTAGCTTTCGCTTTGAACCTTCTTTAGTGAAAGCCTATCGGACTTACTTAACTAGTCGATGGACTAAGCCTTGAATCGCCAGTTGTTGGTGTAAGCCTAGACAATAAACCTCACACGGAGTACCTCCAATTCAAGATTGGTTCTCGTTGTGTTCGTTCTTTCGGCCCTGAACCTCTCGGGATTCATGCGTGCTTTAGAAAATCAAGCCTTTAAAAATTTTCATAGAGTCGGCCAGCTCCACGCATATAGGTGCATTCCTTTTAAAGATAGCCTACCATATCTCACTTGGATGTTACATCCCAAGTTATAGGAATCATTAAACGCATAGCGTACCCTTAATAACGCTGTAGGAAAGCACTTTGCATCATAGGAATGGGAGACAAAGTGCTCACACTAGAGTTTCCAAAATTTGCGTTGTCCTATTGAACCTAGTCCATGGGATCTCCAATCGCATAGGTTAGGTTTCCACCCTGGAATCTCTTTATTGGGTTAAGGCTTTTAAACCCATTCCCCTCGATGCGCAGTTTATCTGCTCTTTTGACAAACCTTTTGTCGGCGGATCCGCAATATTTTCCTTTGACTTTACAAAGTCTAAAGAAATTATCCCATTTGAGAGCAACGCCTTACGGTATTGTGTCTACGACGAATGTGTCTAGACTTACCGTTATAAATCACATTATGTGCCCTTGCAATTGCCGCTTGATTATCACAATGTATGCAAATTGCAGGAATAGGTTTTGGCCACACTTTGGAACATCTTCTAAAAATTGTCGAAGCCATTCTCGCTTCTTCAGCGAAGCTTTATCCAAAGCAACAAACTCGATTCCATTGTAGAGCGCGTTATTAGAGTTTGTTTAGAGGATTTCCATGACACTGCGGCACCTCCTAGCGTGAACACATATCCGCTAGTTGATTTTGATTCATCGAATCTGAAATCCAGCTTGGCATCACAATAACCTTCCAAAACAAACTGGATATTTGCCATATTGTAGAACATAGTCTTTTGTCCTTTTCAAATATCCTAAGACTCTCATCAAAGCATCCCAATGCTCGTGACCGGGGTTACCGGTATATCTACTCGGTTTGCTTACTAAGTACGCAATATCAGGTCTAGTGCAATTCATGATATACATGATGCTGCCGATTACTTGAGAGTATTCCAGCTGTCTGACACTATTTCCAGTGTTCTTTCTTAAAGTTAGGTGTGAAAGAAAAGGATTGTTTGCATCTTTAATGCCGAATCCTTTAAATCTCTCAATTACCTTTTCAATGTAATGAGATTGTGTTAAACCTAAGCCATCGAATTCCTTAGAATTTTGATGCCGAGTATAACATCCGCTACACCTAAATCTTTCATCTCAAAGTTCTTCTTGAGAATGTTCTTGGTGATTTTGATGACCTCAATGTTATCTCCAAGAATTAGTAAGTCATCGACATATAGACAAATAAGTACATATCCAACTGTTGTGGATTTAGTGTACACACATTTGTCACACTCATTGATTCTATACCCATTTTGAATCATTACCCAGTCAAATTTCTCATGCCATTGCTTAGGAGCTTGTTTAAGTCCATACAATGATTTGACAAGTCTACACACTTTGTGTTCTTGTCCTTTGACCTTGAACCCTTCAGGTTGTTCCATATAAATCTCCTCGGAGAGATCACCATTTAAGAATGCAGTTTTCACATCCATTTGATGTATCTGCAAATTGTATAGCGAAGCTATAGCAATCAACATCCTTACTGATGTTATTCTTGTGACGGGTGAATAAGTATCAAAGTAGTCAAGACCCTCTTTTTGTCTAAACCCTTTGGCTACAAGCCGAGCTTTGTACTTATCAATGGAACCATCAGCTTTTAGTTTTTTCTTGAATATCCATTTACATCCAATTGGTTTATTTCCGGGTGGAAGATCAACCAATTCCCAAGTATGGTTACTTAGGATAGAATGGATTTCATTGTCAACGGCTTCTTTCCAGAAAGGAGCATCTGGAGATGACATTGCCTCTTTATATGTTTGAGGCTCACCTTCTAACATGTATGTTATAAAATCAGGTCCGAAAGATTTTTCAATTCGAGACCTTTTACTCCTTCGTTCGGCTTCTTGAGTCACAACTTCATCATTCTCGATTCCGATTCTCTAAGCCTTTTCGAGAAAGTTCTCCTTGATTTCTTTTTGCAGGATATATATCCTCAAAAATTCAGCATCCCTTGATTCTAGAATTGTATTGACATGGATTTCCGCATTTTCAGATTTGTGAACCAAAAATCTATATGCGCTACTATTTTGAGCATAACCGATGAATATGCAATCCACCGTTTTAGGTCCCAACCGAGTTTGTTTAGGAGGAGGAATTGCCACCTTGGTCAAGCACCCCCACACTTTTAGAAAATTGTAGGATGGCAACTTTCCATTCCATAACTCGTATGGAGTTTTACCTGTCTTTTTGTGGGGTATTTTATTAAGAATATAATTTGCGGTTAAAACCGCCTCCCCCACAAGTTCGAGGTAAACCTGAACTCAAAAGCATGGCATTAGCCATCTCCTTTAGTGTCCTGTTCAATCGTTCAGCAACTCCATTTTGTTGTGGAGTATAAGGTGCGATCGTTTGGAGAATTATTCCAAAACTAGCACAAAACTCTTTGAACTTGATTGAACTGTATTCTCCTCCTCTATCGAGACCTAAGCACTTTGATTCGTTTATCAAGTTGATTTTCAACTTCATTTTTATACTTGACAAACATGCTCATAGTCTCATCTTTGCTAGTTAGTAAATAAACATAGCAAAATCTAGTACAATCATCCACAAATGTGATGAAGTACTTCTTTCCACCTCTACTTTCTACAAATTTTAAATCACATAGATCACTATGGATTAGTTGTAGAGGTTCACTTGTTCTTTCAATGGATTTGAAAGGTTTCTTAGCAAACTTGGCCTCAACACAAGTCTCACACTTGTAACAGGGCATCCAACTCAAATCTTGGAATTAACCCCAAATTTGCTATTCTTTTCATTGTACCATAGTTTACATGTCCTAATCTACCATGCCATAGATAAGGAGACACAACAAAGTGTAAACGAAGACTTTTCTTTATTAATAGTCTTTGGGTACACATACTTTGAGTTTACATCAATGACAGCCACATTGGCCTTAAACGAGGTCATTACACAAGTACCCTTTCCCCACATACATCCCTCCTTTAGAAAGTACAAATTTGTCAGATTCAAATACAACTTTGAAACCCTTCTTGACAAGTATGGGGCCAGAAATTAAGTTTTTCCGAATCTCTGGTACATGCAGCAAGTCCAGCAGGGCGACCTCCTTGCCAGATGTAAACTTCAGGATCACCTTTCCTCTTCCGGCAATCTTTGCAGATGCAGAGTTTGCCATATAAAGTTTCTCATCTTCTTCACCTTCTCATAAGATGAGAACATGTGTTTGTCTCGCACAAATGTGATTTGTGGCACCCGTGTCTAGCCACCAGCCATTAGTGTTGGACACCGGGGATGCTTCGAGACATTACCACAGCGACAGTCTTCCAAAGTTGTCATGTTCTCAAATTCGTTCTTTGGCTGCACCATCGTTCTTGCCTTTTTTCGGGCGCTTCTTGCAATCCTTAGCACGATGGCCGGGCTTGTTGCATATAAAACACGTCCCTTGAAATTTCTCGGAACTGTTCCTTCGCTTGCCTTTTCCTTGAAAAGACATCTTCCTTTTTCTATCTTGCTGGGATTTGGAAGATTCCACAATGTTGGCCTTTGGCTCAGACAAATGGTTCGCACTCCTTCTATTGTCCTCCTCGATTCTGAGGCGCAAAATGAGATCTTCAAGGCTCATCTCCTTCCATTTGTGCTTCAAATAATTTTTGAAGTCGACCAGCCCGGGCATTTTCTCAATCATAGCCGCCACTTGGAATGATTCACTAAGAATCATTCCCTCGGCGAGATGTCACTCGAATTAATTGCAATTCTTGAACCCGACTCATGACAGATTTAGAATTCACCATCTTGTAGTCCAAGAATTTGGCAACCACAAATTTCTTGGTGCCGGCGTCCCGCCTTGTATTTCTTCTCTAAGGACTCCCATAGCCCATTTACCGCAGATTCAATATTACAATAAACATTATAAAGAGAATTCACTAAACAGTTAAGGATATAATTTCGGCATAAGAAGTCCCCATGCTTCCAAGCCTCCAACGCACCGAGCGTCGTGACATCTTGCTCATCGGACTAATTATCGGGCACACCTCCGATAAATATTTCGTCGATTGAGCATGGTCGATAGAAGAACATCTTCTCGCTGCCATTGTTTAAAGCCCACTCCGGTGAATTTCTCCGGTTTCTCATTAGCTGTAATCGAAGGTGTTGCCATCACGCCGGCAAAGTTCGTTGAACTACTCCTCCGTAAACGGAGCCAAAAGCCATTTGGCCTCGCACCGTTCTGAAAAACAGTCCGGCATACCCGGTCGAATGACTTGTACCCGCACCACCAAAATTGGTGTTAGCCCAAGGGCCCGTAGCATAAGCTGCTACAAATTCAGACCCTGAGGGTTGAATATCTTCCATAGCAACGGTCGAATTGACCAAAGGAACGTCTCCAGAAACATTCGGAACATTGAAGGGCACTTGAATGTTTTCAGCCATCTCAATAATCTGACAAGAACAACAAACACAGTGAGTAAAATAATCGCCTTAAGATTGTTGGAAATAATCCAGAAAATACACACTTGTTTGTTGTAATCGAATATAAAATTGGAGGTGAGGTACGGATATCCGAATCTCCTTAAGGCGATTAGTTCCTGCCAAAGGTGCCCCGCATTCACGAACTATGCCTCCCAAGATACAACACCTCGAACCTGTTTGGATCAGCACTATGCAAACGGGACTCAATCGAACCGTTCAATTGAACCAGCACACTCAAAAAAACAGAAGAGTAGAAAGTATTTCAAAGCTTTTTGGAATCGAGTAAACCAAAAACCGTTTGTGAGTAATGAAGCTCTATGCTTCTATCTATTTATAGAGCTTTTTGGTTCATGTACTAAAGAGATACATGAATTAAATAGACGCGTGTATCCACGAGATTCATGAATAAAGAGATACGTGAATCCAAGAGATTCATGTATCCAAAGATACGTGAATTCAAGAGATTCATGAACTCAATAAATACATGAACTGAAATATACATGAATCTAGGAAATTCATGAAATCAATAGATACGTGAACAGAAAAGATTAGGAAATACATGAATCCAAAAGAGATACGTGAATAGAAAGCACGTATCATAATTATTGGCTTTCGTTGATCCATTAACCATAATTACAAATAATTACAACACATCACACAAAGCCGGCGAGGCGGTTTTGGGTACGAAGAGCCCGGTCTCGTACATCCTCTTCATCATCTTCAACTCGGTTGGGTTCTTTGCCTCTGTCAGGATGATCGCCATCCTGACGTCGGGATTCCCGATGCAGATGGAGCTGCATGTGGCGCTGTTCGCTCTGATAACAACGTACAACACTGCGATGAGCTCCCTCACGCCCAACACTTTCTTCAACTACTTCTTCGTCGTTCTCTCGATATTTTTGCCGGTCATAATCGCTCCCGTAAGTCGCTGGGTCAGAAAATGAGCGAGTCCGCACCGACCACACCATTTAAATAAGACTGAGAAACGTTGTATGCATGCCGACCTCGGTATCTTGCAACTTCGTCAGTGAAGCCACCTTTGCTAAATCTACGAAATTTTAGTCAACGTAAAGTTTGCTTTCTATCCATGAGAACAGGACGGGTGCTCCAGCAGAATTTTTTAAACTTTTAGCATTCGACTATTACTATTCATTTCATACCTACAAAAATCACCAGAAAAGATATGAGGCCTATTAGAGTAATTAAATATTAAATCACTTCTTCATTTAACAATTTAAACTTTTTGAATAGTTGGCAATTATTACATAATATCAGAGTTGGAAATTCTGAGTTCGAATTTTTCTAAACCTTGTTTGCCTCTCCAATTAAATTTGCATGCTTAATCGAGGCAAAAAGACCAAATTAAGCGTGATGGGAAGTGTTAGAATAATTAAATATTAAACAAATTGATCCAATTTATGCTCAACATACACACAATCATCTTAATTGAATAAAATTAAGCAAAATCGAAACAAAATAGAGAGAGAACCAAACCAGTTCAACCCAATCAAAGTCAGGTTCACCCGGTCCGATCGAGTAAACCCGGTTTGACTGGCGATGACCGCCGATGGTTTCAAGCAAATTTCGGCCACTTTCCGGTGGCCAAAGCCCAATTCCGACCAAACAATGCGTGTTCAGCATTCCCCCAAGCCCTCAGGTTTGCAAAATTACAAAAATGTCCCCGAGTTTGCAAAATTACAAAAGTGCCCCTTGATTGGTCTCTAATATCAAAATTAGTCTAAGAATTGATCATCTCACCGTTCATTAGAAATGCATCGTAACCGTTTAAATGAGCATGTGATTTAATCAAAATATCTTTGACAAACTTAACTAATTAATCGATGTTAGTTAGCTAAGGGATCAAACCTTAACCCTCGGTATATAAGGATTGATCTTACCCGTGGTATATAAGGATTTTTTCCTCCAAAACTTAGGAGGAGGGACCTCATTTTGCATATTCAATTCTCTCTCCCTTCTCTCTCCTCTCTCCCTCTTCCCATCGAAATACCTCAATTGCCGGTCTCCCTTTCACCGCCCGAGCCACAATTCATCGAAGCTCGATCGGCGGTGTGCCACCGCCGATGGTTTCAAGAAAATTCCGGCCACTTTTCCGGTGGGCGGAGCCCAATTCCGACCATGCAATGCATGTTCAACGTTCCCCCTAGCCCCCAAGTTTGCGAAATTATGAAAATGTCCCCGGGTTTGCGAAATTACAAAAATGCCCCTTAATTAGTCCCCAATCTCAAAATTAGCATAAGAATTGATCATCATTGTTCATTAGAAATGCATAATAGCCGTTTAAATGAGCAAGTGCCTTAATCAAAATATCTTTGACAAACTTAACTAATTAATCAAGGTTAGTTAGCTAAGGGATAAAATCTTAGCCCTTGGTAAATAAGAGTTGATCTTACCCCTTGGTATATAAGGATTTTTCCCTCCAAAACTTAAGGGGACCTCATTTTGTAGATTTAATTCTCTCTCTTCTCTCTCAATTCTCTCTCCCTTCTTTCTCCTTCTCTCTCCCTCTTCCCGCCAAAACACATCAACCGACGGTCTCCTTTTTGTCGCCCGACCTGTGATTCATCAAAGCTCGATCGGCGGTGCACCACCCCCTTCCAACGGTTGCCGCCTCTCCCTTGAGCCGACCATAGTTAGTGCTCCCTCCGCAACCAACCAATTCACCTGTCGGCGGTCATTTCCCCCCTCGGGCACTTAAAGACGTAGATTCCTCACCGGTTCCGTTCAGGCACAATCTAGCACCGTCCAATGGTCCTTCGACGTTCCACACCCCCTCAGGACGTCCAACGATCTCTCCCAACTATCCTCCAGCCTATCGCCGCGGCTGAGATCAATCGGAAGTCCCTCTGGTCGCCAATCTCCACCGATCTCCCTCAAGGCGCGACAATCCCGTTTTGGCACTGATTGGCATTCGTCCGACCCCCGTTAGACCGCATACGGTGGTCCTCCAACAACCTTGACCTATGCTTGACCTCTCTTAAGGCGCGGCATGCTTCGACTGAAGCACACTTGAGCTTGATTCGTGCAAAAACCTCCAAAGGTAATGATCCTCAATCTCGAGATCGATTAGGCGAAGTCATTCTAAACGACCAGGGCTAGAGCTCAATCTAGGTTACAACCTAATGTATTTATTGATAAATCTAGATGCCTAGGAGTTTAGAATTGATCGGTGATGGGTTAGAATGGATTTTATATGGATGATTGCTTGGTTGGCTTGAATATGCAATTCGAATGCCTTTAGTGACCCGATTATTGTTTGTCTTGGAATGAGCTATTAAATGTACTATTTTGGTCTCAAGTCCTTCATGAAATCTTAGTATATTCCATGGGCTTTTCAACGATATAAAGTTTGCACCAATTGGTCTCCGTTTGCCCTATCAATTGCATGTTCAAAGTTCTGGTTTGTTCTGTGATTGTTGCTGTAGTTTGGTGCTTTGGACGACTTGATCTGTTTCGCGATTTCATGTGATTATTTGTGGATTGAATTAGGATAGGGTGTTTTCATGTGATTTAACCCTAACATTCATGCCTAATTGTACAAAAAATTGTAGAATTATCTCATATCGTATAGATAGGGTCAAGCATGGTTGATTCTAGTATGTGCTGTTATTTATGTTATTGATATGACCTCCTAAAGGAATGTCTTTGATTTGAGCTTGTTAATGAACCAATTTGTCAATGATGCCTCGTGGACAATTATAATAGACATCCTAAGCTTTAAAATGATGTATCGTGTGTCTCAATCAGTCATCATTTGCTATGTGTTAACATCTTTGCTTAACCAAGCTAGATTTTGGAAATCATGTGATACTGGAATTGCATGTTATGTTCCTGTGAGTCCGATTATTTGTCATTTTTGCATGATTTTTTAAGCATAGATTTGGGATTGAGTCCTTAATAGAAGTTGTCCATAACGTCCATTTCTACAACATATAAAAATTTGAAGTCATTTGAACATTAATTGATAAGATTAATCAGCTGTAGAATGCCAATGTCGCATGCTACTAACATAACCCACGGACGGAGCATGATCCAAGACCATCCATGGTAGGCCGTGTCACGCCCAAGGGCTGATCAAAGACCAGCCCACGATCAATCCATGAACGATATAGACAAAGGCCCATGCGTGACCCATGAGCAACCCGTGAGCAATGTTCGACCAGCCCATGTGCAACTCGTGACCGTTCAGCTGCTCTTGTGTCAAACGGCCCTGCAAACTCTAATCTTGCTTCTGACACACGCCCATGATCTTCCCAAGGGCCTGCCATGTATAGCCATCGAGTGGCCTGCTGTGTAGCCTTGTAATGATGATACGAATTCAAAATGAACTGTTGGATCGGAGGGACGATCAACGGATGAGATGTGACCCGCACTTATATAAATAGGGGTCCCTCCCCCTCATTGTAATTGTTCATTCACAAGTGAATATACACTCTCTTTGCCCATCCGACTCTTGTGTTCGAGTGTGTGTACGTAAGGCTGACTTGGGATCGATAATTCTAAGGCCGCACGGTGTTTTGATCGATCGTAATCAACCGACCCGTGACAGTGGTATCAGAGCCTTCGTTCCAAGCACAATGGTTGTTCCTCGTGCTGATGCTCCGGTCGTTCAAGGCGATGACCGAGAAGATCGTGGGCGTCCAACCGAGAGGGCTACCTGGTCGAAGAAGAGTCGGGCTGTCTCGAGCTCGAAGGATCCGAAGGGGGATCTGGAGAACCGAATGACGGTCCTAGAAGAGACCATCACGACGTCCAAGCGTTGATGGACGACCTACACTACACCATCGAAGGAGCGAAAGCCAGTAGGGAGGAGTTCTTGGCCGAAGTGCAAAAACTCCAGGCCGGCATGGTAGAGCTTCGTGTCAAGGTGTTGGGATCCATCACGCACGAGCTGCAACAACGGGATGAAACTTGGGAGGCCACGATGGTGGCCATGCGCGCGGAGATGGCTGAGATGAAAAGCAAGCTCGCTGAGCTTGAAGCTACACACATGAACAAGGTGATCGCCATGCAACCACGTTCCTATGCACCCAAGCCGAAAGAGTTCAAGGGCTCGTGGGTGGCAAAGGACGTGGACAACTTCCTGTGGAACATGGAACGCTACTTCCAGACCATGGGGATGACGGACGACATAATCCAAGTAAACACCGCAGCCATGTATTTAGCTAATGACGCGTTGTTGTGGTGGCGTCGTAGGTCGAATGGTAGGAATGGCGATCCTATCACGACATGGGCTCGGTTCGTCAAGGAATTTCGGTGAACCTACTATCCCGCTTATGTAGAGGAGGAAGCCCGCGGGGAACTCAAGCGCCAAGAGCAAAAAGATGGAGTCCGCAACTATGTGAAGCGGTTCTCGGAGCTGCTGCTCCAAATCCCGTCCATGACTGAGACGAAGGCATTCCACTAGCTCATGAGCGGACTCAAACCATGGGTCAAGTAAGAGCTCAAGCAATGCAACGCAACAGATCTCTCAACGGCTACTTCAGTGGCCGAGTCCCTCGTGGAATACAAACCATCACCATCGGCCAAGCCAGACTCTTGACCAAGAGAAAAAGCCACCGGTGGGGGAGATCGAAACCGGTACAACCGTCCGAATGTAGGCAAGCCACCTTTGGTCCCTTATAAGACCCAACCTGAGTCGAGCAACGGAGGATATCATCGCAAGGTACACACCTACAAGTGCTTCTTTTGCGATGAACCACACATGGCCCGAGATTGTCCGAAAAGAGGGAAGCTGGCGGCCTTGTGCAAAGAGGATGGACCGTGAGAGGAGGCGCAGTTGGGATCGTTGTGGATCCTTAGGTCAATTGAGGCCAAGAAGGCCAAGGAACCCAAAGGAATTATGTTCATGGATGTGAAGATCGGTGGTACCACGATGAGTACACTAATGGATACCGGGGCATCCGACCTCTTCATCTCCAAAGAGGCCGCGAAGAAGCTAAATCTTCCGGTCGAGACGAGTGATGCCAGTTGGCTTAAAACAATGAACTCCAAGGAAGTCCCGACTAGCGGCATAGCTAGGGACGTGGAGCTGCACCTTGGTTTGTGGACCAGGAAAGAGAATATCGAGGTAATCCCCCTTGACGACTATGATTTCGTGCTTGGTTTAGGATTCCTCGATCGAATCGATGCGGGTGTTATGCCCTTCGTGCATGGTCCCGATCTACCGTGAATTGGGACACGATAGGAAGAGGCTATCGGCCATGCAGCTATCTAAAGGGCTGAAGAAGGGCGAGGTGACCTTCTTGGCAGCATTAAAGGAAGAGGGCGTGGAAGAAGACGAGGTACCAGAAGAGGTGTACCGAGTCCTCAATGTCTTCCAAGATGTGATGCCGCCCGAGCTACCAAAGAAGCTGCCTCCTCGAAGAGAAGTCGACCATCGGATCAGGCTTGTGCCCAATGCTCGACCGCCGGCCATGGTACCCTATCGCATGGCTTCGCCCGAGTTGGAGGAACTATGAAAATAGCTGAAAGAGCTGCTCGACGCGAGGTATATTCGACTGTCCAAGGCTCCGTTCGGTGCTCTAGTGTTGTTCCAAAAGAAACATGACGAATCCCTCCGTATGTGCATAGACTATCGAGCCTTGAACAAGCTCACTGTCAAGAACAAGTATCCGATCCCGCTCATCTTTAACTTGTTCGATCAGCTCGGGGAAGCCCGATGGTTCTCCAAGCTTGATCTTCGATTGAGGTATTATCAAGTTTGGATTGCCGAATGGGATGAGCCGAAAACTGCATGCGTGACCCGATACGGATCGTATGAGTTCCTCGCCATGCCTTTCGGCTTGACAAACACGCCGGCCACATTTTGCACTCTCATGAACAAGGTACTCCATTCATTCCTTGATCGGTTCATTGTGGTTTACCTTGACGACATTGTTGTGTACAGCCGAACGCTCGAGGAACATGTCAAGCATTTGAGTCAAGTTTTCCAGACTCTTCGTGAGAATGACCTGTATGTAAAGCACAAGAAGTGCGCCTTCGCTCAAAAAGAAATCCATTTCCTTGGGCACATCATCGGGGGCAAACGAGTGCAGATGGATGCGGCCAAGATCCGTGCCATCGATGAATGGAAGCTACCGACTAAGGTGACGGAGCTGAGATCCTTTCTGGGACTCACGAATTACTACCGGCGTTTCATCCAAGGATATTCGAGCCTCACTGTGCCACTCATGGATATGCTGAAGAAAGAAAGGTCGTGGGAGTGGACGGATCGATGTCAAGAAGCGTTCGATCGGTTAAAGCATGCCATGATCGAAGAACTGGTGCTCGTGCTGCCCGATTACACCAAGCCCTATGAGGTAGAAACCAATGCTTCTAATTTTGCTATCGGTGGTGTCTTGATGCAGGAAGGGCATCCGGTTGCCTTCAAGTCTCGAAAATTGAATGATACCAAGCAACAATACACGGTCCAAGAGAAGGAGATGACCGCGGTGGTGCATTGCCTTCGTATGTGGAGGCACTATCTCTTGGGATCGCGGTTCGTCGTGAGGACCGACAACGTGGCTACAAGCTACTTCCAAACCTAGAAGAAGCTCAACCCGAAACAAGTTTGGTGGCAAGACTTCCTAGTCGAGTTTGATTACATGCTAGAATACAAGCCCGGAAATCCAATTCGTGGCTAATGCCTTAAGCAGGAAGATGGAGCTGGCCAACGTGATGAGTCAACCCGATTGTCCATGGATTGAGCGTATCAAGGAGGGGCTGAAGCACGATCAAACAGCCCAAGCCCTCCTTCGATACGCACAAGAGGGCAAGACAAGGCGACTCTGGTATGAGGACGATCTCCTCTACACCAAAGGACGGCAACTATATGTGCTGCTCCACGGGAAACTTCGGAAGGAAGTCCTACATGAGTGCCACGATTCTAACTGGGCGGGTCATCCGGGAATCCACCGCACCATGGCACTCATCGAGGATCAATATTATTGGCTGCACATGAGGGACGAGTTGAAGCCTATGTGCGGACGTGTGTTGTGTGCCAACAAGATAAAATAGAGCAACGGTCACCGACAGGGCTCCTTAAACCATTGCCTAACCCGAAACGTCCATGGGAGAGTTTCTCCATAGACTTCATCATGAATTTGCCGAAGTTCGAAGGGTGTCGGACCCTCATGGTTGTGGTGGATCGCCTCTCCAAGTATGTGATGCTCGTGCCAGCTACAAAGGATTGTCCATCCGAGGAAGCAACCAAGCTGTTCCTCAAGCACGTCATCAAATATTGGGGCGTTCCATGCACGATCATGAGCGATCATGATCCTTGATTCACTGGGCGGTTCTGGACCGAGCTCTTCAAGTTGCTGGGGACGGACCTCAACTTCTCCACAAGCATGCATCCCCAAACCGACGGACAGACGGAGCGGGTGAATGCATTGCTGGAAATCTACCTTCGGCACTACATGAGCAACACGCAAGTGAATTGGGCGCGACTGATTAACGTGGCCCAATATTTCTACAACTTGCAGCGGAGCGAGTCCACGAACCAAAGCCCGTTCGAGATCGTGACCGGGCAACAACCGCTTATGCCAAGCGCAATTACCTTGGGATACCGAGGAAGTAGCCCCTCCGCGTACAAGTTCGCTAAGGAATGAGATGAGCATGCAAACTTGGTGCGGGCGTGCCTCAATAGGGCTGCGAAGCGCACCAAGAAGTGGGCCGAAAAGAAGCGATGGCACATGGAATTTCAGGTCGGGGACTTGGTGTTGGCCAAACTCCACCTTGTCCTTCGGTACCACGATGTGCACAAAGGGCTAATCCGTCACTATGAAGGTCCCTTCCGAGTGTTGCAGCGGATCGAGAAGGTGGCATACAAGCTGGACTTACCGGCCAAGCTCAAGTTACGCCCCGTGTTCCATGTGAGTATGCTGAAGCCTTTCCATGCAAATGAGGATGATCTAAATTGAGGCGAGTCACAACAAGCGCCCCTTGGGGCAAGAACCTCGTATGATCGGGATGTTGAATGCATCATGGCGGACCGAATCATACAAAGAGATATTGTGCGCCAAAGAATGAGTACCTTGTCTAGTGGAAGGGTGTCACGCCCCGATCCTCGAGCGCTAGAGACGCCCCAGGACGCATCGCCGACCCTTTCACTTTAAATGCACATGCGGAAACATATAAATAATCCCCAGATAATAAAACAATGGGATAGGAAAGTATGGCCATATTTTTTGAATTTGAAAATAACAACCACACTTATATACATATACAACAAACTGAGTCATATATATATATACACTCGGAACTACCGGAGTTAGGTCCTACACAATATCAGTCAGAAAACAGGGTCTGCAAACAGGGGTGGGGTTTCCAATCTACTCCGAGTCATCATCCTCCTCGATTTCCCCTTCTTCCACGCTCTAGCTAGAGCCCACGGCTGAATACTCTGGAGAATCAGGATCATCAAGCTTGGGATCCTTCGTGTCCACCACCGAACCATCCTTAGGGTCTGCAGTACCTTTACCAAAAGCGACCTCCGCCTCCATCACATATAGAGGTATCTCGGATTCCGGTACTAGGCCCTCCCTTCATCCATCATGATAATGGCGATACCATGCCCTGTATTGATGGGGCACATTTTTGGGTAAGCCCGTATCAACCCAGACTACGGACTTTACCAACACATATTCTAATCCTTCAAGGTGCCCATGTATCGGAATGTGATAACTCGCTCTGTGAACTTCTTCGGTTCGCCAAAATGCTCGGGAGGAGCTGGAGGGGCTGCCATCTATGGGCCCGAAATGTTATCCCACAACGGAGTGAGACTACGTCTTAGCAAGTTCAAACCCCTAAGACTCAACTAGGAAGAAAATACGTCCTGAGGGCTGCCTATGCACAACCACAAGCAGAGGACATACCTTGGCCTCAGTTCCTTCCTGTCAGTCAACATAATTTAAACAATCATTTCAACCAATCAGATCGAATCATCGATAAATCGACTTGATCGATTACATGTCATCACGATCTTCCCTTGGTCGGTATAATTAATACTATTTATAAAGTCCTATCCAATCAAGACTGCTCACCCTAAGTTGAAGATAGATAGTATAGCTCACCCAAAGCTGATAATATAGTATATTGCTATATTAGAGCCCCAGGCCAATATAGTATACTATAATGCTCACCCAAAGCTAATAACTTATTGCTCACCGAAAGCTGATGAATTATTGCTCGCCCAAAGCTGATGATAAAATATATTGCTTGCCCAAAGCTGATAATTTATTGTTCACCAGAAGCTAACCAAAACACAATTTTATCATTCCGTGTACTCACACAAGATAAAAATTATCATGTGCGAATGCACGGTCGACCTTAACCAAAATATAATAATTTCACTTTTGATCCTCCCACTTCTTTCAACAGTCCAAAAATATATTTTTATCGCTGTAGACCGACGCCCGATAATTTTCCAATTAATTACCAAAATTAATTAATTTAGGAATAAAATCCTAAAATCTTAATCACACCAATTCAACACAAATTTGGACTCAATTAAATAAACGGACCACACCACAGCAATCAGCATAAAATTCTGGTCACTAGCTATCCCGATCTAATTTTCAAAAAATAATTAATTAATTAATTAATTACGGAAAATAATTTATAAATGCTAAAAATGCAAAATTAGGCCCGTAAAGCCTAATTGGAAGTCGAGACGGACCCAAAAATTTTCGAATCACTCTAGATAAATACTAGAGCTTGTCTAAGCCCTAATTGCACTAAACTATCCACCTAACATGCATCGATAATTAATTAAATTGCTAATATAATCTAACTATCCACATAATCCATACTTAACTTAAACTAATTAACCCTTAAGCATCATTAACCTACTAAGCGAGAATTAGTGAGTTAAACTTACTTATTTTGCGAACCGCTTGATTCAAACTAATGGGGATGCAACGGGGCTTGATCTTCTCCAAAGCGGGCTTGGCAACCGAGGTCCGAAAGGCATCAAAACGGGCCAAGACAACAGCCTTGAGACCCACTCGGTTCTACTTTGTTTGGTGGCTAAAAGAAGAGGAAACGAGGCTGGTTCGACGAGGCAAGACCGACGGTGGACTGGCAAAGGCTTCAGCGGCTCGGACGGGCGGTTCCGAGCTTCGACGGCGGTCGAAGGCGGCGCACGATGGCCTGAGCTAGTCGGAGTAGCTCCTGGGATCGAGGCTGAGGTGGAATAGAGGTCTAGAACGGCAGGGGGACACGAGTGGCACGAGGATGGCGTTGCGGCGGTCCGGCGGGCGGCAAACGGCGTCGACGAGTGGCGTGGCTGCTCCGATGGCTTCTCTGCAAATTTGTTGAAGTTTTCAAAGCACAATGGAGGGGAAAGAGGGGCTGGCCGACGGTAAAGGATAAGGAGGGGGCAAGGGGGCCACTTTGGTTTCTATCTCATCTTCTTGTCTCCCAATCTTGGCCCACCACGCCAGCTATAGTCCTCAGCCAATCCTCAGCCATTCTTAGATTTCTAGAAGCTTTTTGAGGTGGTCCACAAGTCATGGCAAAGGGGGCTACGAATTTCAAGTGATTTCCCTCCAATTGGACTTCAAAAGCTTCTTGAATCAACACAAATTGACCTCTATAAATTCAACCAACACCTCATTGATCCAATTGGTATTTTTCCTCACCAATTGATCCCACTTGCATCCCAATTGCGCGATCAAAAATGATCCTCTGAATTTTCTGGACAAAAACGACCCTACCTCGACTTTTTCCCAAAAAGTCGAGGTTTGTAGAAAAATCTTCGAAGGCTGAGTCGACGTTCCTAAAATGATTTGTGACATAACAGGACTTTCAAATTCTGAAATCGGATTCAAATTCGCGATTAATTTCAATTCGATGCAATTTTAGCGTGACCTAGGCTACCGGGTAGTTTTCAGAAATTTTTAATACAAATGACCCGTGGTCGATTTTCTTCTTCGAGCCACAATGAACCCACTCAATACATTGGCGACTCTCAGTTGTCGTGAAAATCTTGAAGATTCAAATACGAGCACAGAGTACCAAAATGACAGAAAAATCAGTTTAGTGCCGGTCGACAAGAATTTTCCAATTTAGTGGAGTCACCCATGTTTAGCCACACATCTCAGTCGAACCAACCTATCTCTGATCTCTAATCGATTTTTAACTGTGCCGTAATGACCTCTAAAGATGAGCACAGTCGAGTAGCCGATTCCTAGTCGAATTATCAAGTCTATTGCGTTAAAAATCCTTAATGGCTTCCCCAGATAGTCTAGTTATCTCGAGAGTGATCAGCTTTGAGAACAGCCCTATAGGCACGTCGATGAAATGCCCGATTAATTTAATTGAAAGCAAAAGTGAAAAATCCAGGATGTCACAAAGGGCCTTCCCGAGAGTGAAGCAAGCTGGGAACCCTCCGAGGCTCTGTGATAGTTCAAGAAACACATTGAAGCTTTCCATGCCACGAATGCGACGAGGGCGTCGTCAGATTAGGTGGGGGAGAATGACACGGCCCACAGACGAAACATGATCCAAGACCGTCCATGGTAGGTCGTGTCACGCCCAAGGGCTAATCAAAGACCAGCCCACGATCAATCCATGAACGATACGGACAAAGGCCCATGCGCGACCCATGAGCGACTCGTGAGCAATGTTCGACCAGCCCATGTGCAACCCGTGACCGTTCAACTACTCTCATGTTAGACAGCCCTGCAGACCATGATCTTGCTTCTGACACACGCCCATGGTCTTCCCAAGGGCCTGCCATGTATAGCCATCGAGTGGCCTGTTGTGTAGCCTTGTAATGATGATACGAATTCAAAATAAACCGTTGGATTGGAGGGATGATCAGCGGATGAAATGCGACTCGCACTTGTATAAATAAGGGTCCCTCCCCCTCATTGTAACTGTCCGTTCACAAGTGAATATACACTCTCTTTGCCCATCCAACTCTTGTGTTCGAGCGTTTGTGCATAAGGCTGACTTGGGATCGATAATCCTAAGGCCGCACGGTGTTTTGATCGATTGTAATTGACCAACCCATGACACTACCCTATTATGTTCCTAATCGACCTGTCCATGTTCTAGGATTTTTAGAAATTCATGTGTTAAAGAATTTTGAGATGCTTTCTCATGAAATTGTTCCTCACATGCTGATCTACCTACCATAAAAATCCTATGGTGAAATAGCCATCGATTATGCTTTGATTGAGCATCTTATAAATGCCATGTTTTGCAAAGATGGATTTGGCTAATGGACATATATGCGTTTTTATATTTTTAGGAAATTATGCATGATGAATCTAATAAGCTTATCTTCTTAAGAATTGCTCGTGACGTACTGAATGTTGTTGTCACAAATTTTCTCAAAATAAAAACATAATTTTGTATTTTCACCGACCATCCCAAAATTGCAAGATGTTTTGAAATTCTGATTTCTTAACATGGTTTCGAATTTACCTAAAGTTTTTGGCAATTCACGTGATACTCATGTGAAAAGTTATTTGACATCCCTTGAACTATGATTTGACATGATCTTCATCAAAGTATTGGTTCATATTTAGAACATTTGTAATGCTTGATTAGTTGTACCCATGATGCACTCGAGCTCACCTTGACGACTAGATACGTTCCATAAAATCTTCTAAAATGATACCATCCTTTGTCAATTGTCTGCAAAACAGTTTTTGGTATCACATGAATTGCATATTAACCGCCTCGTTTGTCATGAATATATGTGTTGCATGAACATATTCAATAGCGCAAGCGTTTGAATAAGCGATTCTTCATTGGTTCACTCATTGATTTGGATTGATTGAGAAACAAGTCATATGACCTAAATGCTTGTCAATTAATATGCTTCCTATGTGATTGTTAGATGAATGGCTTAGGTGTGATGCATGATAACGTGAGCTCCCGTGGGATGACATATAGAACTCAACCTAGGGGCTTTACGACTTTAGATACCATTTGCGAACACAAATGATGTCTAATGGTCATAAGTCATCAAAAAACGAATGGGGGTAGGCATTTTAGGAAGGCGGTCGCATGAACTTCAAAGGTCGATCCCGAGGCCATTTGTGATTAGTTGATTACCTTTCTTGGATGTTTTGATAGGAAATGCCGATATTGCTTGATTGCTATGAAATTGCTTGTTTACATACTTTTTGCGCTAGTTTTAGCATTAGACTAAAACTATGATAGGTTCCAAAGGTGATCCCTAGAGGTGGTAATTCTGAAGACACGAGGAGGATGAAAGGTTGATGTCCAATCTGACCCAATTTTTGGTAATATTCATTCATTTCTTGATATATGTTTCGGATTTCCTCATGTGTTGTATAAACACCCGACGAGTTGCGGGTTTCTTTTATTTGCTCTTAAAACTATTTGTTTAGATTCTTTCTTTACCTTTAAAATTGTCTTGGGTCTTTACTTCTCACAGTGCTTTTTTGATTAATTTGATTGTTTCATTTTCTATTATCGTTAGAATAGAATAGAATGACAGGAGAGAACCATCCATGTTTGATCACTTTTTTAAGAAATACACGAATATGTAAAAAGACATGCATAGACACATTAGATAACATGTCGACTATTATGTACAAAAAGGGTACTAATAGATACATTAGCGTAGCCCAAATCCCCAAACCTTAGATCTCTAGTTGAATAGGAACGAGGGATCGCTCCTAATCCTTGATTGGGCATTCTACTTGTCCCCCAAAAACAAGGCTAGTGGTGACTCCTAGATACCATTTAGGTTATCTAAAACAACTTAAAAAATTAATGAATCCGTTACGAGGGGTATAAGCTTTTGGAAAAGTTCGCGGCTATGTTTTAGCATACTCGAAGTGGTTGAAGCCAAAAAGGTGAAGTGATGCCATTTTTGTGGATGAGCCTTGTCGAAATACCCTTAAATTCACATTTACGTCTAGTTTCCTTTTGACCTTCAAACCGTTGATCAAGACATCGTGGCATCGAGGTAGGGTCACAACGATCCCGCTGTCACGTGAAGTTTGAGCTTGGGAGAACTCACAGCCGTGATTGAGCAAACTCATGTCATTGATCCCAAAGGATGAGGTGATGACATCCTTGGAGTAATGTATCTTGAGAGACCTCTAATAGTCGAGCACTTCTAAACCCCACCTTTATACCGTCTCATTTGGGCACTAGGTCGGGTCACGACACTGATGCTTGATCAAAAGATTGTGAGCCTCTTCGTACCATATATGTATCAATATTCACTTTCTTAATATGGTGCATATTGATAGTTTTCATTATTGAGAATTGTTGTAACCTGCTCAAGATAGAACTCCGATGGGACTATAAGGTGTTGTTAGGCAAGCACAAATATCCTCTAGTAAGGAAGTGTTTACTCTTGTCTCGGGCCTATCATAATTTGGTTTCTCATGCTTTCGTTGATTAATTTATTTCATAATAGAATTGTCATAAACCTATCTTGCGCTAAGGAAGACGAGTAAGGCTTGGCAGGTCACTACTTGTACAAATTAAAGATTTGGATACTAAAAATAAGTGGGAAAATTGCCAAAAATGTCCAAAACATATTATATTTGTGCCAATTCAGTCCAAGACCATTAATAATCGGAAAAGACTTCTCTGAATTATAGTAAGGGATAGCTAGCGCTACTGGCAGTAACATGGCCGCCAAAGATAAAAACGACTTCTTAAAAGAAAGCTTCAAGAAGTCCCAAACGGCGTTAGGCTTGGCCGGAGAGTTCTCACCCAAATTACCTTCACTTAACCAGATGAACCCTAGTTTGATCTCGTCCAAAATTCTCACAAATTTTTTTGTAGATTCAATCTTGCCTTGCCATTTCCCCCAAGCCAAGTCCTCCAACTCACAAAATCTCTGATTCCGTGGAAATCAAGGGAGGTTTCTCAACCCTTAATTGGGTTTATGGCCGACCTCCAACAAAGTGGCTAGTGGTGACTCTTATATAAAGTTTTTAAGTTGTCTAAAAACTTAAAATGAACCACTGTCATGCGAAATATGAATTTGGGAGAATCCACATTCTCGATTGATGAACCTCATGGACAAAAATTAAAGAAGATGCTTTCAAGCCTTCTTTATGCAATGCATCTCTAAATCTATTCCTTGAGATCTAAAGCCCGGAGGGTTAGGTCACGATGCCATCACCAAGGGTCACCCCAGGTCATGCGACCTCAAGCGGCCCTTGCCTGGGTCGCACTACCCTTGCCAGAGGTTGCTCGAGGTCTGGCAACCTCAGCCGACGACCGCGGACACTAGATCTTGCTCACCGATAGCCGTAGCGTTTCCCCAACTCCGACAAAGGGTTTAGGTTCTTTTTTTTAATAAAAAAATATAAAAACTATAGCCAAAGCCCATTGCAAAAGGTTTTTTGCCAAACACACCTTGAATCCAAAGTTCATTTGCAAAGAGTTTTTACTAAGCACAATTTGCATTCCCTTAAAGGGCTTTGGCTTTTTGCATTTACATTACACTCAAAGCCACTTGTAAAGCTGAACCAAATGTACCATAAGAGTATGTATCACTTGATAATTTCATGAATCAAAGAATTTTCGAGATATAAAATGAACAGAACATCCATAGCAGCAAAACACGACATTGCCAGCGACAAAATTGACTTAGAAAAGAGCTAGTTTCAGGTAGATGACTTAGAGGCTGCATGAGAACATTTCTATTCCTAAGAATTTCTGTTCTTTTGTTCTCCGGAACAAAAAAAGAACAGAAACCCGTTTGGTAACGCTAAGTTGTTTTTCTATTTCCCGGAATAGAAAAGTTAGCTTGGGAATAGAAACGAGAAATTAAAAAAAAAATTGCTTCTTGTCCTGGGAACAATTTCTAGAAATAAGTAAATTTTCATTTTTATTTTTGTTTTATTTCTCTCTTGTCGCGGCCACCTCCAACCACCTGGAGCCACCGCCGCCAGCCTCCGCCGCCGCCGCCGCCGATCCTTGAGCAAAAATAAAAAACGAATAAATACAAAAAAGAATCATTGCGTTACCAAACACATTTCTATTCTTTTTCTATTCTAAGAGTAGAAATTTTGTGTAGTTACCAAACGGGTTCTTTTACTCAGAAATTGTTCCCCGGAATAGAAATAGAAAAGAACTATTTCTGAAAAAAAAAAAAAACTCTTCCCCAGAAGAAAAATGTTGCCATGCGCACCCTTAATTAGCGGCGAGTCAAAACCCATGCTCTAGAACACAAAGGTGCATGAATTTTCTTGAACAAAATCGAACGAGCTGTGACCATCCATATCCAACCCAATAAATAAAACCCCAGAGAAATCAAGACGGCTAAAGCCTTGCCATAAATATAAAGTACCGCAATTTCAAGAAACAAGAAATTTGGGTGACTTGGCAAAGGCGTTGGGCAAGCATCAAGCAAACATTGGGTGAATCTAGGCGAAGGTGTTTTGTAAACGTTAGGCGAAGGCGTTGGCCAAGCGTCAACTCAAATTTGAGGCAAAAATTTTGAGATCAATTTAGGGAAGATCTCAATTTAGGGTTCTTAATATCAATTTGGGAAAGAAACCCAGCCATTTTGGGCAAAAATTTTGAGATCAATTTAGGGAAGATCTCGATTTAGGGTTCCTAATATCAATTTGGGAAAAAAAATAAAACCAGCAATTTTGGGCAACAATTCTCTAGCCAAGCCCGACATCATTTGGGTCTTCTTGAAGTCTTTTTTTTTTCTTTTTAAAGCAAAAGAACGTCAAAACGGCGTCGTTTTGCTTTTTGACAACCATGTTAGTGTCGGCCGATGCTAATTAGGATTCCACACCATCATTTATTAATAGTCGGATAAACTAAATTGGCACAAATGCAATAGCTTGAAAACTTTTTTGGTAATTTTTTTAAGATAAGTACACTACGACAATCCTTGATCTCTTTTTCTCATTTAAAAAGAATTAATTGCCCTTGATTGATTTTACTTCACAATATTCAGCAACATGATCATGAGTTTTGAGGCAACATACAATTAATTACACATTAGCAAACAAACGAAGTAAAGGGCTAATTTCATAAAGGTAAACAATCTATACCACTTTTATCGTATGCAACATACAGTCGAGTTTCTCAGAAAATTCTCAAAACTCTTGGGATTGTATAAAAGATGTCATGAAGTTAGTTCCCATCCAGAAACTTTCCTTTGGTTACCTTATTGCCATTTGAAGCTCTTGTCCCATGTGACATAGAAATAAAGTTAAATGGCATGTGGTGAGTACGAAAGGAAATATTCTCTCAACTCCAATATTAACTATATATGTTAGATAAGATATTCGGCATGTGCTTTGTGCTGGCATATTCGTTTTCCTAGTTGTGAATACCTTCCTGACAAATCTAAATTTGTGATAATGTGCTTCATGTAGGAAATATCAATGTAAGGTAAGGTTACATTCAAGAAGAATAACTTCTAGAAAATTAAATACCGTGCACAAAAAAAAAATGAAATATAATAATTGCATAATTAACTTAGAAAAACAATATCATACAAAAAAAAAAATCTAAATAGCAAGTAATTTTGTACAAGGCTATTTAATTTTATGCAATATTAATTAGGTATACGATCAAATGGAAATAACTAGATTTTCAATGCGTAGATTACACTCCAGCAAGCTACAATCAACTGTAATACAACCACCGCCAAGCAGTTTTGAGATTCGGATGCTCTTTGTCGTAGCCTGAAATCGTGATACTCCCCCGTAGTATTAGTATTAGCTTTAAGCTTTTGCGCCTCTCCGTGGCTGGTTTTCTATGACTAGTTCCTAGGTTGAATCATCATCACCATAAATTTGTGTTTGGTCATCTGAATTTTTAGTCAAGATAGAACTAGATAAAATATGATAAGAAATCTAAAGATTTTTGCTATATGTTATTCAATGTTTAATGAATCGCAATAATAAAATCAAATAATTTCAAATCTAGTTATGTCTATTGTTAGATATGAACAACATATCGATATAAATAAGCTTGAAAATGCACAAATAGAGATGGTTATACTATCTCATAATTTTTTGCTAAAGAAATCACAAATCCACAGACAGAATAACCTACATTAATTAATTCATAATTATTATACAAGCTACCTATTAAAAAGAAAAAGAACTCATTGCAACATTCCAAATTTGCAGGTTCAATGATGGTAATAAATGTCAACAAGTTACAACAATTTCGATGAGGTAGATTAACCAATGAACGACAAATATAGTAAAAGAGAGAGAACGCAATTCTTAACCTTCATGATTCTGCAAAATATAGTGTTTTGACTATCTCACCACTTTCATGAAACTTCAACACAAACCATAAACCTACGGAAAATATTAATTTTGACTTTTTTGCTGCACTCATGGATTTTTTGCAGAAACCAAAGAGCTACGAAGGAGAAGGAATTTCAACTTTCTTGTCGTTTTCGTGAAGCTTGAAATGAACAAAGAACCACGTAGAGTTGTGAAACTTCAACATAAACCAAAGATATGGAGAAGAAAGAAACAGAGTGAATTAGAAAATTCCATTTAAAGTTCAAATTTGTCCATTTAAAATCAGACTTCTTCTACTTCATTCTTATTTACTTTTTTTTAATTATTTTCCTCTTTTTTTTTATTTTTATTCCCTTCCATCATTCCTTAATAAAATGTATTAAATAATAAACTATATTGATATCTAAAATATGTAATAAATATAGATACTAAATTATATAATATATTATAGGATAGAAAGAAATTCAAATATTTAAATAAAAATAGGAATAAATAAAAAAACGAAAATAGTCCATTATTTTTTCATTATTTTGAATTTTTTTTTTATATCAATGCAAATATTATTTTAAATTTTTTTAGTTTAAAAATTTGTTATTTGAGAAAAATAGCTCTTATGTCATGGACATATGAATTCATATTTACTTTTATCCCACCTCTCTCATTGAATATTTTTATATGCACTATTTTTTCTTTTATATCCAACTTTATCTCATCTTGGGTAGGAACCAAATATGGGGACATGATAAATTTTAAAGAAATGTTTATATGACTATTTGTACTCTACTGTAAGAATAACAACCTCTTTTGGGTCAAAATAAATAAATAACAAATAATTAGAACTTGTCGTGGGTTTTACTCCTTTAAAATTTGTGACTTACAACACGTTGTTACTATAATGAAAGTCCAAAGATTGTTATGCTGGCAAAGCTCTAAATTTTATCATATCCCGACTTTTATTATGACTACCAAACCTAGAAGGCTATGTTTGGTCGAGTTATCATATGTTTGGTGAAAGCCTTTTAAAATTCCCCACTATATCCAGATGATACGGCCTCCACCCGCCACTTCCAACACTCCCCATAGTGTCCTGAGTCTGCTGTCCCATCTATGGTCCTGTCGGTCGACTTCCTCTTGTTGCTGATGCAAACCCCACGCGAGGTTCACAGCCCCCTATCTGTGTTACAAAGATGAAGAGGTAGAACTTGAAGGGGTCGATCCAGGTTGCCCTCTGGTTGAAAACCTGGTCTTTAGACTATGTATGAACACGAATCACAGCCATTTGATAGTTCAACAAGTTCGGAATTTCTGGAAATGTAACAATCACATCCATTTCCTCAACTATCTCAGGTTCTATTTACGTAGCACAGATTATTATCTCTCTGGCTTTTTTAATTTGGGAGGTCCATGAGCATTACTCTATTCGCCGTCACTCGGCCATTTAACTCGTGTTACTGGAGAAAAGATTCCGAAAATCATCACAGTGCAGTATCAATAGATAAATCAATGGGAAAAAGAAGAACAGAAGAGCAGTATGAAAAGGCTTTAGAAGATGATCTATCGAGACAACCCCTATGGTCGAAGGCCACAGGGAGGCCACAACGATCGTCTTCATACTCTTTTTTACCCTCAGCCATCGGAACACGATCGGCGGTGATCGGAGGCGATGACAATTGCGTAGTGGTTGGAAATGACAACAAGAAGCTCTCGTGATGGTGGTCCTCACGTGATGGTCAGCGAAGCAAAATACGATCCATCTCTCATCACTCCATATTAAAAGATAACGGGTATTTAGTAAGATTATTAACAAAAAAAAAAATTATCAATCCGGATTCATCCCACTCCTCCTTCAAATTTCTTATCCGGCATTTTTATCCCGGTATATCCTGGTTAGAGGACATTGCCAAACACCAGAGAATAATTTATGATTCTATCCAGACTCAAATTCGGACTACTAAGTATAATCTTACACATCAATGCATTTTGCCAAAAGTGTCGATTACCTCACATCTCAACTTTCCTCACCGACCCAAAAAAAAAACCATTCGACCAAAAAAAACTTTCCTCACAACCATTCGACCAAAAAAATCTTTCCTCACTACCCCTGCATTAAATAACTGCGAATTATAATAAGAAACAATTTCCTTTGTAATCGATCGCATGCTTTCACAATAGTAGTAATCGATGGAAAAGGCTAATGTAGTTATACCTGATCAACTAAGAAAACGTGTGAAGGAGGAAATGCAAGAGTTTAAATCCATGTGTCAATAATAACGGTTCGATGTTTTTTGGGCGAAATGTAACGAGATATTATCCAAAATAATAAGGTGGACATTGAAGCTTTTAAGGACCCTTTTTAAGTATTCTAGAATATTCGTGAGGGCATTTTAGAGTATTCATCCTGATTAAAATGGGAAATATATTTTTGTATTCTAGAGATTTCTCATCAATCTCCACCGTTAAGTTGGGTAAGAGATCAACGATTATAATAAGAAGGGTTCTTATATAAATAAGAGTCTCATTTCCCTCATTTATACTCACTCAGAAATGCAATTACAAATTCAGAGCTTCTCTCTCTAATATCTAGAGGCACGCACCGGTCCCAAGTTGAAATGGGGATCGGACTAAACTGGCCGGTTCCCATAGAAACTAGTCCATAAATTAGGCCTCGAGTCTTCATCTCCTTTAGTTCATCTCTCTCTTGTTAGTCACCCGCTCAGCCTCTCATGGCTCGAGATACCCTCAATTCATCTCCCTCGCGCTCGCCACTTGATGCTCGGTCCCTACGATCGTCTCCCTTGCTCAAGGTTGCCCCTCTTCTTTGCACACGAAAATGAGGTAAATTTCTTGGTTTTTTTTTCTTTTTTTCCGTTTATCTTTCCTTTTGCTTTTTCTTACATCGACAAATCTCTTCTTTCGAAACTTGAATTGAACTGCGGAGAAGAGAGCAGAGAGAGCAAAGAGCTTGCAAGAAGTCTGATTTGATTTCCGGATTAATAGGTTCGAAACCAATCCTCAATTTTAAAATGGGAATCGATCACCTCTACTAATTTTTCTCTTTAGGGTTTTTATATATGTTGTCAGTAAAATTGACTTGAAAAAATTTCTAAGATCGCACGGGTAAAGAAATGCTAAATCGACCTTGGACGACGCAACCATGCAAATGACGAAAGTGGAAGTGGATTAGAATGTGGGTACAATGAGGCAAGAATCATGAAGGTGGTTCTTCCAACAAAGTAGGACCACTTGCTGGGCACGTGCAGAACTAAATCATGGTGAAAACGGTCATCAAGACAAATTTCAAGCGGCAACGAAGGAGAGATCAAGGAATTCATCCCTGAAGAAGACACGAACCCACTCTAACTCTCCAAGCAGTTTATCCTGCCATTGCTCTCGTGCCTTCAATTTCTTGCACCTCTCACTCCCACGTGCATTCCTTTTCAATGTATTTCAATTCCTTTAATTTTTTTTTTTCCAAATCAGTTGACATTTCCATCTCACTTAAATTTGCAAAAAATCCACACTCTGTGCAAAAGCTCTATTCGTGCATTATTTTGTGCTTGAATGAGGAACTAAGGAGCTATTTTGGTCGATAACCAATCATTTGAATTTCAAGTCGTCTTTTCCCACGTCGATTTTTGTTAACATTTTATTTAACACGCTACGCAGACTAATTTTTCTTTACACATTCAAAATAAATTTTTAGAATATAGCCTTGCACCCTATGAATTAGCATAAACTTTATGCTATGTACTATTTCATCTTATAATTGCCTCTCTTGCTTGGTCACTTTGTACTGTTCAAGCAATTCTACCGTCTCCGACTTCATTTGAATCAGAGTAACATCAACTTCATAATGTAAATGGAGCGTCAGAGCATTTAGAGTGCAAACTTATCTTCATTTTTTTATTTTTTATTTTTTGGATAATCAAATAAGGGTCTTATTTAATTTCTCAATTCACATTAAAAAAAATCACTTTGAATTTAAAAAAATGCATCGTTATTCTCCTTTCAACATTTCGTAAGGAAAAAAACATAGAATTTTCCAAAATGTGACATTTTTCTCACTTAAAAAAAAAAAAAAAAAAAAAAAAAAAACCTAATTCGTGCGTTGACTGACTAGCCCAGTCTCCACGCACACGTGTGAATCCGAGACTGTACCAACGCTGAAACACCCGACGAAACGCCATAGAAATTCACTCTCCTCCTCCCACCGTATAAATCCGCAGCTAGGGTTTCTCCCTCTCTCTCGTGCTCTCTCTCTCTCTCTCTCTCTCGTCCTCATCTGCTGCAAGCTATTTTTCCCACCCCGATTGACCCGATTCGGGTCCCTAGTTCGCGATTTCTCGAACCCTAGCGCTCCGAATCGATCGCTCTTGACCTCAATCGGGAGCGATGCCTCCTCGAACGGTGAAGCGGGGCGGAGCGGCGTCGGGGCAGAAGCGGGCCGCGAGATCCTCCTCCAAGAGGGCGCAGAGCCAGCAGGATGCGCCCGCGGAGGAGCCGGTGCCGAAGGTCGAGGAAGTGAAGGAGGAAGTCGTCGTGGTCGCGGGAGAGCGCGGTTCGGTCCTCGAGAAGAGGCCCGAGGTCGAGGAGAAGCCGCCGGTCGTGGCGGAGCCGGTCGTCGAGGAAAGGGGCAGGCCGGAGGTTGCTCGGGCGAATGGCTCGGTTCCGCTGATGAGTATGTCTATTCTGTTGCTTCAATTTTTCTATTCGGTGCGGATTGATTGCGGTTTTTCAATCGAAGTTGTGGTGGCTGTTCTCAGGGTTTGCCGTTGCTTAGATTGTCCTGCTGGTTCCTTTTGCGGGTTTTGGTGGTTGGTTTTCACTGTTATTTGAGTATGTTTTTTTGGGCTCTTCTTGCGACGGAGCACGAATTTTTTCTTTTCCACTGTTTGATGAGTCTTGGTGTTTATTGGGTCTGATCCAAAGTCGACCATGAAGAAATAGTTTTTGTACAAAAGCATAGATTTGGGTGAAGTTTGCTGTTTGAATTTCGTGCCTAGGAAATTTTGTGGGTAAGTTAGTTCTTGGTGGTCGTCCGTTTTTATATGAGATGGAGAGGCACGAAACGTGCGGTTATTGTGCAATAAAGTAAGATGTCAATTGATGAGGAAAGAAGCTTGAGCTTATAAAGTAATACTTATTTTGTGACAGAAGAAGATGAGGTGAAGGAGTCGGTTGATGATTATGGGAAAGACGAACGGTTGGATCTGGAGTATAATGATCCTGAATATGAGCCAGAAGAATATGATGATAAAGAGATGGAACAGGATGATGTTCATGATCTGGCCGTTGAAGGGGAGGAAGAACATGAGGAGGAGCATCTTGTCGAAGAGGAAGAAGGAGATATGATGGAGGAGGAACTGGAGGATGTTCACGAAGAACTCGAGGGTGAAGAAGATGAAGATCATCCAGATGAGGACCCAGAACATCCGGAGACGCTTGATGCAGAGGAGGATGATCACCATGACGTTTTCAAAGAGAGGCGCAAACGCAAAGAGTTTGAAGTGTTTGTTGGAGGACTAGACAAGGATGCGACTGAGGATGATCTGAGGAAAGTCTTCAGTGCAGTTGGTGAGGTAACAGAAGTCAGGCTGATGATGAATCCTCAGACTAGGAAGAACAAGGGATTTGCTTTCCTACGCTTTGCGACTGTTGAACAAGCAAGACGAGCTGTCACGGATCTTAGAAATCCAGTGGTAACTTTTGGTTCCTGTAGTTCTTGAACTGGTGTTTCACTCAACTAATGTTGAATTATAATCTTAACATATGATAAGTGCTATTCCAGATTAAGGGAAAACAGTGTGGCGTTACTCCAAGTCAAGACAGCGATACCCTATTTCTTGGTAATATATGTAAAACCTGGACAAAGGAAGCTGTAAGTGCAACTTTTGGGTCAAATTAATTTTTGTTGTGCAAGAAGTTTTAGTAGTGGTTCGAAGATCTCATGTATTCCTCTCTTTCTCATGACAAATTTGTCTTCAGTTGAAGGAGAAGTTGAAACATTACGGTGTGGATAACGTTGAGGACGTGACATTAGTTGAAGATGGTAACAATGAAGGGATGAACCGAGGCTTTGCCTTTCTGGAATTTTCATCTCGTTCTGAAGCCATGGATGCATTTAAAAGGCTTCAGAAAAGAGATGTTCTATTCGGAGTTGATAGGCCTGCCAAGGTCTCTTTTGCTGATTCATTTATTGATCCTGGGGATGAAATAATGGCACAGGTAATGTGATCAACTTGAGTTTTAGCAGTGCCATTAAAAAGTTTAACTTTGGGATGGAAAGCACTGCATTGCTTGGTCTAGATCCTCAACGCAAAATGTGATGGCACTAAGCAAGTGACAGTGCCTGAAAATGTTCCTATTGATGGAAATGATGGCATTTCAATTGTGTGCATTTGTTAAGACAACTTCCTTTTTTATGTGAAGTATTCTCTGAAATAATATTTCTGGTGCTGACTACTCTTTAGATTAGGCTCTTTTCTTTTCTACTTCAGTTGGCAATGTGGGCTTCTGGTTTGCTGTCATGATGAAATTTACTTATGATCCATTGAACCTTCTTTCGGTTGAGATTGTTATGTTTCTTTCTTGGTCTCTGTTAATTGGCAAGAGGGCTCATCATTCGACCAATGTCACCAAGTACTCCTTCGTTCAGGTTAAGACTGTATTTGTGGATGGTCTGCCAGCTTCATGGGATGAGGATCGTGTGCGGGAGCTCTTGAAGAAGTATGGTGAGGTTGAAAAGGTTGAGCTTGCTAGGAATATGCCATCTGCCAAAAGACGGGACTTCGGTTTTGTTACATTTGACACTCATGATGCCGCAGTGACATGTGCCAAAAGCATCAATAATTCTGAGTTGGGTGAAGGTGATAGTAAGGTCCGTTTAATCATCATTCTGTATATTTTCATTTCATCAGCCAATCTCATTGATTGTGTATATTGAATCACTCAAGGGAAAAATGCTCTGGTAATTTGCAAGTAAGTTTGCTGGGGTGTGATGTGTATGTATATATATATACACCTACACCCCCACACACACTCTCAGGCTTTTATGCATGTTGTCTCTGTGTGTGAGAGGTGAGGAGGGAGTGAGAATGACTTAAATAGAGAACAATCTGATTTGGTCAGGGAACTTCTGCCCATAAGGGACTCTTTAGTGAATAAGACTGGATATTATGGAAAAAAGGTTACCAATTATATCCCATTTGGATTAGTTGCCATTATCTTATTCTGGCATGTATCATTCCGTCTATTGTGTTGTATGTAGTTTAGGCTATGACCTTGTGATTTTGTTATTTACTTTTTTCTTTTAATGGAAGAGTTACCTGTGTATTTCAGGCCAAAGTTAGGGCCAGATTGTCAAGACCACTTCAGAGAGGCAAAGGAAAATATTCAAGTCGTGGGGATATGCGTTCTACACGTGTGGTTGGTCGATCTTCCAGAGGTTCGTGGAGTCGTCCAGCCATACGCAGCTTCCCTGCACGTGGGATAAGGGGCACTGGAGGTCGGATTCCATCAGCCAGCTTGAAGAGGCCTGTTGCTATTAGAGATAGACGTCCTGTGATGGCCGTGCCACCAAGAGCCAGGCCATTGCCTCCTCCAACTAGGTCTTATGATAGGAGGCCACCTGGTATGAGTTAGTCAATATACATACGATGTAGCTGCAAAGGGAGCAGTGTGAATCTTCATCGTAAACCTCTCTTGTTTTGGCAGCTCCTTCATATTCAAGAAGTAGCTTGAAGAGGGAGTACACTCGAAGAGAGGAGCTTCCTCCTCCAAGGAGCAGAGTAGCTGCAGATTATGGTTCCAGAATTGTGCCCGAGAGACGTGTGGCATACAGAGATGATTATCCTGTACGTGAATCAGGTTACACTGACCTGCATAGAAGTACATCC
The DNA here is from genome assembly GCA_014182565.1 of Eucalyptus marginata. Taxonomy (NCBI): domain Eukaryota; kingdom Viridiplantae; phylum Streptophyta; class Magnoliopsida; order Myrtales; family Myrtaceae; genus Eucalyptus; species Eucalyptus marginata. Next base: position 20,739,068 of record CM024588.1, on the reverse strand, counting down.
CGCCCTGCTGCAAGGAGGGATTATCCTGATGAGAGCTATGGACAGAGGTTTGAAAGACACCCAAGCTATCGGGAAGCACGTGCGCGTGATTATGAATCTATTTCAGGGTCAAAACGTCCTTATTCTGCAGTGGTAACAATCTTTTCGATTAATTTTGAAGTGGAATTACATATTTTGTTTCTTATTGTACTTGAGAGTGTTATAATTTGCTTCATGTCATTAAAATGAAGGATGATGTGCCTCCACGTTATGCTGATCCGGGGGTCCGCCCATCCAGGGCAAGGCTGGACTATGAACTTGGTGGCATTAGTAGCCACTACAGCGATGCCTATGGTGACAGGTTAGTATTCTGTATTTTGTGTAGGGAAGCAATTAATCGAATAAAATGTCTATATTGCTGCCGTTGGTGGTAACCATGTGGATTCTGTTTCAGACATGGGAGATCTAGTATGGGTTATGGTGGCAGTAGGAGCTCTATGTCCAGTATGTCCAGTCAAGATTCACATGGGTACTATGGGAGTCGTCATCAAAGTATGGGTTATGGAGGTATTTAATTGGTCATCTAAGTGTTACTTCACTGATAATTTATGCCTTTCTTTTGTCATGACATGGATATTTTGGTCTCTATGGTTTTAGGTTCTTATGGTAGCAGTGATGCTGGAGGAGTGTACTCATCAGGCTATAGCGAGTACATGTCTCGAGGAAATAATGTAATCCTCTTATTATCTGTGATAGATATGTAAGCAATATGCTTCGCCTGCTCTCTCATTTAGTCCATTGATTGTAATGCAGGCTGGTGGCAGCTCTTACTCTTCATGTACTCAAGCCGCAGTGGAGGAGGCAACAATTACATGGGACCAGGTAGTTCTGGTTCATATTACTGAGGTGAGTCTTCTTTATTTATCTATTTATTAGTTTTCAAGTATTTCTGAAGCATGGAGATTGGATAGTCTACATTGGAGGCTAACAGTTTTTCGGGACATGCCATCACTCTGCTGTTTCGTCCCAAGGTATTACTAGTGAATTTTCAAGAGTGAGGTTACTAGTGAGTTTATCTATGGAACAGATTTGACCTATCAAAGAGGCTGGTCTTGTGTGGATCTTTGGAAGCTAGCATAATGATGCGTATATATGTGGAAGAGAATTCAGGCCTTGTCATTATTGGGATGCTAGCTTGATGTTCGTGCTTCAGTATTTCAAGCAGGCCATGATGAACATTCCTAGAGGCCAGTGCCATGCTTATTCTACAGTGGAGGAAATTTGAGTTATTTAGGACAACATCAAGATAGTTTCTTATTTGTATTATTACATCTTTCGTGTTCTCTCTGAAAGTATTCCCTATGGAGGAGACTGTAGGGGGATGTTGTGCATCAGCTTTTCTATTGGACGGAGCATAGAAGGAGTTCTACTGCTTTTTAAAGGTTCAGAATGTGATGGTTACCTTTTGGTGATGCCTGAAGAAAATTAATGAGCATAATTAAAGCAGTCAAACATATCATTAGCTATGGCTCATGGCCCATCACCACTTCCCCGTTTACCTAATAAGAACAATATAACCCTTGGCCTGAAAGTTAAGAGATGACTGAGGCTTCCGAGGAAAACTGCCTCGGTGTGCATGTTGGTATTCAAATGCGTTTTCTTGGTAGTGGTAAAGATCGCAAGAAGAAATGCGATATAACAGGAGAATCTCTTGATGATACATTCTTTTTGTCCATTACTGGCCTTTAGTTTTATGGTATTTCTCTTAGGAGGGTAGCTCCTGTCAACTATACGCTGGAACAAAGCTCTGATTGCACTTGAATCTTCTTTATCACAACCAATGAGCTTACATTATAAGCTGAAAGTCAGCTCTCAAATTAATGGACATATTGTTGCTGCTGCTGTGGTATAACTTTTTGAGAGCAAAAGTTATCATGGGTTCACATCTTTCCTACATTGTTTGATTGCTGCTGATGGAAGAGTCCTATACAGCAGGTTTGTTTTAGGAACAACATAACTGTTGGGTGTGTTATTGCTAGCTGGCTTGTTTACTCAGTGCCTGAGAAACTTGTTGGAAAAGTGAAACTGCAGTTATTTTGTGTTACAGATTTGATGCTGTCATTTGGATGTGGAACATAGGCCATCATGTGAATGATTTCTTTATACCAAAGTGGTTCCTTGGCAGAAAGCTAAATGGCCTAAATGGCCTAAGAAAGTGATTGGACCGATTTCCCGAAAAATGCTCCCTTCTAGTTGACCGGATATCTTGCAACAGTCAAGATCTTACAAATGGCTTTAGCTGTTTTTCTTTGGGAAACATTGGACAACTAATACCACTTTCAGATTAGGAGACAAAAAAACCTCCATGTCCTTGCTTTTTATGTCTAATAATTTCGTCAGACTTTGGCCTATGCCTTTTTTGTGAAGTTTGCAGCAGCAAGTCGTGGCCACTAACCCCTCAAGGAGCAGTATTCGTTTTTTTGAGAGTTCTAACCATTGAGCAGTATTGGTTTTTTAATGGGAGTTCTAACCATTTTGCCATAAAGATTGGCTGCGTCAAGAATGCGTGACCAAAACCTCTGACTTCATATATTTAAGTTGGTATTGCTTACTGAACTTGGAGAAGTTTATATCTAACTACTGCCTCGTTCCCGAATCTGAAAACTTAAAACTTTTGCCCCAGAATTTGGTATTTCAGAATGTTGAGACTTTTGCTCCCAGTTAGGGAATGGGTTTGGAGATGAGATGCCGGATCGCCTATTATTGCTGCTCTAAGTCCCATTGGTTTCATTGTACTTAGCTTGTTCCATGCATTATAACTGCTCGTACCTATTTGACGGTAAGGACTCCCGAGCACACTTGCAGTGTGCAGTATTTATGGTGAAAGCTTTGATTTGGCTGATATCTGTGCTTTTCTAATATGTTTTTTTTTTTGGGCTGTGGAGTTTGTCCATAGCTCGGCGTTGTTCTTCTCCATCCCAGATTCGGCTCTTCTTTTTTCCGTTCTTTAGGTTTTGTAACCTGACTGCTGAATAAATATCCTTCTCTACGAGTTAAAATAAGTGGGTTCTCTTTCCATGTTTTGTATGTCACTTTTGTCATCCGTAATGATCTTGCATGTGCAACTCATTGGACCGAAGGTCGATCTTCTCTAGCGATAGATTTGATTACTTGATGCTCACCTCCTCCGAGGAAGGATAATCTTCTTGAACCGTCATTATTGACAATGGTTAGGCTTCATTGCTCGATCTGTAACATGAATGGACACTTGATAGCTTTACGGATCCATACATCGACGATGAAGAAAAGGGAAAAACTGAAAAGGCGAATCGCAGTTGATGTCCTTTTTGTAAATTAATAAGTCGGCCTTGTGTAATCACTTGGCTATGTCTCAAGACATAGATGCTTGTTTTTCTGAAATTTGCAGCGCCGTGATGCTTCGTACAATCGTAATATTTGATATCCTCGCTTGAACAATCACAAACCCTCTCTGGCGATTGTAGGCACCAAGATTCACATCAATATTTGGTAAGTTATAATGTTGACGGAGGGCGAGGAGAAATTTACATTTTGCTATTGCCGTTAGCTCAAACAAAGAGCATACCCGAAACCCGGCGGCTGGGGAATTCGGTTTGATTCATATAGGGTCGGGTCCTTGGGTAAAGTCATGATAGGAACTACTCGAGGTATTTGGGTGGGGTTCGTGTTTCATTCGTACTTTCCAGTTGCAGAGCCAAATTGATTTACAATGAACTGGTGTCGATCGAGAAGTCATGCGAAATCTTAACATATATTGAGATTCATTTACCAACAAGAACGAGGACAGACCCATTTTTATTTTTCTTGTAGTTGTCATTTTTATTACATTCTAAATTCCATCAATGCGGAATAATTCAATGACAATAGCTTGCATCAAAAGAAAATAAAAACAGAAAGAATGGCCAACAAAAGTGAAAACCATCTAATTACATCTATTATTTATTTCCATCGCCTTGCGCTCGCCAAGCTCGCCAACACCCCATATGGTTCGTCCATCTCAAGCTGGCCGCCGTTCCCATTGACAGCTGCCGCCTTCTTCCTCGACCACTTGAACCTTTTCCAATCTCGGAGCACCACAGTCAGGTCGAAGACCTTGGCTGTTATGCTCCGGCAGCAGTTCGCGTGGACCGTCGTGACGGATCCGAAATCCTTGCTATCCTCGCAGAATCCGCTAAAGAAAAGCGTGTCCAAGAACCGGACGCCGAGATCGAGACTCTTGAATGCGCCCTCGTGGATCAGGTCCAGTAGGACGTCCTGCTCTTTCTTGCCCGTGGCATTCTGTCGCCTCGAGTACCACTCGTCGAATAGCGCGACCGTCTTGTTGTTCGACCGAACAAAGTAGAATCCGGTGTTGATGAAGTTGTCCTCCGACCGTGGGTCGCCATTGAAGACATCGGTGCTGATCTGGAGGTCCTCGCTTTCGTTCTTGCTCAGCTTTGTGAATGGATTCCTCAGCCACATCACATCAGTGTCCTGCGAGAAAATTAAGATAGAGGATAGATGAGTTTACATAGTCGAATTCTTCATAAGCAACTCCTTAATCGAGATTAACCGACGCTTAGTCGTGCATAAATTACATAACTAATTCAAAAGGAGTACATCGAAGGAAGTCTCGTGGTAGGATAACAGCACTAATGTCATGATTCAAAAATAAAAGCATTTCTGCCCCTACCCTTTTGATATTTCTTCTTCTTTACAAGATCGCACTTTCAATCTTGGGAGGAAATTGCGAAGAAAAAAATAAAACCTAAATATATTGCACTTATGATAATTCAAGCATAAATTTTTTAATTTGATTAATTTTGTCCTGAATCTTTCGACGATTTGTTAATATAACATAAGATCTATAGTCTTGAAGACTATAGGATGCAAATTGGGACTTTTTACTAAACCCAATTTGACGCATCATTAGTGCTCACCCCACGTGGAACACCAAGAAATGCAACTATAATATTTTTTAGAAATTAAAGAAATTAAAGATCCCACCTCACCTAGTTGTCTCCTCCATTCGGACTATTATATAATATTAAACAGCCTCTGATTTCTCGATTTCTCTAGGAAATCCAACACTCAACGCCTTGGAAGAAGCCAATTAATCAAATCTCCTTTAATAATTTCACCTCGAGTAAGTCCATAGGGTTCCGTTGAAGCAAAGCAAGATCGTGTACTAGTTAAGAAAGACCCTTGTCTCAAACATGTGGCGCCAATCAATCTCCACCACCCACCCCGTGATGATATTATCAAAGCTCAATGATGTCTGACCAACAAAAGGATACTGTTCATGCCGATTCTTAGATAGGAAATCGTGTGATCCGAGACCTAGATCATGTGCACCGATCCATCATAACAAAAATGTGAGGGGCAATTTTTGCCAGCAAGCAGAAAAGAAAGCCACTAGTAAACGATTGCGGCGAACAGGGAGGCCCCAATCAAAAATGTCCTAATCAAGCAACATGTTTTAATAGGTGTCGGCAGCCAAGGCCGTCCCCTATTACTTGTTAGGGGTAACATCATATTGAATTTGTCAAAGGGTGATCCCAAGACACTTCTAAAGTTACTAATTGACCCGGGCTATTTTTACAGTTCTTCAATACAATCAACCGTTCTGTTAATTAAAGTGTAATTTTAACTATGGTTTATGTTCAACCATCGTCCCAAGAGCACTTGTATATATTTGTCTCTTATTGAGTCAATCCTCAATAAAAGAAACAAATTTATAAACAACCCAAATAAAATTTAGAGACCTTTGTAGAATTAATCCTACTCGGCACGTGATTTATATGATTGTGCAAGTTTCTAGCTACGCCCATCCGAATATTAGTGTCGTCCAAGAAAATCATTTCATCTCTAACGATGAATTTAGTTAAAAAAAAAAAAACTTATTGAGTAATTCATAATACAAGATAAAGGGAGAGGCGTGACGACAATTCCCTACACTATTCATGCATCGACTCTTTCTCACACTCCATCCCTGTCGAATAATAATGGCAGATCGTTCCTCTTCTATAATTGTCAATCAAACACTTGGATTTTTCTAGGCAAGGGAATCCAGATCTTTCTTGAATAGCAATAACACTAAGATTTTCAATGTCCCGTTCCATCGACCAAAGGAAAACAAAATGTCCCGTTCGCATAGTATATACATAGTATCGAAAAAGTGATTTGGGATTTTCCTATTGTTGACTAGGACATGCTTTGATTTGACAAATAGTATCGCAAGTGAGCTCATCAATATCGACCACTACATCGATTTATTCCTCTAGTGTGCATGGGCGTCCTTTTTCTTTTTAGAGATTCTTTACATGTTGAAAAACAATGCACAACTTCAAAAAGTTGAAAGGATGGACAATGACATATAGCCACTTAAACTTTCATTAGTGCCACAAAACAAAGTTCCACCATATAGAAAGAGCTAAATTCAAAGGATTTGCAATATCTTTCATAAACTTTTCAAATAGTCAGATTATCACGGCAATATTTCCGTATCATAGTAAAAGGACAAAAGAATTTCCTATGCCCACCTTGACAAACAGTAAAAGAAAAAGTTACCAATGTCAATTATAGAGGCTGCACAAGACCCCACCTCCCCTTTGGGATGTCTTTACTTCCCTTATGAAGTGAGATTGAAGTGACCGATGCCCTAAATTTTAGGACACAAATCACGAAGCTCTTGTCTAAGGGTGGCGACACTTTAAAATAGAATCAACACGAGAAATATAAAACAAAATAAAATATCATTTTATCACATATGGATTCAGCCCCAGGTTTCCCGCCACAGCTGTTCTTTTCCTCCCACAACATCACATGTCAGTCGAACTAAGTTGTTTCCCACGACCACTACCCTCTCCAACTTGAGGGAGGGAAGGGCCCCACCCCTCTCTCCCTCTCTTTCTGTCCACGTGTCATCCTTCCACGTCAGCCCAAATTTCCTATTTTTTATGATTGCCAACCCACTTGCACCCTCTTCAACTCATGCTTTAGAGACATTTTCGACCACCCCTTTATTCCCACCTAAGTTTCATGACAACAAGAAAGGACGACCTAGCAACCTTTTTGGCCCTATGATTTGGGTTCCAATCACTATTTCCTAATTACCATCTCCTTTAATGTAAACATGCCCTCAGCATATTAATCTCCAGATCCATTGTCGGTGCTGGCATGACCCGACATGCGAGTCGGTAATCGAAATAAATCTAATAATTGGTCGACCAATTATGGATCTCAGCCGCATATTTTCCTCAGAAGAAGATGGATGGGCAGACAACACACGCAAACACGATAAAAACATGCGTCTGCCGTGCATTTCTGCTTGCCGACCAATGCCCTAATGCTTGACCAACAGAGGCATCTTTGGTAAATGACTGTCCGCCATTCATGAATCTAAAGAAATCGTCGATCTGTGCTCGACGATCTTCGCTTACGAAGTATGAATGTACCCGACAGCCTCTCTCCGGATCGATTTTTCCACAAAAATTTGGTTATTTTGTAGATTCATTTTGACTTCACGCGGCAATTTTTTTCCTGCCCTTACGTGGCAAAGATTAGTGTTTTGGCTTTTGAAAACTACATGGGCTTCCGTTTTGTCGGCTATCATACGAAAATGAAACCAAAAGATCGGGAATAAATAAAAAAAACAATTGGTAATTCTTTTATTTTTTAGTTTTTTTGTGTTTCGAAAAGCGTAAATCCTTACCGTGAAGATGAAATCGTAGCCGCGCCTGAGAACGTCGCCGAGGAAGGCCGTCCGCCTCCACATCATCCTGATGAAGTCCTCCGACATGTACACCTTCTCTCCCCGGAAATCCACCCCTTCCGTCTCCAGCCGGTAGCAGTTCAGCCGCCGGAACCGGCACGCCCGGTACGCCGCCCGGTCCATCGCCACCACCACCACGTGGTCCAGCAGCCCCCTCGTGCCCTCCCCGAGCCACAGGCTCCGGACGAACAGGTCGAGCAGCGTCTCGCCGGCGCCCACCTCCGAGCCGGGGTCCGCGTAGGCCCGGTTGACGATCGTGATGATCACCGTCCTGTTGGGCATCGACGCCTTGCTCAGCGCGAGCTCGAGGTCGTCCCTCGGGGCAGCAACGGCGGCGGAGGCAGCCGCGGCGGTCCCCTGGAAGGAATACCGACGTCAGCATACTTTGATCTTTCTTGTTCTTTCTCGACAGACAGAAGACACACAACTTAGTAAACGATCACGACAAACGAGGACATGGGCACTTACAGGGTTTTGCTGTAAGCAGCTGTATTGGGAGGTAGAAGATGAAGTGGTGATCCAGAGGTAGAGAAAGCTGGCGAAGAGAAGAGACAGGAGAGCAAGGTAGGAGAGAGAGCTCTTTGGGTAGTAATCCATCTTCATTTCTAGGGCTAGAGAGAGAGAGAGAGAGAGAGAGTTTTCAGATGATGATGGCAAAGGCGTTGGAGTCCGCGTTGGGAAAACTAAATAAAAGGTCCTACCTAATGTAAAGGGCAAGACAAGTAAATATGATCATTCCCCTGCCCTAACTGCTGCGAATTTTCGTCCGTTTGCCTCCGCAATCCATCATTAGCGACTTCGTTCCGACCCATTTTTCCACCATAATGGAAGAAAAAAAGAAGGAAATGGACCGGCGGGCGTCCGAGGCTGATAAGGAGGGCTCGTAATGGTGGCTGCCGAGAAGTCTTTTCGATAAGGACGAGAGAATGAATGATAATCATTGCTTTAAGTAATGATATAAATTTTTTGTTCTCATGATAAAAATCAGTTTGATGGGCTTCTAAGCATGGATGGCAACCATTAGCAAAAGTAGGCGTCGATAACAATTTATGTATCTGTTTATATTTCAAAAATAGAAAAGTAAAAAAAATCTCTACGTCTCATTCATGCTTCAAATATATTTCTTCACTAAAAATTTGTTTCGGAAAAATGAAATCGCGTCACCAATGATTTCCGTTTCGGATCTGTCTTCAAAAATGGAAAAAAAAAATAAGTGGAATGATTATTATTTACATTCTTAGTAAATCCCAGACTTGCGGTACGGATGCATTATATGTTAGGTTCGTAAGGTCTTAGTCACTTGGCCTAGGATGATTGAAAGGAAGGACCACGACCACTCGATTTCTTGGGCGGATATCCAGATCTGGAGGGGGCTTAATTGAACTGATTGGAAAGTGGTTTCCAGGTCTTGAGAGGGCGGGGGCGATGCGTACGCATGGCCTAAAATCCTCGGTTTCTTGAAGCGGCCGTGGTCTTCGGGGGTCCTTGTCTGCCGAGCTCGTGTTGGATCTTTGTGCTCCGCGGTCGGTGGCTACATTTGCGTATTCCTAGCGAAATGAAAAGTCAAGGGAGATCGATCGGGTCTCGGAACAGGCAGTGCATGGCACGAGGAAGATGGCCTTGAGCATTCATTATATACTTGAACAATTTTAACCGATTAAGAGGGAGAAAAATTAATGAAAAAGTCATAAATTTATTGTAGGGTTTGTCAAATTAATATTAAATGTTTTCATTTGCCTGTGCTTGGGCAGGAGAGAGGCTCTCGGAGGCCAGTCGAGAGAAGAGAAAAGGTGTTGGAGTCCAAGTTGGGAAATTAAAGAAAAGGGTCATACCTAAAACGAGGGCAAAATAGTGAAGATGACCATTCCTCTGCCTAAAAATTGCGACTTTTTACGTGTTTTCCTTTATAATAATCTATTGTTAACTTCTTCCCGACCCATTTTTCCACCGTAAGGGAAGAAAAAAATGAACAGGGAGGACCAGCCGGCGTCCGATGCCGACAAGAGGGGTCGGAACGGTGGCGGCGGAGAAGTCTTTTGGGGAGAGCTTAGGAGTCCGCGGGACGAACGGTGTTGGACGAATTTGTGAATTAGGTTTATACGGTCGTAGTCATGAGGCCTACGGCTGAAAGAAAGGACTACGGTCATTCACGTACTGGACGGTGTTCGCATTTACCCCCCCTCGGTTTCATTGAATGGTCCGATGATAAACATTCCTATGCCCTAAAAGATCGCGACTTTAATCTATTTTCCACTGTAATGAAAGAAGAAATGAACGAGGCAAACCGACCGGCGTTTGAGGCTGATAAAAGGGGTCGAAACGGTGGCAGCGTTGTTTGGCTAGAGTTTAGGAGACCGCAACATGAGGTGCGGTTGCATTTATATATTAGGATTGCACGGTCTTAGTCATAAGGCCTAATAATTGAAAGAAAGGAACGTGATCATTAAAGTACTTGGGTGGGCTTCAAATCTTGAGAAGGCTTATTGAACTGAGTGGAAGTATTTATTTATGACAATCAAATTATCTAAAAAATCATAAATTTATTGTAATTATGTCAATTCAGTCCTTAATTTTTTTTTGGCAAATTCATTCATAAACGTTTTGCAATCGTGTCAATTCAATCCATTCAACCAACTTGATCGACTAGCACTGATATGGATGTCGACCGTCCATTGAACATTGACATAGATACTTTTAAAAAATGTATATTTTTTAAAATTATTTCATTAATTTTTTTATCTTTTCTTTTTTTTCCCATTCTTCCTTATTCCTCGAGCGGCTGTCCAACCAATGGCAAGGATCACCCAACCACGGCAAGGCTAGGCTTGTCGTCGCTAGAAGAGGGTCATGCTTGCCATGGGTAGTTGAGGCCAAACCTCACTAGTGGCCAATGGGGGCAACCCTCACCATGGCTGGGCAAGGCTAAGCCTCACCAAATCTGACGGGGGCGAGCCTCGTCATTGGCCAACAAGGCTAACCTCGCCATTGACCAAAGGAAGAATGAAGAATGGGGGAAAAAGATAAATAAAATAAAATAAAATATTATTAAAATATTATTCATTAAAGTTTACTCAACATCAACGTCGGCCGGCCAAACTTAATTAAATAGGTCGAATCAGTATAATTATAAAAAATTTATGACTGAATTGATAAAAAAATATTTTAAAATTAAATTTTATTTATGATGGAAGTTGGACCGTGCTTTGCATTTACAGCACTCGGTTTGATTGACCGGTCTGAAGATGGATCAACGTACGCATCTTGACTTCGACGTTTCAGGCAGGCGTCTGCTGCGGGCTTTTGGTGCAGCTCATGAAAAATCTTTGGTGCGGAGGTACGGAAGACAGGGTGATCTGCACGCACAGCCTGGAAGAGGCCTTATATATTTTTTAATTCCACAGTGAGTGCATGCCTGAACACGGCAGGTTCCCGACGTCAAATCATTACCAGACCTTTTAATTTGTCCATCTCTAAACAGGCGACGGGTGAGGTAAAAAAAGAGAGAAGAAAAAAAGAAAATGACAAAAATTTGTCCATATCGATCTGAACAGTCTGATAATTAGACTATTATGATTAACAAATCATTTAAAAGTGCAAAACAATATTGATAACTCACCGGTAAGTTCAAGATTAAATTGGTACAATTTTAATAAAATATTTAGAAATAAAATAATATAATTAAAAATTTATAAATTTTTGAATAATTTTTCCGGGTGTTTGAGCTTCACTGGTTATCATTTATGGCGATTTTTGTTCTTTACCAGTCCACCCTTTCTCTTCAGGTGGAGAAAGTGCTCTAAGCATAACCTGACTAATGAATGGGCCGAACAAAAGGTTTTAATCCACTAAGCAATGACCCATCTACTTAATTTTTATTTGGCGACATTAGCCCCAAATTTTCAGGTATAGATGTCTCCTCCACCCACTAAATTTGAGTCAAAAAATGGACTTATTGATAGAATATTTAAATATAAAATACCACATATTTTAAAACAATTAAACAGTGGTCTTACACTCACATGGTATCAAAGGAGAAGGATCTCAGTTCAAATCTTTTCAAACTCAATTTGCCTCTTCAATTAAATATGGTCATGCTTAATACTAGACAAAAACTAGACTAAACATGAAGGAAACTGATAAAATATATTAATATTAAACCATACCTATATTTTAAATAGCTTAAATTTTTAGAACAATTAGTAATGATATTGTGAAATCTCACACTTATGACCCATTTTGCCATATCCAATGTCTTCATATGATGATATGATCACTAGAGGAAAAACCAAATCTAGTCACTAAGGCGTGCATGATAAAATTTTTACTTCTCTAATTCTCTGTTCCCCGAAACAGATTTGGAACAGAAATCCGTTTGGTAACACAATTTGATTTTTTTATTTCTAGATCAAATTTCTATTCCATAAATAGATTTGAAAAAGAAATCATAAACTAAAATTTTTAACTTAATTTATGGTCAAAAATTGATTTCTGTTTTAGAAATTTTATCATGCGTACCCTAAATGAAAAACCAAACCCAGAGGGGTTTAGACAATCGACACACTTCCTACTCAGGAAGCACCAAATGATGTGTAGGTGTAGCAAACAGATCATTTTTATGCCCATCCAAAAAGGAACAATAACCAAACACGAGGCGTGTATACATTTACAATCTCAACCAGACTTGGCATCCACAATAGGCAAACAGAAATTAAAGTACACAGAGTCATAGATTATGCATCAGAGAAGAAGGAAGAAGAAGGCAGCTTCGTAGCTTCAGTTCACTCACAAAAGAATGCACTCTTGCAGAGGTTAAAGGAAGTCCGAGGATATCAAATATGCACAGAGACGTGAAAACTAGAGCCATCAATTTCGACCGGAGTCGAGCGCCGGCATAGCTCTTTGAGGCTAAAGCCTAAAGTATTTGGCAAACGCTCAACCGTCTCTGTTGCTTCTTGCGCTTAGGAGGCCGTAGAACCACCTTGATCGCCGCGTCGAACACGGCCTTCACATTCTGCACGTTGGTCAGATAAAGAGTTGCTTAGCTCTCAGTTTCGACTGTGCACTAGGATGGAACAGACGTCCATATCGCCATGTCTTATGAAAATGATTGTGCTTTCTTCAAAAACTTTTAAGGATGGTTTTCTTCACATGTTACCTCCAGATGAAATTCTCCTAAAACTGGGGTTCTATTGCCTTTTAGCCAAAAAAAAGTGGAGGACAAAAGAAACACAAGTGTCTCGAAAGAACTGCTTGCGCGAATAAGTGTAATTCGACAGGTTATCTCGGATTTTAAGCACGCGTTGACATCGAACATCATGGGCCTTAATGCTACACCGGTCATGGACAACTATTACAAGCAATTTAAAATCATCATCGTTTCACCATTATTGCTTATTGTGCATTCCAGTATGGTAGGTCTACAGAATGAGAAAAGTATGACATGATGAAAACAATGATGTTCCTGAGGTTGAACAGTAACTCATTTTTGCAACCGCTTATTGAAACTGACCTGTTGTGTCTTCGAGCTGCACTCGACATACGCCAAAGCCCCGATTTGCTTCCTCAGTTCTTCACCCTATTCATCGAGGAAATTATACGAGAAGCATAACTGGGAAAAGAAAAGTGCTCGACTGATCGACCAATAGAGAAATCTACATTGGTTGCTCTAAATATGACAGAGAGTATGGAAACTAGTCAAATGTACTCATTGGAACACTGGCAAGTTAAGGAAATACAGAGGCTGAAACACAAAGAAGCATATTCTTTTCTGAAAGTGCCCGAATTAATTTTGTTCCTTTAGTGCAAGTTAATCCGGTCCTCTTTTTCTGAAAATTGCAAGAAGCAGGATCATCCATTGCCACATGAACTTGTCCTTGCAATGTTGTTCCATTATTATCACAGTTTGCATGTTCTGTTTCCTCAGTACATTGCGCCTCCTCACTCATGATGGATTGCTTTCGCAACGTTTTCAAACATACAACAATTTCACGTACTGTTACACAGTAGAGATGACCACATTGGGGAACAAAGAAAAAAATGGTACTTCACCTGTTCCATTGAAATAGTGCATGCTCCAGGGTAGTCTAGTTTGAATTGTTTGTCTTCTCTTAGATCTGGTTTTACAGAGAAGAAAAAGTGCTCTTAGACTCAAGCCAAACAGATTAACAACTGCGAAGCTTGAAATTAACCAAGAAGGTTCGATGTCATCTGTTTTCCAAGGAAAAACTTTGTTTTTGTATGCATGCACATAATAGCAACCTGCTGCTATTTCTTTAACACCGCCAATCCTAAATAGACAGATATCTTATAATTCTTGAATCTTTTTCAAAAACTTCCGCAAGTCACTTCAAGTTCATGATGATATTTGAAAACTGAAATTTCGAAATTCAAGCGAAGAGGTGTCCCTCCATATCAAAGAAGAAAAGAAAAGACATCTTACCTAGTTTGGTCCCCACAAGAACAATTGGAGTTGACGGAGCATAATGTCTCAGCTCTGGAACCCACTTCTCCAAAATAAAGAAGTGCAGAAAGAAAAAGAAGAAGAAAGACAGCAACATAGAATGAGAAAGCAGGGAACAAAATTAGTCAACAGAAAAGTCAAAAAAAGGTTTCTTAAGAATTGATTAAAGCTAAAGAGAAAAGAAGCATTATTCACTTTCTTGGCAATGTTCTCGAAACTTGGCCTGCTGATGAGGGAAAAAGCAAGGATGAAGACGTCTGCTCCTCTGTAACTCAAAGGCCTCAGCCTGTTATAGTCTTCTTGGCCTGAATAGAAAACTTGAATATTAAGGAACTTTCACACGATCCAGTTGCTTTTGAGAGCAACTTTGAGGACATTATTCAAATGTATGAGCAACACTTTGTGCATCAATCAAACTAAGTGTATTTCCTGCAATGATTAACTCTCAACTAAAGCAACAAAGCTTAGTGAGTCATGATGAAGTGCACATGCAAAATTATCTTACATCCACTATCTTGGGCTAATCCAACATCATTACAACAAAGTAACATCAACATACAAATTAATCCAAAAAAGACATCGTCCTCGTTTTGAATACCACCGGCTTTTGAAATGGGATAAAATTTGAATCTTTAGATTCGCCCAGACAATCTAGTTCCATCGAAAGGATAGATAAAATTGTTGGTAGCTACTACACTTTTCAGACATCTCGCGAGACAGGGGAAGCATAATCATAAGAATTCTTCATAACAATAGGCATGTTCACCAGTCATTTTACTTGAAAAGGAGGCTTTAATTTGAATGATGCACTTGAATTGTTTAGTACTTGTGGGCAAACAGCACGATGCGACAAATAACCTCTCTAAATTCCATGCTCTGCTTAGAAATGACGAAGGGGAGCCACTGGGTAAAGTTTGCCTAAAATCAGCATGCTCTTTAATCTTAAATGACAAGTAAAAGTTCAGGCATTATCGACGATCAAGTAATCTCTAAAACCAAAATCCAATAAAACATGTTTGAAATCCTTCCAAAAGAAGCTCAGGTTTAGACCAGAGAATCTAGAATGAATGAAGGGCTCTCACACAGACCCCCATTGATGAAGTTAGTTGAGTTACAAAGAGCAACAATGACCAAGATTGCAGCCACCCATCAGATTTCACAAAGAACACAAACATGAGAGAGAGAGAGAGAGAGAGAGAGAGAGAGAGAGAGAGAGAGAACCAGCAGTGTCCCAGAGACCCAGATTCACAGTCTGCCCATCGACCAAGACATTGGCACTGAAGTTATCAAAAACAGTTGGAACGTAATCCTGCCCACACAAGGGACGAAAACCCTCAATTATTCTGACTCATAACTCACATGAAACAAGAGAGAAGATAAAGGGAAACACGAGTTAAATGCACTTGAACCAGCATTAACAGAAGTCTACTAGACCAAGCTAAACCAGAGAGAGAGAGAGAGAGAGAGAGAGAGAGAGAGAGGTACAGTGGGGAAAGTGTTGCTGGTGTAGGAGATGAGAAGGCAAGTCTTGCCTACAGCACCATCACCAACGGTGACACACTTGATGAACCTGGTCTCTGATCCTGTTGCTCCTGCTTTGCCCGTGACTGTTGCTGCACTGCTCATTGTGTAACCCCACGATGAAGAAGAAGAAGAAGAAGAAGAAGAAGATGGTGAATTTTTCTTTCTATTGATGACTAAAACCTCCCTCCCTCTCTCTCCCTCTCTCTCTTCAATGTATAATGTGTGGGCTTCTTGAGGGAAGTCAAGATTTTGTGCCGTGTAGAAAAGGCAGAGTGAAAAATCAACTGTGGAAAAGAGAGGGACGGCAAGGAAAAGAAAGGAGAGATTTTTTTGCAGCTTTATGCTGAGGGTGTGTCATGCACTTTAATTTGAGTTGTCAAGGAGGCAAAAGTTTTGGAAAAGGAAAAAAGCAGGAGATTCATCATTTCTATTCAAAAAAGGAAAGAAAAAAGTGCCTTAAGAAATTCAAGGAAATTTTGCTTCATCTTTCAAACTGGATAATTGAACGTGATCTGGAAGCCATGATATTGACTTTATAGAGATCAGCAATTGTTCCTACCCTTGGCATGTGCTGTCTAGCTTCTATCTTCTAAGTGGTAGGCGAATTCCATAGGTTTCGCCTTATATTTTATGCAAATTCAAATAATTTGATTTGTACGCATGATTTTAACTCCAAAATGCCCAATTGCAATTTGCCATAGATAACTTCATTATGGGTCGACATAAATATTTTGTTTGCATCAAGACCTAGTAAACTTTCTATCAGAGTAACATAAAAAATGAATTGTTTTTACTAAAAGTTAGAACTCTTTTGATATCGGCACATTATGCGTTATTCTCCACTTTTCTTCCATAAATCATGGGGAAATCTCGGTGCGTACATTTTTCAAACTGAGTACCATGGGAGCAAGATACACGTGGGAAAGAACAGTTTCACTTAAGGCCACGCTGCGAAAGACTTTGGTCAGAATCCTGAGACTTCCGTCCCGGCAAAGAAGCATCCTGAAGGCCCATCGTCAGGCAGCAAAGCCAACATCACGGGCCCTCTCGCTCCGTCCTCGACTGGGAAGACTCCGTTGTTGCTGTTCATGTCCGTCTTCACGAAGCCAGGGCACACGGAATTCACACGGAGCTGGGGATGTTCCTGGGCGAGAAGTCTCGTGTAGGCGTTCGCCGCGGCTTTAGAGACCGTGTACGCCGATAGGTGAGTAGGCCACCCTTCTGCTCCCAACTTGTCTTCCTTGAAATCTCTCAGGAATTCACTCAACATTTCGTCTAGCCTTTCCTTCTTGAGGGTCTCGATATCGTTCAGCTCCCCTTTCGCCTTTTCGTTCTTGACATGCTGAACCAGGAAAAAGAACAAAGGCAAAATTGAACGAAATAATACCGAGATTGTATGCTTAGAGAGATGTCAGACAGCACATGTTCATTGAATAAGACATTCCAATGTCCAGACAGAAGATGCAGACAAATGCACGGATTGAATAAGCTTCTTGATCTCATCTCGAGTTGATCTTTTGTTATAGCAATTGAAGGCATCTGCATCAGAACTACCAGCAGAGTCTCCTCATCAGTACTTGTAGCTTAGGATGAAATCTGTGGAGGCACTAGACTGATCATATCATGTTCAACTGTAAACTACAGAGCAGAAGTAACCTGGAGCTTCCCAATTGATGCAGATACATTCACAATTCTTCCAGAACTCGACCGAAGAAGCAGCGGAAGGAGTGCCTCTGTAGTGTTTTTGGTGCCAAAATAGACTACTTTCGCACATTCCTCGGCCATCTCGTAAGTCTGCCTGGTCAGCTCCAACAACAGCTCGGCAGCGTTGGCTTTGATCTGCAATTTGTCACGAAATTCAGGTGCTGAATTCACAACATCGATCTGAAAAAATTGATTATACATATATTCAGACCATACAGAAGAAAGAGGGTTCTAATAAGAGGACGTACTCTGCCATTCTCATATGACATGGTGTTGAATGTCTCCCAGTCCACAGTAGCACCTCCTACACCTGCATTATTTACCTGCAGAAGCGAACGGAACCCACGAAAATTATGCGCGAAGACCGGAGAGATCATCCGTCGAATGCTTCTCGAAGAATTCCATCAGCAAGATATAGATCTCTCACCAAAATATCAAGCCTTCCATAGCTGGTGTCGATGAATTCCGCAAACGGGCAATACTGCCAGCATCGGTCACGTCGAGCTGATGGAAGATTACAGAAATCCCCGATTCTTCGAGGCCTTTGACAGCTCCAAGGCCCCGTTGCTTGTCCCTAGCTGTTAATATCACCTCGGTTCCTTTCGAAGCTAATTGCCTACATATCTCGAGTCCGATTCCCTTGTTAGCTCCCGTCACCACTGCATATCTGAAAAGCACACGACCAACGCGATGTCATCGGATTTCCGAAAGCCATGATTGACGAGTTTAAAGCCGGAAAAACAGCAGATCGAAACATCTGAGTTCCGACCTCGTTGAGTTCTTTTCAGCTGTTGCCATTGCTGCTGTAGGCAGCCTCGGTAATCCCAGTTTTCGCTCGCGATCGCGGGTCTTCGGACGCGTATCGAGATTGGCTAATTTGGCAGGCCGAATTCCGGGATTACCAAGTCGCGAACACGAGGGGGAAAAATCAACATTGAGGTGGATTTCCCAAAGCCGAACAGGAAATAATTAATTGCTTTATGGTTGTCACATTTAAGTCAAATCACATGATGCTGGAATTTGCCTTGTTTAGGTTGTAACAAGAGACAAGTTGAGACGACAAACCTGTTAAATAACTCCAGGAGTTCATCACACAAGTGCAAAAATTCCTTGTATAGCGCCTGCACGCTCGCTCCCTATCGATTCCAGGAGTTCATCACTAAGTGATCTGATGAAAATTCGAAAGTTGTATAGCGTACTCAATGACCTAAGGCTATAAACAGCGGCGGGACGTGGCATTTTCTACTTATTAAAAAAATGCTCGCGTCAACCGTTCCTTCATCTATTGCCGCCGACCATCGTCCGTCAATCACCCATTGCCACCGGTCTCGGCCGCCGCGCCATCTATTGCCGCCGCCGCCACCCGCAGGGTCCACCGACCGTCCATCACCGCCGATCGTCGATCCACCGCCATCCGAAAAGAAGAAATTTTTGTATCATTATCAAACGAATTTCTATTTTTAAAGTAGAAATTTTATATCGTAATCAAACGGTTATTTTTACTAAACTCTTCTAAAATATAAATAGAAAAATATATTTCTCTTCCAAAATTTCTGGTTATAATGGTTATCATTCGCGCCCTAATTGGAGTTCAGTAGACAAATTGTGGATTCCTATGGGATCATTTCGCATATGTTTCCAATTGAAAAACGGGACTTTGTCCATCTACAGTGTCGATCTGAAGGTGCGTACTTGTAGCATGTTATACATGTAGAAGTACTTAGCATATGTTCAAGTGGCAGCTGAAAACGAAGTAGTTGATTATCTCGGAAATTTTATATGGTATTATAGAATATTTTAAGTTCAAACAATTTCTAAACCTTCTTTAAAGTGTGTTTGTTTGGAGAAAAACCTTAATGCTTTTCTCTTTTCAGATTAGAGAATTCAATGTCAGTAAATCAAATACGCGAAAGTTGAAAACTGATTCAAGAAAAAAAAAATTTCATCAAAATAAATAGACATTTGGTTGCCCCCTTATGCAGGGTGGAAACGTAAATGCGTTTAAAGTCGATATAAATGCGCATCTTCCACTGACCTCGACAATGCAACCTTAAAGAGAAGGAGCAGATAAACTCTCATGCATCCTTACGCTGGAGTACCAATAATTCGGTACGAATCTAGGTTTTGCAGCACGTAAATGTAACCGAGAGTACATGGAGGGGCCTGCAACTGAACCGATTCTATTAAAAAATCGGATCAGATCGCCCTGAAAACGAGTCCAATTCCAAATTTCATTAGAATTTGTCCATTTCCCCATTCTCAATTTTCGAAACCGGTAAAAACCAACCCGATCCCCCGTTCAAAGTAAAGAACCATTTGGAAACCAGATCAAATTTGGAATAAGTTTCATAAAGTTTTAAAATGTTAATTTTTCTCTTGACATCTTTTTCTCCGTTCTCTCCAACCTCATTCAAACACCTTACGACTCACCGTGGCTCACCCCCCCCCCCACCTTTGCTCACCCACTCTAGCAGCTTGTCCTCACTCATTAGAGCCTCACAATCGTTGCTTATTCCTGACTTGCCTTTGCTCGCTTCCCCTCATTCATTTTTTACTTTAAACAAATTTGTTGCTCATATTATTATGTTGTATAAAAATAAAACCGAAAAAAGGAATAAAGAAAAAATAAGCTATCGTTTAGACCCTCAAATCAGACTGGAAAAATAAGGTCAGTTCTAGGGCATTTTGGGTTCCAAAAACCAAGATGGATTCTAACAGAATACATTCCAAATTTCGGATTTAAAACCTACCTACTCCGAAATTAATCATCCTTAAAGGCAGGTGCGTCAAGGTGCAAGGCAAATGAAGGATTTTCAAGTGATATGAACTAAAAAAGAGGATAGAAAGACGCAAGAAATCAGAAACCGTTTTTCCCCAAATTTTAAATCAATAAGAATTTGTGTCAACAATACAATTATGACATGACATTTTTGTTGACATTCTCATCGCACGTGAATTGATTTCTTTGCACGAGCAAGACTCGACTCTACGTGACAATGGGCACTACTCCCGTGTCGCGTGAACAAGTTGGGAAACGAATGGCACAAGCGATGGGTCTGAGTGGCTGTGATTGGATTTAAAAAATAGTATTCTTGTAATTTCTCATTAGATAGCATGAATCAGTAACATGATTAGATTGTTATATACAATATTTCTAAGAAAAAGAATTTCAATGGTCATGACATAAAACCATCTAAATTAAAATTTGATTTGCCCTTTTTTTACTAATATTTGACTATTTGCTTGACTATTTGAACTTAAAGTAGCATTTTGTTCCATTTATTCTGACTTATCGCAATGGTAGGATGCACATTCTTATCCGTTCATGCATAAAGTTTGAAATCGAAGAGCGTCGAGTCTGCTTTTTGAGTTTACTTTTTGGTACCGGCTGGACTGTGCATGCACATGCATGTGAAAAGGATATTAAAAAAAAAAATCCAAATACGTTAAAAAAAAAAGGCTTCGAATTTAGATTTATCTAAAGGGTTGTAAAATGAGAAAAAATCGAATTTAATGGCTTATTTATTTCGCGAAACATAAATAAATTAATAAAATATTTTTAAGAAATATTACTTCAAATAAATAATCAATTGAAATTTTTTTATCATCGATAATAATTAATAATTAAATATTTTTATGAATAAATAAAATATTTTTATTATCTTATCATAAGTTATATAAATAATCATTTTTAGAAAAAAGATTTTTTTTTTTTAGTTTATTTATTTTTGGCAAAGCGAACAAATCCTAACTTCAGGAGAGAGAGATTGGTTTAGGAGATTGGATTACACGACGATCATTTTCATAATTTCAGATTTCGAGTTTATCCTTTAAATTTTAATATATTGTGAAATGGTCCCCAATTCATTTTAGTATTTTACATATGCAGGCTAAAAAACAAAAGAGAGGAAGAAGAAGGCGAACGGAGAGATCCCAAAAATGGCGTCCCGAGATTCAACGCCGCCGTACCCGAGCGCCGCGAGGATCGCCGATTCCCCCTGCTACCCTCAATACGCCGCCTCGCTCAAGTGTAAGTTCCCCTCCTCCGCCGCGCCTTCTCCGCTCGTTCTCGTCCGGAATGCCAGCGGCGTTCCGGCGTTTCGGATTGCCCGTACGGCGGCTCGATGAGTGCCGGAGAGGGAAGTGGAGGCGGCGCTGTGTGTGCGGATCGATTCGGGGTATCACGAACCGCGTCGCGGCGGTGATGAAGAAGGGCCTCGGGATTAGTTCTGTGTAGGCACGATGTTTAGGATAGCATGTGCATGATGTTTAGGATCAATCCTGGGGGATTCGTCGTTCATCGATTAGTTTTTGTCTGATTGTTCCGGATTGGGTCTAGGGATTTGAATTAAGAGAGGGGTGTTGTGTGTTACGGAAGTTCTGTCGTGGCCAGAGATTTGGGAAAGGAATTTGCTTGCTTAGGTTCGGATTGCGACGGCTAGGATCAATGTGAATTGCTTCTGCAAGGTCAAAAGTATTGAAATTTCCTTTTTGGGAGTAAAAATTTCGATGCGGGCTCGACAGTTCCGATCAGTCCTCGAGTGTGGAAGACTGGTAACTTCAATTGACGGCAAGCTCCTGTTGAAGGCCTTAAAATTGCTATCACTCCTAGGTATTTGTGGCCTCAGTTGAGTGGGCTGCTGGGTAGTGACACCTTCAATGGTACTGATAGACGCACGGATGATATATGTAGGAACTGCTTTTTTTTGGGGATTTTAAGGAAGTATTGGAAGAGCTTTTGATTTTGGATGTCTTGGAATTGGTTGGGAATAGATTCCCTATGACAGTGGAGAATCCTGATTAGAGGAGGTTAAGTATTTTGGTGGACTACGATTGGTGTTTTAAGCGGTGCCGAGTCTAGTAATAGCAGGATTGTTTTCGCGTTTCATAGTCACGAGAGAACTTTGGAGTAAACTGCAATCCGTCCACTAGGGGAAATCCTTTTTCTCCAGTCTTTCTCGAGAGAGGGGGAAAAAGAAAAGCATCGGTTCCTGGTGCATTACCCAGATGCTCTCAGACATATCATAATGTGTACTGTCGACGACAGATTGCTAAGAAATTGAGGTTTATGAGGCTTACATGGAGTTAAGGCAAATAAATGACTGAACAGATTTACAGATGTGTGATACACTACTTATGCTTGTGGGTCGAAAGGGCTGGCGTGATGTTTGAAATTGATTGCTTTGATTTACAAAAGTAATGCACACTGACCATTATTTCCTACCAAAGTGTCAGGGCTTTTGTTTTATAATTTGACAGTACTTATATGACGGACTTTCTTGCTATACACCAATGATGGCTTTTAGTTACTTCTTTCATTGCCTTCTCTAGACCTGGAGATGTCGTATACATATTCCTATGATTGTTCCTTCTCAATTGTTTCATGAGACATGTACCTTTGCAATATAAATCCTTTTTGTGTACGTTGATGATGCAGGTTTAGAAGAGTTCAGTCCTGACAAGAGCAAATGTCAGGAACATTTCTATGTTTACAAAGAATGCAAGAAAAAAGAGGTATTGAACCTTGGCTTTTGATGTATATATGGATTACATGCCTATCAACTTCTTTCCACCCCCCTTTTTTTTTTACTTGGATATCTATATTCTATCTGAACGTTACTAAATAATTCATCTGGGTATAGTCTTTTGATACGGTAGGCAAAGATTAAATAAATGCAGTGTCGTCATTCTGCTTGTGTTTATTATGATAGCCTTTGGTAACATTGTGCTGTGCCTTTGTTGCTTCCAATAGAGGGAAGCTCGACTTGAACGTAACAAGAACCGGTCCTTATTCTCGTGAAGACTGTTTCAAGGACTTCGGTTTTGGTACATGAAGACAAGATGGCTGTTTCAAGGTCGGAAGATCTGAGTGTTGTAAATTTGGGCACAATGTTTCAATAAAATCGAGATCTTGAGTGTCTGGCAGCTTGATTTGTGCGAATCGAGGTTTGCAACCTGAGGAGCAACCTTGTTGGAGAAAACAAATGGAACACAGTTTCTGATGATGTCTCTACATATCTCTGGTCTAGCTAGTGCAGATGTAGTACATTGCGCCTGACCTTTTCTAAAAAAAAATTGCTGAATGTTGAATGCATATAGACTTCTCGAACCCACTCACCGAAGGGGTAATAAGAAAAGAATTGGAAGAAAACAAACGAGGCTTAGAACTTCTTGGTGGAACTGGAAATTTTGTTGCCAATTTCTTTTAATGATTAATTAGACTTCGAACGGAACACTACCTTTGCTGTGTTCATCTAATTCATCACTCTGTTTCAAAATTTAGCATGTAATGCTCTTTTATGCAGTCACAAAGAGGGTTCATAGAATTTGTTCATAATTTAACGATACTATCTAAAGGCACAGTTCAAGATTTTCCGAGGAATTTGATGGTGAATCAATGTCATCTTCGCAGTTCTTGGCAACTGGAAATATACATTTCAAAACATTCAATTTCCAAGAGAGACCACTTCCAGGATATGTTTGCAAGTGACAAGGACACTGTTTTCGTCACAAAAACCATGCTTTGAGATCTCTCAAACTTTCCTCATCTGGAGGACGACCCCATCTCCTGGTTCAACAACCAGCCTAAATGCTGGAGAATGGTGATAACTAGGTGAAAGCGAAAACGAGAACTTGGCGAGAATGAGCGACAAGATCACCTTCAATTCCGCCAGGGCAAAGTGCTGTCCTGCACAGGTCCGAGGTCCTGAACCAAAGGGCATGTATGCCTGAACAGAGTTACAGGCTCCAGAGATTCCTTGTGCAAATCTCTCCGGCTGAAACTTCGCAGCATCGGTCCCCCATATTTCAGGAAGCTGATGCAGAATGTGGATCGGAATTTGGATGTTCAAGCCTTGTGGAATCAGAAGTCCCTTAAACTCAATGTCCTCTAGGGCTTCTCTCACGTTGAACACTGCTGGCGGATAGAGTCGCAAAGTCTCATGAATCACCATGCTTAGCTGCCAACAGATGATAAAGACTGTTAGGAACTTGCAAATGAATTTGAAACACGCATCAGAGGGAAAAAAAAGGGGAAAAATGAAGAAGCTTAAAATGCTTACAGGAATGCCCATTCAGAAACGCATCAGGACTTTGGTTACATGAAAACCTACTATCCTAGTTTTATGCTTAGATTTTTTCTGAACAATATACCCACACCCCATAGTTTCAGGCAGCAAGTGTATGATAAAACAATGTGACTCACGGTTTTCATGCCTCCGAGCTTATTAGAATCCAGAACACCACAGCCCAAAATCTCGAGCACTTCAGCACGAACTCTTGCTTGCCAGTGAGGATGAGCAGCCAATAGCATCAGGCACCAGGATGCCGTGACAGCAGTGGTCTCGTGGCCAGCGAAGTATATGTTCTTGCAATTGTCCACGATGAATTGTTTGGCAGAGATATTTGGCGGTAGGCCCTCATTGTTGGCACCCTCGAGTATCACTTGTAAGAGGTCCTTCTCATGTGAGGCCTGTGCTCGTTCTTTCACGGCCTCTAGTATCATCGACCGAATCTGTTTGTCTAACTTCCAAATTTCTCTGTTGATTTTGGTTGGCAGGTATCTGAGATGTTTATTGACAAAAGGGCTGAGACTGGGATATGCTGGCATATACAGTGGATGAAAACGAACAGAGCCATGTAGATACAAGGTTCCAAAGACAAAACATGGACAGATTTTGAGCACATATGGTTGTGAAGTTGATCAGGAAAGTTCCCAAACAATGAGCAAAAATCATCTAATACTTTTTCTTTGATCTGTAGTTAAATCACAGATACTTTAGAAAATGAAACTACGCTGATCTTTGTAGATACAAAACTTTGATTTCTCACTGAGTGAATTCATAATCACCCTTTATATGACATTTCAGTCTCTATTAGATCAACTCTGATAGAACTCTACCTCATTCCGGGTACTCCAATGCTTCCATGGGACATGACCCGTTGGAGTTCTCTGAGCTTCAAGAAGATTTCCTTCCCTCGGGAGTAACTGCTTCCGAAGCAAGCTCTGGAGATGGTGTCTGCAGACAAGCTCCTTAAATCGTCATCGATTCTTATTTCTGCCATGCCTCCACCACTTTCTATTCGGCTCTCCCAAGACCCCATCAGCAAGTTTGCTGAGTCGACCATGAGGCTCACCATGCCCTTGAAAAGCAATTATAAAGTAGATTTCAAGGTGAATGAGCGACAACTGATTGACGATTCATTAATCTATAGGGTTACTGTATATTTTAGCGTGGGATTTCCATAAAATTTGAAAAGCAACATTTTTGTATCAGCTTCATATATTTCTTGAGAAGTTTTTCCTAACTATAAACTACCACTGTCTGCCATATTGTGGCACATAACTTCTCCTTCACATTGTCACGGCGAAGCATTGATACATCATAGAAACGATCATGAGCTTTCGTATTATAGTTAAAGATCCCACATATCACTGTTAAATGTATGCTATTCCTATTGCTGCTACTTTGAATTGCAGTTGCAGAAATGTTATGCAAGTGTACATACATCTACCATTTCACTCGATTCCAGGTTCATTTGTAAGGATAAAAAAAGAGCAATGTATAGGAAGAATCACCTTAACCTTATCAAGATACAGCTCAGGGGCAATTATCCGCCTCTGGTAGGCCCAAGTAGAGCCGCTCGACGAGAGAATGCCCTGCCCAAGCAATGCTCCCCTGTCCTTTGAGAGATAGGAAGGTTTTCCGAGGGCCGGTGATGTGCACACGCTCAGTTCCTTCACCAGCTCCACATCACTTATCGACAAGAACTGTATGTGCCCAGCTGAATAAATGAAGTTGGGTCCTGCCAACAACATGCCGGCATAAACTCTTTCACAATGGGGAACACAGTTCAAGAGTCAAGTGGTGCAAGAAGGATCCACTATCGTCATTTTAAAAGAAATATTTTCCGTATCTCATTTGCACATATCTCTGTTAGGTACGCTTTACGGACCATGAGAAGTTTTCAGTCACATGAGCGATAATATCGATCACCGGACACTTTTCGACATTCGGTCACTGTAGGTAACTTATGCAGTAAGCATCGGGCAATCCACCGTGCTAGCACAGGAATTTCTCTAATGAGGAATTGTCCCACGCAAGTTTAATTACAGACATGTCCAGTGCTTGAACATTCATATGTCTGAAAGTGTCATTTTCTCCTGATGGATTCAAGTCAACGAAGTTGCCGACTAAGAAGGGTGGAGACGGTCAAACTGTCAAATGCCACCGTCCTGATCGTTCGTGTTCCACAACAACCACAAAACCCCAGAGTTCAGCAAGAAGTCCAAACGTTTTTGCCAATCGGAAAGAGACCCCAAGCGACAATCATGGAGATCAGTCGATGAATGAAAAGAGACAAGACCCAGACAAACATTTCCCAGCAACTTGGGCTCGGGCAAATCACAAACTCTTTTTCTTGGAAGATCAAGAGAAAGAAAACAGAGGAAAAACAGAGTACCGTATTGTGCTCGCCATTCTTGCAAGTGCGCGAACAGGCGCGAAGGCCAGGCGTGAGAGAGACCGCCATCTTCGCGGGACTCTCGAGCTCTCCGGGCTACGTCAGCTTGGATCCTCTGGATGTCCGGGATGTTCCCGAGAAGGAGATGAGAAGGAGGAGGTCCCTCTATTCCTTGCCTCCGAAGCTCTGATCTGAGCCTCCTGGGTCTCCATACGAACAACCTGTACGCGTGCATCAGGACGAGCCCGAGCATGCCCAGAATCAATGTCGAAGCCATCTTTGCCATCGCCATGGAAGCAGTAGACGCAGCTGGTTCATCAGCTGCCATGGCGCCTTCTCTGTTCTTGTTTCGGTTTGACGATTCTTCTTCCTCTCGTGGCTTCACAGGGATTCTCGCTAGTTGATGAGTTGGTATAATGTCTAGATCGCTGTAAGCGGGAACATAAAATATCTTGCGTTTTTCTAGTAATTTGTCCTTTTCCCTTTAGATGAAAAGATAACTACAGAGAGTACAGAATACTGACGTCCAAAAGCAAAAATCAATATTTTAATTTTAGGGTATGCTTATTTACTATAGTCGGAATATAATAAACGAACACAATTTCATTGGTCTGCTTGGTGGAAACACGAGCTCCACTTTTTTATGTTAGTTTAAATTAAACGTGTACGATTGGAATGTGATCTTGAAATCGCAAATTCAACATCAAAATGAAGCAGCCAATGAAATTCTATAGTGCTCTCGGTAGTTTGGTTTATGCAATTTAATTAAATCTGCAAAATTTTTAAACTGAAATTGAATAATATGATTGTACTAATCAATCGGGCTTTATCTTAGAACTGAGAGGGGATTTTGAATGTCCCTTGTAGTTGTAGGCTTCTGCCTCATCGGCAATATGTTTACCTTTGAAACCCTTTCGTTAGCAATTATAATGGAAGAAGGAAAAAAAGAACAGTGGATCATAAATGATATAAAGATCATCATCATCATCATCATTTATAATGTTGTGTTAGCCAAAACTTGAGCCTGTCCAAAGGGTTGAGCGATGGGCCAGGCACCAATATAAGCCCGGACATATTGGGCATGAAGTGGACGCCCAACCTATGGAGATGCCACAAATTTTTCAGAGACTCAATTTAAAGGTTATTGTTGACACCTCAAATTTTATTCACATCTTTAAAAGATTCATTAAGTTCAATCACGGGTCGATCGGGAGTTAACTATAGGTTCATCAGAGAGAAACAAGGCCCGAAACACATATTAAACCCTAAAAAATAGGTTGATCAAGAGTCGGATGAGAAGCGATTGTCTAAGATGGAGGAGAACTGGAAAGATGTTCAAGACATTGATGAGCTCCCCAAGATTGGCTTAGAGATTGGTTTCGTTTCTCAAAAACAATAAGTTAACAATTCAGATGTTAGTAGAAAGTTTGAGCGGGCTAACTTTAATTTTGGTTCATCCGACCAGAACCTCCTAGCCTCAAGATGTGGACCGACCTTAACATGAAGAGAGCTTCAGCCCATGTGGATTTACGAAAGGATGGAAAAGAAAACCAATGAGAATTTCAAAGAGTTTGCTGAATGCCGGAGGGAAAAATTAGCTCAAATCCATGCTTTGCTCAATGATCGCCATATCTGCCAATACTGTGAGGCCTCCACGCCATTCACATCGCTTAACAATGAGTCATATATGCTCTTTATATATGTGTGGTCTTTCTCGACCTATCGATTTAAGTTTTTGGGTTAAACTTTTTAATATGATATCAAAGCTAGTAGTATCCATTTTGTGTACATGCGTTCACCCTCGTCTCACATTGCTTGACAATAAGAACTTAAGCTAAGCTGTCTGTAATGAAGTGGCATGCGAATCTAGTCAGATATTGCAACTCTTTTGAGTTTGTAAAGTTCCATTGTGTAATAAAGTAAAGGTGGTATGCAAATCTTAGTCAGATTTTGAGACTCAGTGAGTTTGTAGAGTTCTATTGGAATGATGAGATCGATCAGTGAGTACAATCATAGGTGTTACCGTTTGTTGATCTTTCAAAGAGATTAAATGATGAAAAATGGGTATAAGTAATGTTCAATTTTTCCATCCAAGGCACCTCGATATTCCAATGTGGGTTTATGATGGTAGCATCGATGGTTGATGTTTAGAATGCTTTGCACAAGTCGATGTTAACTCGGATGTTTTGGTGACAAAAAGCATGCTGCCCGAAAATTCCAGAATTGAATTGGACTTAAGGGAGGCTTGAATTGGAACATCATCGATCCGTACCACTATCAAATTGGGACGCTGGTCCATTACTGTTAGTGTGCGGAAGGCATGGCTTACGTGTATCACTGTCGGCCCTTCAGGGTAATGCCTCTTATTATAAACTTTACTCAATGAGATTTGGTGTAAAACGAGGTATTTATTGCTAGGCGTAGCCAAATGTTGTTTTTATCAACAAGCGTTTAAGTAATTTAAGAACAAGTTAAATGATTTTACTGTTTATGAATGGAAACAAAGCTAAATGTGACCAAATCGCAAATCAAATACAACAATGTATATTTTTCATGCGACAAATACCAAGAGTGCATGGTTTCCGAGTAGTTCAGTTCCATTTTGGGAACTAGCCTTGTGACTGTTGGTTCAAAAAATTAGAACTAGAAACTAGAACGGGCGGCAGGTGCTTCTAGTCCAATCTGGTCCAATTCCCAATGGAATCGAGAGCAGTCTAGCTTTTGTTTTATCCCAAAAATTATTGATTTTTTTAGAATGAGATATTATTGTTGCACTAATTTCATGAGAAAAGCTCATGTCAATCAAGTGGTTATATTGTTGTTTCTCCATGTTGAAGACCATGACTCGATTCTCCATATATGCAAAAGCGTTTTTTTAATACATGTTATATGTGTTTACCACAAATAATATCATTTTCCCATATTTGGGACATTTTTACCATGGAAATGATTTTTTTTTAGCATAATCCGACACACATTTACTACATGATTAGTCTTTTTCATATTTACCATGCGTTATGCACACAATTTTAACATGTGATACATTTTTAAATCAATAAATGTGAGGACACTAGTTGCCGAGTAGGTTCCGACCTTGGAATCGGGATTCGAGAACTAGATTGCACCAACCAGTCATATCTAGTTCGGTTTGGTTCCCAAATAGAATCGTACTCGATGCTCTCCCTCAATGGATTTACCACCGGTTAATGACAAATGTGGTATAATTGACCAATCATATTCACGTGTGTGCTGTGAATCTCATTTTATTTGACGGCCAAATAAGTGTGCATCTCACTTTTAATTTCTTGGTCCCGTGACTTGTCTCTATCGCGCAGAGTTTTTGGTAACATCAAAACATCCATCCCCGCATATAGCCTCAAAATTATGTTCCCGATCTCGGTCGCCGAATTATTGCGGGCTATGCAAGGAGTACGGTCCAATGGCAATAAATGGACACTCGATTTAAAAGAGGAGCAGTCCCATTTGACTTTTCGATTATTTTAGTCACGCCCGGTGTCCTAAAACCGACCATAGGGCTAGTGCAAAATTAAATTATGACAACCCTCCACAAATCTCTCTACCTACTTTGGAAAAAAAAATGCGTCTCTTTAAATTTCATTTATTGCCATTATTTTCTAAGTGTGGTCCATCATTAAAAGGTTGGAATGTTTCAATGCGGCAATCAATGCCAACTTTTCCCTCCCATGCTAATAATATTCAATTCACAAGCTTATACCCTTCAAATACTTGGCACCCAAGCTTTTGCTATATATTTAACTTTTGAATAGCCCAACTTTTTCCCTCCCATGCTAATAATATTCAAATCACAAGCTTATAATATTCAAATCATAAGCTTATACCCTTCAAATACTTGGCACCCAAGCTTTCGCTATATATTTAGCTTTTGAATAGCTGTTGACTGATTCTCTAATCCATTTCTTTGAAATATTCTTCTGAATATTCGAATTTAATCATGCCTAAAATTAAATTTTCCCTTTCCTTAATTTTATTGAGAATTTGATTAAGTTTGTGTACTTTTCAACCCCTGAATTAATAGTATATTTCAGGGTTCAAAGTTTATTTCACTTGATGAAAAAGAAACAAAAAAGTGTTTAGATCTGCATACCTAATCTATGTCCTATCTTTTAATGTTTGACCAATGATTTCGAAAATTTATAAATGCTATCATAAGCTATGAAGTATGCGAAGGTAACCTTGTACTTTGTTTTCTTTTCGATGGGAATTATTTGTCGATATGTGCTTATTAGGAAAAGTGCATACTTGCGTATATGCAAAAAAAAAAAAAAAAAATTTGATTTTTAATATTCAGTAAAAAATTCTTTCTACAAATTATTTGAATTACTAATCGACGGAAAAATTGCGAAGAACTTGTTTTCATATATGTGGAAAGCAATAAATATTCAATTCATTTGAACTTTTTCGGAAGGGTTTTTTTAATTAAAGATGAAAATTTAAAATTTAAGTACATGACAGATCTAAGTATGTGATCGTTGATAGGATATTTATAAAACAACTAAATGAAGATACTAGAGAGAGGATTGTGATCCCTTAAAAGTATGGGTTCTTTATTTGCTTCATATAATAAAATAGATATATTTATGAATCTATACAGTACATAAAATAATTTTCATATATGGTGTCCACCCTTTAAATGACCAAAATAACCCTGTTCTCACAATCACTTTTCATGATTTGCCCTTAGGACTACCTATTTTATTTGAGGAAAAGGTTTGCACTTTCTACGATGCAGTCGAAGAATAACTGCGCATCATTTTCCTTTTTTCTTTTCCTCCAGATTTATGTCTTATCTCTTAATGTTCGACCAATGATTTCAGAAATTATACTATTTTGGTCCTCCATCCCTATATTTAGATGTTAGAAAAAGGTTTTTATTTATTAATAAATGCCATGATAGACTTGAGAGTATGCAAAAATACTCTTATCTCCCGCTTTCTTTTTCAATAGGAATTATTTGGCAAAACGAGCTTACTAGGAAACGTACATATGGGCTATATGTATACAAAAAATGTTGATGTTTAATCTTTCATAAAAATGCCTTATTACAAATTATTAGAATTACTAATCAACGGAAAGAAGATTTTGACAAATTGTGAAGAACTTTCTATATATGTTGAAAATGAAAAAATATTCGAAGCATTTGATTTTTTTTTATAAGGGTGTTATAAAATATAAAAGATAAAAATGATAAAATCTAAGTAAGTGGGAGTTAAATTGAAATAATTAATTTGTGTATTTATCTAAAATTGAGGATATTTTCCAGGGAAAAAGGGATCGTGATCCCTTAATATAACTTCTTTGTATTAATTGACAATTTAAATATTTTGTTATAAATCACGATACAATTTGGCAAAGTCTTTCAAATGTCAATTATTTCTTCTGTATTTTTCTATTTTCAAATATATTTATTCAATCTCTTTGTAATATATACTTTTATCAACAATTCCTTTCCATTATATTATTGACCCAAATGATTCTAATAAGGTGATTTTTTCTACTTTTCCAAAATTTCAATTTCGTACATATGTGCCATGAATGCGCGCATTCGCTAGTTTACTTTTTACCTAAAATGTGTCCTTTTTAAAGTCATTACCTTTACCGACCAAAAAGAAAAAGTATAACCATGTTTTCAATTCTCGACCTTCAAAATAGCAAAAGGCAATCATTCGAGATAAATTGTTAACAAAAAAACATTTGATGTCGAAACTTATATCTTTCAAAGAAATGCAAGTTTTTCTTTATAAAACTTTCTTATCAATTTAGGCTTCATTTGTTTCATGAAAATAAATTATTTGAAAAATATTTTTCTAAAAAATATTATTTGTATCTCTTAAAATAATAAATCAATGAAAATTATTTTTATTATCGACAATAATTTATGTCTAAATATTTTATTGGATAACAAAATTTTTTTGTCCATTATTTTTGTAAAAGACATAAGTGAAATTTTTTTAACTTTTTTTCAAATTATTTATTTTTTGTAAAATAAACGAAGTGTTAATTACTCTAGAATTGATTTTAGTTTTGAAATTGTATCAACTTCAACTGTTTGATAAAATTAATAAAAAAATCTGTCACATCTATTCACCATGAAAATGAAATAGCAAATGGAGAGCCGCCAGAATGACCCACGATTATTCCAAGGTAGATGCGAATACAGGAACCGGACCGGCGTCTCTTGATTCTTACGTCAATATTGTTATATTATATTTACCTTTCTTAGATTGAAACTGTTTAGTCAGGTTAGGTAAAAATTGTAAATTGTAACAGCAATTGTTTGGAAGGACAATACAAAACCCACTTATAATCTCTATTTTGTAATTTTGCCTCCAAATTTTAAAAATGAAGGAAAAAGAATGTATTCCTAAAAAAAAAAAAAAAAGAGTTCGAATCAAAAGAGATAGAAGGCTGCTACTCCTTATAACTTTTCCTGGAAAATGTTAAGATACCAAAGAAAATTATTCCGTTTTCTATTTATGAAAAATTTATAATGATTAATGCTGCAAGTTAGCATTTGTTATGAGTTAAAAAGTTTCATATTTTCACTTACTATAAGAATTGAATTACGAGCGTCATAATGTTTGAAGAGATGTAAAAACATAGAAGTCCTCTCCAAAGTGCATGATCTCAATCAAAAGGCCCTTTTTCACCTAAATCCAGTCCTCCATGGATTAGATGAATCTTTCATCTTCATTGTTTTCAATCTATTGTTGTAGTTGTCATCATATTTCGGGTTAACTTTCACACACCAAACTAACTCCGTCTTCTCGATTCGATCAAAGACTAGTAAAGTTATCCATATCAAGAGTAAAAAGTTTGATTAAATCGAGTCGGATCAACAATGAGACATTGCACTTTGTTCTTAAAGGTGCGATATGGAGTTGTTGTTGTTTTTTTTTTTTTTTTGTTGATAACTTGGGAACCCCTGTATAGCCGGCGAGGTAAACTCGGGGTGATGCTAGCGGATGACCCACCACCCCGATGTCATACTTAAGACACCAAGCGCTTCCATTGTGTTTTGAATCCCTCACTTTTAGGAAGGATCAACGGAACCCCCATTGGGTTTCGAATCCCTCACTTTTGGGAATGATCAACGGAACCCTTATTCAGCGAGGGTTTCGAATCCCTCACTTTTGGGAATGATCAACGGAACCCTTATTCAGCGGAGTCACTCTTATCCAACGGAGTCATCACGGCTGATGGTTACGATACGGAGTTGTTGTTTTTTTTTTTTTTTTTTTTGGAGACATCCAGCGGAGTCACCACGGCACCACTACGGCGTCACACTTAATACCACGCCGGATTTGAACCCGTCCTCTTCGTTTTACTTTTGTTTTACTCACTCTACTAATTTAGATAAGATGAGTTTGATCGTCGATGATATTACTCGATATATATATTACCTTATCCCAACTATCGCGACCGTTCGGTCCACGTCAGAAATTCGTGGCAAAATTAGGAAAACTTCCTCTCGAAGGAGAGAAAAACGAGGAAGGGAATGGGTTTGAAGAGAAAAGGGCACTTTCCTTACATAGACAAAGGAAGGAAAAACAGAGGAAGCAATCCATTTCGAGAAATAAAGAGGAAAGAACAGAAATAAAAAAGAAGAAACAAATGGGGAAAAAAGGGGGGGCGGGGGGGCATTCGAAGCAAATGAGGAGCAGGAGGAGGGGCATTTTCGGGAAACCGGGTCTGTCTCCTCGAGCCGCAGGCGCAGGCCGGTCATTCGAAAGCTCTCTTTTTCAAAAAAAAAAAATGGTGCACTGCTCGCTCGCTCGCGAGATGATGATGAGAATGGCCATAAATAGATAAGAGATCGAGAGCGAGATGCGGCTCCTTGCAGAAGAGAGAGAAAGAAGAGAGAGAAGCGAGAAAGAGATTGACATGATCGAATTCTAGAGAGAGAGAGGGAAGCATTCGACGAAGAAGGAAGGAGCAGCAGAAGAAGAGAGAGATTGACATGATCGAAATCTAGAGAGAGAGAGGAGAAAGCATTCGACGAAGAAGGAAGGAGCAGCAGAAGAAGAGAGAGATTGACATCATCGAAATCTAGAGAGAGAGAGAGAGAGAAGAGAAGAAGAAGAAGGAAGAAGAAGGAGGAAGAATTTGGAGTTTTGAATGAATTCGAGTGTGTGATGCATCAGAAGAAATCAGAAGTGCAGATCGGAAAAGAAAGCAGCGGCGTCTCTTCCGATTTCAACCCCATCCCCTCCTCCTCCCTCCCCCACCACCCCCACCACCACCACCACCACCACCAGCAGTTCCCCTTCATCGCCGTCGCCGCCGCCGCCGCCGCCGCCGCCTTCGACCGCCTACACCTCGGCCCCGCCGGCGGCCCCCCGGCCCTCCACCAGAATGACCCGATCCCCCCCTCCACGCCCTACAAGCGCCCGCTCCTGACCCACTCCCCTTCTCCCTCCTCCATCCCCAAGTCCCCCACCGTGTACCGCCTCTCCCCCACGGCCCCGACGACGGCGGCGGCGACGGCGGCGACGGCCACCGCAGCCCGGCACCTGGTCCCCCTCGCGGTCGCCGCCAAGTCCCTCGCCTCCCGCCTCCTCCGCCGGTTCAAGCACCTCCGGCGGCTCCGCGTGCACCTCCGCCTGATCCTCCTCCTGTCCCTCCCCTTCTTTTACTTCCTTGTGTCCCACCCGAGCAACTCGTTCCTGCTCGATTTCGTCACGGCCTTCGCGTTCTCCGCCGCGCTCCTGTTCTCGCTCAATTTGGCGCTCCCGCGGCTCCCCTCGATACGGCTGTTCCTGTCCCGCTCGTTCCCCATTAGGCTGAAAGCGTCCCATTCCAGTACTTTGCCAGTGTTCTGGTCGATCGGGTCTCGGACGAAAGCGGAGAAAAGAGTGAATTCGGGATGCTGGGTTCAGGATTATAGCAATGGGGACGTGTATGAGGGTGAATTCCATAAGGGCAAATGTTCGGGGAGCGGTGTGTATTATTACTACATGAGCGGGAGGTATGAGGGGGATTGGGTTGATGGGAAATATGATGGCCATGGAGTCGAGACTTGGGCAAGAGGTAGCCGATATAGAGGCCAATATAGACAGGGACTTAGGCATGGTTTTGGGGTTTATAGATTTTATACTGGCGATGTATATGCTGGGGAGTGGTCCAGTGGGCAAAGCCATGGGTGCGGAGTACATACATGCGAGGATGGAAGCCGCTATGTTGGAGAATTCAAGTGGGGTGTTAAGCATGGGCTCGGTCACTACCATTTCAGGTAACTTAGCCGCAATGGTTGAATGCTGTCGATTAGTTATGGCCTGAAAGAAAGAGTGTCGACCGGTTAAATACTTGAAAATGGGACTCTGGTGATTGTATAGTGTCAAGTTCCTGGCTCATCTGCATGTAGCTTGCACTTGATGGTTGAGGTGTTCATCCATGGAGCTTGTGATATTATTGTGAGGGCTTACCGAGAAACCTTTTGTCTCTGCATTCTTTGGATTTGTTTATCTGGAATGTTTATCATCTGATTTGAAGTTTGTTTTTTATGTATGTAGAGATGATAAAATGCATCTTATTAAAGAAGTAATTTCGCTGTATTATGATGAGAAAATTTATGTGCTTGACAGAGTCATTACAATGCCAAGGAATTTATGTTTCCAAAATTTCATCATTTTACTGTGCATGGTTGAGTTGAGATTGTGATCCCAATGTTTTCACTAGCATTTGTCACTGAATGCTTTTACTTGACAAATGGTACAAATAGGATTAAGTGTATTTTCTGCCTGTATGCTGATTATATCTTTGACGTAACAGTCAACTGCTGAAGAAGTATTCGCTTATGCAAGTGAGACTTTAAACTGAGTGAGTTTCTGTCTTTGTTTGTGTGTGTGCGAGGGGAAAGGAAAGAAAGGGGGGGAGGTGTTGTAGGGGCGAAGAGAGGAAGGGTGGGCGAGAGGGATGGTAAAGGTAGGGTTTTGTCTTGGGATAGGCTGTGTATGCTAATCTATTTTTGTGAGATCAGGAGCTGGATAAATGAAACAGTGCAGAGATTAGGAGAATTCCTCATCGAACTTTTGGTGATGCTACCTGAAGATGAACAATTACAGGAAGGAAATAGACTTAGTACTTGCTTAGAACTTTTATCTTTTTGCTAATATCATAATTATATGACATGAGGTCCTTTTTTGCCTGTCCTAGCATAAGAAAAACAAGCCAAAGCTTCTCTTCATGTGCTTTTTCAGGAGTTTCATAAAGCATAGCATCATTAAATGATGATGCCTTTTCAGCCTTGTGGCGTTTGTTAGGTTTCCGAGCAAAATAGTTTTTGTACTTTCTTTTGCAATAGTGGATAACTCCTATCTCTGCAGCATTTTATGTTGAGCTAATTCATTGTCCTTTTGTAGAA
Source organism: Eucalyptus marginata (assembly GCA_014182565.1). Lineage (NCBI taxonomy): Eukaryota > Viridiplantae > Streptophyta > Magnoliopsida > Myrtales > Myrtaceae > Eucalyptus > Eucalyptus marginata. The sequence continues at coordinate 20,701,745 of CM024588.1, read as the reverse complement.
ATGGTGATACATATGCTGGAGAATACTTTGCAGACAAGATGCATGGTTTCGGCATCTATTCTTTTGCCAATGGTCATCGTTATGAGGGTGCTTGGCATGAGGGTAGACGGCAAGGGCTTGGCATGTACACTTTTAGAAATGGGGAAACTCAATCTGGACATTGGCAGAATGGGATTCTTGATATACCGAGTACACAAAGCACCATGTACCCTGATTCTCCAGTGGCAGTCAATCACTCTAAAGTGCTCAACGCCGTGCAGGTTATTACTCATTAGAATCTGTTTTAAGCTTTTCTAGTTCATGGGATGTGAGACTAATCTCAATAATGGGTTTAGGAAAATATATTGCTTATGATCCTTGTCGTTTGCATAAAAATTGCCATAATGGTTGGACTTCCAAATTGGCCTAGCGTGATGAATTACTTCCTAGGGCAGGCTCAGGCCAGGTGTTAGCATTATGTTAGGGATGGTCCCTGTTGTTGATGCATGGCCCAGCAGCCTTGGTCTCTGTGACAGGCCTATCAGTACCGGGCTGCATTTTTTCCAGGATCAAGATAACTTGACTCTTCTGGGGTTGTCTGAAGGTTTATTTTCCCTTTTAACTCTTTATTGAATGCCCACATATTGTATTCCCATTTACTGCATGGTCACTGAGGAAATGGTCCTTGGCTCAGTCGGTCAGATAGGTTATTAGCCTGTTGCATTGATAAGACAACACACAGTGCCTAAAATCATATGTGATTATAATACATGGACAAGAAAATATCCAAGAGTTTACTTGACAAAGGAAATGACTTTCGTGAGATTTTTAGACACAGTTTAAGGCTGAAATATGAACTCCCATGGAGGAAGAAGAGATGAAACATGCCTGTAATAGAAAATCTGACCTATTAAAACTGATTTTCCTATAGGATATCCAGGTCGGACCTAGACCTTATATATGCCTCTCAGGCTTGGTGCACATATGCTTTGGATTCTGTTCCTAGCTGTGGGGAGAGTCGGCAGATGTATTGGGCATTTTAAGATATGTTTAGCTCCACCTTAAGAAGTCAAGCTCTGACTTTAAATGTTGTGGTAATCAAGATCATTTGTTGAACTTCAATGACAGAATAGACTGTACCTGGAAGTTTTGTGGACTGCTACATCTTGTCCAAGTTACAACGGGTCTTAGTCAATTAGTCTTCAGTTCAAAGTTCGTCGTACCAACTTTTTTAATGCAAAACTGTTTTCAGTTTGGTGCAAAATCCTTTAATGGTTGGACTTAGAGTAGGAAGTGATCAGGTGGGGGATGTTGAAAGCTAGGAGGAACTGCAATGTGGATGATGTGCTATTGCCGCCGCCCCTTGTTTTGACAATTTTTGTCAGAGAACATGATTGTCACAATATTTGTAGTACAAAGTTAACGGACATGGAAGGATGAGGGGCAGTTTTGAAGTTTTCCCAAGTGTATTGACAATGTTTTTGGGACTTCCTTCAAAGAATTAACAACTCATGTACAGGAATGGCCGTTCCACAGATTGGCTGTGGTATTGGCTATTCCATTAGTAGAAGAAATGGGCATTACTATTTCTAATCTTGCACCAGACATAGGAACTGGAATCAGACTTGCAGTGGGCATTCCATTCCATGCTGATTCAATCATACTAAACATGTTCTTCATGATAGCATGTTTAACTAGTGGGAGATACTCCTAAGAAAGCAGTTAAATTTGCAACTGGTCTGGAAGGACTTTTGTTTCTATGAGAGTTTGGTTTCAAAGTTTTTTAATCATTTTCTGCATTTTGGTTACGTGTTGTCAAGGTCTGCGATTTTTTATAAGTTTTGTTATGTCATCTGGTTCTTGAGAGTTTGATTTCTAGCATATCTCAGTTTGGGATCAATTGCACAGACACACTTCCATATCAAATAATGCTTGTCACACTGCTTGTAAAAATTTGAAAAGCTATGACCTTTAGTAGGACGGTGTTGGCCACTGCTCTGAAGTCAAAATTTTTTTGGTTGATCTACTTTGACATTTTGACATTTTATTAACAAAATAATTTTGTTGATGTGCAATTTTACTGATCTGGTCTAGTTGGAGTGTTTGACTGTTTGCAATCCATTTAGCAATGCCCCATCTTTTCAAGATAATGACTAGCTTATCAGTTTTGATGTGATCTGAACCTAGAAAAACATAACTTAAGCATGCATCCACTGTTTAAAGTTCAATAGGATCACTCAAGGGCATCAATTCTACATGACACCTGGGAGGTTTGATTTTGTTAAATGTGTGGGGTGTCATTACGATTTAGCCACACCTAAGGGGGTCTGAGAAAATTTGAGCTAATTATCGAACACTATTAGAGATGCTTTTACTGATAATAGAGCCCCTATTTCATGAAAGAAAAATAAGAAGGAATGGGGGCAGTTAAAAGTTTGAGTTTCAGCAGCCAAGCAGCTTTTCCATGATGCAATGGTTGTTAGACATAAAGAGATTGCATTATGTCCCATTGAAAAGAGATTATATCAAGTGCGTACAATTAAGTTGTTGGGCTGATGCTTGAATTGTGCCATTTATTCTTTATCAGATGGTAGATGACTGTTTGATGTTTAGGTGGAATCATGCTTACAGTTTGAGCATGTCATTAATGAGAACTGATGGTTTTATTGTTTTAATGATTGCTGCAAAAGAAAGTGGATACTGATAATTGGAAAAATGAAATAATCCTGTGCCAGCCTATATTTGGAGGTTGGTCCTTCTTGGGCAGGGGTATATGTTCAGTTGTTGAAATGGAAAACTCTGAACATTTTTTGAAAGTCCACCGTCATAACCTTGGGTCTTTGATGGCCATGGTTCTCTTGAATATAATTGTGCTCACAGAGAAGAATTACTGAAAGTTAATTTGAAATCCTGATTACTTGAATGAGTCTTACATATAGCTGACTCAGGGAGATGAGTTGTGGATGTCATGTTATCCTATGATCCATTTGATTTGTGTTTTCTAGCTGCTGAGCAGTTTTAAAGTAGTATAATTATCGATAGTCTGTTTCTCTTAGGTCTTGCTAAACTGGTGAAAACGATGTAATTGTTGATTTATTTGTCTGTTCCTCGTTATCAGGAAGCACGAAGAGCAGCGGATAGAGCTTATGATGTGGCCAAGGTTGACGAAAGGGTTAATAGGGCTGTCGCAGCAGCTAATAGGGCAGCAAATGCAGCTCGAGTTGCAGCGGTGAAGGCTGTCCAGAAACAGATCTATCCCCGCAGTAGCAACGACAACATTCCACTGCCAATTGTGTGAAACTTCTGCATGCAGCTATTTTTAGTTGCAGAGGTTTTTTTAAATTCTCCAGGGCATGCAACGTGGTGATACCCCCTGTTTCTCTTGAGTTGTCTCCTAGAGAAACCTAGAGAAAAGCTGGGTGGGGGGTTTTTGACATATTATTGGAGAAACAAAATGGTTGTCCTTTTATTTTCAAATCCTGTATAGTTGGGGAGAGAGAGAGAGAGAGAGAGAGAGAGAGAGAGAGATTGTGAAGCTGAAAGAGCTGGTATTTACGGCATTACCTTAGTCCAGCTGCTGGTTGTACATGCAAGCAACACTGAGAAGTTTCACATCTACTCGTTTTATTTTCCCATCTTTTGCCTAACTAGCCAAGCTTGACTGACTAGTTGGGGAAGTCTGGAAGAGGGACCAGTTGAGTTTCAGGATAATGTTCACGCCAATTGTGAGTCTTTGATTCAAGAGCCTTCTCAACCTTCTTTACAGATAACTTTCGTTGCTGTCCGTCCGTTCTCGGTACTGAAATTTGAAGGGCGGAACTCAAATCTTTTTCGGGAACTTGTTGCCCTAGACACGTCAAGCAGCACATGTGGGACATCGGGTGTTGGTGTTTCTTCTGTTTAAATTCACTCGAGCATCCTGACACGTTCCCCAGCTACGGCAACCTAGGCCCGACTCGGAATGTGTCAAGTGGACAAAAGTCAAGCTGAGCCGCCACCATCCTGTATAAAATGCTGAAACGACGACAGTCCTAGGCTATTCATATCACATGACCGTCAAAAAAATTAAACTCAATGACACAAAATGACGATTGAATGAAGGCCACCACCCTCCATTTTCAGCCAAATGAAACTGATTGCATGAAAATTGCAGGATATACAAAATGAATGACGTGCCCCGAACTAAACAAGTGAACACTCAACCGAGAGGGACATCGCCAACTACTAACCTCTGACATTAACACGTATCAAAATAAACATGAACAACGGACAAGAAAATGAGCCTATCCTAGAGCCAAGTGAAACTCACGGCCAAGAGTTCATAAGCCAACTAGAACTACCACCGGGATTTAGAGAGTCATCGCACCATTTTGACCCAACATTTCCATGATGAACATAAACTCAAGCATCAAGAAAAATGACAAGAAACACGACTAACATGGCACTAAGGGGACCAACAGCCAAATGAGGGAAACTCAGGGACATCACCGCCACCCCCACCATCACTGGAAGGGGCCAACGATGGTGGGGCAAGGGTCGGCCAAGGTTGTCGGGCCCAATCTAGGTGAGGGCGGCGGCGATGGCGAGGGCACTACAGGCCTTCAATGGTTTTTCTGCTTCCCTTTTTTTTTTTTTTTTTAAATTTTAAATTTAATAATATTTTTTTTTGGACGAAAAATATTTAAATTTAATAATATTTATATTGAAAATAAAAATTTTAGACTGAAAAATGATATTGTTTTGGATGAATCATTTTTCTAATTTTAACCACGTTAGCCGACCATGCAAAAATAGAAGGGGATGTAATATTAAATATATTTATATAATAAAAATACATAAATAAATAATAAAAAAAATAGCCTAGAATTAATTTAAATAATATCATTTATTATTTTAATATGCCAAAAACTGTTTAAAGAAAAATGGAAATGATATTTTTAAATTTATTTATTTATCATATATAGCAATATAAAAGACTTTTTAAAAAACTAAAACAATTCTAAAACAAAACTGAAAAAAAAAAAAAAATTAGAGGCTGGTTCTATTTCCAAAATATGCATAATATCCCTTTAATGTGATGAATCATTTCTGTTGTCATCGGTGGCACAGCGGAAGTGGATCTTAACTTTGTAACTATATTGGGAGCTATAGAAATCAACGGAGAAATAAAACAAGGAATAATAAAAGGACATAAGAAATTTATGTGGTTCGGTCCAAATATCGGAACCTATGTTTACGAGGAGAGTTGACAAATATTCCACTAATAAATCGGAGAATTGTAGGTTTCAAACGCTCACACACTCGAGTGTTTCTCAACCCTAGTATATACCCAATATCAACAGTGTTTAACAGCTTATGACGTGGCCAAGGTTGACGAAAGGGCTCATAGGGCTGTCATAGCGCTTGATAAGGCAGCAAATGCAGCTCGAGTTGCAACGTTGAAGGCTGTCCGGAAACAGATTGACCCCCGTAGCAGCAACAACAAAATTCCACTGCCAATTGTGTGAAACTTCAGCACGCAGCTATTTATAGTTGTAGAGGTCGTTTTTCATTCTCCAGGGCGTGCAAGGCGACTCTCGTTCCCCTGTTACTCTAGGGTGTCTACCGGAGAAAAGCTGGGTGGGAGTTTCTGACATATTGGAGAAACAAAATGGTTGTCCTTTTATTTTCAAATTCTGTAGAGAGAGAGAAATGGTTGTCCTTTTATTTTAAAATTCTGTAGAGAGAGAGAGAGAGAGAGAGAGAGAGAGAGAGATTGTGAAGTTGAAAGAGCTGGTATTTACGGGCAAAACCTTGGTCCAGCTGCTGGTTGTACATGCAAGTGACACTGAGAAGATTCACGTCTACTCGTTCAATTTTCTCATCCTTTGCCCAACAGCCAAGCTTGACTGATTTGTAAATCAGGCAATTAAGATCTTACTAGTGTTTCACCACCTCCGTTTGGATGCTTCTCCTCGGTTTTGGGAGTCTGGAAGAGAACCGGTTCAGTTCATGGCAAATGTGCACGCTAATGGCGAGCCTTGGATTTCGGGCTTCTCAATTCTCTTCACAAATTGTTGATTGTAGGAAGAAAGTCAGCGGAAAACGACGTACCTATTATGGATTTGCAATGAACAATTTACTTGAGAATGAATGTTGAATTGCGGATGAATGACGAATAATATTACTTCACGTTGGTCCGAATGTAGTCATAAGGAAAACATCCATTTTTCATAGCGTAAATGCCAATTGTTTTTGTTAAAGAGAAATTGAACACCTTTTTCTTTGAAAGAAATGGGACAAGAAAATGAGAACTATTTGTTTCTGAACATATGTTCCGCCAACAATCCCAACAATTATCTTTAGAAGTTTTTTATACGACTCGCTCATATCCTTTCAAAGGGTGTTTTTCCATCATAACATATCAAGAAGAAACGGTATGTTCTAATTGCACCACATTATGGATATACTAATAAAGTATAACATCTCCCACTCGGACATGATTCGCCTGATAGCGCTCTATCAAGAATATAAGACATTCAACATTCATCAACTTTAGAAACAATTCATACTGGCAAGAAAGCCGTGTGACTAGTGAGTACACGTGCACTTGGGAGCTCAAATTATGCACTTGTTGGGGATGGCATAATGACTACAACCTTAAAAAGAAATAAACAATTGATGTCTCACAGTGCCTCAAACATATTTTGTTACATCAATCTAAGTATACATATCCCTTAAGGCTATACTTGACTATTCTCATAATAAAATGTGTTTACAATTATATCTAAAACCAACAGAAGGCGATATAATTGGTCGACCAATAAATACATATGATATATGTAAAATAATAATATTCTTCCTTCGCACTCATGTTTCTCTCCATTTCAAAACAATTGTTTTCCTAGACACGTCCTATAAAGCCATATCTATTCATGACCGCCGGTAACATGCTAAAGTGGCAATATTGATATTTCATTTCGAGAACATAGTCAGAAGTAATATAAGGTACAAAATGAGGTAAATTATAAATTACCTTAAGGGCTCACATGATGAGTAAATAGAGATAATTTCACTCACATTCTCTTGTCAGTCGTACAATGCATATGTAGTATGAATTACATGCTATAGTGGATTTCAGGTTGAATGTCGCTAAAAAGTTTTTGCTTCAAAATTACAAATAACCTCAATCTTATTTCAGATCAAGCTCACACAAGTTTTTCAATAATACATTTTTCCATAACGAAAATATTGAAGTAGGTCTTCCACATGCCTACTATATCAAGCTGAACCCGGAGTACAGGGTGAAGCAATCACATACAAATCATATTTTCTTCTAACTGACAAACCAAAAGCTTCAGTCATGTCGAGTTGTTCTGGTGTTTGCCCATTTGCTAGCTTCCAGTCAAAATGATATAACAGCGATGCTAACAAAAGCTCAATGCTGGCTGTGCCAAATGCCATGCCTGGACACATCCTCCGACCAGATCCAAATGGAAGAAGCTGATAGTGCAACCCCTTATAATCCACCGAAGATTCGATAAACCTCTCTGGCTCAAATTTCTCCGGATTTGTCCAATATCTTGGATCTCTTCCTAGAGCATATGCATGGATAAGGACTCTTGAGTTCATGGGAATATCGTATCCGTTGACCTTGCATTCTTCGCTCGGTGCTCTGGGGATCAATGGTGCTGGGGGGTGCGTTCTGTGAGTTTCTTTAATAATACACTTCAGGTAATCCAGTTCTTCGATATCTGATTCCTGAACGCGCTCCTTTCCTTTTAAAACCCTCCGTATCTCATTTTGTGCCTTGGCCATCACCCTTGGGTTCATGAGCAATTCAGACATTACCCATTCTAACGTGGCCGATGATGTGTCGGTTCCAGCACTAATAATTTCCTGCAAAGATTTGGTTCAATGGAGAAGTACATCGAAAGGATCGGAAGTAGGGTAAATTTTCATTAAAGAGCCAGTGATATGTTTTAAGAAGTAAATAGATAACTTACGAAAATGACGCCTTTAATGTTATCGGTTGTGAGATGGAGTCCGCTGTCGTTGGATTCCTGAAGACGTAATAGGCCATCGGCTAAATCTTTTGTATCCGGCAACCTGCTTGGCCACCTAAGTTTTCTCTTCGCATTTTGTAGTCAGCAAGAATAGTGCTCAAGATTTTGTCATATTTTCTCTTTACCCTATTAAGCTTAAGTTTCACCCAACTAAGGTAACGGAGAAATTTGAGTGAAGGGAAAACCTCGGCTATGTCGAGCCTGCTTGCTAGACTCGACCCTTCGTGAAGTAATGCAATGAACTCATCCTGTTGTTTGCACGCGTCGCCGAAAAATGCCTTGGAGACAACACGGTTCATACATGCACTAATCCTCTCGCTGAGATTGAAAGGAAGACCGGACAAGGACTCAATGTATTTAATGACATTGCTTACCTCATCCTCTCTTATTGATTTGAATGACCGCACACTTTTGACCCCGAGGAGTTCTAGCAAACAGATCTTTCGGAGTTGCCTCCAGAATTCTCCGTATGGAGTAAAGAAGATACTTGAGTTCTCATAACTCGTCGTTTGATTGGGTGGATAAGGTGGATGGTCCAGGAAGGCGAGCTCTTGGGTCTTTAGGACCTCCTTGGCTGCTTCCGGGGTTGTGATTATTACAAAAGGAAGCTCACCGACTTGAAGATAGAAGACTGGTCCATACATCTTGCCCAGTTTGTATAGGCGATGGTGTGGCAATTCGCCGATCATTTGGTGCAGATTTCCGATAACCGGCAACTTCTTCGGACCGGGAGGTAGCTTGAGATTTGAGCCTTTTGTTGCACGTCGATTAAAGATCACCTTATAAATCAGTATCAACAAAAAGAGAGATGAAGAAAGGATAAAGGAAAAGGCGAACTGAAACATTGTTTCGAACTTTGGTAGATGTTGGGCTTTGGAAATAATATTGTATGCAAGGACATTAGTTCTCTGCCTCCCTCTTTATAGGATCCACTGATTTGACAACCCATCCATAGTTGGTGGAAAATTAGTTTCTCTATAATAATTAACTTTGTTTTTTAATAACCCAGAGGCTCGCTACTTAGGGGTCCACAAACACATGGCAAACTAGGTTAAGGTCGAACTCTTTGGCCTATGGAGGTGTCTCTAACATAGTCCATAACAACTTGTGCGCGGTTGGTAGGATTTCAACATGTAATTCGTAACTCCTGAGCTGGACATCACTTACTCCCTAACCAATTTTGACTTTGATTTTAACTTATTAACCATACGTTAAATTTACAGACAAATTACCTAGAGGTCATTACCTATTGCTGTAACATGCTTTACTGAATAGTATAGAATATGAGTAATTCTTTTCACGTGCTCTCTTTAAGAATTGAAGTAAATGAAAGATGGGATCACATTATTTCATCCAAAATACCTGGCGAAGAATATAAAATTCAGCATGTCAAACACATGATCAATGGGCCCCCCAAAGATTTGGCTCAAGATTTTCTTGAGTCAATTGGCCGGCTGTTTAGACCAAAAATAAAAATAAAATTGGCCAGCTGTGAGGGCTTCTCTGATAGCACTTGGCTAGATTTCCATGGGAATCACCTAGTTCTTTTCAAAAAGGATTTTCTGGATTACTCTATATGGCTTGTCAAGGTCAGCAATGCTGCATCCATAAGAATAATGGATCATGGCAAGATAATATTCTAGTTTTAGGGACCTAGGGACAAAGAATAGATTTGTTGGTGACAGGTAACACCATGATATGTAAAAATTACCGTGGTTTGGATCACCTATTCTAGAAAGTTATACTTTCTCTTCATGAATTGTTGTTGTACATCAAACTGGACTCTCTAATAGCACATGGGCCAAAACCATTGCAGCATTTCTGGGAGATGCTGGAAATAAGGATCCTCATGGCTTTCTTCCCATCTTCTAGCCATCCTGTGGATGTTGGTAGTGGAAAACTTGATTGCCACAATGAGATTATAGAAGACATACCTGAAAAACCACTTGAGTTTTTTAGGGAATGTGACAGGATCAAGGGTGAATACATGACCGAATGGATAATCATGTCGTATTCCAAATGGTCTAAGATTGAGTCCTCCATAGTTTTGAAAAATCTTATTTATGCTAGATAAAAGAGGAGTGTTTAGTGTTAATACTACCCTAGCTCTTCCAATTGTAATTGTAACATAGCCTTTTGATTCTATTTTCATCTCAGACACCACCCTCATATTTTCTGCAATACTTCTAATAGCTTCTTCCGTTCTTCCTCTTATAGGCAGCCCATGTATTTGCATCCAAAACAGATAGGAGTCAAAATGAATGCTGTGAGGAGGTGTACTCGGCTCCCACTCTTTGAGCACTAGAAGATAGCTTGAGAAAGACCAAGGCCCATAGCCTAATGTTATGTTTTTCTCCTCTGGAAATTTGAAGGAAAATAGCCTAGGCTCGAGGTGTTTAATTACGACACTTTCAGATTTCCATGCCTTTATCATTGTAGATTGGAAGGCTTGAAATATCATGTTAGGGTAGCAATACAGTCGACCGACTAAGGTAGACATTTTAGCAAATTTTCCTCTATCACCATTTCATCTAGCACCGCTCTTTTCCTTCCGGACCACAAATGTCCCAATCTTTTAGCACGGGGCAGCCATGCGTCTGTTTTGGTCCCAGTCATCTCCCATTATTAAATTTGCCGGAAGAAAAGGAGAAATCCCAAGGAGTCAATAAATACCAACCTCAATCGCTAGAGTGATCAAAGTTTCGTTTAAAACAAGGAACATATTCCAATAAAATAGGCAAAACCGCCCAACCAATTATCCCCTTCGTCTTTGAATAAATCTCCTGCACCTACAAGTTTTGGGCTGCCTTTATAGGCCCCATCAATGTTTTATTTAATCCTCCCTAGAGGTGAAGGATCCTAGCCGACCAAAATGGGAGAAGTACGCGGGGCCACTTTTTGTCAAATGCTTACTCCAAAGGTAATAATTAAGGGCATCAAAATGGGTTATGGACCCATTTTTGGACTCATATTTTATATATATATGGATTGCATATGAGTTAGAGATTTTTCAAGAACGAGTTAAAACTAGATCCAAAAAGTAAGTCTAATTTAAATGGGATTTTCCACCCATTTAAGATATCAAGGCACCGTTTTGGTAACCATCCAAATAGTGCCGATTCTGATTTTTATTCCCTGAATCGCTTTGGGACGAGAATCGCGTTTGGTAAAATTTTTGTTCCCTGGAATAGTTTGAGAATAAAAATTTGATTCTCTGTCCGAGAATCAGAAAAAGAATCGAATCCGTCCTCCTCTGCTCAGTCTCACTCTCTCGTCCTCTCATCTCCCTCTCCCTCCTCCAGAACGGTGACGGTGAGCTCCTCAAGAACGGCGACGACGACTGCTGCTTCTTCATCGTTGAAGCTGCTCGTTCAAGGTGAGTTCCCTTCACTTGCAGCTATGGTTCCTTGTTTGTGACGGCTGGCGGGAGCGCCACCGGGCTCGAGTCCGTGGGCGATCTGGCCGAGGGGTTGCTCGGCAGCGACCCCCGGGCCCGACGCGGCGGGAGCCCTCGCCGAGCCGGCCGAGGGCGAGCGACGCCGAGTTGGCCAAGGGTGCCCGCCGAGTCGGGCCCCGGGCGAGCGACATCGAGCGACCCCGGGCTCAACACAAGTGGGCGCCCTCGCCGAGCCGGCCGAGGGCGGCGACCCCTAGGCCGCTCGGCGAGGGTGCCGCCGAGTCGGGCTCGGCCGCCGCGATCGCTCGCCCTCGGCTAGCTCGGCGAGGGCGCTCGTCGAGTTGGGCCCGGGGTCACTCCGCGTCGCTCGCCCCGGGCTCGACTTGCGGGCGCCCTCGCCGAGCCGGTTGAGGGCGAGCGACGCCGTGCGGCCGAGGGGTCGCTCGCCGAGCCGGCCAAGGGCGAGCGACCCTTGGGCCGCCGGCGAGGGCGCCCGCCGAGTCGGGGTCGGCCGCCTTGAGTCGAGCCGGGCGAGGGTGCCCGCTCCTTGGGCCCGACTTGGCGGGTGCCCTTGCCGAGCCGGCCGAGGGCGAGCGACGCCGTGTTGGCCGAGGGGTCGCTCGCCGAGCCGGCCAAGGGCGAGCGACCCCGGCCGGCGAGGGCGCTCGCCAAGTCGGGGGTCGGCCGCTCGCGGTCACTCGCCCTCGGCTAGCTTGGCAAGGGCGCTCGTCGAGTCGAGAGCGACGCCGAGTGACCCTTGGGCCCGACTCGGTGGGTACCCTCGCCGAGCTGGCCAAGGGCGAGCGACCCCTCGGCCCTCGGCGAGGGCGCCCGTTGAGTCGGGCTATTGCCGATTCTTTGCGCGGAGAGCTTATTGTTGTTTCGATGTCGTGCGGGGTTACGTTAGGATTCATAGCTCCGGTTTCGAGACTTCCTCCGAGTTGCTTTGTGCTATTGTGGACTCTGGTTTCGAGCACCCATTTGAAGGCAAAGTTCATACTCATTGAACTTCTTTTGATGTTTATGTATTGGTCGTCATCGACTGGATCGTTTACGTGTTGTGTGTGTGTGTGTCTTTCTTTGTTCTATCGGTTCTATATATTTGGATAAGATATTGTGGAAGCAAAGAGCGGATGATGGCAAATGGAGGGAAGGAAAAAGAAATAGAGCAGAACAGGTCGTAGTTGGGGGTGACAGTTCTGATGTCCTTGAATGCCACAAGTGGGGCGAGAGGTCAATTGCAATTCATGTTCATGTATCGGTTTCTTCTGTGATCCTCCTGCTCAATTCGGATTGGGAGTTATGATCGTGATGAGGCGCAAATAGACAAAAGTTCTAGTGTTGAGTACATCGGTTTTGAGCTTGGGGAAGTGAGATTTGTATTGTGAATTTGGCTGATTAGGCATTTCAGGGTTGGGGGAAGTCCTAGACTGTGTTGTGCGACTGTAGTGCCTGGTTCAATGGGGCAAACTATACCTGAATGATCCCTCAGGTGTACATTTGGATGTTTTCAAAGCATATGACTGACGGTGTTGTGTTGTATTTTGGTTAGTTTTGTTAAGCTATTAGATTACCGAGTTTGGATCAATGCTACCACTGGAATATAGTCAGATTGATCGAATTCCCTTATATTTGTTTGATACAAATATTTTACCTTGCTGTTTCTACTTTGGGAATAGAATTTGTTTAGTGTCTCATGGTGATTGACTATCGGCTATTTGGCTTTTCTCCAGTCGAGTAATGGATTGTAGCTTGTAGGTTTCCATGGAGTAGCTTTATGCAAAAGAGGAGGCTCATGTTGTTTACTTATTCCCTTTTCATCACATTGCATTGAATATATAGCTCTTTAAGTTCACGAAGGACGTTAGAAATATACTGAAATATTGTTTTGAGTTGTAGTTTCCTCAAAGTGTTCCTCTCATATGATTTTTTCAGGCTGTTGATTCATTCTAAGTAAGTGATTCTATTTCAGGTCAGCTGGAAGTTGTTGGTTTGAAGTTGTGGGTTTGCATTTGAACAAGAAGCCACCTCAAGTGAGTGTCATTGGAGCATCTTCTTCTTTTTTCTCTACTTACCCGGTTACACTTTATCTTCCATGATAGTTTTAAGTGTCATCTCAATTAATTTATATGATGCTCAATCAAGGTTAAATGGCATCCTAGAAAGGTATGTTCAATGCAAAATGGACCGAGCCTTTAACCAACTTGTTTGTAAGATTGTTGGTAGAGGAGGTTCAAAAGGGAAATCGCACGACTTCTACTTTTAACAAAGCAGGGTGGAACAACATACGAGCTAAATTCAATAAACAGTCAGGATACCAATATAACATATTGCAGTTTAAGAATAAGGTGAACAAATTGAGAAGGCGGTATGCTAGTTTTAAGAAGCTCCTTTCACAATCTGGCTTTGGTTGGGATAATGTGAATAGCACAGTTGTTGTCGACGATCCAAGCATTTGGGACTCTCACATTAGGGTATGTTTTAAGTTTCGATCATTTTGATATTATGATAGATGTAAGTTTTAGAAGATTTGATTATGTTATTGACATATGTCATTATTGTGAAAATTGCAGGACAATAATGACTGGGCAAAATTCAAGAATGATGGATTTCCTCAATATCTTGAACTGTGCACTGTATCTGGTGATACATATGTTACTGGAGAACATGCCGTAGGACATGCCCAAGATGTGATGTTGTCAGAGGATGGTGACAATGGTGGTGACAATGGTGGTGGCAATGCAACTGGTGATCCAGAGGACTTAAGTGAACACTAGTTTGATGAGGACATTTTTACATCCCAGAATACTTCCACTTTCATTCATAACAAGCACGGGTTGGATAGGACTCCAAATGTTAAGAGGAGAAGAAATAGTTCCTCATTTGATATTCATGACACGTGCAAAGCTATCCAAGACTTGCTCAAAGCTAGGTCAAGTCAATCTGGGAGTGGATCTGTTGGCTCACAAGTCACACCACCACCACCACCTGAAGACCCCTACTCTGTATCAGTTGTGATTGATATTCTGGTTAATATGAATGACTTGGACCAAGATCTTTACAACAAAGTAGTGGAACGAGCATGTGTTAATGCCGTATGGAGAGAGGCTTTCATCAAATCACCAGCTGAAAGGAGACATGGACTTCTTCAATATCTTTTGTAGATGTTAAGATATGCTTTATGGATTGCATGTGCTTTCACTTAACTATGTGATTTAATTGTTCAAACTCTTTTGTATTGTTGTATGGATAATATGAATTGTGTGAGATTTTTATATTTGATTTGCTTCTACTTTAGAACTTAAATTGTTAAGGGCGCGTTTGGATTTTTTTTCAGATTTCTTTATGAATGTTATTGTATTTGTGTGATGATATAGGTACTATGGAAGATGGATCAAATAGTATGTCTAATGAGCAAGTAGAATCAGTTGACCAATTCTTGGATGACGCTGATCTTGACATATTGATAGCATGGTTATGCATGGTTGCGATGGACATGTCTGTGCATACGAAAGAACCTATTAGAGACAGCAAACTATCGGGACCAGAATGGATGAGAGAGATTATTTGTGAACATTCAGATAGAATATATGAAGCCTTCAGGATGGAGAGGCATTTTTTCTGAACCTATGTGATTTGATGAGGATAAGAGGTTGGTTGAAAGATAGTCGGTATGTTAGGATAGATGAACAAGTTGGGATCTTCTTATCTTTGGTTGGTCATAATAACTCAACTAGAGATTTATGTGAGAGATTTCAACGTTTAGGACAAACAATCAACACGTATTTTAATTTAGTGTTGAAGGCAGTTCTCAAACTTGCAAAAGAGATTATCAAATCACCATCATTTAATGTTGTTCCACCGAAATTCTTATGAATCCTAACCATGAACGCTATTTCAAGGTATAGTTTTCATATCAATTGTGCATCATCAAATACATGTAGTTGATAATTTTTGAATTTTCATAAATTCACATGATTTTTTTTTGAAATAAATTCACAGGATTGCGTAGGTGCTATTGATGGCACCCATATAAATGCTACCGTCCCCGAGGTCTCAAAGAAATCCCATATAGAGGCGAAAGGGAAATACCACTCAGAATGTGTTATGTGTTTGTTCGTTTGATATGAAATTTACTTTTGTATATTCTGGATGGGAAGGATCTCGCCAACGATTGTCGAGTGCTTTCGGCAAAGACTTGCGACTCCTCAATTGCAATTTCCTCGACCACCACTAGGTATTTGATTTGTTTATAAGGAGAAATTCATTTTATGATTGTTTCATCATTGCATATCATAACTAATTTATATATATAAATTATAGGCAAATACTACGTGGTAGATTCTGGTTATGTAGCACAGCCAGGATTTTTAACTTCGTTTAAAGGTGAATGGTATCATCTGAACGATTATAGGGGGAGTGGAAGATGGCCAAGGACAGCAAGAGAATTATTCAACTATAGACATTCTTTTTTAAGAAATGTCATTGAGAGGTCATTTGGGGCATTAAAGAATCGCTTCACCATTTTGAGACACATGCCTCCATTTACAATGAAAAAGCAAGCACTTATTGTTATTGCATGTTGTGCTCTTCATAATTATATTCGTGACCAAGACAGGATGGACAAAAACTTTTCTCAATATGGAGATCCGGAGTACCCATTTGGAACTAGAGAAGTGGAGGTTGTAGATGATACATCAAATGAGGAAGCAATGGAGATAAAAATGCTTCGGAGAAGTATTGCAAATCAAATGGCAATGGATTACAATATGCCGGAGATTCAATAACTTTATGTTTTCGACCTTTGTAATATTGTTTTTAATTATTGACTTATCAAAGCCAATATTCAAAGTTGAACAATGGACTACGTTACTTCATTATTCATTTATGGATAAGTTGTAGTGATGAGTTTCTCGTTAAAGCCTTTTCTTTGTTTCAAAGAGTCCTGTTGGTTTGAAGAGTTTTATCTTCTTAAACGTTGGGTGTTCGGTTTTGGGATATATATATATATAGAGAGAGAGAGAGAGAGAGAGAGAGAGAGAGAGAGAGAGAAGTATCTTGGCTAAATTAAAATTAACATCCATCCATATTAAATTCAAAATGGATTAGATATTTAATCATATAAAAGTAAATATTAATTGAAAATGAGAAATCACCATGATAAAAAAAAAAAAAACTCTTATTTAAATATAAATAATATTGAAATTCTAATAAGAAAACCAAATTTAAAATAACAACAATTTTTGTTTTTATTTTTATCTATTTTTTATTTCTATATTTTATTTTAAGTTCTTCCTAATCTGAAATATATATTTGCTATATATAGAATATATATTTAATTTATATTATAATTTAGTATTTATATTTATTACATATTTTAGGGATATTAGTATAGTTTATACTATGGTTTATTATTTACTATTTAATAAAAATTGATTAGTTAATATTTTTATTACTTAGTATAAAAATATAATTGATCGGTGAATGGTTTATGAAAATTCAATATCAAATTTACATTCATCTAAAAAGGTAATTAAAAAAGAATTAGAATAGAAATTTTATTCCAGAATCAGAAATTTTATTCGTTACCAAACGCATTTATGTTCTTTTTCTATTCCGTAATCGGAAATTTTATTCGTTACCAAACGCGTTAACTTTTCTTTAGATTTTTTCCTAAGAATCGTTACCAAACGCACCTCCGTGGCCCACTTAATAGAAGTGGATAGGCGAAGACGACCCATTTTCCTCATCCTTGTCAATGACCTAAAGCTTCTGCGACACAAGCAACCGGTAGCTTGCCTCCGCCGCTGGCCTCCGCTGTGACGCAAGCAACTGGCTACCCATTCCCTGGAGCCTAAATTCCCAGTGAGTTTTGTTTGGGTTTGATTCACTTTTATCCTGAGGGTCTTAGCTCGGCGTGATATCGAGGCAGCCGACCAAAGCTCGTTTGGCTTCGGGCTCGTCTTTGGCCATCCGCCAAGCCAGGTAGGGACATCCGCGATCAAACACCTCTCTTTGGGAACTCTGTTGCTTGATTTTATTTAAAACGAAACTGAAACAATAGTTGGGTCTCGTTTTCCCTGGTCCACGAGCATGCTCGGTTTGAACGAGCCATCCCTTTTGTCAAGTTTGAGCGTCACTTTCACTTGCTGCTCTCTGTTCTCTTTTGAGTCTGGACGTGAGCTAGAGTTTAGAATGGGTTTATGACCTCTTTTTAATCCGTGCTCATCACATGCTCGATACAATGCCTCAGTTAGTGTTATTCTAAAAATGAGACTAAGCTTTTGTTTGTTTCTATGAAAGCATACCATGGATCTATTTGACATATTTTCATTGACTTGAGATGTCATCACTCAACACCAAAGCGGCAGTTCACGGGTATGCCGTATCACTTTTAGTCGAACGTCTAAGACTTGCTCGGTTCCAAAATATATGAGATGATACAAAATGCTTTCCTTAGTGGCGGATATGAATGGGAGAGGCCACCAGATGTGATCTTACGCCCTCTAGCTTCCCTTCACCGTTCAAATCTCCTAGAATGATGAATATATGTTTAAATGGTCAAATTCTTTATAAATACTTCAATTTATAGTTTTTTATTTACTATTTTTAATTGTTTAATTTTCATTTTTAATGTAATTTCAAGTTTTTATCCAATTAGCATATAACTTAAAGTGGGCGTGGGTTTGCCTAAAATATTAATGGGTTTTAGCAATATAAATTGAGTTGGGTATGAGTTAAGTTGGGTATGAGTCATTAGATTTATACTAAATGAATATGGGTTAAAACGGATTAAATATGGATTAGACCATTTTCAACCCGACCCGATCTACCCATTTGACGGGTCTCGTAATAATCCATTCTTGATTGAATTTTGAATGCCCTTGACCAGCAAAATTTGTTCTGAACCATTGAATCATATTCATTGAAAAGAATTCGTCCTAACATTGTTGTGGGGCCATTTGTAGTTCTGCTAAAGTCAAGGAATTATTTATAAAAAAGGAAAAATAGAGAGGGGTTCCGTTCGGTTTGATTTCAGATCAGTTCCAAAGGGGATCGATCACTTTGCGGTTCAAGGTTTTCTAGAACCATTTTTCCCAGTTCGATTGCTAATTCCAACTCTGGATCTAAACCACTGAACGGTGCTTAACCCGTATCAACATGCACAATCAATTCAGCTCATTTAAATATGAGGTATTACGAAGGAGCCGTGGATGCAATTATCACGTTAACATGGTGCATCTTTCAAGATGACTTTAATATTGCAAGTGAACTCCTCATTGTCTACTTGAGCAGGATTCTAGAGCTTATGACTCAATAAAAGTAAGGTGGGTCAACATCAATCTAGCGAAATAACTTCGAATTCTCGACAAATAGGAAATATGGTGCAATGCAGAAATATGAATAATATTGAAGTAAAGATAACAGCAAGGAAAAGTGTATATACGGGCGGTCCAAGGGTCCCTCTACTCGGGGGGTGATTTTAAAAGCAAATAGTGATGGATCTCCTCTCATATAAACATTAGACAGATCTTCAACTACTTTTAAATATAATAGCAAGGATGGGCCCTCTAGCAGTTTAGTCCACCTATGGAGACCTTTAAAGTTCGCTTTCGTGCTACCAGGAAACGAAATCCCATTTAGCTTGGATTTTGAAGAACTAATTTGAATACATGACCAACAGGAAAACAAGCTAAACTTGGAAATTAATTGCAGTAGTGTAAAGGAGTACCAGCTTTAACTTGAGGAGTAAAAGTTAGAGAATTATTGAAAGCGCGTCTCAGTTACATAGATGAATTTGAAAAAGAGTCGCCAATATACTCTATTGCATATATAACCCGTCAGTTTGCATGTGACTCTATTATTGTTGGAGTGCAGTTCATACTTCCCATTGACAAGCAGGCATAGGTCCTCGATTTAAGGGTGCTAATTTTAGTGGAATCATCTGTTGGATGTAACTCTAATCTAAGGGTGAAATAGGATAAAACCTTGAATCTCGATTTCTTTTTCTTACTTTTATTCTCTATCTTCTTGTGATTATACACCGGATTGTACCAATTATGAGATGTTGGAATTGTGTAGTGCAGTCATAGAGTGAGAGTTAAATCGCACAATTATCTTCATGGTACTTGAAATTTTCCCACTGTCCTTGGGTCCAAAATAAATTGGTCGATGATAACTCTATAAAATAAGAGTTTTTTTTTTTTTTTTTTACCTATTTTAGGCAACAATTAATGCAATATCTATTAAAAAATATTTGGATTTCCTTATGATTATTCGAATTTTCCTTGTTTATGCAGAATAATGATATATGGAGAAGATAAGGAAAAGAATGACAAAAATCAAGAACACAAATCAAAAAGTAATGGAAGATGGATATCAAATTAGGGAATCCTTGATTTTATTCCCTAATGTTATCTTCAAGTGTTGGGAGATAGATATCAAATCAAGATCCTCTGATTTACTTTCTAATTTTATGCGCAATTACTTGGAGAAAATATCATCTGATAGAACATTGAGAGGGAGAGTAGCTAAGTTTTTGTTAGGCCGTTTTTCATCCTTTGAGAGTTTTTCAAGTATTTTGAAGAGAAGACAAAAGTGATGACAAAATTCTTGTTCTTTGACTCAAGATGTTGAGTTTAATTTTAATTTTTATTTTTTCTTCTACTGTTCTGATTTTCTTTTTTTGGGGCTACAATGTAGCCTAACTATGATGATGTGAATTTCATGATTTTTATATTTTGCAATTGATTTCATTCATGTGAGTTATATATTATTATGTATAATGCTTTTGAGTGATTAGCCATCACTTGAATGATCTGATATGCATATTTGAGACTGAGAAGTGATAATATGCAATTGCTCATTTTAATATATAACCATGAATTAAACGTGGATAGAAATATACTGCATTATTTGTGTAGCTTTCGGTGATAAGATGATCCAAAAGACTCATTGTAAATCCGGAATATTCATAGTTTTTAATGCACTTATGTTTACTTTAATTCACATAGAGATATAGTGGATTAATAAAATGAGTAGGTTTACTATACCTAGAGATAGGATAGTAAATAGGTTAGAAAATTCCGCTATCACATGTTTGATATCGTTCTTGTACCCACAACAATCTGAAATTCATATCTAGTGGTTATGGTGAAATCGGATGCTCTAAAATATTTATCTGATCGATTTACTGCATTTAGTTTCCAAATTTTGTTTTTAATTTGTTCTCAATTATATTTTGATATGTTAGATAAATTTTAGAATTAATCTATTTTAGTATTTAATTAGTTTATTCATCATCGATCTCTGTGGGACGATATTATTTCTCATCATTATATTACTTGTTCGACACGTTCACTTGCATTTAGAATTTTACGAACAGTCGACGTAATTCAAGAACTAAATTAGACAAACAAAAGTCCTTGGAGTTCAAAAATTCCCAATACCTTCTTGAGGCCCTCCTTGGCCAGTCACATTAGGAGTCAAAAATGGTCCATATTCAACTTAAGAACCGGCTCAGTTGGTTCGGTTCAAAGTTGATCTCGCAAAGAATCATGTAGGTTCTAAGGGAAACCAAGTTCGATTACCAAGTTGAGAGTTGAACTCATATATTCTACCCAAAAATCGAATCAGCCAGGTTGGTCCATGGGTAGAATGATTTTGAATTGGTCGGGACTATTTTCTAACAAAATTTTAGGTTTATTAACATCTATAAAACTCAAAGAAATGAAAAAAAAAATCCATTTAATTCTCCCCATTTAAATTTGTCTAATTGTTGATAATAATACTTATATGTAAAATATTAAAATACGGGTTAGTATAGATATAACTCATTATAATTTGTTACCCGCTTAGTTTACAACCAACAAAAAATAAAATACATATGTTATACAATTAATATAAATAATAAAGTCGTGTTTATGAGATCGTGAATCTCATTTATGAGTTTATGATACTTTTAATATCTGCTCATAGAATATGATTAAGTTTAAAGTAGTATAATTCATCATGGTCATAAAAATTCTAATTAATAATGTATTTTTTACATATCATTTTGAAAACCATTGATGATAAATTCTCCCCCACAGGACATAGTCCCTTGCAAGGCCACTTTGTTCCCTGCCCCACATGGGGGCAAGGGCTGGTGGCAAGGCAAAGTTCCGCCTTGCAGGGCAAGGACGGGGCATGCGTTACTTGGCCCCGCCTCGTTCTAGGCTCATGCCTACTTTTGCCTCTTTTAACCTTTACATTTCCACTAAACTAAAGGAATTGTTTTAAAAAAAAAAAAAAGAAAAAAAGAAAGAAAGAAAGAGATTTGGTTTGGTTTGGTTCAGGTTTCTATATAAGTTCCAAAGGTCTTCTAGAACCATTTTCCCAGTTTGGTTGCTGATTCCAATTTTGGATCCAAACCACTAGACGATGCTTACCCTAATGTGTACAATCAATTCACCTCATTTAAATAGGAGGTATTACGCAAGAGCTTTAGATGCAATTACCAGGTTAATATTGTGCATCTTTCAAGATGACTTTGATATCACAAGTGAACTCCACATGGTTCACTTGAGCAAGATTTCCGGAGTTGATGACTCAGAATAAACGTAAGGCAGGTTAACATCAATCTAGTGAAATAACTCTAAATTCTCAAGAATAGGAAATCTGGTGCAAAGGAGAAATAGAAATAATATTGAAGTAAAGATAACACCAAGGAAAATAAAATATTTATATACACACACCCTAGAGATATCCTACCAAAATTTGATAATAGGTGTCTTCGTTGAAGACAAAATTGGCGTGACTTTCAAAGATTTCATCAAAGATTTCGGATGCCATTTTTCAACTGACCTTTCCTTGAAGGAAAAAAACTCAGCTGGCTGGCATCCTCAAAAAGTCCTTGATTTGATTTTACTTAAAAAATAATACTGTTTCCAATTTGACTATCAATTAAATCGTGAAACGTGCTTCAGTTTGAAGTGATCCATTCGGCATCATACATATTATATGATCAGTACTTCTGTATGTTTTTAGTATTCCCCCTCTGTAGGTTTTTCTTTCGTTGGTACAAACTAAAAATAATGGGAATGCATGCGTGAAAAAAAAAAAAGTACCACAGACTCTGTTTATTTTATGAAAAGTGAATCATTGGAAAAATATTTCTCTAAAAATCATCGTTCGTATTGCTTAAGATAATTAGTCAATAAAAAAATTTCATTATTGCCAAATTGTGGACAGTCAAAGCCTTCATGATTTCTTGCATGTGTAACCAAATGATTTGTATAGGATTTGCAAGAAAAACAAAGCTATCTTGGAAGAGTGTCTTGTTTCTCCATTGCCAAAAGAACCAAATACTCACTCGGAAGGTTATCATCCATTCTTGATGGAATTTCGAACGCCCTTGACCAGCAGAAATTGTTTCGGACCATTGAGTCACATTCATTGAAAAAAATTCATCCAAACATTGTTGTGGGACCAAGTTAGGCCATATCCTACAAACAATTGGGGACCAAATTTGCAAAAGTTTCTTATAAAGTAAATTGTATCCCTCGATTTGACCCATCAGTTTGATAATTAAAGATTGGCGCCAAGGTTGACACAATCTTTTCTTCTCTTCCTTGCTTTACTTCAGAATTGGAACATCCTCAAGACCCGTTGGTCGCTCATCTACGACCATCACCAGAGACTTCAACGTCTGAATCCTCAAATGCTGGTTTGGAACGGGGTTGTGACGCATTGCTTCCTAAAAGAGACCCCCGGCAAGAAAATCCTTCATTAGAGTCATCGTCTGACATTCGAAAACGTTTGATACCAAGCTGTAGCGGAAGATATTCCCTTCCATCCTGATCGTCGTGCGAAGGAGGAAGGGCAGGCAAAGTAGTTTTAGGATTCACAGGTTAATCGATCGTAAAAAGAGCTCCTGCAAGCGAGAAAGGTGACAAGGAAACCCTAGCAGAGCTTTTTTTCTCGTACAATCTTGTTTTCTACACTTGAGTATGCTTTAAACATGATACACATATCATTAACAGTTTTAAGGGGGCAAGCTTTAGAAGCTTTTTATTAGTAATTAAAGGGTGCGTTCATTTGGGGGAAAATTTGTAAAAAAAAAATACCTTTTGGAAAATCATTTTCAGGAAAATGATTAATTTTCTTTATTTGGTGATATGTAATTGAAAACGTTTTCGATGTTTGAATTTCATTTGAAAAATAATTTCAATCTCATGTTTTTATTTATAAAAAAAATCATTTTTTAAATATTTTCTATTTTAGATTTTTTATTTTTATTTATTTTTCTTTCCTTCCTTCCTCCTCTGCCGATTGCTAGGCCTCAGCGACGAATGGCCGTGACAAGGCACTAGCGTTGTCGTTGAGGCCCAACAAGGCCAACCTAGTGGGCCTCGGGTGAGGTCAAACTCACTAGATCCCAGTGAGCTCGCCACGGTGAGGCTGGCGCTTGCTAGCCCATGCTTGTGGCCAATGACTGGCGGAGGAGGAAGGAAAAATAAAAGAAAACTGAAAATTCAAAGGAAAAAAATTTAAAAATGATTTTTTAAATAAAAGAAAAAATAAAAATATTAAAAAAATTGAGATAAACAATTCCAAAAGTATTTTCACCTTCTTAGATTTAGGAATTCCACTTTCCTAATTTTATGCGTAAATATTTTCCTTGATTGAAAAGTTTTTTCGATTAACTAATCATTTTTGGCAAATCAATCAGGTGAAAGTTCAGAAAACTAATTTTTGGAAAACATCTTCTCTCAAACAAACGTACACACCCTAAATACAAAGTTACTCATTTGTTAAGAAACATACTTAAAAACATAAATTGCAAGTTTTCAGTTTGGTTGATCTAACGGTGCTTCTTGCTTCCTTCTAAAATGAAGGGTGGTGGTGATGACCCAAGAATGAAAATCCGCACAGTAGCAACGGAATGACAAAATCACCCCCTCTAATCCGTTGGGCTTTCTTAATTATTCATAGCCCAACTTCTATTCCTCATATACCCCGAGCAGCCCAATAAGAGTGGATCAATTGTCAAAAATGGCCCATGAGCCTAGAGGAGAACTCACTTCGATATTAACACTTAGAGGTGGCAAAAAATGGGTCATGGACCCATTTTTAAACCCATATTTTTCACTTATGGGTCGTATATGGGTCATGAAGAAGTAATGGCCCAATTAAAATGGGTCAAAGTGTTTTAACTTCAATTCTATATGGGTCGAAAATGGGTCACACGTTTTGACCCATTTTCGACCCATTTTCAAAACCTAAAAGTAAAAACATATCTCGACAGACATGCCGGGCTTCGGCATCGTCGGTGATAGTGACCCATTTTCGACCCGCCTCCGCCGCTCGCCTCTCGCCGCTCGCCTCCGCCACTCGCCGCCACGCTCGCCTCGAAGGAGCTTGGGCGAGCCGCAAGCTCATCGGCCTTGGCCGAGCTTGGGCTCGCCTAGATCTGGGCGAGCCACGAGCTCACCGGCCACGACGGAGCTCGGCGAGTCGCGAGCTTGCCGACCGCGACGGAGCTCGGGCTCGCCCGGATTTGGCGAGTCGCGAGCTCGGCGGGCCGCGACGGAACTCGGGCTCGCCTAGATTTGGCAAGCCGCAAGCTCGCCGGCCGTGACAGCTCGGGCTCGCCCGGATGAGCCGAGCCTCGAGCTCACCGACCGCGACGGAGCTCGGCGGCTCGGGCTCGCCCGAACGGGCGGAGCCTTGATCTCGCCGGACCGCGGCTTGGCCGATCCACCGTCGATGGAGTAACAATGGAGAAGAAGGAGGAGGAAAAAGAAAGAAAAGAGAAAAGAAGAAAAGAAGAAAATAAAATAAATAATAATAATAATAATAATAATAATAATAATAATAATAATAATAATAATAATAATAATAATAATAATAATAATTTCAAAAAAATTAAAATAATAGTTGATTATTTTAATGATATTTGGTAGGTAGATATCCATACTAGAGAAGTACTTTTAGCCGAAGCTCGATGTTGTTTAGATTGATAAATAGAAATTCAAAACATCATAATGTAATTTTTAACTTGGTGAACTAAAATCATGAATAAACCAAAATTAAAAACAATTACAATTAAGAAGTTATGCATTCTTGCATTCAAGAAGATTTGTTTTAAACAAATATTATTTTCATGTCAATTATTAGCTCATCAAACTTTTTCTTATTAAGAGTTCTTCAAAAGTATTTTAATTTAAAGGTTTTTCATATTTTTTATTTTATTTACTTTTTAAATTTGGTGTGAATTGTTTATTTAAGTAACTAAATTGAGTTAAATATAAATATGTTTCAATAATATGGGTCGGGTCGGGTATGAGTCGGGTCGAGTATGAGTCATATAATTTACACTACAAGAATATGGGTCAAAACGGGTTAAATGGGTCAAATATGGGTCAACCCATTTTCGACCCGACCCATACCCGATCCGACCCACCCATTTGCCACCTCTATTAACACTCTTTCGTTTTCTTGGGTCACTAGCCCATCGGTCGGGAGTATACTGAAATTTTCATATTATTCACTAAGTTTTCCTCAGTAAATTTTCCAAATTCATTAGCAACTTTTTGTAATGGTTAATATATTTCCCGTATAAAAATAATTTTGAGTATGTCATCCTTTATGAGTTATTTGAGATTTTCTAGCCTTGTAGTAAATTTCAAAAGTTAAAAGTAAAAGTTCATATCAATCATGAATTAATTGCTAAAATTAATAATTTGTTGAAAAATAATAAGTGAATTTCTCAACTTTTTTTAGCAACATCGAGTAGTCAAAAACAAGTTGCATGCCATGTGACAATCTCTCTACAAACTTAAATATGAACATTTTTCTCTTAGGCCTACGGTTGTGTAGAGTGAGATGTCTTGGAAGCTTGCTTGATTACAATGGTTTCAGTGAAAGATGGGTCACTTGGATTATGCGGTGCGTAATGACTATGTCATTCAATGTGAAATTCAATGGGGAGTCTCTTCCTTTTTTCAACCCATCGAGGGGCACTAGATAGGGAGATCCTCTCTCCCCATCTATTTATTTAAGTGGCTAACCGCCTTTATTTCTTGATGGACAAAGCAGTGGAGGATGGGAACATAAGAGGCATTAAGTTGAACAAATTTTACCCAACACTGTCTCACCTATTGTTTGCAGATGATTCCATCTTTTTTTGGATGGAACCATTGTGGAATGTTAGAATGTCTCGCCCACACTTCATCAATATTGTTACGCTTCCAGCCAAGTTATAAATTTAAACAAGTCTAGCATATTTTTCAGTAAGGGATGGCCCCAATTGTTAAGAGACAACATGCCTAGTGAACTAAAAATACCTGAGATTGGCCATACTAGCAAATACTTAGGTATTCCATTGGATTGGGGTGCTTTAAAGAGAAATACGTTTGCCTAGATTTTAGGAAGAGTGAATGCTAAACTAGAGGGTTTGAAAGAGCATTTGATTTCAAAAGTAGGAAAGGAGACTTTAGTAAAAGCTATTGTCCAAGCCCTTCCATAATATGCCATGTTAATCTTTAAAATTCCTATTTTGGTGTGCAAAGCTGTTGAGAAAAAAATTGCCAAATTTTGGTGGAAGAACAACGAATCTAAGATAAGGAATTCATTGGAAGAAATGTGGCATCTTGAAGTTGAAGAAAAACAAGGGTGCTATGGGTTTAGAGATTTTATTTCGGTGAACAAAGTCATGCTCGGAAAACAACCATGGAGATTGCTGCAAAATCTAGACTCTCTTTGGAGCAAGCTCTTCAAGGGAATTTATTTCAACCAAGGAGACTTTTGGCAGGCTAAGTAAGGTTCTCGACCTTCTTAGGGATGGCAGAGTTTGCTACTAGGAAGAGAAGTCATTGCACATTCAATTATGTGGTTGATCGATGATGGAAAAAAAGTGAAAATTAGGAAGGATAGATGGCTTAAATGAGGCCGGATAGGTAGACCAACAAATAGGAATGATCCTATTCTTGTTTCATATTTAATTTTCGCTAAACAGAATAATGGGACATTCATAAAGCTTAACGATCTCTTTGATGAGCATTAGTGTAGGAAATCCTTACCATCCAAGTCAGACCCCTTAGTGCTTAGGACAAATTAGTTTGGACAAAGACTAAATCGGTTGTTACATAGTTAAGAATGGGTACAACCTAACTAGAGAAGATATCGAAAAAAAGAAGAAAAGTGAACAAGCCTCATCCTCTTATTCCCAAAGCACTCTGGAACGCAATATCTGTACTAATGCCATCCCGTCAAAGGAAAATTTGTGGAAAAGGAAGTTATTACCTGACCCGGTATGTTCTATATGCCAGTAGGGAGTTGAAACAGTTCAACATATTTTTCTCCTTTGTCCTTGGAGTGACCTATTTCAATAATCGGGAAATCTCATGTCTTGATGACAAAATTCAACTCGGATGGAATTTGGCAACGACTCTCTAGTGTATCTAGAAATTACGAGACATAGCGGAAATAGTGGAATCGGCTGAGATTTTGTATGCTAATTTCAAGAGATGGAACACCCATAGTACAAAAACAACCTCGGAACAAATGCAGCCGAAGGATCCCTAAAGTTCAATGTTGATGGCTCCTTCATCGAAGGCTCGACAGATGGAGCGATCGCTTGCATCTGTAGAGATCATAAAGGAAATATTATTATTGGGTTTGCTAAACTGGTGAAGGCGTCTTCAGCGGCTCAGTGGAAACCCTACCCATCCACGAAGCTCTCCAGTTCAGTAAGTACAGTAAAGTCTCGCACGAAGTGATCTGTGTTGAATCAGACCGGCTGGATTTGATAAGCACTATGATAAGCAAGTCCACAGATAGCTGCAACTGGGGGTGTCAATGGTTCGGTTCGGTTCGGTTTTTCGATTTTTGGTTTTCAACTTTTTGCATTTGTTTTTTTTTTTTATTTTTTTTCTATTGTTTATATTTTTCATTTCCAAGAAATAAGCTCTTATCGGTTTGTTGGTTCGGTTCGGTTTGGTTAACCGATAAAAACCGAACCGATAACAAAAATTTCGATTTTTAATGAGAACCGAACCGAAAAAACCGAATTTTTCTGTTCGGTTCGGTTTTCGGTTCGGTTTTTGACACCCCTAGCTGCAACCGGGAAGAATGTTTACTTATCTTGGATTGTTTGGAAATATTATAGGCCTATCCACGGTTTACTGTAGCCCATTGTCCTAGGGTTGCAAATAGAGTAGCTGACTGGGCTGCCAAATCTCCTAGACTAGGCCGTCTTCCACAAAACTGGCTTTGTGCGCCACCGCAAGCCCTATGAGCTCTTATGTCTTTGGATTGTCCTTGTTTGGGACCTTTGACATTTCAATAATGAAAGAAAGCTTTTTCGACCAAAAAAAAAAAAAAAAAAAATTCCAGAGGGAAAAGCCACGAAGGTCATCCTCCCCCTTGCTCTTTTTTTCTCACAAAATAAAGGGATAAGGACATTATAGATAATAAAAACGAGAAAATTATTTGCAAAAGTTCTAAACTTATTATATTTTTTTGCCAATTTTAGTTTTAAATATTTCACATTTTGCTAATTGAGTTTTTTTTTTGGTCAGTTGCTAATTGAGTTAATCTAGGTAATTTTGACAAAAAAATCATTGACATAGATCGTTCTTCGTTTTATGTGACACGACCGACATCGACGTGGATATTTTTTAATAATATTTAAATATCTATTTTTCAAAATTTTTCTTTTTTTCCTTTGTCGATCATTGCTAGGCCTCGTCAATGGTTGGCAGCCCCCATAATTGGAGCTAAAAGAGTCCAATTGAAATAACATTTTGGTGTTCTTCTGTCTTTAGATTGTCCTTGTTTGGGACCTTTGACATTTTGATAATGAAAGAAAGCTTTATCGACCAAAAAAAATTCCAGAGGGAAAAGCCACAAAGGTCATCCTCCCACTGCTCTTTTTTTCCAACAAAATAAAGGGATAAGGGCATTATAGATAATAAAAACAGGAAATTATTTGCAAAAGTTCTAAACTTATTATATTTTTTTTGCCTATATTAGTTTTAAATATTTTCACATTTTGCTAATTGAGTTAATTTAGTTAATTTTAGCAAAAAATCACTGACATAGACGTCGACTGTTCTACGTGACATGATTGACATTAACGTGGATAATTTTTAATATATCTAAATATTTTTTTCGAATTTTTTCTTTTTTTTCCACTGTCGGTCATTGCTAAGCCTCGTTGATGGTTGGCAGCCCCCATAATTGGAGCTAAAAGAGTCCAATTGAAATAACATTTTGGAGCTCTTCTGTCTTTAGATTGTCCTTGTTTGGGACCTTTGACATTTTGATAACGAAAGAAAGCTTGCAAGAGTTCTAAACTTTTTACATTTTTTTTTTGTCAATTTTAGTCTTAAATTTTTTCACATTTTGCTAATTGAGTTAGTCTAGCTAATTTTGGCAAAAAATTGCCGACATAGAAGTCGGCTGTCCTACATGACACGGTTAACATTGACGTGAATAATTTCTAATAATATTTAAATATTTTTTAGAAATTTTTCCTTTTTTCCTCTGTCAATCATTGTTGGGCCTTGTTGATGGTTGGTAGCCCCCATAATTGGAGCTAAAAGAGCCCAATTGAAATAACATTTTGGTGCTATTTCAAACGGAGTGGAACCTAAGCAATTGACTGACCAAAAAAAAAAAAAAAAAAAAAAAAAAGAACCTAAGCAATTGGAGTTAAAGTTAGCTTAGCAAAATGGGTAGATGAATAGAGAGATTTTTGTCGGGTTTTCGGCTTCCTTTAAATCGCATGTTGGAATCTGGCCGGAGAAATAAAGGAAATTTTGGAAAATTCGGGGGCTAGGGTAAAGTTTAGAGGTCTCGGGATTAGGAAATCAAAGTTACAATTTCGGACGAAAAATATGCCCTGTTCATGGCTCGGATAATGGCATGTGATGCGCACGTGATATCCGTGATTGCCGATGTTGTTGAGGTCTGTACGACCATGGAGGAGAGAAGCAGAGTTCGAGTGCGGACAACCATGGTCGCGGCTCCGGCAAAGGTCGCAAATGGTCGATGGTGAGCTGTTCGCGGAGCAGAACTTTGGAAGTTAAGGTTCAATTTCTGCATCCACAAACGCGGTCACCTTCCCTGTCGGGTCGAAGCTTCCAAGAATCCAATAGACAATGATGCCAACTCTCTCTCTCTCTGTACCATTTTCTTCTCTTTCCGAAAATCCAAGAACCTACAAAGAAATTACCATGATGCTTCCCCACAATTTAGCATTTAGATTTCTCTCTTTAATGTTTAATTTGGTTCAGTTTGATTCGAGTACTTTTGATAATGCCAATCATCACTGAGTAGGCTCGTGAAATGGGTGAGTTAAGTCGGATGGAAGCTTCCAAGAATCCAATAGGCAATGATGCCGACTCTCTCTCTCTCTCTCTTTCTATGTACCATTTTCTTCTCTTTCTGAAAATCCAAGAACCTACAAAGAAATTACCATGATGCTTCCCCACAATTCAATGTTTAGATTTCTCTCTTTAATGTTTAATTTGGTTCGGTTTGATTCGAGTACTTTTGATGATGCGGATTATCACTGAGTAGGCCTGTTAAATGGGTGGGTGAAGTCGGGTAAAAATAGTTGATCCGAATTGACAAAATTAATCCGTTTTGACCAATTTATTATATCTAATACAAATTCAATTATTCATGTCCTACTCGGACTCAACTCGAACCTGTACCCATACTCGGCAAATACTACTAAAAAAACATCCATATTACCTATTCCACCCACTTAAAGTTTTTAATGTATATATGTAATCTAGATAAAAATTTCATATCATATTTAAAAAGTGAATTAACACAAAGAAAATTTAATAAACTAAGCAAAAACGTAAAATTAAAGTAAAGTGGTGACAGATATCATTGTATTTACGAAATATTGTATTCTATATTTTATGAAATAATAGTTTGCCCATGCCGATTAAGCACTTTTAAAGCAGGAAAGATATTGACGAAATATTATATTCCATAGTTTCAGCACTAATAAAGTGAAATAGCGTTAAACGTCATTGCAAGACATTTCCAAGAACGAAGAAGAACCCTCCCATCGAAAACGAAAACGAGGAGCGAGCGAGCGTGAAGAGAGGATCGAGCCAATTTTAAGAGGGGGACAACATGTGGATGAACCCCACTTTATTGGACTTTATGGTTTAAACTCATCATAATCAATTTCCTAAAATTACGTTAACTCATAAATGGCTCAACTCATCGTATATCGATTTTTTTTTTTTTTTTAAATTCAGATCGCTATGCTGTTTTTTTTTTTTTCTCAACACGTCCTGCAAGGAGGCAAGCTAAAAGTCCGAAAGTGAGCGTTAGAATAAGAATAGAGTAGGATCGATAAAAAAAAATCATATATAATTAAAAAATGGGTCTTTAATCTATATTGGCGATTCTATTTGGACGAACCCACCGCCTCGGGGGGCTATTTTGAGATGGAAACCGGTTCCGAGGGTGAAATTTCGAAAGAACGCCCCACTCGAGGGTTCGTTCTGTAATTTCCCCCCCAAAAAAAAGGGAAGTCGAAGATCGAAAGAAATTTCCTCGGTGGGCTCGGCTACACCTCTGTAAGATCGTCTCTACCATCGTCAATCGCATACGCCTCTCTCTCTCTCTCTCTCTTCTCTCTACTTCTCTTCTCCGATCAAGCAACCGCCTCCGCCGCCTCCGCCGTCCCTCCGCCTCCGCGCGATCCCGATCGATTGATCGGAGCTTGCCCCCACTTCCGAAAGCCATGGTGCACCCGGGCCCGTCGCCGCCGAACCCACAGCTGACGCAGCAGTTCCTCAGCTCCGTCCTCTCGCAGCGCGGCCCCTCGGCGCTGCCGTACGCGGAGGACACCAAGTGGCTGATCCGGCAGCACCTCCTGGCCCTCGTCACCGCCTACCCGTCCCTGGACCCCAAGACGGCGTCCTTCACCCACAACGACGGCCGCACCGTGAACCTCCTCCAGGCCGACGGCACCGTCCCCATGCCCTTCCAGGGCGTGACCTACAACATCCCCGTCGTCATCTGGCTCATGGAGTCCTACCCCCGCCACCCGCCCTGCGTCTACGTCAACCCCACCCGCGACATGGTCATCAAGCGCCCCCACCCCCACGTCAACCCCTCCGGCCTCGTCTCCCTCCCTTACCTCCACAATTGGGTCTACCCCAGCTCCAACCTCGTCGACCTCGTCCGCAATTTGAGCCTCGTCTTCGCCCGCGAGCCCCCGCTCTACTCCCACCGCCGCCCCGCCGCGCCCGCCCCCCAAGCCCCAGCCCTAGCCCCGGGCAAGGGTTCGGCCTCACGCCGAGCCTGGGCTCGGGGAATTACGCGCCGAGGCCCGCGATCCCGCCCCGCTCTTACCCGGCTTCGCCGTATGGGGCGGTCCCCGCGGGCGGGGCGTCGCAGCGGATCCAGACGGAGGATCCGAGCGAGGTTTATAAGAGGAACGCGGTGAATAAGCTCATCGAGACGGTTCACGGGGACATGGCCGCCCTGAGGAAGGCGCGGGAGGGAGAGATGGAGGGGCTGTTCAATGGGCAGGCGGTTCTGAGGCAGAGGGAGGAGGTATTGAACCGGGGAGTGAAAGAGATGCAGGACGAGAAGGAGGCCTTGGAGCAGCAGCTACAGATGGTGTTGATGAACAGCGATGTGCTCGAGGGGTGGCTGAGGGAGAATGCAGGCAAGAAGCCGGGGAGTTTGGAGGCCGAGGACGCGTTCGAGTGCACCGACGCGCTCTCCAAGCAGATGCTCGAGTGCACAGCTGCGGACTTGGCTATAGAAGATGTGATTTACTCGATGGATAAGGCGGCGCAGGAAGGGGCTATCCCATTCGATCAGTACTTGAGGAGTGTGAGGCTGTTGTCCCGCGAACAGTTTTTCCACAGGGCAACGGGGATTAAGGTCCGAGCGGTGCAGATGCAAGCTCAGGTTGCGAGCATGGCTGCCAGGGCACCGCATTATGTGACCTGAAAGGGGTATTCTTTTGGTAACCTCGAATATGGCTTAAGAATTTTGTTTTTTGAAACAATTATATGTACTAGATGGGTGATTACATCAATAATTTGCTGTGAATTATCATTAGATAGTTGATGTGGTACTCTCAGATCGATGTATTTATTGCGTTGCACAAGTGATCTGATGATATATACATTATGGTTTCTGCAATTTATTCTGGTTATTAGACTTTTTGTCTGCAAGGCGACTATTCCCACCATTACTTTATGGGTAGAATATGGTTTTTTGTCCCTAAATTTGACACAACACACTTCAGAAATCTCAACTAACATTTCAGCATTCTCAACTTCAACATTTTTGCAACTTTTTGTTGATGATCTTCTCTTTGGGTTGCATTCTTCATATTCTACATTATGTATCTTCAGATTCCCAATCCAGTTTGTATTGTCAATGAACTGATAGGAAAAAGTATAAGTTCTTGGTGTGGATCATTTTTAGAACAGTGAAGAAGTCTCACAGAATGGCATACAACATCTAGGGAACCTTTGTATGATGACACGTGGAAAGTAGAAATCAAAATTTGAATTTGATGGTCTAAAGTGTAAAGAAAGAAAATGTGGGTCATCTATGTGTGGGTTTTATGCATGTTCAAGGAGCTTCTGCCGAATAAAATTGTAGCTTTGAATGTGCATTTTGGCAGGTTACCATGAATGTTCCATTTTCTTGCCTTTGTCCATTATTTTATTTATCGTTCTCTCTCTACCCAGAACAGAAGGTAAATTAATCAGTTCCATGGGGTATGATGCTTTGCGTTGTCAAAATTGATTCTTATTAGTTCTCCAGGGACTGTCAGCTGTAAAATCTGCAAATCCTGCTGAAACACAGACATCAAACCCTACATTGTAGATATTCCTGTCTCTGTTCTAACTATTGTCTTCTTGAAAGACACGTATCCTTAATCAGTACTTTGTTGTAATTAAAAAAATAGTCATTACTTTTTATATAACTGATTGACAAATCACAAGTTGGAAGTTCAACTTGTTCACTTGTGTGCATTATGATCTGATCATAACATGATTTACTGCATATCCCATTGTATCTGAAGTGATGGGCGTCTGCACAAATCAAAGGTAATTAAGCGGGTGCACTTATCTGTCCTTTAAAATGCTCAGTTGCTGCTCTTGATTTTTCCGTAGTCCTTTCCTTTCTCATTTATCCCCACAGAGGCACCTTTTCTTCTCCCTTAGATTGCCATTTTCTTCCCTTTCTGTGTCAGTGTTCTTTTAAAAGTCCGTCGCCTTTTTCTTTAGTAATTTCCTAGTAGAAGAGACTTTCCAAATGGTTGCATACATTGGACCTATCATAAGTGCGAAACAATTAACCTTTTACATCCACGCTGTCGTCTTTCCTTGCCTATTGAATATACTCAGAAAGATCTGCCTATCTGTTTGTGCTGTTCCTTTCTGGATAGAACGTACTGAGTTTTGCATTAACCAAGCAATATTGGTTTACATCTAGCTATACAAACTTGTCATTACAAATGGATCACTTGCAATGAGTATGCATTAAAATCAAAAACTAGTTTGCTTAAATTTATTGCGAGGACATCTACATTTTGTGTGCTCGTGGATGGTACATATTACATCCATTTTTGCTGAGTTCAGACTTATATAAGTCTTGCACTGTCGAGACTAGTGGAAGCTGATTGGTCTGCTAACTTCTAGTGAAAGATGACTTGAGTTCAATTTATACAGCTCCTGAAACAGTCAAAATGGTGATTGGTGGTTACTAGGAAAAAATCCTTCCGCAATTCTTGCTATTTATTTAATGCCCTTGTGAGATAAATTTGTTGGGAGAGTAACAATAAGAATGCTTGATGCTAAGAAATCATTGAATATTCATATTTGTTAAAGATCCTTTCTGGCACTGCCTGTTTCTGCAGATGCCTTCGCCCTTTTATATCCTTTTTATTTTATTTTTCCTTTTCTCTTTTCCCCAATTGATGTCATTTCATGTGGTTATTAATTTGCTTGCCGCACACTAAGGAGGAATACATTGGGGTTTTTTCTTTGGGAGCTCATTCAAACATGTGTTGTTATTTATGCTAAAAAATCGGTCTTACTGCCTGCATCTGAGATAATTATTAAGATTTGATTTGGTTAGTTTGTTATGGCTATGCCACTATGTATATGGTTGGTTAATTCCTCCTAATTTATCTTCTATACTGCTTTGGGCAATGGGTACTTTTCCCCAGCATTGCAAAGTTCGGCTTCTTTATGGAGATGTCTCAGATGCATGGTGATTCTTATTCATTGTTTTCTTTTTCCTTTTCTCTATTAATTATTCTGTATAAGCTGTACCTTCCTGGGTTTTATCAAGTGAGAAAAGACATCATTATGATGTGCTTCAGTTATTGCTGAACTAGTCATGCTAACTAATGCATAAAATGAGCATAATGTATTTCTGCCTTGTACTTGAATGATATTGGAAGCAGAGCTCTTACAATGATATCAAACAATAACAACAACAACCGAGACTCATCCTACTAATTTAGGCTAGTTGCACAGATCATCTTGCTTGTTGCGCTGTTCAATCTACATTGAGCTCCAACTACTCGAGATTTTAGCTTGACGGTCTCTTTGTTATAAGCCTTTGCCCAGGCATTTTAACATGTATCTTCATTAATTAGCCCTTGTAATATGTTCTTTCCTTCTGTTTTTGGTTGTGAGGTAGCCAGTCCTGATCAATTAATTCGCATGCTCATGGTAATTTTTGTGATTGAAATAGTGGTTCTCAGGGCTATAATATGCGGTCACCTGATTTAAGATATTTTAGTTGGCGTGTTCTACTTTGTTAGTGGTTAGCAGTACTAATTATTAGTGGATGATAATGAGGTCCTCTTGAGAACTCTGTAAATGGTGGAGATTTTGGGTTCTTTAAGATGTAGCCAGTTAGGTAGCCACATCTAAGTGGCATCGACACTGGGGAACTTGAGATGTACTCTGACTTTGGAGAAGTTTGTGCGACATTTTGTCAATGATCTTCTGTTGGGATGATAATTTTCATATGCAAAATATTAGTCATCTTCAGCATCCCAAGCTACTTTCATCTCTATGAACTGGTGGGAGTAATATTGTGTTCTTGATGTGGATCTCTGTTTTCAAAAAGTGAAAGGCTCATGGCCATTGATTGAATTTCGAGACACGTGACGTCAGTTGGAGAGTAGAAATCCCGAATTTGAAGTTGATGGTGTTAAGAACGATAATGTAGTTCTGCTATGTTAGGGAACTATTCGTTAGAGGAGCTTCTTATCCGAATAAAAATATAGTGTAGAATATGCAGTTTGGCGGGTTGTCAGTTTACATACTATAACGCTCATTTTCATACTTTCCTGAGCCATTTTGTTTACCTTATTCTCTACACCAAGTATGCACGGCAAATTATTTGGTTTTTTTCTGTATACTTTTCTTTGTCAATCTCCATTCTTCATAGTTTCCAGGGACATGACGTCTACTGTAAAATCGACAACTCTACTAACATATCATACCCTGTCCTGGAACACTTTCCTGTATCTATCTATTGTCTTCTTAAAGGAAGTGTATATATCAATCAGAACTTTTTTTGTAATAAAAAATCGTCATTACCTTTTAAACAACTGATTGATATATCACTGGCAGAAATTCCACATGTGGACTCATATGTGTTAATTGGTCAGTGACCATGATTTATTACATATCCTGCTGTATTGAAATGACTGTTTTATGCTGTAGTCTGAAGGTAGTAAAGCAGGCTGCACTTGTCTGTCCTTCAAATTGCCAGTTGCCGCTCTTAGCTCTTACATATTCTGCCTCCTTATTTGTCCCCATGTGCGAGCACCTTTATTCTCACTACATCCAAGCTGCTAGTCATTACTTTGCCTATTAAATATACTCAGAAAGACCTGCTTATCTGTTAGTACTGCAGTTCTTTTTTAGGATAAATTTATCGGGGTTTTCATTAAAATTGGTTACGGCTATGTGTACAAACTCATCACTTTAAATGGATTCACTTGTAGAGGGTAGACATTAGGGCGAAAGCTGGTCTGCTTACGATTTAGTTCCAGGATATCTACCTATATTGTACGTGTAGTGATTATAATCTACTCATGGAAATTATTGCCATCTGCACTTCATATGCTGAGTTCAGACTTATGTGAGTCTAGCATTGTCTGAACTGAACTAATGGAAACCCATTGGTTTGTTGTAGGATTTCTTTTTGAGCTTCTGGTGATGCAAATTGTTCCTCATATAAAAGGAACCAATATGGTGACTGCCATAATGTTAAAATACCTCTCTGCGATGCCTGCTTTTGGTTATTGTCCTTGCAAGATAAATCGATATGGGAGTAACAAGAATTCTTGATACGAAGAAATTATTGAGGACCCATTTTATTCTGGCACCGTGCCTTCTCCCCGCAGATGTCATCGGCCTTATATTTCCATCGATCTTTTACTTCACTATCTCCATCTGCTCGTTACTTTTGCTTGGCGCAAGCTTAGGATGAAACTTATCCAGGTTTTCCTTTCAGATGCTATCTTAACATATGTAGTTGAACGTGCTTAAAATCAGTCCAGTCTCAGTGCCTGCAATCTGAGAAATCTTAAGATGTAGAGTTAGAGTTGGTTAGTTCGTGTTGGCCGTTTGTGGGGTTGGTTACTTGCCAGCTGGTAAGTTGTCTTTTCTGCACTAGGTGATGGGTAGTACTGCTCTATGCACTTTGGCTTCTTTAGACAGGTGTTTCAAAATGCATGGTGCTTCCTTTTCATGTTGTTTTTTTTTCAATCCTTTTTGCTTTAAAAATAGTTCTGTGAAGAGACATGGTGTGCCTCGGCTTTTCTTTTCTTTTAGCTAAGACGAAGTGAGAAAAGACAGAATTATGATGTGATTCAATTACTACTAAACTAGTCATACTATGGCACAAAACGTGAATGTGTATGTCGGCTTCGTGCGCGAATCTTATTGGAGAACAGAACCCTCAGAACAATCACAATAGCAATAACATCATCTACAACAATCAAAGACTTGTCCCATGAAGTGAGGCTAGTTCTATGGATCCCTTCGCATTTTGTATCTTCTTCTGAGAGCCCTTAGAAATATGCTTTATTTATTTTTATTTTTTTGGGTCTGTGATCTAGGAAGCCACCATCATTTTATGCCCGTTCTTTGTGGTAGTTTCTGTGGCAGAAATTGGTGGTTCTTAGGCCCTATAAAATGCGGTCAGCTATGGTTTTGTGGATCATGGTCTAAAGTATAATGCTGACCCTTGATGAACTCATAGGATACCACATATCTGCAATCAAACGTCTTATATAGACCTGTTCTCTACTAAAGTACCATTTGTTTTTTAGATTTAAGAAAATTATCGCTAATGCAATATCCAAGCAAAGCCTAAAAAACTATCGGAATTTTAATAATTATTACAAAATGGTATGTCAATGGACGTGCTAATATCTGTTTGAGTATTTTTTTTTCCCTTCACATTGATTATAGAATTTCTAATCCCTGTTTTAAGAAGAAACTCCGTATAGTAATTCTTCGGCCCATCTATTTATATTAACTACATCAGCAAAAGGGTCATTATAAATAAAAGAAATTTTAACTTTTCAAATCAGTAATTATACGTGCGTATGACGGCATGGGAAAGTCAGTGCTTGGAAAAATGATATACGTTTAACACTCGATTTCGGCCCTCGTTAATAATATCCAGTTGAAACTTATTAAACATCTCTTCTGACGAAGGATCTTGATCAATGTAAAAGTTTGTCATTGAACATCAATTGGCTTGCTAGTCAACAGACATTTGAAAGGACACTTTGGTTTGAAAGCCATGAATTTCGGCACGCTTTCCCTCATCATGGGCAATCGGCACGTAGGCTCAATTTGCTGGCCGAGCCACTTGATTCGGAAACATTCATCCAGGTTGTCAACAACACCCAATTAGCTGAAATTCGATCTCAAGAAATCACACCTTTAAATCTTGGCCATTCAATCTCGACGGTATCGAACGATTTGTAATTTTTCTATAAAATGACATATTCGTAGAGTAAAAGTCACTAGCTTCGCAACACATTGATTGTCTTCACTTGATTGCAGTAACACATCCATTGTATTAATTAGATCTAAAACAAAATCCCAAATGACCTATTAAAGTAAAAAAATTGTTATATCTCCTTATTAGTTGATGAATAAAAGGGAATTACAATAAGACAAAATACAAGTGTTTTGTTTAGATAAACTCCTGAAACTCAATGAGATTTAAGGAGGTTAATGAACTTAAATCAAGATAAGGATGAGCCACCCATGCCACGAGTCAATTGCTTTCACTTGATGTTGACTTTTTTGACAATCGTTCCGAGTCCATTCGAAATAGTTGTTAAATTATGTTTCAATCCAATTTAAGAAATTGTGATTTTCTAAGTTTTGCTTCAAGAGTTTTTCTTGAATGCTAGGCACCACAAGCTTCCCAGCGACACGAAAATGACCCAAATTTGAATCGAAATGATAGACATTTGAATATGAAGTTTTTTTAGACAAACTCCAATGGACAAATCAACTAAAACGATCGCTAATCAACCAATCATGCGTAGTCACTAACATAAAAACTGTAAT
The DNA here is from genome assembly GCA_014182565.1 of Eucalyptus marginata. NCBI lineage: Eukaryota > Viridiplantae > Streptophyta > Magnoliopsida > Myrtales > Myrtaceae > Eucalyptus > Eucalyptus marginata. Next base: position 20,661,708 of record CM024588.1, on the reverse strand, counting down.
AAGCCTCGCACTTCGCCACATTCTGCATAGTAGAATATTCGAACTAATGGTTTTCGTGTTTAAATATGTTTATAAGTTATGAGTGAACAGCGGTTATTATGCTGAATTGAAACTAAGTTTAGTCAATTGATAAACGGTTTTATACTAAATCTAAATTAGAAAATGTATGTTGAATAAACTCTGAGCATGATGGATTCAAAACCAATTTCTTAGCACAAAACAAGAATAGATATTGACATGGGCACGATGACAGAACAAGAAATCCCACTCGAGGTCAAGCGACCCAATCCCGTGAACTCCAAGTGGTCTATTGCTAGGGTATTGCTGAGGCTGCATGACTAGGGAACCTGAGGTTGGACCCTCAACATGCTAGATCTAGCTAGTCTTGACTGACCCTGTGCGAGCTAGATCTAGCGTCAAGTAACCCTCGGCGAAGCTTGCTAGTGTTACACGACCCTTGACGAGCTAGATCCGACGTCAAGCAACCCTCAGTGAAGCTTTCCACCATCGAGCGACCCTTCGTGACGCTTGCCAGCAACGTATGCCTGTTGGCGAAGATTTGCCGGTGTCTCCTGAGCCCTGACTTCGTCTGCGAAGCTCCTCAGCCACTGCAAGTTCATGAAAATCCATAAACTTTCATTGGAAGAAAAATATCTAGTGAGACAGTTAAAATAGGAATATTAATGTTCTAGTGAGGGCAAAATTCATGAAGAAAACTTGTTCAAACCCCTTGAACCTGCATTCCAGAAATGGTAAAACTCAAACCATTTTTTTTTTTTTTTTTGACAAAACGTTTTTAAGCAAAAGTTTGTACCAAGGCCTTTGAAATGGTAGTATCAAACGACAAAACTTTGGTTTAAGTGGGTTCGGAGGCTCAAAATTGCTTGGAAATGTTCTCTCAAATGCATTCTAATTGGGTTTATCAAATCATTGGAAATTTTTTTATATGGTACTTAAACGGCCTGGCTAACTTAGACGACCACTTAACATTTGTTAACTTATCTCATAAATCTACTTATCATATGAGTCTGAGTATCTCTAACATTACCCAATGCAAAAATGTCAATATGTGCGTGTTTGTTTGTAAGATAAGCTCATAAAACTATTTCATGTTACAAAACCCATAACTATAGACAAATGGGGCAGTTCTGGGACTCAGGGTCTGACAAACGCTACCAACGAACGGCCTGGAATATTGGGCAGCCAAAAAACATGTACCACTAGCCAATATTTCCACAGTTATTTATTAGCATAAGAGTCTTTGTATTAACATAATAGTCTTTAGGTTACTGTAAGAATAATAATTTATTGTAAGTCATAAATTTTTTAAAAAAAAAAATCCTACAATAATTTATAATTTTTGATTTTTGATTTTATTTATTCAAAATAGATCGTCAGATTAAAAACTATTATATAATTATTTCTCATTTCCACAACTTTTTGGCTGTTCCTCCGAATGAAAAAAAATCTTTAAAGGCATTAGTAACTAGGCAATATTGAGCAAAAAAGAGCTGTCGTGATCAGCACAACCAAACACAGCACGACTGAAATCGATTCGCCATGGAGCCCAAGCATCAATTAAGAGCTAAAGTACGGAACTATCATTATCTACTAGAATGTCTTTTAGTCCTAACAAAGTGAGACCCGACAATGTGGAGGTCAAGTTCCAAAGTCTTCATCACGTGTCCGGCATAGTCAAAGAGATCCTTGGCGTTTGGATGGATCTCTTTGTACTTTGTGCCCCTTAAGTCCAAGAAACCTGGTCCCTTGTCGGGACCGCATGCAAAATCTTAAATTAATATGTCTGTGCCACTAAAAATTTTAAATCGATATATTTATAATAAATTTATTTTTTATTAACTTTCATTAAATTAAATTAATATTATGAAAAATTATAAATTAATATGGAGGATAAAACTTTGAAATAGTACATCTGTTAAATGTCACATGATATTCAACTCAATAATTTCACTGGTAAAATTTAATAAAAATGAGACCTATTAAACGGATGAGTTAGGTCGGGTTTGGGTCGGATCATTTATGATCTGACAAACCTGTTTATAACTCATTTATCGTAGTGCAAATTTTTTTATCTATACCCAACCTAACCTATAGTTGAATCATATCCAACCCATTTAACTAAACTTAAGAAATCTTATTTCTTATGATTTTTTTAAAATGGTATTGCTAAAATAATTTTATACAATACATATTTAATGGACAATTTTTAAAAAATCGATTTTTTAATTATTTTATTTTAAAAAATTGAATTTTTAATTATTTTTATTTTTAAAAATAATTTTAATTATTTTATTTTTTAAGAATATAATTTTTCTTTTTTCTTTTTCTTCTTCTTTAGCCAATTGACGACCATGATGACTATGATGACAAGCTTCGCGATCGGCCATAGGCGAGCTTGAGGCTTGAGGCTTGAGGCTTGAGCCTCGCCCGACATTGGCGAGCTCGAGGCTTGAGGCTCGAGCCTTGCCCAACATCGGCGGAAGGGAAGGAGAAAGAAAAAAGGAAAGAAAATTGAAATATAAAAAATAATTATAATTTCGATTTTTATAAAAATTATTTGGGTTAATACTTGGCCGGTCGCCAAAAACTATTTTTTTGACCATGAAAAGCCCAAAACCTAACCCGTGATAAATTTACCGTGACAAATTTACCTCAAACTAATTTATTCGACCGCCAAAAAACTCCAAACTTGTAAATTTGTGACAAATAGAAATTGAAAAAAAAAAATTACAAAAATTGTAAATTGTGACAAACGAATGTAAAATCTCAAATTTGAAAAATCAATTGGAAAGGAAAATTGAAATATAAAAATCATTATAATTTTGATTTTTATAAAAATTATTTTAATAAATTTTAAGAGGGAAGTGAGAGATTATGAGACTTTAATTGAAAATGGGTTTTGAGTCCAATCCATTTAAGACCCATTTATCTCAAACCTTCAATTTTTAAACCCATTTAATTAGTTTCTTTAAAAAATAAGTGACTCATACATAACCCATCCATAATTTAAATAGGTCATATATGGGTCTAAGACCCATTTTATCAACTCTAATGAAAACTAACAAAAGCATTTTTAGTGGTTCAAAAATTAATTTCAGATAAACTTAACATATGTTAACTCTAAAAAAATTTACAAATTGCAAGTGACGATGGGAAAATAGCCCCATTCTTGAGGGTGACGGACTCTTTTGTTCTCTCCCCCATGCCAAACAAGAGAGGGGACAACAACGTGGATCGTTCTTGAACGAGTCAAGAAGAATAAATTTGATATTGGCCCAATAAGAAAATTCAATTTGACCACCTCATTTTACACAACTTGCCAAATTGTTTGTTGTTTTCTCTGTACATAAAATTCTTGGAAATCATTCTTGAATGAGTCAAGAAGAATAAATTTGATAGCGACCAATAAGAAAATTCAATTTGACCACCTGATTTTACACAACTTGCTAAATTGTTCATTGTTTTTGTTGAAATATAATATGCGGAAACATGATCTTGCAATTTACGTCAACGCGCAAACTCCAGAGAAATAAATGAGAAATAATAAGAACACCAAAAATTTACGTGGTTCGGTCCGAGTATCGGTACCTATGTCCACGGGGAGGGCCAGCAGTAAATAATCTACTATAATCGATAATCGAGTTCTGATCGTTCATACGCCGAGTGTGTTTCCACACCTAAATTTAACCCCAAACCCAAAGTGTTTATAAATAAATAACTTAGACATAAACTTACGGCATAAAATCACCGAGCATTCAAGCTCAAAGTAAAACACTCTACGTACACCAAAATCAAGAACTCTAGCATTTGTCTTTGATCCATGTACATATGGCTTGGTGTTTTTGTTCAAAGGCTTCATGCGGCTTCTTGTGGCTCTCAAGTCTTGCGGCTCCACACGTTTTTTTTTTCTTCGTGCGGCTGCTACTCTTACGTGTGGCTCCTTACGTTGATAAAATAAACCTAGCCTTATATTGTGTGCCCAAAGTCAAAACTTTGACTTTAGGCCCCACCATGGGTTCTTTTCTTCGACATAGATTCGCTCCTTTTGCAGATAAGGGAAAGAAAACCTTCCTTTTTCTTCTTTTTTCTTTTATCTCATATATTTCATCTTTTTGGCTTGTATTGATATTTTGCGCGTCCAAAAGTATGTCCAAAAGAAGAAAGATTTCTTCATCCGATTTGTAATCCACTTGGGAAAATCTTCCTCAATAAAATTCGATTTAACAAATCGTTCTCTAAATTCACACTTGAGACATTAATTTAACAATTTTCTTTATACATAAAATTCTTGGAGTCCACATGGAGCATCGGGTTTTTCCCTGCCTAAAAAGCATCTAAATTATGTGAGTTCTAATCCATGCCCATCGAATTTTGACATATCCTAAGTAGATTCACATAATATAATAAATGTGATCCACTGTGTTCACTTGAATCAGGCGGACTCAATCATGATTTAATTGAAATATGACGTGATAGCCAATCACATAAACAGAGAAGCCACTATAAATACGCATGTCATCTAAGCCCTAAACACAGACTCTCCCAGGATGCTTCCCACAATGCTTCGTTTCAGTCTAAACACAGAGTCTCCCACAATGCTTCCCACAATGCTTCGTTTCAGTCTAAACACAGAGTCTCCCACAATGCTTCGTTTCAGTCCTTTTGCCTTCATCCTACCTTGTCTTCTCTTTCTGTTCATGCTCATCAAAATTTTCAGAGCAAAACGTTCCAATGCTTTAAAGTTACCCCCGGGGCCAAAGAAACTGCCCCTTATCGGAAATTTGCCCCAGTTGATAAGTCCCGAGTTGCCACACCATCATCTGAATAACCTAGCAAAAACCTACGGTCCGATTTATCACCTCAAGGTCGGCGAGCTCATGCTGGTCGTTCTTACGACTCCTGAAATTGCCGAAGAGGTCCTAAAGACGCACGAGATCAACTTTGCTCAGAAGCCACTATTCCCGTCTTTAGAGATGATGTTCGACCCATGCTCAAGCTTCATGTATGCGCCTTACGGAGAACAATGGAGGCAGCTTCGCAAGATTTGTGTCTTGGAACTTCTCAGCGTCAAACGCGTTCGGTCTTTCCAATCAATAAGAGAAGATGAGATGAGTAATCTGGTTCAGTTCGTGCGCTCGTCGCAGGGTTGCCCTCTCAATCTTTCCAACAATATCTCTTCATGCTTAAATGCCATAATATCCAAAGCAGCATTTGGTGAAAGCTACAAGTGCCAGGAGTACCTTTCAGCTCTTAAAGACGCAATCGAGCAGGTCGGCGGGTTAAGTGTTGTGGATGTTTTCCCATCCCTCAAAATCCTTCGTTACATTAGTGGGAGGAAATGGAGGCTAGACAGTGTTCGGCGAAGATGTGATCAAATCTCAAATCATATCCTCAATGATCATAAGAGGCAGAGAGAAAACTTAAGAACCCAGGAAGATAGCTTTGTCAAGGAAGATTTTGTCGATGTACTTTTACGGATTCAAGAGTCAAACGAACTTGGGTTTCATCTTACCGACGACCACATTAAAACTATCATCCTGGTATGTTTAGATCCTATAGCTATGCTAGTAGATTTGGTAATACATGTTTCAAAGCTATAACACCATAAAGTCGGTTGTTGCTATTTTTTACCAGTTGCTATAAAGTGCTGTGGTGATAGGTTTTAGTCAAACACCTTAAAAAAACCGTAGTACTTCTATTCACGGTTCAAATCACTGTAGAAAGAAATGTATCGAGCACCTTCGAAGTCCTTTCAGCGTTATTTGAAAAGTCTGGCTCATTAGATTGGACCTACCAAAGCAAAATTCTCCTTTTCTTAAGCTAAATTCATGTTTCTATTGCGTTTGCACCTTTTTAGGAATTCTATGGTGGTGGAACCGATACTTCATCAGTGACAGCAGAATGGGCAATGTCGGAACTGCTCAAGAACCCACAAGCGATGGCAAAAGCGCAGGCTGAGGTACGCATGGCATTGAAAGGAAAGGATCGAGTGCAAGAATCGGATCTCGAGGATCTTAAGTACTTAAAATCAGTGATCAAAGAGACTCTTAGGTTACACCCTCCAGTACCATTAGTCCCCAGAGAAGCAAGGAAGGCATGCAAGATCAGGGGCTACGATATACCTGCGAAATCGAGGGTGCTTATTCATGCCGGGGCATTTGGAAGGGATCCAAATCATTGGGAAGACCCAGAAAAATTTGTGCCGGAGAGGTTTCTTGAATCATCAGTAGACTTTATCGGGACACATTACCATTTCGTTCCATTTGGGTTTGGCAGGAGGGTGTGTCCGGGCATCGCATTTGCTGCGGCAAATATTGAGCTCTTACTAGCACTTTTGCTGTACCATTTCGACTGGGCACTTCCAAATGGCCAAACTCCTGAAGAACTTGACATGACTGAGGCTTTCGCGGCCACTGTCACGAGAAAGAGCGATCTTTATGTGGTTGCCACCCCTCATCGTCATGGCCATGCCTGATAAAGACGACTTGTTGGTTTGGGTGGCCATTCTTATCGTTCCATCTTGGTCAAGCCAATAGTCTATTTCATCCCGCGTGGTTGCTAAGAAACTAGTCTTTGGACAGAGGTTAAAACTTGTCAAATTGTGTTAAGTCTCGGCTTTTATCGTATTAGCAGTCATATACCAAAACTTTGAATTTCTGTGTCAGTTTTTAGTCTGTTTTCCCTCTAATAATGCAAGAAATTGCTTTCCTTTGCTTATGGTAGATGGTTGACATTGCTTCTTTGTCCGAAATAATCTCTTTCCGATGAATTACATGGTGCTCAGCGACGTCAATGAGACCATAACGCTAGTTGAAATTTATACTACAATTATAGAACCATAAATAGTGTGACGTGCACCACATTATGTAATTGTCAATATTGAAAACCAGCTTGGTTATCGTCATTGATGCCTACGAAATTTCATTTATTTTGGACACCTAGATCCCCTGGAGTGCCAAAAGTTGGCACAAAGGGACACTTAAGTGTCAAAAGTTATGAAACCTCATTTTAAAAATAAAAATTATTATAAAAATATCATTTATTCATTTTTATTTTAAATTTTAAATTTTTATTATAAATATTATTTTTATTTTTAATAAATAAATTTAATCGAAATAAATTTATTTATTAAAAATAAATTTAATTAAATATCATATTATTAAAAATAAAAATAAATATATTCATTTTATTCATTTAAAAATAAAAATAAATTTATTAAAATAAATTAAAATAAATTAAAAATAAATTAAAAATAAATAAATTATTTTATTTATCATTTTATTTTTAGTTTATTAAAAATAAATTTATTAAATTTATTAAAAATAATTTATTTATGATAAATAAAAATAAATTATTTTTATAAAAAATAAATTTAATAAATTTATTTTTATTTGTCTTGAGTGTTTTGCCAAATAAATTTATTTTTATTTTTATTCATTTTAAAATAAATTTATTCGTAAAATAAAATAAAATAAAATAAAATAAATTTATTTTTAAGGATATTTTTATTTTAAAATAAAATGATATTCTTATTTTATTTTTTTCTTTATTTTTTTTGTTAATAAATCATTTTTATTTTTATTTTTTATATTAAAGGTCGCCGGTCGTCACCGTCGCCATTCGAAAGGAAGAAATTTTGTGTCGTTATCAAACGGTTATTTTTGCTTAAACTCTTTCTAAATAAAATAAAAAATCTATTTACGTTACTAAACTATTTCAAAAAAATTTTTTCACGCACTTTAAGTCAAAATCGGAGAGAAATTGATCACACAAGTACCACTCCAGCCAAAACGCTGACATGTCAATTTTCTGACAAAGCAAGTGCATAACGATATCATTTTGGTGCCGACGTTGTTTTAATATAAAAATTAATTAAATTTAATTTAAAACTAATTTTATTTAAAATATTTAAAAATAAAAATAAAAATAATTAAAAAAAATATTAAAAAAGGAAGCCCTCGCCCCGCCGCCGCCGCCTCCCGTTGCCGCCGGGAAGGGCTAGCGATGGAGGGGGAGGGTTAGCCGAGGTCGCGGGGCCACAGGCTAGGGGCGGCGACCTCGGCCGATCGGGGTGAGGGACCGCGAGCCCGCCCGATTTGGGCGAGAGTTGCGGCCCTCGCCGTCGGTCGGCTGGGTCGCCGGCCCCTAGCTAGGGCCCGGTGACCTTGGCTGACCCTCCCCCTCTGTCGCCGGCCCCGCCCTTAACCACCTCCCCTTTTTTTTTTTTTTAAAAAAAAAAATTAATTTTTTTAATATTTTAATATTTAAATGTTTTAAATAAATTTAGTTTTAAATTAAATTAAAATAAATTTTTTACCACGTCGCACCAAAACGACGTCGTTTTTGCATTGTCTGGTTACGTCAGCGTGCAAAACAATGCCGTTTTACACTTGCTTCGTTAGAAAATTGACATGTCAGCGTTTTGGTTAAATTTTGGCCGAAGTGGCACTTAAGTGATCAATTTCTTTCCGATTTTGGCATTTAAGTGTCACTTTCGTAACTTTTGGCATTTAAGTGTCCATTTGTGCCAACTTTTGGCACTTGAAGAGATTTTTTGACATTTATTTTGAATTGAAAAAAAATTAACATATTTTTTAGAGTCTTTACGGAAAGAAATATCAAAATGTCTCAACATGTTTAACTTTTTTACGTCATTATTTCAAGTTATTTCAACATATTCCTATAATGCCGCAAGATCATCCCACCAATAGCAGGAAAAAAACACATTTATCTTGATGTAGTAAATAAATGATTTGATAACCTTAAGGCTGCGTTTGGCAACCGGGATAAAATTTGGGATAGAATATGATTTATCATATCCTACGTTTGGTGCTCACTCAGGATAGAATAAAGTAGGATATATGGGGGATATAGACGGGATAAAATTATCCCATGGGGAATGTAGGATAAAGATAAAGGTGGATAGGATTTCTAATATCCATAATAGGAAAGTTAATTATTCTCGAATAAAAATTTATTAAATTAACAAAATTGAAATTATATTCCAATATAAATAATATTTGAATTCTAATTTAAGAAATTAAAATTAAAAAAAAAAAAAAATTATTTTGAATTAATCTTATTTTAATTTATATATTCAACTTTAATTCTATCTTATAATAAACATTCAATCTATATATTAAATATTTATATTATTATATATTTTAGGTATTTTAGTACAGTTTGCTATTTAATAAAATTTTATTAAAGAATGATGAAAGGGGAAAAAATAAATAATAAAGAAAATAATATAAAAAAGAGGAAAAATAAAATAAAAACAAATTAAGGAATAGTGTTACGAGAGATTTTCACCATCTCCGTTTATGAACATTTAGGTTCATTTATAATGATATGCCGTTTATATTTAAAAAAAAAAGTGCATAATATGATGTGAATATATCCGACTTTAATATTGCGATTCACCAAATAATTAACAGAATATAAGAAAATCCTAGGATTTCATATTCTATCCTATCCAGTCCTATCTCGATTAGAAATCCAGACAACTAAATATAACCTAAGGGGTTACTCAAGTGGTTAGCATGTTCATCCTTCTCGCTCAAGGCTTATGTTCGAATACCTACACTGAGTATAGACTTATATATATTTGCTAATTACCTAGCATGTATATGTGTGGGATGGCGAGGATTGGACTGTCATACACAATGAGAATTGGTTGGTTGGTCAACCTAGTAACATCAAAAGGATAAACAAGATTTGATACTTTTTCATCGTCACAAAATTGAGCCTTTGAGGCGACCAAGGGATCAATTTGTTACAAGAGTACTGACAGAGAAGATATTTTTATTTTCTAAATAGCAATAAATTTTTATCTGAAAAAAAAAACCATAAAAGAATTATATTAAAGTCAAAATGAGTGAACCCACTCATATAAGCCGCCTGGAAAATTCAAAAGTAGGTTCATCATGTCATGAGTGAACCCAGTCATATAAGCCGCCTGGAAAATTCAAAAGTAGGTTCATCATTTCATAACGACTATCGTTTTCGAACATATTCTCCGGAGATTTTATTTCCGCTGATCGTTTGAGGACAAGTACTACGGGTCTTGAGGGGTTTCAATCCGCAAATCTATCGGCAATTAAAGCTGGTCGATAGATTAGCTTTTGAGCACCGCATCTCTTCTTGAAGGCCTCCAAACTCTCATGTATTCTTTTTCCTTGTGCTCTTAGATTTATCCAATTTATAAGACTTAGGTTTTTTCCTCATTAAATTATGTTTTGAATTTTAGCCTATGTGAGAAATCTCAAGAAATTCACTTTCCAATTTGGATTGGAATCTCCAATTATCTAACAAAGGGGGCACACAAATTTTGGGATTTTTAGTTTCTTTAGTGAGATAAGAATACTATAGGTGTCATGACTTTTATATAACACTTATTTGATTTTGTTAAAATCACAATTGACTATTTTAAAAGCTTAAGTTGTTTAATGAATCCGTGATTTATTATTTAAATATTCTAATACTAACCCCCACACTTAGTCTGGTCTTTTGCCTAGTATTAAGCATGAAAATTTAATTGGAGAGGCAAATTTGGCAAATGGGGCATAGAAAAATTTGAACTCAAGACCATTAAGTTTGATACCATATTTTAAAAGTTTAAGTCATTAAATGAAGACGTAGGTTATTATTTAAATATTTTAATAATAACTTTATTTTTGACCGTTTGAGTGTCATAACATCTTAAAAACATTCACTTCAATGTCATAATTTTCAATCAATTACTTAAGTGCATAAATATTTTTAAAACATTTGCCCAAGTGCTAAAAAACCAACATGACATAACACTTGTGATGCAAGTTTTAAAAAAGTTATGACAAATTGAAATAATCAATTAAAATGTTATATGACACTCAAATAAACGCCGTATATAAGTTATGATACTAGAATGATCGAAAAAAATTATAGTATTCAAACGAGTATTGTACGAAAATTATAGCACCGATGATGTCGTCTTTCCTTCTTTAGTCTTTGAAAATTATGTGTTTGTTTTTTATTGTTGGAGATATTTATCCTAGCTTTGACCGAAAGTTCAATATTTTGGCCGTACAAAAGAAAAGGCGCGTGGGGCCAACTAAAAGTCAGAGAAGAAAACAAAAGGCAAGTGTTTTGTCCTTTTGTTTTCTCTTGCCTGCGGGAGCCGCACGGCTAAGGAGTCCTCTTTGACGCACGGAGGGGAATATTGAACGCGATAGATTTTGTGCTATAAATTTTACAGTCAATCAAGTTATTTATTTGTAAACATGAGATTTGAATATAATATAAATATGAGAAATATTCGAATATATGAGCAATTATAATTTTGATTTTTCAATTATAATGAATTAATTACTATCGACTTTTTTTATAAACGTAAATATTGACACTCAAACCTAAGTATATAAATCTTAGGTATCATTTATTTTTGTTCATTTATTTCTTTAATGATTTTGCATTGACTTAAATTGTAAGATCCGATAATTTTATGCATTAACAAAAGTGTATTGCTCTCTTAATTTCTCCATGGGTCTCACTATCTTTTATACCTGAAACAACTCTTATTCAAGTTCGAAAGTCTTTTGGCTGCTTCCTTCACTTGGAGTTCAATGTACGTTTTCCTCTTGCGTACTTTACCACTTAAATTTGTCTTCCTAGATCTTTCACTATCTTTTCTTATTGAAGGAGCAAATTGTAAGCCTTCTTTGTGCTTCTTGGCCAAGGCTTTGGTGGCTCAGCAAAGAAAGTTTGCCGAGACGAACTATTAAGCTATCATCGTCATATCTAAATTATCAAAGGTTTAGTTCTCAAAATTACACCTATCACAAATTTGGTAGCTTTGTTGGAGCAATTAACAACTGTTCTCTAATTACCGTTTCCATAAAAAGTGAGAATCCCCGAATTCTCTTTCAAAGAGCATGAACTACAATCTTGTCTCTTATATCTGTTCGGGATAATGAGAACTTCTAGGACTTCTTCAGCATTACCCGCAAGAGTGGCTTCACATAATTCTTATGGAGCATTTGGATTATAAGCTCCCGCTTTTGGTGACATAGGGATTAATGTAACACATTTATATATCCTTAAGCACTGGGACCAGCTATAGGTCTTGATGGATTATGCCTTGGAAAAAATTGTGGTTTGGATCTGTGGATAATCAGGTGTATATAAGTCCTCTTCCTTGTCAGAAGCTCATTAAATGTTCGATCATCAAGATGTATTGGAATACGTGCAGTTAGTCGCAAAGACTGTCTTAGAGCTTGGGCTAAATTATTGGTATCATTACTGCTAAGATCAGCCGCCCTTTTCGCACGTTCAAGGATAAATGGTCCAACCATTTCCAGCCCCATACCTTGGACGTCAAGAGCTTGACTCGTAGCTCTCTTAGGCTGTTTTCTTCTTCTTAATATCCTCTCTCAATGGAATCAAGCCTTTCAAGGACTAATATGGCCACCTCTTTTGCAAGAATATCTCTCCCTTCTGGGGAACCAAGTTGTTCTCAACTTTAGCAAAAGACTTTGTTAAAAGAATGTGGACTTCACTCGCAACCCATTAAGTGAGTAATAATGCAAAGGTGAAGATATATTCGGTTTTCTATCAGTTGTTTTTATTTATAAAGTATATTCATGTATGTTTTTGTAAAAAAAATAATGAAAACACCAAGATTTTTCAAGAAAAGATGGCCTAAATGGCAAGATTGTTATTATTTTAAGCTTCAAAGGGAAAGTTAATAATTAAAACATAGCTCTTGAATGGGAACTAGCTTCATGACACAACAAGTTCATGTTATATTTGATAAGAGTAGTAAAGTTTGTGTATGTTTGTGAGATTAGTTCTCAACCCGTTTTAGGCCCATTATATTGTAGGAGTGTGCAAAAGAATCAGTACCCGCCCGAAACCAGACCAAAACCGCCTGGAACCGATGGTTCTTAAGGGAACTGGTTCGGTTTCCGGTTCTAATTTATGGGTTCGGTGAGTATCGATCTGGTTCCCGGTTCCATGGGCGGATCTCGCCCGCCCGCCCGCCCACCTAGACCGGACTGGTTATATTATAATAATATATTAATTTTTAATATTAAAAAAATTCGAAATTAGCAAATAAAAAATTTAGGACTCCAATCACCATCTTGTCTCAATTCACTACTCTCCTACTCCATCTCATATCTCTTAGTTCAAAATCTCCCCGAGCTCCCTCTTTCTCTCCAATTCACCTCTGGATCTACTCATCTCCCTTCGAGTCCTAGTCTGAACTCGGCGAAACAGTGAATTGATTCTCTTTTCCTCCCTTGAACTTGAACTCTCTCTCCACGTCATTGCCATCCTCGTTGCCACCTCCGCATTCATTGTCACTATCGTTCTCTTCGTTGTTGGGCTCATCCCGCTTCTACCTCCCCTCTTCCTCCTCCCCCTCCTCAGGCCTCTCCCCATCGTCCTTATTTCCGGGGACAAGGGCGGATGATAATGAGGTCCTCTTGAGAACTTTGTAAATGTTGGAGATTTTGGGTTCTTTAAGATGTAGCCAGTTAGGTAGCCACATCTAAGTGGCATGGACACTGGGGAACTTGAGATGTACTCTGACTTTGGAGAAGTTTGTGCAACATTTTGTCAATGATTTTCTGCTGGGATGATAATTTTCATATGCAAAATTTTAGTCATCTTCAGCATCCCAAGCTACTATTCAAATCTACGAACTGGTGGGAGTAATATTGTGTTCTTGATGCGGATCTCTCTTTCCGAAAAGTGAAAGGCGCATGGCCATTGATTGAATTTTCGAGACACGTGACATCAGTCGGAGAGTAGAAATCCCGAATTTGAAGTTGATGGTGTTAAGTGTTAAGAACGATAATGTAGTTCTGCTATGTTAGGGAACTATTTGTTAGAGGAGCTTCTTATCCGAATAAAAATATAGTGTAGAATATGCATTTTGGCGGGTTGTCAGTTTACATACTATAACGCTCATTTTCATACTTTCCTGAGCCATTTTGTTTACCTTATTCTCTACACCAAGTATGCACGGCAAATTATTTGGTTTTTTTCTGGGGTATACTTTTCTTTGTCAATCTCCATTCTTCATAGTTTCTAGGGACATGACGTCTACTGTAAAATCGACAACCCTACTAACATATCATACCCCGTCCTGGAACACTTTCCTGTATCTATCTATTGTCTTCTTAAAGGAAGGGTATATATATCAATCAGAACTTTTTTTGTAATAAAAAATCGTCATTACCTTTTAAACAACTGATTGATATATCACCGGCAGAAATTCCACATGTGGACTCATATGTGTTAATTGGTCAGTGACCATGATTTATTACATATCCTGCTGTATTGAAATGACTATTTTATGCTGTAGTCTGAAGGTAGTAAAGCAGGCTGCACTTGGCTGGCCTTCAAATTGCTCAGTTGCCGCTCTTAGCTCTTACATATTCTGCCTCCTTATTTGTCCCCATGGGCAAGCACCTTTATTCTTACTACATCCAAGCTGCTAGTCATTACCTTGCCTATTAAATATACTCAGAAAGACCTGCTTATCTGTTAGTACTGCAGTTCTTTTTTAGGATAAATTTATTGGGGTTTTCATTAAAATTGGTTACAGCTAGGTGTACAGACTCATCACTTTAAATGGATTCACTTGTAGAGGGTAGACATTGGGGTGAAAGCTGGTACACTTACATTTTAGTTTCAGGATATCTACCTATTCTGTGCGTGTAGCGAATATAATCTACTCATGGAAACTATTGCCATCTGCATTTCATATGCTGAGTTCAGACTTATGTGAGTCTAGCATTGTCTGAACTGAACTAATGGAAGCTGGTTTGTTGTAGGATTTCAATTTGAGCTTCTGGTGATGCAAATTGTTCCTCATATAATAGGAACCAATATGGTGGCTGCCATAATGTTAAAATACGTCTCTGCGATGCCTGCTTTTGGTTATTGTCCTTGCAAGATAAATCGATATGGCAGTAACAAGAAATCCTTGATACGAAGAAATTATTGAGGACCCATTTTATTCTGGCACCGTGCCCTCTCCCCGCAGATGTCATTGGCCTTACATTTCCATCGATCTTTTACTTCACTATCTCCATCTGCTCGTTACTTTTGCTTGGAACAAGCTTAGGATGAAACTTATCTAGGTTTTTCCTTTCAGATGCTATCTTAACATAGGTAGTTGCACATACATAAAATCAGTCCAGTCTCAGTGCCTGCAATCCGAGAAATCTTAAGATGTAGAGTTAGAGTTGGTTAGTTCGTGTTGGCCGTTTGTGGGGTAGGTTACTTGCCAGCTAGTAAGTTGTCTTTTCTGCATTAGGTGATGGGTAGTACTGCTCTAATACTATGCACTTTGGCTTCTTTGGACAGGTGTTTTAAGATGCATGGTGCTTCCTTTTCATGTGGTTTTTTTTTAATCCTTTTTGTTTAAAAAATAGTTCTGTGAAGAGACATGGTGTGCCTCGGCTTTTCTTTTCTTTTAGCTAAGACGAAGTGAGAAAAGACAGAATTATGATGTGATTCAATTACTACTAAACTAGTCATACTATGGCACAAAATCCGAAGGTTTGTGTCGGCTTCGTGCGCGAATCTTATTGGAGAACAGAACCTTAGAACAATCACAATAGCAATAACATCATCTACAACAATCAAAGACTTGTCCCATGAAGTGAGGCTTGTTCTATGGATCCCTTTGCATTTTGTATCTTCTTCCTAGAGCCCTTAGAAATATGCTCTTTTTTTCTTTTTCTTTTTTGGGGTCTGTGATCTGGGAAGCCACCGTCATTTTATGCCCGTTCTTTATGGTATTTTCTGTGGCAGAAATTGGTGCTTCTTAGGCCCTATATATGCAGTCGCTGGTCTAATATGTTTCAAACTGGCATGATCTGCGCAGTTATCGGTTATAAGCATAATTATAGGCTATGGTATTGAGGATCATGGTCTAAACTATAATGCTGACCCTTGATGAACTCATTGGATACCACATATCTGCGACCAAACGTCTTATATAGACCTGTTCTCTACTAAAGTACCATTTGTTTTTTATATTTAAGTAAATTATAGCTAATGCCATATCCAAGCAAACCCTAAAAAACTATCGGAATTTTAATAATTATTACAAAATGGTATGCCAGCGGTTTGTGCCAATATTTGTTTGAGTTTTTTTTTTCCTTCACATTTATTATAGAATTTCTAATCCCTGTTTTAAAAAGAAACTCTGTATAGTAATTCTTCGGCCCATCTATTTATATTAACTACATCAGCAAAAGGGTCATTATAAATAAAAGAAATTTTAACTTTTCAAATCAGTAATTATACGTACGTATGACGGCATGGGAAAGACAGTGCTTGGAAAAATGATATACATTTAGCACTCGATTTTGGCTCTCGTTAATAATATCCAATTGAAACTTATTAAATATCTCTTCTGACGAAGGATCTTAATCAATGTAAAAGTTTGTCATTGAACATCAATTGGCTTGCTAGTCGACAGACATTTGAAAGGACACTTTGGTTTGAAAGCCATGAATTTTGGCACGCTTTCCCTCATCATGGGCAATCGGCACGTAGGCTCAATTTGCTGGCCGAGCCACTTGATTCGGAAACATTCATCCAGGTTGTCAACAACACCCAATTAGGTGTAATTCGATGGCAAGATCTCGAGAAATCACACCTTTAAATCTTGACCATTCAATCTCGACGGTATCGAACGATTTGTAATTTTTTCTATAAAATGACATATTCGTAGAGTAAAAGTCACTAGCTTCGCAACACATTGATTGTCTTCACTTGATTATAGTAACACATCCATTGTATTAATTAGGTCTAAAACAAAATCCCAAATGACCTATTAAAGTAAAAAAATTGTTATACCTCCTTATTAGTTGATGAATAAAAGGGAATTACAATAAGACAAAATACAAGTGCTTTGTTTAGACAAACTCCCGAAACTCAACGAGATTTAAGGAGGTTGATGAACCTGAGGTTGGACCCTCGACACGCTAGATCTAGTCTTCACTGACCTTGTGCGAGCTAGATCTAGCGTCAAGTAACCCTTGGCGAAGCCTTCTAGTGTTACACGACCTTTGACAAGCTAGATTCGACGTCAAGCAATCGTCAGTGATGCTTTCCACCATCAAGCAACCCTTCGTGAAGCTTGCCAGCAACATATGCTTGTTGGCAAAGATTTGCCGGTGTCTCCTGAGCCCTGACTTCATCTGCGAAGCTCCTCAGCCACTGCAAGTTCATGAAAATCCCTAAACTTTCATTGGAAGAAAAAAATCCAGTGAGATGGTTAAAATAGGAATATTAATGTACAAGTGAGGGCAAAAATGGAAGAAGAAAACTTGTTCAAACCCCTTGAACCTGCATTCCAGAAATGGTAAAACTCAAAGCTTTTTTGGTTTTTTTTTTTTTTTTTTGGGGGAGGTGCTGAAGTCTGAACGTTTTTTAAGCAAAACTTTGTACCAAGGCGTTTGAAATGGTAGTATCAAACGACAAAACTTCAATTTAAGTGCGTTCGGAGGCTCAAAATTGCTTGGAAATCTTCTCTCAAATGCATCCTAATTGGGTTTATCAAATCTAAACGTTTTTTAAGCAAAACTTTGTACCAAGGCGTTTGAAATGGTAGTATCAAACGACAAAACTTCGGTTTAAGTGCGTTCGGAGGCTCAAAATTGCTTGGAAATCTTCTCTCAAATGCATCCTAATTGGGTTTATCAAATCATTGGAAAATTTTCTATATGGTACTTGTTGACACCTGATTTTTTGTTGATATATTATTAAAAGAGATGAGTCCAAATTTGGGGTCAATTTTGGGAGATTCGCTCGAATGCATTTTAATTTGGTCGATTTGACGTGTTCAAAGATTAGAAAGCCCAGCTAAGGTGCTTCAATTTACGTAATTCGACTTGGCTCATTTTAGACTTTAGTGCAATTAAGTAAATTTGGCCAGTTGAGATTCAATTGAAGATGTGAGTCTAGCTTGTGGCCTTGCTTCAATAGGAATTCAATGAATTTGAATATTTTGTGCACAATTAGTCGACTTGAGATAGCTCAATTGCATCTCAATTGAACCGATTCATAAAGAAATACTTGATTTCATTTAAATCGGGCAAAACCAGAAAAAATAGAACAAAATTCGGATAAAAAGTCAAATCGGTCAATCTAGCGTTGACCAGCATTGACCAGATTCGACCGGCGTTGATTGGCGAATTTTTCCGGCCATCTTTTGGTCGGAAACCACCATCTGCTGGCTCACTTCATGGCCAATGCATCCACGCCCTTTATTTTCAAAATTCCAATTTTGTTACGGATTTTACCAAATTCGCAAATCGACCCCGCATGTTATGAAAATTGCAAAAAAAGACCCCAATTAGTTCACAATTGATCATCACCATTCATTAAGAATGCATCGTGGCCATTGAAATGGGCATGTGCTCAGTTAGGATGCTCTCAACAGATTTAACAAACCAATTAGCTAGGAAGATCCAACCCTAGCTAAGATTTGATCTTGCCCTAAACTATATAACTAACTTTCCCTCCAAAATTGAAAAAGGGGGCCTCATTTTCGGATCTACTTTCTCTGACTAAAGAACTCTCTCTCTCTCTCAAATTCTCTCTCGGAATCTCTCCACGGGAAGCTAAATTAGAGGAAAGGCTCGCTCAAGTTATTCTCTCTCGGGGAGGCAATACCTTCACGCATTTTTTCTGTTCGATTATTCTTTGACCCCATCAACAAAAAGCGAAGAAGAAAATTCTCCACTAACTCTCTCTCTTCAAGAATGTTACGGGTGGACTTCTGCAAGTCTGTGTAGAAATTCTCCGCTCATGGCCTCTTCGTGGATTTAGTCCACTCATTCCTTCAATGGAGGCAACGGATTTCGTTTTTATCGAAGGGAACAATCGAGATCTTCATGAGTTTCGTTGCACAATCCAAGGAGATTATCCACAATTGAAATCGGAACAAGCTGAGATTCTAGATTCGGCTAAGTCTTCTCAATCTCTACTCGTATATTTGTTGTGCTTGGACTCTAATTACATCAGATTTTGTTGACGTCAATCTCTTCGATTTCGTTGATTTTGTTGAAGATTAAGCTAAAAAAAGGCTTGTAGATTGCAACTATAAAGAAGTGGTTGCGATCATCAAGTTTAAAGCTATGGCGTCCATTGATGAGTCTCCAAAGTCCAGCAGCTACGATGCACTAATGTGTTCATCTCCAAGTGTCGATCTAGAAAAATGATTAGAGAAGAGTGATCATGATCTGTAAAAGTCATAGATCAAAGCTTGAAGATCGGTGCTGAACAGCTCTTATACCAGAATCTGACTTGGCGTTCCTCACATTCCGTGGTCCTCGAAGCAAAATCAAAGCTAAGCGCTCCATTTCCTTTTTCTGCTGTGATTACAAAACAAAATGGATTTCGACTCTTCACTGATTTCGATTTTTTTTTTTGTTAAATAGCAGCTTCGTCATTGCTGAATGAGGACATCTCTGCAGGCATGTTCTTCGCTAGTTCAATCGAGGTAAGTGCATTGAAACTCCTCTTAATAGCGTCCGATAAAGTGAGAGCTTCTCATGTCATGACTCATAATTGACAACGAAGGTTCGGGGCTAGGATGCATTGCAAATCTGATTAAAATCAATGCTTGTATGTGTTGGAGAAAACTCCTTTGATGTTTTGAAGTTGACAAAACTTATTCAAAGTCTATTCTGAAGAATTCCAGAATTTTGTGTCAAAGTCTGAAGATGCCCAAACTCTGTGTCAAAGTCTGAAGACTTCCAGACTTTAAGTCAAAGTCTGCCCACTCTGATAAATTCCAGACTAAACGAAAGTGAAGGATGAAGACATTTCCAAATAAGGGATTATCTTTCCTTCTTCAAGGATTCTGTTCGCATGGATTATATATGGACTTCTGGTTGGAGAGTATCTTTATTAGAATCAATTTGGATACATCAAATCTTTTTGGAAGGCAAGTAATTTTGGAAATAATCTACTTATGAAAACCAAGATCCTGATTATATGGGCGAACATGATTGGCGGGCTTTTATCACAATCTTCAAATGGCTCGAGATCTCCTTGATTGATTCTATCCAATGGGTTGATTGAAAGAATTCATTTGGAAAGTGCCAACGGTCGAGAAGGCATGAAGGAGTATTTAAGGAGGACTCCCTAGTTGTTCGATAGTGTGCGTGAAAGAGAAATTCCAAAGTCTGAAGCTTCCCAAGTATCTTGTTATTCCATATACTATGCTCTAAATTGTACTCAAAAGAGAGAGACTTATAGTGTGACTTCATGAGAGAGCAGTAGATACTCTTCACTGTGAAGTTGAGATCGCAAGATTGTAAATTCTCTTTTGATTCATAGTGGAATCCAGCCAGAAGGCTGTTAGAGTGGGAGAGTGGACGTAGGCTTGATCTAAGCCGAATCACTATAAATTATGTGTTCATATTCTCTTCCCTAAACTTCTTTATTTTGTTCGTAGTCCTATTTAACTGCTAAAGTCTAAACTTGCTCAAAGTATATTGTTCTTCAGACTCAGTTTCAAAAGTAAAATATTTTTACTATTCTTTGCGAAAAATTATTTTCACACCTATTCACCCCTCTCTAGGTGTTCATACTAGCACTAACAGTATGATATGAAATTGATTATAGTTGAATTCTAAGATTTTGTGATTTTCGAGTTCAGATGAGTGACTTTTTGTTTTGGCTTGATTGATGCCTTAGTTGAGTTTATTTCAACTCGAATCCTTTTAAGCTTAGATAATAGACATCCCGAGCTTCGAAACGGTAGGTCGCACACCCAAAACGACCATCGTTTGGCCCTCCAAAAACACCTCTGAAGATTAATGATTCTGCAGTAGTTTAGGTTTTTTTTTTTTTTTTTTTTTTTTTTTTTTTTTTTCGGTTCTAATCTGGTTCCGCCTTCTGACTTTGTTATTTTTGTGCCGAATTTCATGATCATTTTTTGACAAAATATTCCAAATCATGTTTTGCATCTTCTGTAATGTTTTCATGATTTTTGAATGTGTTCAATTAGGTCAGATCTACTTAGATCTAGGCTTAGGTCAATTTGTTCCATATCGATATCTAACTTTTCTATTTTTGTGTTGATTTCTGAAACAACTTTCCTTCATGAAAATTTATTGTACAGGTGTTTTGTATGTCCTGTATTTTTTTCAAAATGTTTAGACATGATTAGCTAGGTCAAAATTGTTTAGATCTGGACATAGGTCAGTCTGTCCTGCATTAGTCTGAGATTTGTATTGGTGAAATTGAGTCCATAAATGCACCTATTTGGACTCAAATCTTTCATGAAAGTTGAAATACATGATATATATGTTCAATTGATGTATGCTTTGCAAGGTTTTTACTTTGGTAATGTGAATCAATTGCATGCATTAGAGTTAAAGATACTGCAACAACGTGTGTTGGACATATAGTGTGATTTGTTTTGCCATTTTTGCCACGATTCATATGATCTTAATTGAATTTCGATCGCTCAACGAGAAATCTTCATCACTATATGCTCTATATGTGAGATTTTTGGTAGGATTTATGCATGTCTTGAGGATGGCTGAAATCATGCTTGTTCTGTAAACTTTATGCTGAAATGAAACCTTGTCATATGTGCACATTTCCATGCTTGTTTGAGTTATCTAAAGATCAAATCTTATAATCATGCATTCTTGATGATTGAACCGCATGTTATAAGATTTGCATACGTGTTTAAGTCATGTTTTTTGAGTATCATCTTGCACATTAAATTGTCTCACAAAAAGTGTTCGTCATACTTAGAATTCCCAAGTATATCATTAGGAATCATGAATCATCTCATAATGTTATTTAAATTGTATGACATTTTGCATGCCAATTTAGGATTAGATGACTATCCAAACTTTCCGTCGCATCCAATCCTAAGTCCCGTGTGATTTCTTCATGTCATTTGGGCATTCTTTGAGTGATTTTAAGGTTTTCTAATGAATGCTTATGTTCTGTTTTCTTAATTATTGATGCGAACACTTTTAAAGATCTCGATCTTAAGATATTAAATTGACTTAGTTTGGACTCGAGCTCTTCTAAGAAGATGTAGGGCACGCTTAAAAATTTCTAATGCCATTAATTTCATACCAATCGCTTATCGTTTAGACCAATTTTCCATTTTTCCAAAATCAGATCACAATCTGGATAAGTGATCAAATTCGGACCCCTGTTTTAACCCTTGTTTGGATAGACCTTTGATATTTTTTTTTTCCATTTTTTCTATTTGGAATCCAAACTTGGCCTCTTAATAAAACTTTCTTGTCGTTATGTTGGCTATGTTGTGTATAAATTTGATGATTTTTAGACATGTTTTAGTAGGAAAAATTCTCGTGACATTAGTTGAATGTCTTGTTGTTTTGACAAATATCTGATGTTTTATTACTTGTTGTCTGATTTTTGTAAATTCATGTGTAGCTCGTTCAAGAAAACTTTCTTCACGAAAGTTTTTCATTATCATTTCGTACATATTAGGAAATTTTTCCATAGCTAGATTGTCAAAGGGTATTGCTCAATTTTTTTGTCCGTATACGTTTGTTCTGAAATTTCCTAATATAAACATGATTGTGATTGTTTAGCTACACCTTTTAGGTTAGTTTGTGCATGAAATTAGGACATGCCATCTTTATGAAAATTGTTTTAAATACTTTGATCCTTGTTGTTAAACAACCGGCCTTTTCAAATTGCATTTTTCAAAAAAATGTTTTGGTACATTTGATGTTTTTCAAAAACGATTCCTAAAGAGGTTATTCTCCAAAACTCGATTTGGCTTAAGGAAAAATCATGGTTTGGACCATATTCAAAATGCTTGCGACGCTCGTGACTTCTAATGCGAGGCCCGGGCTAGCCTTGGCAATTGAATGTATTCCATAGGTTAGATATTCCTTTATCTTAAATATTTTCAAACATTTTTAAAAATCTTATTTTGACAATGTGAAAATCACGGTTTAAATTGTATTCAAGATGCTTGCGATGCTTGTGAGTTCTAATGCGAGCCCCGAGCTAGTCTTGGCAATTAAATGCCTTTCATAGCCAAGACATCATATTGTCTCAAAAAATTTTATGAATGATTTTGAGATATGTTTTTTTTTTGAAATATCACATGTACCCTTCATACATATCATCCCATCATGCATTAGAAATTGCTTGTGTTTATGATTGGTGCATGCTCTTGGTAATAAGTGACCCGCCAACGGTTCACTTTCTTGCTTGATTGGTTGAGAAACAAGATTCAAAAGACCTGCATGCATGTTTACATCTTTGCAATGCATGTGATTTTTCGATAAATGATAGGGTCGATGCATGATAACGAGAGAAAATTCTGGGATCATATAGATCGCTTTATTAGGAGACTTATAAGCGTTATTGGCCATGTGAAAATACATTTGGTCAATAATTGCTATAAGTCACAAAAATGGATTGGGTAGGTGTTTTAGTGGGACCTTCGCATGAAAGACAAAGACCGACTCGGAGGCCCCAAAATTTGACTTTCGTATTGCACTTCTTTTAAATAATTGATTTTGATATGATGTCTTGTTTTTGATTGTTTTGAAGTGTATGCTTGTTTCTTTGCATTGTATGCACCTAGTTATAAGTTTCTTAGATTAGGTTTGGATTAGAACCTCGAAAATGGAGAAAGCGCGAAGACGATGGAGGTCAATGTCCATTCCGACCATTATCATGTACTATTCATTTTCCCGACATATGTCTCGGGTTTCATTTATTGTATAAAACCCAACGAGTTACAGATTTTCTCTCTCTCTCTCATCTTTTTCACTTGTGTTTCTCTTTTATATTTTTTAGGATTGCATGAGATTTATTGCTTTCTTTGATTGTTTACTTACTATTTTGCAATTTCAATTCCATTGATTGCTTTCTTTTCTTGTTTTTTTCTAGAAATAGAATAAAATGAAAATGACAAACCACGCATGATCACTTAGTTTAGGACAAATGATCCTGAAAATGTAAAAAGAAACGCATTGACATATTAGGGAAGCACAATATATTGTTTAGGTATCGAAATGGCGTTAATAGAAATATTAGCGTAACCCAAGTTCCCGAACCTAAATATTTAGTTGCATAGAAATCGAGGGACCACTCCCAACTCTCAATTGGGTTTTCAAGCCGACTCCCAAAATGAGGCTAGTAGCGACTCCTATCTTATTTTTAGATTGTCATAAATAACTAGATCATACAAATAACCAGTCATGCGGGGTATGAGTTTCGATGAAACTCACGATGGTTTAGCATACTTGACATGGGAGTAATCCAAAGGATGAAGTGATGCTATCCTTATGGGCGAGCTTGACGAAAGGGCTACCATGGTAAAGGTACCCTTAAATCCAATATCCACACCTAACCCCTTCATCTAAGGTGTGTTGCTTGTGTGGGTATGGATCGCGACATTTTGCTATCACGCAGGGTACAAGCTTGGGAGAGCTCGTGATCTCGTGGAGGGAACTCATGAGAGGCTTGATCCAAAAGGCGAGGTGATGACATCTTTTGGAACACGAGCCGTGAGATAACTCTCGTGATCAAGTACCCCTTGATAAGGTTAGTAAGAACACCTAGAGAGGGGTGAATAGGTGTTAAGGCGATTTTTACAAGAACTTAACAACCTAATTCGTCTTTTGATAAAGATAGATAGAAGATATAAAAGACAGTAAACAGATATATAAGACTATAAGTTAAAGTAAAGAGTTTAGGGAAAAAGAATTGAAACACAAAGTTTATAGTGGTTCGGCTTAGACCAAGCCTACGTCCACTCTTCCGCACTGACAGTCCACTGGCTGGATTTCACTAAGAATCAAAAGAGCTATTACAGTCTCACGTCCTTGATTCCACAGTGTAGAGACTCTACTACACTTCCTCAAGGTTTCACAAGTATTTATCTCTCTTTTGAATATAGTATAAGCTCAACGAATGAAATAACAAAGAATTATGAGCTTCAGACTTTAGAATTCCTCTATTAGCACACTTTCGAATAACTTGAGCATCTTCCTTATATACTCCTCCATGCCTTCATATCCGTTGGCATCTTCCAAAGGAGTTCTTCCAATCATATTGTTCGACAAAATCAATTACGGAGATCTCGAGTTTATTGAAGGAATGTGATGATAGCTTACCAATCCTGTTCGCCCATACAATCAGGATCTAGGTTTCTATAAGTAGAACCTTCCAAGTATACTTCGTCAATCACCAAATCTAATTATCTAAATTGATTTCAATGAGAATAATGGATCACGAGTTGCTATCTCCAGCTGTGAGATCTTCTTCAACCGTACGAACCAAATATTTAAGAATATACTTGCATTTGGATAAGTCTTCTCTTCGTCGGTCTGGAATCTATCAGTGAGGATAGACTTTAAATCTTGAGTCTAGAGGTCTTCAAACTTTGAAGATAGAGTCTATGAGTCTTCAAACTAGACTGATGGAAACATTTTGTCAACTTCAAAACAAATAAGGAAGTTTTCTCCAACAATTTCCCCATTTTTTATGGTGACAAAACTTTCCTGTAGATTTGAACACTTTTGTCCTGCAAAACAACACTTAAGCAAAACAAGATATCTCATAAAGGATAAGTGAATTATGATATGAATAGCATCGATTATGCAACCATAGATAACATGTTAGTCCTGCAAATCAACTATTCTTCCATAATCATTAACAAAGCCTAAGTAACTGTAGGCATCAAAAGATCAAGTCAAAGCAGTCCACAACCAAACAAATCTAGAAATCCAAAGTAAAAAGCAAACAAATATCAAATCTGCTGCAATCAAACCTTCTCCCCCTTTTTGTCAATAGCAAAAAGTGGAGAACAAAATAAAAAGAGTTGTTTTAAGAATGAAGAAAGTTAAGGCTGTTTGGGCAGTCGTACGAGCTGGAATTCCTCCATTGAATGCACTGTCTTCTCAAGCTTTTCGATAGTCTCCTTCAGCGGTTGTAAATTTGCACGCTTCATAGAATCTTGCACTTACATCTTCAGGGCATTTAACTGATCGTGTAGAGACATTGAAGTGGACATGAAAGCATTCTTGAAAACCTGCATTTCATAGCTCATAGCATACTGCTCTTTCCTAATGTCCAATAGAATTTCTAGCAATCGCGAAAAATCTGCTGAATGTGCTGTGGCAAAACTAGGTCCAGCTGAGTCAAATCTAGGTGTTGATCCACCTTGTCTAACCGCATCTTCCCCTGAGTGAGTGTCTTTGGGAGGAGAGATGGATTCTTGTTCTTGTTCTACGTCAGTAGGGGTGTGATCCTTTTCTTGAGCTTGCTCACTAGCAATTCCATTCTTCGTCTTTCTAAGATTGCTCAACAGGGATATAGCCAAAATAGGCTCAAAAGATTCATCTCGAGCCACTTCTTCCTCTTTTCCTTCCTCTTCTCCTTCTCTTCTTTCTTCTTCCTCTTTTGCTTCTTCTCTTCTTTCCTCTTCCTCCTCTTCTTCTTCTGCTTCTTCTCCTTCTCTTCTGTTTACATCTCTTTTCTCAGTCTCTTCTCTAGTCTCGCAAAAACTAACGAAAATTTTCAAGTTCCTCAAGGTAGAGAGTCATCTCATCCTCATCATCTTCATCCTGCAATATGAGAGTTCTCTTCTTCTTTGCTGAAGCACCCATGGGCTCCTTGCCTTTTCTTTTAGCCCCTGTAGAAACTGGTTTCGCCTTAGTTAAGCTCTTTTAGTCGCATCTTAGTGATCATTTTGAATCCAATCACCATTGAATTAATGCTGGTCAGACACAGAGGAGCATGAATGTGAATGTGGAAATGCCTAAAAAGATGCGTGATAAGAGCAGAATAAGGGAGTTGTCTCTTATATTTCACAACAGTCTTGTACATGTGAAATAAGATGGTGTGAGGCAAAGAGAACTTGTAACCGATATTGATGGCATGCATCAATTTTGCTTCAGACCGAGACACGTCAGTCTTGGATGTCGATTTTGGCCTGATGCAGTTGATTACGATCTTGTGCAGTACGATATTGGTGGCATTCATCTTAGAGTAGGATATCTTGCCTTCAGGAATCCTGTCTTGCACCAAAGACAGAGTAGCATGAGCAACAGATACATTAATTGGTTGGAAACACCCTCTTTCCACCCTAATTAGGTCAGGCAAGGTATCCATGTTCACCACGAACTCCTTATCTTTCATAGTGAAAGAAAAACTGTTTGCATCCACAAAAGATAGATTCGAATAGAAATAGGCTGTTAGTTCTGGATAGGCAGCAGTTGATTCAGAACAAAAGTGCTCCAATTGCAACAAAGCAAAGTTATCTCGCAAATTGACTTTCACCGAATCAAGGAAATCAAAATCAACACTTCTAGGGTTCATGACCCCTCTCTTCATTAAGTCCAAATAGACCATTTTGTGATTTTTCGATCTAAAAAGACTCGAACTGTCACCTGCAACATTTGCAGCCACACCTAATCTAGGCTGAAAATGTGTAAACATTCTCTCATCATCATCCTGCCCTTTGGGTGGATTCGCCATACCAAAACGCGGGTTGCTAGGAAAATTAGCAAAGGCCTTTTCAACCGACCATTTTTCAGCAATTCCCATCTTTTCCATGTCACGCAAGAACATGATTTCGTTTCTATATCCTCTCTCTCTTAAAAACTCATCAATCAATGACATAGCAGTACCTCCCTTTTTCAAGCAAGAGTAAAGCTTGAAAGCAACTTTAGGAGTAAGAGTTCTTACTAGTTCAACATCTTCCACAATTTCTTCTTCAGTATGAGTTGGTGGAGGAGTGTGACGCTGCTGAGAATGTTGTCGCTGACTTGGCTGCTGTGGAGGTGAAGAATCTTCTTCTTCGGTCAAGTCGAAATGGGTAGGACCCTCAGGCATATTCGTGGTCCCCTGCTTGCGATTTTTGATGACTTTCTTGAAGAAATTGTCGATTCAAGGGAGAAATTCACAACTTTGCTCGAAAAGATGAAAACTTTTTGGATTAAACAATAGAAAAAGTGAGAGCAAGTGGGAGTAAGTTAGGGTTTGCAAGTGAAAAACGAAGAGGATGGATTTCTATAGTTTATAAAGCGAGTGAAGCGAGGTAAATGAAACGTAGCAAAAAGAAAAAAAATAGAAATGCCTTTTTGAAAAATAATAACTTCATTTTTCGAAAATGGATAACTGCCTTTTTAAAAAATAGATAATTGCCTTTTTGAAAATGAATAAGTGTCATTAATTCAAAAAAGAAACTTTGAAAGATAATTCCAATCAATTAGCAATAAGTAAATGTACCTTTCCAAGAAATTTAAATTACTAGAACAAAACAAAATAACTTACAGTTGTAACTTTTGGCCTTCTGAGTCTGAGCACCTTCAGACTTTACCTCTGAGTCTAAGCATCTTTAGACTTTAATAGTTAAAGGATGTGATGTTTAGTCTGGTGTGTATAGACTCAAATAGGCTTTTCTCCAATGGCTTTGTAAATATATCTGCCAGTTGATTCTTTGAATCAATGAACTAATCATAACTTCTCCACTTTGGACATGATCTCTAATAAAGTGATGTCGGATTTCTATATGCTTTGCTCTTGAATGAAGAATTGGATTCTTTGTAAGATTAATTGCGCTGGTGTTGTCGCTTTTGATCTCGGTGCATGAATCTTCAATTCCAAAATCTCTCAGTTGTTGTTTTATTCATAATATTTGAGAACAGCAACTTCCAAGGGCCACATATTCTACTTTTGCTATTGAAAGAGCCACAGTGCTTTGCTTCCTTGAGAACCAAGATATTGTCCTGTTTCCCAGTGTGGCGACCTATTTTTTTTTCGGGTGATCCACCTAGAATTAGGCTAATGGATAGCTAAGCCTCTCCCAAGCCCATACCAATTCACGACTTAGGTTCAAGTTTTTATCATGCAAGTGAATTTTATCTAGGAGTCGCCGCTAATCAGTTTATGGTGGGTAAATTAGACACCTAAGTAAAATAATGGGAGAATTATTTTACTCCCACGAACCATAGACTATGGGTACGAGGACTTGGTTACACTATATTTCTCTAATGCCCTTTCGGTACCCTTTTTTTTATTTTCAAAAATGTTTTTTTTTTTTTTTTTTGCAGGCAGCTTAAATTGATTTTAAATCTATTTCCCTAACATGTGAGGCGATCGTGCGAGTGCGCAATCCATCAATTTAACACCCAAGAAAGGAATGAATAAATTACAAAACTTACCTCAAAGTAACAAAAGTATCTGCAATGTTAAATTAAAATCCACATCAACAACCCTAGATATGATTTCTAATTAACACACAATTTCTTTTTTTTCACTTAATTAATGAAAATCATGCAATATACAATGCAATATTAACTAAATGACCTAATTCTAATGACATGCAATTTCTAATTGAATGGGCCTAACAACAATCACTAAATGGCATGCATTTCATGAATCTAATCATAATGATATGCACATGACATTTCTTTTTCTTTTTCCTTAAAAAAGAATGCAATTTATCCTAGAAAATAAAACTAATTTATTCTAAGACATTTTTTTATTTTTCATGAAATTCAAAATTGGAAGAAATGTGAAAATTATCTAACTAGATTAAGATTCTATCCAACTTATATTAAGGATTAGGTCAAACTAAATCCTAATTTAAATTAAGATATTATCTTAATCTAACAACATTTAACCTAAGATGCAATCTATTTAAAAAATCAATCTACACTTGAAATGAGACATGCAATTTTATCTTAATGTGCAATAATATATAAAGAATGCCCTAATTCTACATGATATATGCATGATGATTTTTCTGTTGTTTTTTTTTTTTATTAATTTCGAAACTAATAATTGCCAAATAATTAAACATGCAATCCAAGTTAAAAAACTAGCAACCTAAATTAATTGCTTTGATTTTTTATTTTATGTATTTTAATTTTTATTTTTGAAATTCAAAATAAAATTCCTATTCTAAATATGTAAACCCTAAAACATGCAATATTCTAACTCAAACATATCTTAAGATAAATAAGGCAATCAAGACAAGACAACTTATTCGAAATCATCAAAAATATCACACATCATTCAGATTAAGGGATAATATTTCGCTAGTAAAATCGATAAATTGATCTTAAGCCTTAAAGATCAAAATATCAATTTTATTCCCACTTGATTAATTATTTCATCTAAAGCCATATAGATGAAATAAAAAAACCTGGCGCGGTTGCGAATCGGGTGATATATTGGGATTTCCAATTATGCATAAAGAAATATTTCAAACAAAGAAAACAAGATATAAAAAGATACTAATAAAAACTAAAATAACATAAACTTGCCTAATAAAATAAAGCAAAAATACCTAATAAAAAAATTTCTCTCGTTTTTTTTTAAAAAAAAAGAAAATCTTGGCTGCCGGTTTTGGGGGAAGTCGCCAGCAAGAGGGATCGACGACGGATCTCTGGTGAAGGTTCAACAGGCAACGGTAGCGAGCGAGCGGTGAGCAAGTCGGCATCACGGGTCTGGGTCTCCTGGCGTTGCGGGTCTAGGTCTCCTAGTGTCGAGTGGAGGAGGATGACGGGGCGGCACGGCGTGATTGGCGTTGCGGGTCAGATAGAGGTGGAGGCATGCGACGGATCGACGATTGGCTCGGGCATCGGGAGGGCTCCGGCGGCAAGGATCGACACGGTGGGGTAGCGGAAACGTTAGATCATCACCGGATCTGGGAGTTGCAGGCGACGGGACCAATTTGCTTGGTCGGCGGCGCCGGGGATCGCGGGCGGAGATGCGGCGGCGGAACGTCAGGGCGGCGCGAGCTTCGGGTGTTGGGGCTCGCGGACGGAGATGCGGCATTGGTGCGGCGGTGCAGCTCGCAGGGGGCTGGCGGATGCGGTGGCTGGTCGAGGCGACATCGGCGAGGAGGCCAGTGAGGGCACGGCACCGGCGCGGACGAGGACCCCCGAGGAAGACGAAGGGTTCAACTAGGGTTTCGAGGGGCCCTTTTTCTTTTCTTTTCTTTTCTTTTTGAAAAATCTCTCTCTCACCCTTTTTCGAAATTCTACTCTAAAAAAAATCAACCTTTCACATTTTGCTCTCAAAATTTGCCGCCCTTTTTTCTGTACCCCATCACACCTTTTATAGGGTAAAAAATTGAATCCTTATTGCATATTTCGTTTCCAATTTTGCTCGTGCAATATTCTCTTTTGCATGTTCTGCATATTCCATCCCAAAAAAATTTCCTTTCCTCTCAAAATACACCCCCTAGTGTATATTACTTGAATATGTGAAAAATCCTCCCTTTACCGGCGGTCTAAAATAAAAAAAAAATAAAAATAAAAAATAAAATGTTTCTAAACTATATGCCATTTTTTTTTATTTGGTAAAAATCAACCTAAAAAATTTAGGTGTCAACACCCAGCAGTTGACAAATACCTGATGTACTCTTTCTATCAACTCTGCAACCTGTTAGATCTGCGTCTGAATCTCCAAGGAGAGTAAAGTCTCATTCTTTGGAATACCACAAACCTAACTTTGAGGTAGTTGCAACGTATTTGATGATGCATTTCGCAGCACTTAGATGAGATTCTTTAGGATCAGATTGAAATCTTGCACAAATGCAAACACTAAATAAAATGTCAGGTCTAGAAGCAGTAAAATAAAGAAGTGAACCAATAATACTCCTGTAGAACTTTTGGTCAACTTTCTTTCCTCCTTCATCTTTGTCCAGCTTCGAAGAACTTGACATTGGTATCTCAATCTTTTTGCAATTCTCCAAACCGAACTTTTTGACGAGTTCTTTTGCATATTTTTCTTGGTGAATAAAAATTCATTCCTTTAATTGTTTTACTTGTAATCCAAGAAAGAAGGAGAGTTCACCCATCATGCTCATCTCAAACTCATCCTGTATAGTCTTAGAAAACTTCTTGTACAAGCTTTCATTAGGTGATCCAAATATAATATCATCGACATAAATTTGAACAAGTAGAAGGTTTTTACCTTCTCTTTTAATAAACAAGGTAGTATCCACTTTCCCTTTGTTAAAACCATTTTGAATTAGAAACTTACTTAACTTGTCATACCATGCTCGAGGTGCTTGCTTTAATCCATATAAGGCATTTTTCAGTATGAATACTGACTCCGGTTTCTTTGGATCTTCAAATCCAGGAGGTTGTTCCACATAGACTTCTTCTTGGATAAATCCATTTAAGAATGCACTCTTGACATCCATTTGAAACAACCTGAAATTTTTATAACAGGCAAAAGCAAGTAATAATCTAATTGCTTCTAATCTGGCTATTGGTGCGTAAGTTTCACCATAGTCTATCCCTTCTTCTTGCATATATCATTTGGCCACGAGTCTTGCTTTGTTCCTTATCACTTTTCCTTTTTCATTCATTTTGTTCCTGAAAACCCATTTAGCTCAAATGATAGATTTGCCTTTTAGTTTAGGAGTTAATTCCCAAACATCGTTAATGTTGAATTGTTTGAGTTCTTCTTGCATAGATTCAATCCAGCTTTCATCAGCTAAAGCTTCTTCTATGCTTTTGGGTTATATTTCAGAAATAAGTGCCACGGCGCTAGACTCTTCTTGCTTTTTGGATCTGGTGTGAATCCCTTCATTAACATCACCAATGATAAGTTTTTTGGGATGACTAGACTTGTGCTTCCAATTGCTGGCTGGTCTGATAACTTTCTGATCTTCAGTTGATTCTTCAACTTCAATTTGTTGATGATCTTCAGAAGTCTGATTTACTTCCGGGGAAGTAGACTTTGTAAGTTGCAAAGTGGATTCAGATTCTTCCGGTTGAGTTTGAATCAATTCATTTTGCAGAGTATCTTGAAATTTAACGTTCATAGATTCTTCCACAAACTGAGTTTTCTTGTTGAATACTCTATAAGCTTTGCTTGAAGTTGAGTAGCTAAGGAAGATTCATTCATCTGATTTTTCTTCAAACTTACCAGTTCGATTATTTGCATTTTTCAAAACAAAACATTTGCAACCAAACACATGAAAGTAAGAGACAATTGGCTTTTTTCCTTTGAATAACTCATAGGGAGTTTTCTCCAGAATAGGCCTTAAGAATACTCTGTTAATAATGTAGCAAGCTGTAGAAACTGCTTCAGCCCAAAAATGAGAAGAAATATTACTTTCTATTAAAAGAGTTCTTGCCATCTCTTGCAAAGATCTATTCTTTCTTTCCACAACTCCATTCTGCTCTGGAGTATATGGAGAAAAAAAAAACATGTTGAAAGCCTGAATCATCACAAATTTTTGCAAACTCTTAATTTTCGAACTCACCTCCATGGTCTGTCCGTATGCTTGAAATAACATATCATTTCTTATTTTGAACTTTCTTGGCAAACTTTGAAAAGTGAGAAAGTTTCAAACTTACTTGCCAAAAAGTAGACCCAAGTAAATCGTGAATAATCATCCACAATTACTAAACAATATCTCTTTCCACCAATACTTTGAGTTTTGGTTGGTCCAAAGAGATCCATATGCAGAAGCTGTAAAATACGATTAGTAAAAACTTGATTTACTGGTTTAAAAGAACTTCTAACCTGTTTTCCCAACACACATGGTGTGCATCAGTCAGAATTTTGATACTTCAAGTTGGGTAGTCCTCGAATAAGATTTTTGGAAGAGATCTTGGCAATTTGCTTCATATTGACATGGCCAAGCTTTCGATGCCAAAAATTTGCTTCATCTTGAATTGAAATCAAACATTGAAAACTTTCTGGTTTTATATCTAGAAGATAGATGTTCTCATGTCTTCGTCCAGTAAAAGATTGAGAAAAATCTTTACTAGTTCCCGAACATACTCCTTCTTGAAAATTGATTTTGAATCCAGTGTTGCACAGTTGGCTAATGCTGAGTAGATTGTAATTTAATTCTTCCACCAAGGAGACATTGTTGATTGTGAGACTTCCAATCTTTATAGTTCCACATCCAACAATTCTTCATTTTCTATTTCCACCAAAAGAGACTTTTCCACCATTCTTTTGAACAAGTTTTATAAAACAACCTGAATCTCCAATCATATGTCTTGAGCAACCACTATCCAAATACCATTTAATCTTTTTCTTGATGGTGACCTGTAATTAAAAAAGAAACTCAAGCTTTCTTTGGTACCCATATTTTCTTGGGTTCAGAGGAGTTAGTGCAATATGCAGTCTTTGCCCATTCCTTCTTAACAGGTCTCCAAACTATAGGACATTTTTTCTCAAAATGTTCTGAGCTGTTGCAATTTGAACATTTTAGAGCACTTCGGCCAGTAAGTTTTACAAAAACTTTTTGAAAATGATTCCTGTAAGAAGTCTTTGTTGGTCTTTATTTGATTTGTTCCTTTACTTTTGTAAAGTCGATTAGAGGAACAATTTCTCAAGTCATTCCCAAGCCTAACTTGTTGAAGTAAGGTCTTTGTACTAAAAGAATATTTTCCAGCTTTTCAGATCTTATTGAAAATCTTTTTGAAATACTTGAAATGTCAATTTTTAAAAGATTATTTTCTTTTGAAAGAAAGTCTGCATTTTCTTTTAAAACAATAGAGCTTTTGTCTAAATTATCAAACTTTTTTTTCCAAGGGTTTTCCTGTTGCTTCAATGCAGAATTCTCTATTTTTAGCTTGGAAATTCTCTTAAGAGATGTTTTGAGACTAAGACAAAGCTCATCGATGTATTTCGAGATTTTAATAGGAATCTTTAGATTGCTTACCTCGATTTCACTATCTAAGTCTAAGTCTATATCTATCTTAGAGTTTGAGTCTGATTCTGATTTTTCCATTAAACAGATGTTGGCATAATCTTCATTGCTTTCTTCGCATTCAGTATCACTCCATGTCTCTGCTTTGAGAGCCTTCCTGTATTTCTCAACTTCTCCCTTCTTTTTCTTCAACATAGGACAGTTGGGTCTAATGTGTCCCTTTTTCTTGCATTCAAAACAAATCACATCTTTATTGGCTTCATCATCCTCAGTGGATTTGTTTTGAAACTTTTGAGTGCTTTGTCTCTTCCAATTGAACATTCTTCCCTTTTTATTCAGTTTCCTAAACCTCTTTATCATAAGGGCTAACTCTTCATCATCCATATTATCTTCAGAATCTGTAACATCAGAATCATCGTTAGATTTCAAAGCAATTGATTTCTTACATTTAGGATCTTCCTCCTCATTGATTTTCTCCACTTCATAGGACTGAAGTGTGCCAACTAGTTCATCTACAGAAAACGGCATGATCCTTTGTGTTTCCCTTATTGAAGTCTTTATGTGATTCCAGTCTTTGGAGAGTCCACACAACAATTTGTTGACCTTCATTGCTTCTGAGATTGGTTGTCCCTGATATTCTAGACCATTTACTATCTCAATAAAACGACTAAACATATTAGTAATAGGTTCTCCTGATTTCATCTTGAAGGCTTCATAATGTCCGAGTAGAATATTAATCCTTGTTTCTTTCACTCGATCAATTCCTTCATAGGTAATGTGCAGCCTATCCCTGATTTCTTTAGCTTTTTCACAAGAAGATATTCTGTTATACTCAGTAGGAGATAAAGTACAATATAAGGAATAAATTGCTTTAGCATCAAGAGCTTGTCTCTTGATTATTTCTTCTTGAGTCATCTCGCTTGCAACTGCAGCTTCTTTTCCTCTTTTTGAAATTGATGCAGCTTTAGGAATGATTCCTTTTTCTACCACATCCCATTTCAAAGGATCTTTCGATCTTAGGAATGCTTTCATTTTGTTTTTTCATATGCTGTATTCCTTTCCATTGACGTAAGGTGATCTAGTGTTGCTTTGGCCTTTAACCAAACCTAGAGCCAACATACTAGCCATAGATCTTTAACTCAGAAGTAAAAACATTTCAATTAAATGAGTACACGAGCTCTGATACCAATTGATAGGGCTAGTAAGAACACCTAGAGGGGGTGAATAGGTGTTAAGGTGATTTTTACAAGAACTTAACAACTTAATTTGTCTTTTGATAAAGATAGACAGAAGATATAAAAGACAGTAAACAGATGTATAAGACTATAAGTTAAAGTAAAGAGTTTAGGGAAAGAGAATTGAAACACAAAGTTTATAGTGGTTCAGCTCAGACCAAGCCTATGTCCACTCTCCCGCACTGACAGCCCACTAGCTGGATTTCACTAAGAATCAAAAGAGACATTACAGTCTCACGTCCTTAATTCCACAGTGTAGAGACTCTACTACACTTCCTCAAGGTCTCACAAGTATTTATCTCTCTTTCGAATATAGTATAAGCTCAGCGAATGAAATAACAAAGAACTAGGAGCTTCAGATTTTAGAATTCTTCTATCACGCACACTTTCGAATAGCTTGAGCGTCTTCCTTATATACTCCTCCATGCCTTCATATCCGTTGGCACCTTCTAAAGGAGTTCTTCCAATCATACCGTTGGACATAATCAATTAGGGAGATCTCGAGTTTATTGAATGAATGTGATGATAGCCCACAAATCATGTTCGCCCATATAATCAAGATCTAGGTTTCCATAAGTAGAACCTTCTAAGTATACTTCATCAATCACCAGACCTAATTATCCAAATTGATTTCAATGAGAATAATAGATCATGAGTTGCTATCTCCAGCTGTGAGATCTTCTTCAACCGTGCGAACCAAATCTTTAAGAATATACTTGCATTTGGATAAGTCTTCTCTTCGTCGATCTGGAAAATATCAGTGAGGATAGACTTTGAATCTTGAGTCTGGAGGTCTTCAGACTTTGATAATAGAGTCTATGAGTCTTCAGACTAGATGATGAAAACGTTTTGTCAATTTCAAAACAAATAAGGAAGTTTTCTCCAACACCCCTAAACCCGACCTTTCCCCCTTTTCTCTCCTCACGATGATGAGGGATCTGAGGGCAGCGAGATCGGGTCACGACAGTACTTAAACGGCCTAGCTAACTTAAACGACCACTTAACATTTGTTTTCCTTATCTAGTAAATCTATTTATCATATGAGTCTGAGTATCTCTAACATTACCCAATGCAAAATTGTCAATATGTGCGTGTTTGTTTGTAAGATAAGCTCATAAAACTATTTCATGTTACAAAACCCATAACTATAGACAAATGGGGCAGTCTTGGGACTTAGGGTCTGACAAACACTACCAACGAACATTATGGATTGTTGGGCAGCCAAAAAACATGCACCACTAGCCAATATTTCCACAGTTATTTATTAGCATAACAATCTTTGTATTAGTATAACAGTCTTTGAGTTTTTGTAAGAATGACAGTTTATTGTGAGTTACAAATTTTTAAAAGAATAAACCCTGCAATAATTTATAATTATTGGTTTTTTTATTTTATTTGTTTAGAATAAACTGTTAGATTAAAATTTATTATATAATCATTTCTCATTTCCACAATTTTTTGATGCGTTCCTCCGAACGAAAGAAAATCTTTAGAGGCATTAGCAACTAGGCAATATTGAACTAAAAGGAGTTGTCGTGATCGGCACGATGGAACACGGCATGATTGAAATCGATTCACCATGAAGCCCAAGCATCAATTAAGAGCTAGCTCGATTACGAAAGTACGGAACATCATTATCTAGTAGAATGTCGTTGTGTCCTAACAAAGTGAAAGAGCCGACAATGTGGAAATTAAGTTCCAAAGTCTTCATCATGTGCCCGGCAAAGTCAAGTGATCCTTGGCGTTTGGATGAATCTCTTTGTGCTTCGTGCCTTTGAAGGCATGACTGAACACGACACGACTAAAATCGATTCGCCGTGAAGCCCAAGCACCAATTAAGAGCTAGCTCGATTACGAAAGTACGGAACATCATTATCTACTAGAATGTCTTTGAGTCCTAACAAAGTGAGATCCGACAATGTGGAGGTTAAGTTCCAAAGTCTTCATCATGTGTCCGGCATAGTCAAGAGATCCTTGGCGTTTGGATGGATCTCTTTGTACTTCGTGCCTCTGAAGTCCAAGAAACCTGGTCCCCCACCGGGACCGCACCCAAAATCTTAAATTAATATGTCTATGCCACTAAAAATTTTAAATCGATAATATCTTTTATTAACTTTCATTAAATTAAATTAATATTATGAAAAATTATAAATTAATATGGATGATAAAATCCCGAATTAGTACATCTATCAAATGTCATCCAACTTAATAATTTGACGGTAAAATTTAATAAAAATGAGACCTATTAAACGAGTGGTTTAAGTCGAGTTTGGGTCAAATCATAAATGGTATGACCCAAATCAACCCATTTAACCTGTCTATAACTCATTTATCGTAGTGTAAATTTTTTACCCATACCCGACCTGACCCATAGTTGATCCATACCTAATTCATTTAACTAAACTTAAGAAAGCTTATTTTTTATGATTTTTTAAAAATGGTATTGCTAAAGTACTTTTATAAAATACAAATTTATTGGACAATTTTTATAATGTTTTTAAAATTCATTTTTAAAAAATTGAATTTTTAAATCGATAATATCTTTTATTTACTTTCATTAAATTAAATTAATATTATGAAAAATTATAAATTAATATGGAGGATAAAATCCTAAACTAGTACATCTATCAAATATCACATGTCATCCAACTCAATAATTTGAAGGTAAAATTTAATAAAAATGAGACCTATTAAACAGGTGAGTTAGATCGGGTTTGGGTCGGATCATAAATGGTTTCACCCAAATCAATCCATTTAACCCGTTTATGACCCATTTATCGTAGTGCAAAATTTTTTACCCATTCCTGACGTGACACATAGTTGATCCATACCCAACCCATTTTACCAAACTTAAGAATTCTTATGATTTTTTTTTAAATGGTATTGCTAAAATAATTTTATACAACACAAATTTAATGGACAATTTTTATAATTTTCTTAAAGTTTATTTTTAAAAAAATCGAATTTTTCATAATTTTTATTTTTTTAAAAAATTGAATTTTTAATTATTTTTCTTTTTTTAAGAATATAATTTTTCTTTTTCTCTTTTCTTTTTCTTTTTCTTCTTCTTTAGTTAGTTGCCGACCACGACGACGGCTAGTGACCAACCATAGGTGAGCTTTTAGCTCGCCAAGCTCGCCCGACGCCGGTGAGCTCGAGGCTCGCCCGATGTCGGCGAGCTCGAGGCTCGCCAGATCGACAAGGCTCGAGCCTCGCTTGACATTGGTGAGGCCTCCGCCTCACCAGATCGGCAAGCTTGAGCCTCACTTGAGCCTCACTTGGCTAGACACCGGCCGTTGCCGTGCCAGCCACCAGCTAAAGAAGGGGGAAGGAGAAAGAAAAAAAGGAAAGAAAAAAAGAAAAAGGAAAAGGAAAAGGAAATTGAAATATAAAAAATAATTATAATTTTGATTTTTATAAAGTTTAAGAAGGAAGAGAGAGATTGTGAGGCTTTAATTGAAAATGGGTACTGAGTCAAATCCATTTAAGACCCATTTATCTCAAACTTTCAATTTTTAAACTCATTTAACTAGTTTCTTTAAAAAATAAGTGACCCATACATAACCCATTTATAATTTAAATGGGTCATATATGGGTCTAAGACTCATTTTGCCAACTCTAATGAAAACAAGAGAGGGGACTAAAAGTGCTAGCATTACCACATAAAGGGGGGGTGAATAGGTGTAAAGATAAATTTGGCCAATAAAAGCAAAAAAAAATTATTTTCTTCAAACAATGTCTAGTTAACACCAGACTTTTGATAAAAATTCAAACTCAAATAAGATATTATGGAAATAAGCAAAACTTAGAAAGATATCGCAGCAAACAAATTAAAGGAGTTAAGAAAAGAGGAAATTGAACACAAAATTTATAGTGGTTCGGAGCTTAGATCAAGCTTACGTCTATTCTCCCACGTTGACAGTCTTCTAGCTGGATTCCACTATGAATCAAAAGAGAATTACAACAATTTGAGATGATCACTTAGTGAAGAGTTTCTTTTTCTCTTACTAAGTCACTCCTTTGTGTTTTTCTCTATTTGAGTACAGTTGTAAGCACAATCGATGAAGAACAAGTGATTTGAAAAGCTTCAAACTTTAGAATTTTTTAAATTCTCACACACTCATCAAATGAACTGAATGGCCTCCTTAAATACTTTTCCATGCATTTCTAATCGTTGGCACTTTCCAGAGGAATTTCTTCCAATCAATCCTTTGGACATAATCAATTAAGGAAATCTTGTAGCCGTTTGAAGATTGAGGTGAAAATCTGATGATTCCTGGTCGCTCATACAATCAGAATTTAGGTTTCCATAAGTAGATGTTTCCCAAAAAGGAACTTGTCTTCAAAATTGATTCCACCAATCCATGATTGATTTCATCAATATATTTAGAAAAGGTAAGTGAGATTTTCCGCCAGAATGTCAGATATGTCTTGATCATACTGAATCCTTGTTGAAATATCAATTATCCCGAGTCTGATTATTTCTCCATTCTAGACTTAGTTCAGTCTTGATCTTCGTCAGAGTGGGAAAGACTTCTGATGTAAAATAGACTTTGACAGCATTCCTTAGAAATCCAATATTTCTCAGAATAAGAATAAGAATAAGAAAATGAAACTTTTGTCAACTTCAAAACTTAATAGGAGTTTTCTCAACAGAGACGACGGTGTGAATCATTCTTGAACGAGTCAAGAATAATAAATTTGATACTAACCCAATAAGAAAATTCAATTTGACCACCTGATTTTACACAACTTGCCAAATTCTTCGTTGTTTTCTCTGTACATTAAATTCTTGGAGCCCACATGGAACATCGGGTTTTTCCCTGCCACTTAATCATCATTTAATTGGAATATGGCATGATAGCCAATCACATAAACAGAGAAGCCACCATAAATACGGATGTCATCTAAGCCCCAAACACAGAGTCTCCCACAATGCTTCGTTTCAGTCCTTTTGCCTTCATCCTACCTTGTCTTCTCTTTCTGTTCATGCTCATCAAAATTTTCAGAGCAAAAAGTTCCAATGCTTTAAAGTTACCCCCGGGGCCAAAGAAACTGCCCCTTATCGGAAATTTGCCCCAATTGATAAGTCCCGAGCTGCCACACCATCATCTGAATAACCTAGCAAAAACCTACGGTCCGATTTACCACCTTAAGGTCGGCGAGCTCATGCTGGTCGTTCTTACGACTCCTGAAATTGCCGAAGAGGTCCTAAAGACGCACGAGATCAACTTTGCTCAGAAGCCACTATTCCCGTCTTTAGAGATGATGTTCGACCCATGCTCAAGCTTCATGTATGCGCCTTACGGAGAACAATGGAGGCAGCTTCGCAAGATTTGTGTCTTGGAACTTCTCAGCGTCAAACGCGTTCGGTCTTTCCAATCAATAAGAGAAGATGAGATGAGTAATCTGGTCCAGTTCGTGCGCTCGTCGCAGGGTTGCCCTCTCAATCTTACCAACGATATCTCTTCATGCTTAAATACCATAATATCCAAAGCAGCATTTGGTGAAAACTACAAGTGCCAGGAGTACCTTTCAGCTCTTAAAGATGGAATCAAGCAGGTCAGCGGGTTAAGTGTCGTGGATGTTTTCCCATCCCTCAAAATCCTTCGTTACATTAGTGGGAGGAAATGGAGGCTAGACAGTGTTCGGCGAAGATGTGATCAGATCTCAAATCATATCCTCAATGATCATAAGAGGCAGAGAGAAAACTTAAGAACCCAGGAAGATAGCTTTGTCAAGGAAGATTTTGTCGATGTACTTTTACGGATTCAAGAGTCAAACGAACTTGGATTTCATCTTACCGACGACCACATTAAAACTATCATCCTGGTATGTTTAGATCCTATAGCTATGCTAGTAGATTTGGTAATACATGTTTCAAAGCTATAACACCATAAAGTCGGTTGTTGCTATTTTTTACCAGTTGCTACAAAGTGCTGTGGTGATAGGTTTTAGTCAAACATCTTAAAAAAACCGCAGTACTTTTCACAGTCCAAATCACTGTAGAAAGAAATGTATCGAGCACCTTGGAAGTCCTTTCAGCGTTAGTTAAAAAGTCTGGCTCATTAGATTGTACCTACCAAAGAAAAATTCTCCTTTTCTTAAGCTAAATGCATGTTCTATTGCGTTTGCACCTTTTTAGGAATTCTATGGTGGTGGAACCGATACTTCATCAGTGACAGCAGAATGGGCAATGTCGGAACTGCTCAAAAACCCACAAGCGATGACAAAAGCGCAGGCTGAGGTACGCATGGCATTGAAAGGAAAGGATCGAGTGCAAGAATCGGATCTCGAGGATCTTAAGTACTTAAAATCAGTGATCAAAGAGACTCTGAGGTTACACCCTCCAGTACCATTAGTCCCCAGAGAAGCAAGGAAGGCATGCAAGATCAGGGGCTACGATATACCTGCGAAATCGAGGGTGCTTATTCATGCCGGGGCATTTGGAAGGGATCCAAATCATTGGGAAGACCCAGAAAAATTTGTGCCGGAGAGGTTTCTTGAATCATCAGTAGACTTTATCGGGACACATTACCATTTCGTTCCATTTGGGTTTGGCAGGAGGGTGTGTCCGGGCATCGCATTTGCTGCGGCAAATATTGAGCTCTTACTAGCACTTTTGCTGTACCATTTCGACTGGGCACTTCCAAATGGCCAAACTCCTGAAGAACTTGACATGACTGAGGCTTTCGCGGCCACCGTCACGAGAAAGAGCGATCTTTATGTGGTTGCCACCCCTCATCGTCATGGCCATGCCTGATAAAGACGACTTGTTGGTTTGGTTGGCCATTCTTATCGTTCCATCTTGCTCATGCCAATAGTCTATTTCATCCCGCGTCGTTGCTATTGGACAGGTGTTAAAACATAACAAATTGTGTTAGTCTCGGCTTTTATCGTATTAGCAGTCATATGCCCAAACTTTGAATTTCTGTGTCAGTTTCTCGTGTCTGTTTTCCCTCTAATAATGCAAGAAATTGCCTTCCTTTGCTTATGGTAGATGGTTGACATTGCTTCTTTGTCCGAAATAATCTCTTTCCGATGAATTACGTGGTGCTCAGTGACGTCAATGAGACCATAACGCTAGTTGAAATTTATACTACAATTATAGAACCATAAACAGTGTGGCGTGCACCACGTTATGTAATTGTCAATATTGAAAACCAGTATGGTTATGGTCATTAATGCCTACGAAATTTCATTTATTTTGAATTGAAAAAAATTAACATATTTTTTAGAGTCTTCACGGAAAGAAATATCAACATGTCTCAACATGTTTAACTTTTTTACGCCATTATTTCAAGTTATTTCTACATATTCCTATAATGCTGAATCAATTTTCTTTTTATAAGGGCTAAAATAATTTATTTTGGCTTTTTGACCCCGAACTCTTAGTCGAGCTGATGGCGAGATTGATTTTTTGTTCGAGGTTATAGCAGGAAAAAACACATTTATCTTGATGTAGTAAATAAATGTTTTGATAACCCTAAGGGGTTACTCAAGTGGTTAGCATGTTCATCCTTCTCACTCAAGGCTTATGTTCGAATACCTACGCTGAGCATAGACTTATATATATTTGCTATACCTAGCGTGTATATGTGTGGGATGGCAAGGACTGGACTGTCATACACAATGAGAATTGGTTGGTTAGTCAACCCAGTAATATCAAAAGAATAAACAAGATTTGATACTTTTTCATGTCACAAAATTGAGCCTTTGAGGCGACGAAGGGATCAAATTGTTACAAGAATACTGACAGAGAAGATATTTTTATTTTCTAAATAGCAATAAATTTTTATCTGAAAAAAAGACCATAAAAGAGTTTTATTAAAGTCAAAATGAGTGAACCCAGTCATATAAGCCGGCTGGAAAATCCAAAAGTAGATTCATCATGTCATAACGACTATCGTTTTCGAACAGTATTCTCCGGAGATTTTATTTCCGCTGATCGTTTGAGGACAAGTACGGGTCTTGAGGGGTTTCAATCCGCAAATCTATCAACAATTAAAGTTGCTCAATAGATTAGCTTTTCAGCATCCAGATTCTCTTCCGCATTTCTTCTTGAAGGGCTCCAAACACACTTGTATTCTTTTTCCTTGTGCTCTTAGATTTATCCAATTCATAAGACTTAAATTTTTTCCTCATGAAATTACGTTTTGAATTTTAGCCTATGTGAGAAATCTCAAGAAATTCACTTTCCAATTATCTAACAAAGGGAGCACAGAAATTTTGGGATTTTTAGTTTCTTTAGTGAGATAAGAATACTATAGGTGTCATGACTTTTATATAACATTTATTTGATTTTGTTGAAATCACAACTGACTATTATGTGCTTTATTATTTAAATATTCTAATACTAGCCCCCATGTTTAGTCTAGTCTTTTGCCTAGTATTAAGCGTAAAAATTTAATTGGGGAGGCAAATTTGGCAAGTGGAGCATGGAAAAATTTGAACTCAAGATCATCAATTTGATACCATATTCTAAAAGTTGAAGTCATTAAATGAAGACGTAGGTTATTATTTAAATATTTTAACAATAACTTTAATTTTGACTATTTGAGTGCCATAACATCTTAAAAACATTCACTTGAATGTCATAATTTTCAATCGATCACTTATGTCACGCCCCGACCCTCGGGCACGCACCCATCCCTTACCTTGGTCGATTATAAAAGCGATATCCCAGGACTACGTATCGCCGACCCTTTCTTTTTATTGCGCAAGCGGAAGCATATAAAATCCCCAGACAATA
This sequence comes from Eucalyptus marginata, assembly GCA_014182565.1. Lineage (NCBI taxonomy): Eukaryota > Viridiplantae > Streptophyta > Magnoliopsida > Myrtales > Myrtaceae > Eucalyptus > Eucalyptus marginata. The sequence goes on along the minus strand of CM024588.1, from coordinate 20,617,025 downwards.
AAACATTGGGATAGAACAATAGGATTAAATTTCAAACCTTCACTCTTATATACATTGCAAAGCAGTGCACATATATATACAAAGTGAACTATTAAGTCCAATTCACATTAAGCCGCTTAAAAACACAAGGTCTACAAACGAAGCGAGGTTCTACAAGTTACGGGTCCCCATCCTCCTCTTCATCAATCTCCACACTCCAACTGGAGCCTTCAGCAGACTGCACTGGACTTCGAGACCTTCAACATCCAAGTCTCACATCTAGGGACCGAAATGGTTATTCAATAACCAATGAGACCACGTCTCAAGCAAGTTCTACCCCTAAGACCCGATTAGTAAGCCAATACACTATGGGCTGCCTAAACACGCACAGGTCAGAGGACTTACCTTGACCTCAGATTCTACCTGCAAATCAATACAATTTATATCGGCACCCAACTACTCATAACAAATCGAACTAGTCGATTACATGTAACAGAGCACACGTGCATTCTCTAAGACACTAGTTCACCAAAGTGATGCATCAAATCACCGAGCTCACGTGTCTCTCCCAAGATGCCTCACTTAATTCCATGGGCCCACGTGCATTCTCTAAGGCACTAGTTCACCAAAGTGATGCATCAATTCACCGAGCCCACGTTCCCTTTTTACGATGCCTCTCTCAAGATTCAATGGCTTTATGGTTCCACCCGACCCTCTCAAGATCTAGTGGCTTTACGGTCCCACCCGACCACCCTTTCAACTATGGCCAACGATATTGCACCTCATAATTAAATTCCTCAATTTCATAATATCTTGGCCTAATTTGTTGATATCAAATATACTCGATAAAATATCGTGTGTGGGTACACAATCGGCCTTAGCCAAAATAGAATAGTTTCCTTTACTATAAATCCCACCATTTTCTGTAGTTTACCAAAACATTTTTGGCATTGTCAACCGATGCCCGGTTATTTTTCAATTAATAAGCAAAGATTATTCAATTTAGGAATAAATCCTAAAATCACTCATAAATCAATTTAACACAAAATAAAACTCAATTAAATAAACGGACCGCACCACGATCATCAGCATGAAATTCTGGTCACCGGCCATCCCGGTTGAATTTCCGGAAAAATAAATAATTAATTAATTAATTTCGAAAATTAAATAAATAAATACAAAAAATCTAATTTAGGCCCGTAATGCCCGATTGGAAGCCGAGACGAGCCCGGAAAATTACCGAGACTCGTTCAATAAATAACATGGCATGTATACTTGCTAATGTCTATTTCTAACCACCTAACATGTATAATTAAGTCTCTAATTTAATTTATCTAAATTAATCTAACCACCTAATTGCATTTAATTAAATCTAACCAACCCTAAGTATAATTGGTAAACTAAGAAAGCATTAGTGAGTAAAACTCACTTGTTAAAAGCGGAGACTGGATCACCGCGACGGCGGCCGAAACCCGAACTTTCGGCGGCGTCGACGAACACCCGGGCCGGGCTCAAAAGCCTCGCAAGCCCACAGAAATCTCTGTGCTTGAATTTGCGGGCTTGGGCTTGTTGAATCTAAATTTGTTGGGCTTCAAGTGAGCTGGACAACAACTGAAAATGGGCTGAAATGCACTGAGCTTGGGCTTCGAAATTGCGGACCGGTCTGCGCTTGAGTTGAGCCGCGGTTTGGGCCTGTTTTACTGGCTTTACTGCACTGAGATGGGCTGAATACACGGCCCAAAACGCTGGAATTTGCTGGGCCGCTTGCGGATGGTGGGCTGCGCTTTGCTCGATTCCACGAGAGCAAATGGAGACAGAAGCAGCTTCGGGCGATGGTGCAAGAAGAGAAACGGGCGAAGCAGTTGCTGCCGTTGGCTGCTGGGCTCGAGCTGGAGGAGACGCGGCCACGGATCTGCTTCGGTGGAAGACCTCGCGCGGCAAAATGGAGTGATGAAGCCACGCGGAGACGGAGCAGCGAGACCGGTCAACTTCGATGTCTTCAACGCTGCTTCGTTTGACTGGAACGTGGCAGAGATGGGCGGTCAACACAGAGGAGCTTCGCTCGGTGGGTCTGCTGGGTCAGCAAATCGTCTGAAGAGATGCAAGATGGATCGAAATTTCGGTGGATTGGGATTCGGTGGAGAGCAGGGGTCAACGGTGGGCTTGCTGGACAAGAAGGTTGACTGGTGGGGCTGGCTCACGGACAAGTGTCCATGGATGAAGGGAAGAAGAAGCAAATTGGTGAGTGGAGGTGGACGCCGCTTCGGTGATGCTGCAGTCTTCAAAATGAAAAAGGAAGAATGAAAGCAAAGTGAAAGTAGAAGACCGAAGCTTGAAGAAGATCAAGACCGGCAGAGGCGTACACGGTAAGTTAAAGAAGAAAGGGCAAAAAGTCAATAAACTTATCCAATAAATTAAATGCTTGTCCCCCAAATACTAATCAACCTTATCTCTTGGTTTCTTAATACTTTCTTGGAAATTAATACCACAAATTGCCCAAATTAAAGCCAAAATCCAGCCCCCTCTACAAAGCTCCGAATTTCACAAGTTTGGACTTCAATTTCTTCAACAAATTCCCAAATTTGATATCCATATTTTGACGTAGAAAAGTTCACATAATTTCTACAAGTCCCTTTTGCCAAGTGGCTCAGTTGCAAGTCAAAAATCCTTTCAATTCGGCCAATCTGAATTTTTGTTCGTTTTCCGAAATGTCCGTAACGATTTTCCGTAAAAATCTTGAATTCGATGGAATTTCTCCGAAAGGCAAGACGACGTCTTATAAATGAACCGTGACATGCTTGAATATCCAATTTCCGAAACCGAATTCAATTTCGTGGTTAAAATCGACCGAACGCGATTTTAGTCCGATCCGATCTATTGAGTAGCTTTTAGGGATTTTACCGCGGTTATATCCCTTAACGGCTTCACTCAATAGATGGGTTAACTTCATGAGTGATCGCCCGAGAAAAAGGACCACTCGCGCATCGACGACGCTGCATTTCATATATTCGGACAGTCGAAAATTCGGGATGTCACAACTTAAGTGCAGAAATATTTTTAAAACATTCGCCCAAGTGCTAAAAAACCAACATGACATAACACTTGTGGTGCACGTTTTAAAAAAGTTATGGCAAACTGAAATAATCAATTAAAAGATTATATGACACTCAAATAAACATCGTATATAAGTTATGATACTAGAATGATTGAAAGAAATTACAGTATTCAAACAAGTATAGTACGAAAATTGTAGCACCGATGATATCATCTTTCCTTCTTTAGTCTTTGAAAATTATGTGTTTGTTTTTTTTTTATTGTTGGAGATATTTATCCTAGCTTTGACCGATAGTTCAATATTTTGGCCGTACAAAAGAAAAAGCGCGTGGGGCCAACTAAAAGTCAGAGAAGGAAACAAAAGGCAAGTGTTTTGTCCTTTGTTTTCTCTTGCCTGCTGGAGCCGCACCGCTAAGGAGGGGAATATTGAACGCGGTAGATTTTGTGCTATGAATTTTACGGTCAATCAAGTTATTTATTTGTAAACATGAGATTTGAATATAATATAAATATGAGAAATATTTGAATATATGAGCAATTATAATTTTTATTTTTTAATTATAATGAATTAATTACGTCGACTTTCTTTATGAACATAAATACCGACACTCAAACCTAAATATATAAATCTTAGGTATTATTTATTTTTGCTCATTTATTTCTTTAATGATTTTGCATTGACTTAAATTGCAAGATCCGATAATTTTATGCATTAACAAAAGTGTATTGCCCTCTTAATTTCTCCATGGGTCTCACTATCTTTTATACCTGAAACAACTCTTATTCAAGTTCGAAAGTCTTTTGGCTGCTTCCTTCACTTGGAGTTCAATGTACGTTTTCCTCTTGCGTACTTTACCACTTAAATTTGTCTTCCTAGATCTTTCACTTTTTTTTTTTAATTATTGAAGGAGCAAATCGTAAGCCTTCTTTGCGCTTCTTGGCCAAGGCTCTGGCAGCTCAGCTCGGCAAAGAAAGTTTGCTGAGACGAACTGTTAAGCTATCATCGTCATATCTAAATTATCAAAGGCTTAGTTCTCAAAATTACACCTATCACAAATTTGGTAACTTTGTTGGAGCAATTAACGACTGTTCTCTAATTACCGTTTCCGTAAAAAGTGAGAATCCCTGAATTCTCTTTCAAAGAGCATGAGCTACAATAGCTAATGCCCCGTCTACTGGAGGCTCTCGGTCTATCTTTTCTCTTATATCTGTTCGGGATAATGAGAACTTCTAGGACTTCTTTAGCATTACCCGCAAGAGTGGCTTCACATAATTCTTATGGAGCATTTGGATTATAAGCTCCCGCTTTTGGTGACATAGGGATTAATGTAACACATTTATATATCCTTAAGCACTGGGACCAGCTATAGGTCTCGATGGATTATGCCTTGGAAAAAAATTGTGGTTTGGATCTGTAGATAATCAGGTGTATATAAGTCCTCTTCCCTGTCAGAAGCTCATTAAATGTTCGATCATCAAGATGTATTGGAATTTGTGCAGTTAGTCGCAAAGACTGTCTTAGAGCTTGGGCTAAATTATTGGTATCATTACTGCTAGGGTCAGCCGCCCTTTTCGCACGTTCAAGGATAAACGGTCCAACCATTTCCAGCCCCATACCTTGGACATCAAGAGCTTGACTCGTAGCTCTCTTAGGCTGTTTTCTTCTTCTTAATATCCTCTCTCAATGGAATCAAGCCTTTCAAGGACTAATATGGCCACCTCTTTTGCAAGAATATCTCTCCCTTCTGGGGAACCAAGTTGTTCTCAACTTTAGCAAAAGACTTTGTTAAAAGAATGTGGACTTCACTCGCAACCCATTAAGTGAATAATAATGCAAAGGTGAAGATATATTCGGTTTTCTATCAGTTATTTTTATTTATAAAGTATATTCATGTATGTTTTTGTAAAAAAATAATGAAAACACCAAGATTTTTCAAGAGAAGATGGCCTAAATGGCAAGATTGTTATTATTTTAAGCTTCAAAGGGAAAGTTAATAATTAAAACATAGCTCTTGAATGGGAACTAACTTCATGACACAAGTGGTACAATACAAAGAGTATGTGTATAGTCTGGGAGATACTTGAAAGTTCATGTTATATTTGATAAGAGTAGTAAAGTTTGTGTATGTGTGTGAGATTAGTTCTCAACCCGTTTTAGGCCCATTATATGTTGGGCATTTATTTCTTGACCCAAGCCTTCTGTTTTTAAAATTTAAAGCAGCCCGTTTATGACCTGCACCATTAAATATGGATTAAAATATGATTTTCTTGACCCATTTCACGGCCTCTGAGATATGGAGTCAACCCAAAAGCCTACTTGCATTAATGACATCTGCCTTGGTAGCTCTTGAGAAGAGAGATTTTGAGCAAGGTTGAATATCGGTCTATGGTCAATCCTAGACTAATCCTAGATTAGCTCAACTCAATCGATCCTAGCCCAGTTCTCAAGGGGATAGGATTAGTCTTTAATCCTGAGACCCTTAGACCCTACATTGTGTAGGTTGGTCCTCAGTTTTGGAAGTTTAGAGTTGGTCCAACCCATACCAACCTTGTAAATACTACATATTATACATTTTATATCTAATGTGTTATATATTATATGCTTTTGTTTACTCTCAATTCTAGGGCCTCCTTCTATGTTCTCTTCGCAATTTAGTTTTTCCTGTAAATTAAAAAGTAGAAAAAAAAAAAAACCCAGCCCAAATTCAACAAAAAAAAAAAAAAAAAACCTCTTCACTCGCCTTGGCCTTGCTCACCTCGCTCACTGCTCGCCTCACGGCTCATCTCTCTTCATTTGCCTCGCTTGCCTTGTGACGTCCCAGGGCGTCACGTACTAAGCGCAAGCGGAAATTTTAATTATAATTATTATTATCTTCCTTAAACTTAAAAAAAAAAAAAAACTCCTATTAAGTATCTATAGTATTTACCATTGAAGGTTAGCATGTATAACATGGATTATTTAAAATCTATAGTTTGTATTTTGAGGTTATCCTACTATTACTCTACCAATGATTAATATAGTCCACATAGATGAGATCACAAGAAGCTTCATTTCTTTTACCATCATCAGGGCCTACAAAAATTTATCGACCTGGACTCCTTTCATGTTCATCGCCTTTATATACAACATATTTATAGCAAAAGTAAGGCGCAACATAAGCCAGGGATAAGAGGGTGAGGGTATCTACTTCATGAGTTCCCACACAAGCCCACGTGCAAAAAGAAACAAAAGTTAGACAGCTTCTTCGTGATCAAAGGCGTCTAGGCGCCATTCGTCCCAGCTCCTGCTCCATCGTTTCCAAAAGGTATAGGGCCAAACATCGCACCATCATGTTTGATAAACCAGGCAACAAACTTCATGGGAATCATCTCGGCTCTACCATCATCCATCCATAACGTGGCCTCGTATTTGGAGAAGGTCAGCTCAATATCAGCATCATACACATCGGTAAAAGTAACCTCAATGTTCGATATCACACCGTAACGAGCTAATGGCGGCACGTCCATACTATCAATCTGAAAAATGTAAGGTATGAGCAAAACTATGCCCAGTAAAGAATAATAAAACTCTAACTTAAATAATCCACAACCATCAATAATACCAGGGAATCATAATCCAAACAATTCAGAATATAATAATATAGTTGTCACAAGCATAGCCAACTAGATATTAATACATCACCTAACTAATCACCTTGTATGCATCCATCTCCATACTTACCTTTTCAAAAATCAATTTCATATCATGATGCAATGCAACAATAATGCATGAACTCACTCGCCAAATAGAATTATATTTAGTGTGCATATGATCCACCCTCGAATCAGTCATAACCGGAACTCTGCCGGCCTGATCGAGTCACTTTCGGAAAGTACGTTATCCGGACTTCCACAATATTTCTATTATGGGCATCTCACTCTGAGGCATCCCGGTATCACACAACCAAGGTCCTCCCAAGACCACATAGCAAGGGGCATCTCACTCCGAGGCATCTCAGTATCACACACTGCTAAGGCATCCTTGATCACACACAAGGGGATCTCACTCCGAGGCATCCCGGTATCTCTCTACCGAGGCATCCAAGACCACTCAGCAAGGGCATCCCAAACTTCCGGGGGCATCACCGGTATCTCTGTACCGATGGGTTCGTTCACTCTCTTAAGCACACATATCACACCACCACACCTTTGATTAATGCATTTATCGTATGCAAAAGAAAAGACTCCAAAGTATCTATCTAGGTATCTAATTCTCATGATCCTAGCACACGTGCGTGTCCAAATTATAAGATAAAATCCATTACGACATGTCCCATACCATGCCGAACAAATATTTATCCCATAATCAAGCACTATGCACCGCACACATTGCACTCGCATGGTACTATATGCACTTATATCTCTAATGATGTATGTGGCCTATGACTAATATCTACTATGAGCTTATTAGACTCTATGTATATGTCATGAGTCGAATATATAACACAGTATATATATTAGAAGTTCTCGGATTAGGACAACTTATTGGTTCAATGCACAGTTTCTGTTTTGGTAATAGAAAATATACCAATTCTTGTCAAAATATTACCAAATTTTAGTATGTTATACTAGAGACATAGATCGACAACTTCCGTGAAGAAACTTAAATTCGAATATTGCTGTATTAAGAAAAACAATTGCTGTAATCTTTACTATTACCCTGTACCGATGTCCAGGTTTCATATTCACTAAGAAAATTGTTTTACTAATCAATTCTTGTTCATTTAATCTCACATTTTGACACATTATTCCTTAAGATGTGTTCTACAATTTTCATTTAGACATCAAGATCCAGTTCTAACTAGGTAAATACAAAAAATTCGCATAATCAGTAAAGGTCATACCATTTATCACAAAAACAGTTTACTGACTTTACTAAGTTCACCTCCATTTCTACGTTTTTACATATTTATATGGTTATAACTACGTGTATAACTCAATCTTATATATGTTCCATCATGTAAAATGGTTTCTTTCTTATTTCTATTAACATACATAAAGAGAATTAAACACAAACAGAAGACTCTATAATTGTTTTCTCTTAGAACCGAATAGATACACAACTTTTCTTACTTCTAACTCAACGAAACAACTTATCTATCCACAAATCTCTTCTAAAATACTCCAATGCTTACTCACAGCAACTCAAAGCAACTTCAGTATATCTTTCTTTAACAAATGATCAATTCCACAGCTCAGCTCGAAGTTTCGTTACATCCGTAAGCCACTTATCATGATTTCTACCAAAACAACACACTTGGCATCCATTTCATCACTTTGCTCAACAAAACAGCCGACTTTCATCAAGTTTTCGAGACATGCAAAGCTCAAAAACAACATGCAATGACTTCTAGCTTCACTCTTAGGTTTATCAAGCTCAAAACAACATATATCTACCTCTTCTCATCACTTCTCTTAACAAGACAGCACATTTATGTTTGAATTTCGCAACATGCATGGTTCAAATATAACATGCAATGACTCCTATCTCTAATCCATCACTTACTCAACTCAAATTAACCATAAAACAACAACCACATCTCATATTCCTCATAGCTTGGTTAGATCCACAAGCTTTCTTGATGAAATGGTGGATACACTTCAATTTAGAGTTCTATTTTTCCTTACCGTTGTTCAGCTATCAATCTAACACAAAACACTTCAAAAGCAGCACCAAAACCTCGCATGCAAGAAGAAGAAAGAAGAAGATGAAGATGAGGGCTTCTCGATTTTGAGGAGAGAGAGGGGATTTCGAATTTTATGAGGAAACAAGCCTACTAACTAATCTCTAGGCTAGGAAATGATGAGATATGCTAATGATTATACTTCCTTGGAGTTTCCATCTTCGGTTCTATGGATTTGTGAAGAAAACCGTGGGTGGTGGAGAGAAAACGAAGGGAGGGAAGGGTGTTGTTGTGGCTTCCAAGTTTTGGTCTCCTTCACCATTTGTCATTCAATTTTAATTAGGTTTTAATTCATGTTATTAGTTATAACATTAGTTGCTAATGTTCTTCAATTAATTCCTTTCGTTTCCACTTGGTTTCAATTACACGAAATTGCGACATATACAACGTATCAACTAGTTAATGTTAGTCTAAAAAGAATCCATCACAAAATGCTAAAGTCAGAAATTTATATTAGTATCACAATCACTAATTTAAATTAACTTAATTGTGATCTATAAATCTTAACCAAAAATAAAATCACTTGGGCCTAATTTATTTATCTCTGGCCCAATGGGCCTAATCTATAACAATCCTGGCCCACTAAACTCAATCTACGATCTTAAGAATCCCGAACCTTGGCCCACTTAAACCAAGTCCAAGCCCACGATCTCTCACTCGAATTCACAAGTCCAATTCGTGTGGCCCACTTATTTCTCAAGCCCATTCGATCCTCACGATCCATCGGGTTCACTTCTTGGCCCGATTTAAAATAATCCGAACTCCTAATGATTCAATTATACTAATGAAGGTCAATGAAATTTGGGATGTCACATGCCTTGTCGCTCGACTTTTGTGTCCGTTTTATGATTTGTTGCTTTTAGCAAGTGCCAATCTATGTTGTTACCATATCTTATATTTATGTTTGATATATATTGTTGTTCATAGTTTAATCGTTCAATGTCGCATTGTTGATAGATATGTAATTTAAAATAGTCTATTTGTCCTTTTAAGGAATATGAAAAACGAAACAAAAAATAATTGGTTGATCTAGAGCTGACCCTAGAATTGGATCGGATCCATAGGGTTGATCTGGTCCTCGGGCCCAAGCTCAACAGGATCGGTCCTCGGTCCCAAAATTTGGGGATCAATACTGCATGGATTGGTCATTGGGTTAAGTACTAGACTAGCCCAACCCGGACCATGCTCACATCTATTCTAGAGATCCATAAATCTTGGGGAAGGGTTAGCGTCACTTGAAAGTAGCATCTTAAGTACAATGAAATAGAAAGGGCACAAGAGGAGGAATGGGCCATTGGCGGACCCAAATGTTAGACGATAGGTAAGGAATGATGGGTTACTTGTAGGAAAGGTTTTGAAGTGGTTCATTACTAAGGTGTCTGAATGTTCATACGTCTAAAGAGTCCCTCCAGTCCCTCCAATGAGTGAACTAATATAATATTTATACTGAGAGGAATAAATGAACTGGTTGATAGCATCATACCATGTGGCTGTATTGGCAGAGAATACCTACAGTAACGGGCTATCACGTGTCAAGGTATAGGCCTATCATGGACTATCACGTGTTAGGAAGACACGGGCCAGCACCAAGCCCACTATAAAGATTAGGGAATAGGCCATACCATTCCTAAGAAGCCCTCCTCCCACCCGACCAAACCAAAATACTCTAAAACATTCCAATAAGATAGGAATAACTCAAGGCGATCAATCCTCATGATTCATGCAAATAGTAAATTCTCTCGTGGAGTAAGCTTGCAATAAATCCCTGACGATAGCATCAATTGTGAATTCCAGAAACTATATCAAGTAATAATATTTTTATGTTTCATAAATATGAAAGGATAAATTACGTATCCACAAAAGTATATATCTAATCGCTAGTATTAATATATTGATAGAATTAACCATCATAATGAACCTTGTCATCTTTGATAAATTAACTGTAGATTTATGATGGTCGATGGCAAGTTTATTTGGACAATGGTTATAAGGTAGATTGGATGTGCTTTGGTGTCCTCTGAGATAGTTTAGAGATCTAATAAAAGTAAGAATAACGCTAGAGATATAATGTACCGAATTCCTGTTGAGTGCTCAAATAAGTCTATTAATATAAATAACCACTTAGTATTTAAAACATCGTCTAACAAACCCATTTAGCTTACAAGTCTTGAATTTGTAGCATTACTCCGAAACTAATGATGCATCTCGTATTTTATTGGCTCTTCCTCCTAGATTTCATAAGAAAATTTCATTTTCTCGTATGGAGGTACTTTCTAAGACCAACGCAGTCAACATACCCACAAAATTGCACAGTACATCAATCCGAGGGTGGATTTTCGAGGAGATTATCGCAAGATCTTCTTCCATTACGTCTTATGAAAATCCAAAACTAGTGGTTTTGCAACTTGCACATCAATGAGTCCTACTAGAACTCGAACATAAAAATTAAAAAAGAATAATTGTAGATTATTATTTACGAGATGGGAGAAGAACAAATTTTGTATGACACCTCAACTATACTACTTGACGTGCTAATATTAAATATCTTTGATCGTTTCTAGTTTTTTAACATTGGTATGTTGGCAACGATGAAGATTCTCATCGAAAATGGTTAGGTCGTATAGAAACTCCAGGCAAGTGACCCACATGGGACATTTTATTTATATATTTATATATTTTCGTATTTTTCATGGACATAGGAGACAGGAAACCCTAGTATGGTGGAATAAGTGAGTCGTCCGAGGAAGCGCTAACCAAATGTGAACCCCGTTCTTAGTAGGAACCGTCCCCCAGGCTTTTCCTCTCCTCGTAGTCTTTGGTCGACAAATGATATGTGATAAGCCACCTTAACAATTTCCTAAAAATAACGAGATAATTGGATTGAAAATCTTAAATTTTATCATGAAAATGCAATTAAGTTTTACAGTTTTTACAAAATGAAATCAAGTTCTAAAATTTGTTATAAAAGTGCAATTGAATCATAAAACTTTCAAAAAATTGCAAACTCCATCCAACTTAAAAAAATTTAGAATTTAATTGCACTTTTAAAAGTTTTAGGACTATTGCCTTTTCGTGACGAGTTTTAGGATTTTGATTATATTTTTAAAATTTTAAGGACTAAGTTGCATTTTCATTACAAGTTTTAGGGATTTCAATACACTTATTACAAATATAATTATGGCATTGTGTAGTATTGAGGTATTTGTCAAGATTCTTATAAAATTTGAAACACCCCTTTTCCACGACCATAGCTACTATGAAAGATATATCAAACATCATATTGGGCTATGATGAGAACGAATAGTAGATCACATAGTTTCACATAACCTTCGCCAGATTAGACAATGTCAAATTGCTTGACGGGCCTAAACTCGAGCCATATATATGTGGCCTAGACTTCAACGGTGGTGTTAAGAGTAGAGTTTGCTTCGATCAAGAAAACCGTCTACTCAACTTTGTGTTAAGAGTCAAATAGGAATACTTTTCAAAAGGTGCCAAGATTAAGAAAGAAGAATATACATTACATACTCCAAAATTAACACATTTTCGTATCTTTGAAAGAATGAATATGTTAAAAGAGAACTTGACATTTCCTCCCAATAATTTTTTTTTTTGGTCAAATCCTCGCAAATTGTTTTGTCGATTTGAGTTTCCTTATTCAAGTACAGAAGAAATAATCAATGACTGTGTTGAAATAAAAATTTCTACACAACGTTATCATACAAGGTCCACTAAGATTAATGTGAATGACCTCTAACAGGTCAAAACTTTAGGCTGTAGTTTTATTCTTTATCTTCGTCATCTTACATTTACAATAGTCTACGCAAGTCTTTATGTAACTTTTAAGAGTAGAACAAAATGTCAATAGTATCAGCATTTTTACTCTTTCTCTAGACATGTGACCAAGATGTTAATGCATGAGATTATTCCTTAGGCAAAAGTCTTTTGGAAACAACTTTTTCAACCATATAGACAATGTATATATCATTGGGAATTAAACATAATAAGTACAATCCATTGAATATAATGTAGTACTCAATCTTATTTGAATTAAAGAACAAAAATAACATTGTATTTCTTTTAAATTTCAAAAAGTAGCTACACATGTGCAAACATGATATGGAAACTAAGTTCTGTCTCAAAGAAGGTATATAAAATGCGTTTCTTAATATCATATTAAAAACAGAATCTAAAATAAAAATGATATCTCTGATATTGATTTTATCATTGTTTCCCACGGTGAGCTATGATTTATCTTGATTTAACTTCCTTAGATTTGTGGATCCTTGTATAGAAAACAAAACAAATTTGTTGCGCCATTATCTAGCTACCAAGAACTGGATTGGCTTACTATAGATATTTGATTCATAAACAATGCCAAAGAATCATTAATTACCAAATCACACTCGGACAACCAAATTTTGTATACTTATTGCAGTATATCTTTATGTGACATTTCCTTTAAAAAAAAAAGTAACAGTCATCAATTCTTCTTGAATGATTTTATCTTAGGACCCAGACTATCATAATGACATGTGATTTCATGAGTTCTTTTACAAGTATGATTTTTAGACTTCATATCTACTATCCTTATGATGTAATCCCTAACTTTATCAAAACCATCATACCTTATGTTGAAGAGTCATTGTAGATATGTCCTAATCTCGGTATTAGACAAAACACAATTTCAAACATCTTTTTGGTAGTGCAGTCAACTGGTAAATCACTTTTCAAGTATTCCTGAATGGAATGTTTCATGGATCACAAGCAAGTTTGATTGCTCTTTTCCCAAGTAGCAAAATGTACATTCTTGGGTTCCGTACCATTGGTAGTGTAATCTACCAAAGAAATCCTCTTTTCACTGCCTAAAGTTTGAACTAGTAAGAATTTCAATAGTTATGGAGTTATTAATTACAGATTAGGTAACTAAAATAACAAGTAATGTATAATTAGCATCACATGAGTACTATGTAATTTGAAGACGCACAAATACACATCTAGAGAGCTATATGCATTATCACATAATCATCTTTGGGCAGAATATATGACATGCAGTTGTATATTCCCCACATGACAGCAGTCATGAAAATATATTCTAACCTTCGTGAATTCATCACCTTTGGGTATATGAATTATTATGATAAGTCACTCTTCCACCATACTGTTATATATCCTTCCATGAACTAATACGCAATCACCTCCTTTAGAAGTATGATCACGCATTAGAACATGAAACATTCTATCATTATACGAGATTGATATTTTTCAAAGCCAATCAAATGTGCTCCTTTGGCGGTTACAACTCAATTGAATCATTGAACCCTCTCATATCAAGGATATAAACTTTACTTCTCACATCCATTATATACATGTGATTTTAACTTTAGTAATAGGGGCAATTTATCATTAAATCATATATTATGCCAATTACACTGTTTTATTCATTGATATAAGTTAATCTTTATATATATATATATATATATATATATATATATATATATATATATATATATCAATTAATCACACTCTACACAATATCTATGTGATGATATACATGTGAGCTTGCACCTGTATTTCCAAAATTATAGAAAAATATGCAAAAGTACCTTTAAAATACTCACAAAAAAAAACATGCATATTTAAGGTCCTGTAGTTATTTTCACATCTATAAATTTATCAAAATAGAAATAAATATATCACAATGTAAAGAATCTCTATACAACCACATAAACTCCAAGAACACCCCAATCGGAGCTCGGATGCGCTCTCACGTGCATTCGCAGTGCTCAACGCATGCAGGGCAAGAGAAGGCTGCCTAGACAGGTTTGATCACTGGTCCGACCGGTCAACTTCCAGTCCAACCAATCAACTCATGGTCCAACCGGTTGATTGGTCTGGTCAACGAAGAATCAGGTCGGGCAAGGCAACGGGTTGGATCCAAGTCGGGTCAATGAGTTGGTCAATGGTTAATCGGGTCAAGTCAATGAGTCGAATCAAGTCATTATGACGTTAGCCCTACATGCACTAGTCGGCGTCGCGTGTAAGGGAGCATGGGAGCATGTGGTGGCACGTCTTCGACACGCGCCGACTCCTAACAACGCATAGGGGTGCGTGTGGCTTCCCCCAGTGACGCGCCAGCCACGGTTTTGCTTGTCTCAATGAGCCTATTCCATTTTTGTGATTAACATTGATTTTTATTGAACTAAAGATCATGAAAATAGGGGAAAAAAATATGCGTTCAAGTTTTAGGCTATGGCTACTCTGATACCACATGCTCCATAACTAAAACTAAGAACACATATATAATCATGTAAAGAGATTTATACACTTGATTTGGATCATCGTTTTTTATGCAGAATGGTGACGATCCAAACTCAAGAACTTCTCATCTATTGCCATCTATATCACTGGCTTAATGAGACAACCCATCACCCTTAGCGCTTAATAAACGCTCTTTTGTGAGGATAATTGTGTGTGTTAGGGTTAAAAGAGAGACTTAAGAACTATTTATAGAGTTTCAAGTCATACCCTCTCATTATAAGCCGAGTTCAACTTGGCCCACACTAACCAGTCCCATATTAGACTAATTAAAAAACATTATATCTCATTTTAAAGCAATTTCATAAAATGATAAATTACAATATCAATTAATGTAACCCAAGTTAGGAAAATACTTACATTTTTCTCTTTTTGTCAACCCATTTAATTGGACAACCTTTTTTCCCAAATAATTCATAATAATCTTTGTGAAGCAACCAACAGTTAAAAAAAAAAAAAAAATTCTCAAACTTTTCTTGGTAACTAAAATACGTTTTCGGGGAAGTCAAGATTATGAAAACACTTTCAATGGGTCTGCTAGAAGCCTTAATCAGTTATTCACTCTCCTAGGCCCTGCCAGAGTCCCTAACTGTGAGATATGAAGTCAACCCAAAAGTCTAAATGTACTAATGACCACAATGGTGGTTGTCGAGAAGAGAGATCTCAAGGGAGTGAGAGGAGGAGTGAGCAATTACTGAATCCAAACGTCAGATAGGTAAGCAATGACTCGCAAGTAAGGAATGGCAAGTCACTTATGGGAAAGTTTTCTCCGTGGTTTGCTGCCGAACTCAATAGAAATGCTGAAGTCTAGACGTTCAATCATCTAAAAAGTTCATGAAGTCAATTAATAAAATACTTATACTAAGAGGATCAAAAGGAAAGCTTGACAGGATTATAACATGTGGTAATCTTGGCATAGGAAACCAATGGTAGACAGGCTACCACGTGTCAAGGTTAGGGGATAGGACTGACCAATCATAGAGTGCCACATGCTAGGAGTACATGAGCCGACACCAAGCCCACTAGAAAGGTCAGGGGATATGACCGACCAATCATAGAGTGTTGGAATTTTGTTTGTTAAAACAAAAATGAGTGTTTTTTACCTTGTCCCACATGGTAAAGGTGGGAAGAAGTAAACAAGTTTAAAAGTGTGGGATTTCCTTTGTAGGTTTAAAGGAATGATTGGGTGGGGCTAGACCCCACCATACCCGCGTTTGGGTGCTAAGCACTAAGCACTAAGCACTTAGCTAATAATTATTAATTATTAGTCCGAATTTATTTGTGTCTTTTCATTTGCAAATGATACCCGTTCGGTCCGCGGTTTAATTAGCACTAATCCCTATGTTATTTATTTTATTTTTGTTTTGAGAATTTTCGAAATGAAATATAAAATGAAAATTCGAAATTTTATTTATTAAATAAATAAATAATTAATTATTAATTATTATTCCGAATTTATTTGTGTCTTTTCATTTGCAAATGATACCCGTTCGGTTTGCAACCTTTCCCGAAGGGTTGCATTGGTTCGGTTTTTAACTTCTTACGAATAGACACCTTTGTTCCTTTGAGCAAATTTCGAAAGAATGTGTTTGTTCATTTCGCAACTTTTCATGAAGAGTTGTCTTCGTTTTTTAAGACTAGTTTATATATACTTGTCAGATTGAGAAAGAAAGAGTGTGATCATTTTTCATCTTTTCAAGTCTTCTTTCTGAAAAAACGACAGCCATTCTTTCAATTGTTTCCTAGAGAGATCCTGGAGAAATACTAGAATTGCTATCTAGTATTCTCAAATTGAGACTTTGTTGTATCCTGGAGGATATTTTGCCGGTGACCATTAGCAACTTTGTGGGGCAAATAAATCCTTAAAGAAAGTGATATCACGCCTCAAAGTCCGACTCGAGTACTCAAAAGATCCGTCTTCATTGTTCTACCCTATTCGAAGCCATATTTTACTAACATAGAGTGCCACATGCTAGGACTACATGAGCCGACACCAAGCCCACTAGAAAGGTCAGGGGATAGGATCTACCATCCCTTGCAAGCTTTGCTAAAACATCTAAAACATCTCAATTGGATAGGAATAATCATGACACTACCATCAATCCTAAGTTATTCTTGTGAACAACAACTTTCATGCTGAGTAAGCCTACGATAAATCCATAACAATAGCATTTACAAGTATTCAAGCAATTATATAAAGAAATAATATATTTATGTTTCCTAAATATGAAAGGGTACAATACCTATCTGCAGTAGTATATGTAATCTTATCGTTAGTATAAACATAATTTTTGAAAAATTAACCATCATTAAAAACCTTTTCATTTAGAAGAAATTAATTGTAAATTTCTAATGACCGATAACAAGTTTATTTTGGGACACTGATTATAGATAGATTGGATGTGCTTTAATGTGCTCTGAGATCATTTAGAGATCTAGAAAAAGTAGGAATAATACTGTAAATAAATGGGCTTACTTAGTAATGAAGCAGATTAATGTTGGTAGCTCAATTGAGTCTGCTAATTTAACTAATTATTATTTAACACATCGTTTGGTTTGCCCGTTTCATTTACAAATCTGATCTCTAGCATTACTTTGAAAGTAATGCTACATATCGATCTGCTCTTCATCCTAGATTTCATAAGCAATGGTAATTCTAAGACCAAAGCAGTCGACATGCCAACGTAATTGGACGAGCCTATTAATCCGATGGTTGATACTCGAGGAGACACGGCAAGATCTTCTATTACGTCTTATGATACGATCCAAAGCTAGGGTCTTTCAATTTTCACAAAGATGAGTCCAATGAGAATTGAAAAAGAAAAATGAATGGGATAACTGTTTAAAAAATTATATACCTATTGTATGGCAACCAATTCAGTCTTAAACATTTTAAAATTGCCAAATTATTCCTAATCATTTTGAAAATTTGTTAACATAATCATTTTAGTCAATTTGATCTGAAAATGCTACATAGACTTTGACCATCCTACACGACTGATATTAATGTTGACATTTCTTGCAATTTTTAAATTTTCTAGATTTTTTTTTTCATTTTCGTTTTTTGTTCTTTTCTTTCCCTTATTTCTTTTTTTTTTCCCCTATTTCTCTCTATCGATCACGAGGGCCTCAATGATGGTCGACCTAGGGGTGTGCATGGTCCGGGTGGGCGGTTCCCGACCTAGAACCGAGAACCGCCTGCTAAGAATCGGTTCCAAAAAATTGGAACTAGGAACTGCCCGCTAGTTGCATGGATCCACTCAGGAATCGAACCGCCGGTCCGATCCGGTTCCCAGGTGGATCCATAGAACTGGTCCAACCTCCGCGCCTTCCCCTTTTCGCCCTCCCCATATCTTCTTATTCTGGCTCTCCCAACCATGGTAGCTTTATTCTCCTCAAGTATTAGCGCCGTGGTGGCGGCGGTAGCGACCCTTACGCCGCTTCCGTCCCAACCACCACCACCATCTTTGCCACCGCCTCCACCGTCTCCCGCTCCTCTCTCAAGACTGACAATGAGGAGGACAATGGGGACGATGAGCCATTCTTAGACTTGGAGTTCACCCTTGTCCCCGAAAATGAGGACGATGGGGGGAGGCTTAAGGAGGGGGAGGAGGAAGAGGGGAGGTAGAAGCGGGACAAGTCTAACAACAAAGAGGACAATAGTGACAATGAATGCGGAGATGGCGACGAGGATGGCAACGACGTGAAGAGAGAGTTCAAGTTCGAGGGAGGAAAAGAGAATCAACTCACTGTTTCGCTGAGTTCGGACTAGGACTCGAAGGGAGATGAGTAGATCCGGAGGTGAATTGGAGAGGAAGAGGGAGCTTGGGGAGATTTTGAACTAAGAGAGATGAGATGGATTAGGAGAGTAGTGAATTGAGACAAGATAGTGATTGTAGCCCTAAATTTTAGATTTGCTAATTTCGAATATTTTTAATATTAAAAATTAATATATTATTATAATATAACCGGTTCGATTCGGGTGGGCGGATGGGCGTATCCGCCCATGGAACCGGGAACCGGACCGGTACCCACCAGTTCCCATAAATTGGAACCAGGAACCGGACCAGTTCCCTTAGGAACCATCGGTTCCAGGCAGTTTCAGTCCGGTTTCGAGCGATCCGGGTGGGTCCCGATTCTTTTGCACACCCCTAGTCAGACCTCCATTAGCAACAAGTGAGGGATGGGTTGCCCTCATTGGCCACAAGTGAGGGTTGTCGTTGAGGCTCGGATTCGTAAGGGAAAATTAGAAAAAAAAAAAAAAAATGAAAAAGAAAGTAAAGAAAAGGTAAATAAGGAAAAGAATAAAAAAAAAATTAGAAAAAAACTACAAAAATCGTCCACATTAGCATTGATGTGCCATGTACAATGGCCAATACTAACTAAATCGCCAGGTCCACGATTTAGGACTACATTGAACAATATCAAAATGTTCAAAATTAATTTGGTCAAAATTGAAAATTTAGAATTGAATTGGTCGTTGTATAATAGGCTTACAACATTTTGGATAATTTTTCAAAAAAAAAATTGTGAATAATTAGGGCAGCTTACCCGATTCTACTTGACATGCTAATACGGTGTGAGAAATTAAGTAAATAATTTTTTTCATTTCTAATTGTTGAACATGTATTAATATCCATGAAGGCACTGCATTTTCAGGTTTCGAAGCAACGTATGTCCGGTTTTTCTTTTTCTTTTTCCATCTTTTGCTTTGTGGCAAATCGAGAAAACTTTAAATATATCAAAAACAAAAAGAATCGTGGTTAAACCAAACCACAAGCCACCCGGGAATCGAAGGAATCCCCCGCCTCGGACCGATAAGAAATCTCACTGAAAAAAATGAGTCATACGAAATGCTCGTTCTACGATAAAACCTCCTGGCAAAAAGCGACCCACGTGGGACTGTTTAATTATTTATCATATTTTTTCCTATTTTTTATTTAACATAGGAGACAGAAAATCATAGTACAGTGGACCAACTCACTCGTCCGAGGAAGCGCTGACCAAAACTGACCCCCTTCTTTGGAGTAATCGTCCTCCCAAGTCCGTCTGACGAGGCAAGCATTTTTGCGCTTAAATTTGATTGCAACTTGACACATAGTTACTGATATGGAATAAAATGAAAATAAATAACACTTCACTTGGATTGTCTACTTTCCATCACCACGTCAATCACGCACCTCTTCACTCAATGATTACACTTGTTTAGATGGATCTCGCATTTCAGATTTTAAAAAATCTCTTTCTAAGTCACTTATTTTTCTTCTTCCACAAACACCCTTCAATTGCATTATACTTTAATACTCTAATCACGCAAAACTCAAATATATCGCTTGTACTCAGTTGCAGCTTTTGACGCATAGATCTATAATCTTAGGCGTTGCATTTGTTACTTTCATGAATGATGGCTCTTTGCCTCGACTTTGCATCAATATTTCGTTCTAGCAATGTGATTTCTTTTCCAATTATTGAGCATGCGTGTATATGTAAACGTAAGGCGTGGGTAGCACACGGAAAGGATGACCAAGTGAAATGCTAGTGTTATGTGTTTGTATGCACGCTCGTGCTTTGCCTTTGTCAGAAGTGGATAATTAAGCTGGGTATCCTTACTTGGCTTAATCAGTTTATTCAGTACTATAATTTTTTCAGGTGAAGAGAGCATTAATTCATTAATAGAGTAAGGACTAGTGGATTACCCGACATTGATAAAAATATAGTCAGCTTCTTCACTTTCATATTTCCAAAAATTTTGAATCACTGCAAAAATCATTTACGAGCTTCTTTAAAGTGAGAGCATCAATATCACAAAAGGAATATATATATAAACAACAATACTTTGAAGCTTGGTCATTGGAATGGCTACGGCGGTTTTGTGGAAACGATGAAGATGAAAATAAGGGGTGTTTGTAAAAGAAGAGAAGGCGAGAAATAATTCTTGAAAATCTGAAACATGAGCCCCACCAGGTTAGGTGGTGATCAATGAGTGGAGAGGTGCATGGCTGAGTGTTGGGGCAAGACCACCCAATATTTTCTTCCCACTTTCTCTCTCTTCCACCTCCGTCCACACCACTTCTAAGCTTGACCTCTAAGACTCCTTCGCCATCGCCGGTGCTATCGTCGCATTCAGGCCTAAACCACTACACATCCAAACGGAGGAGGAAGAGAGGAATGATATTTTTAATTTTGTATTTACTTCCACATCAGCGTATATGTATCAAGCTGTAATTGGATGAGTATAGAAATGCTTGCCTTGTCAAATGATGATGTGGTGAGAACAAATCACTGAATATTTTTTTCTGTTCATGTTGTCTTAGATCGACACTTGTCCTAACTTTGATTGGTCCTTTCACTTTACGAGGTACATTCCCACTTTGAACCCTGCTTTAACACTTTCCTAAATATAATGCAGTCTTGAGATATTCATCAAGATTGTTATGAAAACTGAAATACTCCTTTTTCACGACCATTGCTGCTATGAAAGATATATCAAACATCATATTGGGTTGCAAGGAGAGGAACAATAGATCACACGGTTTCGCATAATCTTTATTGGATTAGACAATGTCTTAGAGCTTGACGACCTTGAACTCAACAAATATTTATGTGTGTGTGAGTGCGTGCGCTGTGTGTGTGTGAGTGCGTGTGCCTTAGACTTCAATCGTGGTGTTATAGAAGTTTGCTTAGAAGAGGGTTGCCTCAACTTTGAGTTAAGGGTTACACACGCATACTATCTAAAAGGTGTCAAGATAAAGAAAGAAAAAGGAATTGCATACTCCAAAAGGATCACGTTAAGATCGATGATGAAATGATTTGTGCATATTTCACTGAAAATGATGGTCGACAAAAGACCTTTCACCAAGGTTTACATCTTTGATTTTTGAAGTGAATTGTGTTCTACGGTGATTCTGGACAGGAGTCTCAATGAATCACAAGGAACAAAGTACTTCACCACAATATAATCAATGATGAAGTATAAAACACTTTTTCCAGAATTTAATCGACTACGAAGTATCTGAAACTATGACTAAAGTATGGGAATTGAAATCTACATAAAAAATAAATTACGGAAAGTAAAGACAGACAAATTTGTGAGTACTTTGAGTTTTTTTATTGATTGGAGAGCAGCCGACAAAGAATACACTTGGGGTTTTTATAACCCTTACAGACAACAATTACACATGGCAGCAAATAACTTCCTTTTGGTGGTTCCTATAAGTTACTTCATGAACAAATCTGACAAACCAGCCAACGACTAATTTTGTGTCGATTACTATCGATGACTTTATAGAGAAACTTCATGACTCCTGTTGATAACTCCATGATGCGTTGTTGATGACTTCACTGGCGAGTTGTCGATTTCCTTCAAATTGTCAATTATTCTATACATTGGTGATCAAACTCTACTCTTATCAACTAGATCTATCACTAGTCAATAATAACCAATTTTTTTATGTCAAAGAATGCCCCTTTTAAAAGAATCTAATGATCAATGATAATTTGATTCTTTAAATTAGATAATCAAGGGTCATCATGCTCCCTTGTCATTGACAAGTTTTATTTTTCTTTGCCAATTTTTATCTTGGTTAACATATTTCGCAGGAAGCCTTCACGTGGCCCTTTATCTTTGCCTTTAAGTAGTTGCTAATAGTTACACACTCTCATTGCCAATTCAAATAAATCAGCAAAATTTGGGACTTCAATTTTTTCTTATAGATTGAATTTCAATTCATTGAAAGCCAACTTGTGAATTCTTTTGCTAAGCTTGAATTAAGGCATCTATTTTTTACCTTTTTGAATCGAGCAACAAATTGATCGACCGACTTGTCATTGTATTAATAAAGTGTGGCCAAATCAGCAATTAATACCTCAAGTATCGTTTTGTAAAATTTAGAATGGAATTGTCTCTCCATCTCTACTTAATTACACACAAAATTAGGTGGTAAATTAATGTTCTAGGTAAAAGCAATTTTCAACAAAGACAAAGGAAATGACTTTAGTCTTAAAAACTCATTTGTTCCTACTTCTACACATTGGGCTATAAATGGACAAATATGTTCATTAGTCAATCATTCGTCATCGCCAGTAAAAATGGCAAATTTAAGGAATTTCAAAGCCTCTTGGAAAAGGCTAGTTATCGACCCATTTAGGATGTAATTTCCTAAAATAAATTATGGTAATACCCTTTTCCAACCTCAATCATTGTTCAACTTCTTCGACAAATTGTGCTAGGTTCAACTGTGGGTTTGGTTGGCCATATTGTTCCCTAAGCGGTAACTCTAGTCTTGTCAGATTATCAACATTAATCAACATTTTAGGCCTAGGAATATCTAGATTGAGTGGAATTGGCCTTATATCTTCAACATTTGACAATCGACTAGCCTATTGACCAATTTGATTTGGCAAATTATTGTCACAAATTCGGTTTTTTGATTAACATCAACCTAATTATCTCACCAATGTGACATTGATTAGAAGATCAAGGCCTTTGCATAGTTCTTATAGGGGATTGACTACTTTAACCAACATCTTTAGCGTCGATAAATGAAGAGAGACTAAGAATGTACCCTATTACCATTGGATTGAATAGCGGTGGTTGATTGAACGATCCTAACCTTGAGAAAACATCATTCATGCCATTAAGGATGATCGGCCCGATCACATCTGACATGTGACTAGTGATATAATCAGCCGCTCTTCGAACAATCTCTTCATAGTGACCAACATATGAGGATTTGGTGCAACTTCTCTCAGTTGATTTGCAATGAGACATCGGGGAAAGTCTATTCCCTTGCATTGGCCTTCTTTTGTTGTTCGGTTAACAGCTAAAGATCCAGAGTGCACAGACCTATCACTGCCATTGGGATTGTTACTTATAGCATTGTTAGGTTTTGGATGATTCCTTGTTCTCAACATTGAATTTCTTCAAATCAAATCACAAGTTGTCCCAGTAGACATGCCAAAAAAGATGTTTCATTGAAAATGGTCATTGACGAAAGACCTTCATCAAAGGTTAGATGTTTGGTTTTTGACGTGAATTGGGTTCTTTGGTGATTCCAGACATGAGTCTCAATGAATCACAAGGAACACTACTTTGGCGAAATTTAATTGCCAACGAAATATATAACATTTTGCTGGAATTTAATCAACAACAAAGTGAGATGATAGATAGATACAACATTTGAATTTAATCGATGACAATTTTTGAAACTACGACTAAAGTACAAGAATTGAAAGATACGTAAAAGATAAATTGTAGAAAAGTAAAGATAAGGATAAATTTGCGAGGATGTTGAGTTCTTTTATTGATTGGAGAGAGCATTACAAAGAGTACACTCGGGGTATTTATTACCCTTATAAATGGCGGTTACGCATGGCTTTTACCAAATTTGAAAGAACAAATAACTTTCTTTTAGTGGTTATTGAAAGTAACTTCATAACATATATGACATAACTAACCATTGGTTATCTTCATGTCGATTGTTAACCATCGAAATCAATGACTTTATCGAGAAACTTCGTCGAGAAACTTCTAGACTCTCGATAACTTCACGTTGTGTCATCGATGACTTCACTAGAAAGTTGTTGATTCTTCAGTTCATTAGTGACCAAACTCTACTCTTATCAACTAAGTTTATCACTTGTCAGTAATAACCAAAATTTAATTATTTTTAGCTGTCAACAATACTTTGTTTGGTATCTTTAGAGATCGAATGTGTTAAAGAGAACTTGAAATTTTATGTCGTCAGGACTTCATGCGCAACAATTCCTTGGATTTTTTAATGGGTCGATCTCAAATCATATAGCAAACACTGTGATTTTTTCAAGCTAGTCGAGGTCTTAATTAGACAAAATGTTCTCGAAAGGCTTTGATTTCCATTAACTTTTTTCACAACAATTTTGCAGACTTCCTATGTTTGTGTGGATTCAAATTCTAAACAAATACCTAATCCATTTTAATTTTTTGTTGGGATTTGGACAGTTGTTAACTTATGTAATTGGCCAAGCTTGTTTGAGGACTAGTATTACTAAAATCCCAAATCGATACAATCATGCCACATTTATCTCAAATTAATTTTCGTATCACAAAAAATCTCAAACTGATACACCTATATTATAAATTAATTTTTGTATAATGAAAAATCCTAAACTAATTCATAAGCACCACATTTATCCCCAAAAAATCTCGAATTTATCATAATTTGAGGTAAATGTGGCATAAGGGTACCCAAATTTACCACAATTTGGGATAAATGTGATGTAGATGTACTAGTTTGGAGTAAATGTGGCATGAGTGTATTGGTTTGAGCTTTTTTATTGTATGAACAAATTAGTTTGGGGTAAATGTAGATGGGTGTACTAGTTTGGAATTTTTTATAACGCAAGAATTAGTTTGAGATAAATGTGACATGAGTTCACTAATTTGGGATCATTTTGTGGTAATTAACTCTTTGTTTTATAAATTCTAACCAGACAACTAGTAAGTTATAAACCATTGAGGTTTGCCCACTAGCCACCATTCCCATATGGGAAAAGATAGGTGAGTGGCTTGAATCTCCACCTTCTCAGGAGAGTTGGCGTGGTGATGATTTAATTTCAAGTTTAACTTCTACATCTTGCAAGAAAGTACGGAAAAATTTGAGAATGAAAGTTAAAATAATAATAGAGTAAGATCGACAAAAAAAAACACTAGCAACTTTTTACATTTGTCCTATTTTAATTGAACAATGATGATAAGCATTATTAACCTAAAAAAATAAGAGAAAATTACTCAATCAGTCTTAAATCATTGTGCGGATGTCAAATCAATTCTAAACTTTTCGATTTTGCCAATTTAATCATAAACTTTTACGACAACAATTTTTGACAAAAATTGAATATATTGACTTCATTTGAATTTCGCACAAGGGATTAAGACTAAATTGGTAAAAATGAAAAGTTTAGGCTAAATTGGTATCAATACAATATGTTTGGAGCCGATTGAACAATTTCTTTGAAGAACGAAATGACTATCTGATTTGGCAATTAGTAAGTTTCACCGCCTACAACTTTCTTTGGCAATTGTAATTTCTTATATATAGCATGGCGGAAATTAATTTTTCACAGGAGTACGCACTGTTTTCTTCAAGATTTTACTGCAAATGAACCGTCTATAAAATAATTCACACCGAATCTCCAGTCTGTGGTTGATTAATACTTTTTTTTCGTTTTTGTTGGAAGTTTATCATTTTTTTTTTTTAACACATGACAAGTTTATTTTCGAAAAATGCAAAACGTCTGAAATGTTCTTGACATCGACACCCGCGCGTCTCGGTCGTCATCCCCTGATGTTCTAGATAAAAGCCAATGCCGATTTAGCATGCGAGTCATGTCATCGTCTAGCCAAGTTTGTGGTGCGTCATGGAAGATGCTCGCCATGCTTTGCGCTTATTCGACAAAAACAAAGTACTTTATTGCATGGTGTACCATGACGTCAAGCTCGGAAAATGGTTGCAACTCGTTGTAACTTCTTGTATTTTTTGCACCATCTGAATACTAAATATCAAGAACACAAAACTCAATGTCGACTTGTCAATCCATTCTCTTTTGACTCCGATAGCCACTGATGGCTGGACATGAGAACAAGAAAGATTCTCGTAACTTTTATATGATGTTAATTTGAATGTTATATTTTTTTTTTTTAATTACTTAAGTGTATATTACTTTTCAATTAATAACTTGTGTGTCCCAATATTTTTAAAAATGTTCATATAAATTGTCATACTATATCAGATTTCCCGACAACCAATCAGAGATCGAAATAAATAAATAAAAAATGTTATAGTACTCAAATGAGCGTCGTGCGAAAGTTATGATATTTATGGTGTCATTTTTCTCCATTGGAGATGCAAACCTCGGGATCCATAGCACCCAAAGTTTTGATTAAATTGGATTATTTGGTGAGCTGCGATCGGATGGTCTGCTCTTTCTAGCCAGATCTGATATTAATGACTGAATCTTTAGATTAAAGATTACAGAGAGATAGCCATCACTCAACACTAAGCCTGACGGTAGATAGGCCAGCCCAATCCCATAACACAGGTCCATCGAGGTGTTTGAGGTCAAATTTTTTTCTACCAAAGCAAAATTATAGCTCACTATTGTAAGCATTACAAAAGCATGACGTCATGTTGCCTTCCAAGTGGAAAAGGCTAATTTGTGGGATGCCGATAGCCCTTCAACCCGAAAATGTCAAGATCTCATTATATATAAGATCAATTGGTCGAATCCCATTGACGTAATGTGGATGTTTCGTCAGAGAGGACCCATAAATTCAAAGGTTCTTATCCCTTGGTGCGCGGGAGAAGGATTAAATTGCTTTACAGGCCATTGATTAGAAAGAGAATTGCACACATAAGTTGGACCGTCACTAGTAATACCTGCGGAAAAGAAAAAGGTTTAGATTAAGGTCACAAGATTCAACAATGCAATGCTTGTTTATCCGCAAAAAGGTAGATATTGATATGACCTAATATTAAAGTGTGAAAATTAGTCATGTCACATAAAAAGCCATTGTCGGCTTTGTAGATGAGAGAGAGAGAGAGGAGAGAGAGAGATGCGGGGGAGGGGCAAAAATGGAACAGAGAAAGTAGACCAAATCTAGATCTTCAAATGGACATGGTGAAGAGATGTCAACTGCTCGAATGTTAAAAATGTTAAAGCAATTAGGGAACTAGACATGGTCACGAGAGTTACGCAGAATTAATTGGTAATTTTATCTTAAAATGAATAATATTGAGGCTGGACCTCCCTGTTGCTAAGCAAAGTCATATGCACTAGTGAATAGGTTAGTAAGAGTCAAGCCTCGCCAGCCTAGTCGCTAGAAAGGTCAAGCCTCACCCGGTTAACGGGGATCGCAAGAAACCTCGCTGGTCACAATGTAGAATAAGAAATTACAAAGGGTAAAAAATAGATGATGATAATGATAAATTCATAAAGCTTTTAAAAAATTATTCATATCAGCACCGATAACGTTATGTAAAATAGCTGGCATTTAAGGGTGCGTATGCCAAAATTTCTGAAACAAAAATTGATTTTTGGCCAGAAATTGATTTCTCAATTTCTATTTCAGAAATTGAAAAATTTAAAATTTTAGCTTATGATTTCTTTTTTAAATCAATTTCTGAAATAGAAATCTGTTTGAAATAGAAAAATCAAATTGAGTTACCAAACAGTTTGTTTCAAACCCATTCCGGAGAATAGAGAAATAGAAAAATAGAGAAATAGAAATTTTATTATGCACAGCCAAAATAAGCGATTTCTTATCCAAATTGATCGAATAGACTGAATCGACACAATTGATCATAATGTCGAGCCCAAGTTCCTCTTAGATGAAATAGTAGTATAAGCAGCAAAACCACACTAGCAACAGGGCAATCTAGGGGGCGCTGTCCAGATGAAACCTTAATAAGCCTCGAAGTCGAATGAACTTTTGAGCTTTTCTAGTCCTCGTGCTTGTTGTCCTCTTTAATGAAACTCATATATTTTTTTTTCTTAATGGAAGAACGACGTTGCTTTCGAAATATGGAATTTCAACGTATCAAGCAATGTGACGGCATATGTTGGATGGGCAACGAATCTTGCCATCGTTCTGCGGGTTTTCTTGGGGATTTCAAACATATTGTAGGGTTTGTCTGCATAAGTTCACCTTTTCATTGTAAAGGTCCGAGGAGCATCGACGGTAACGGGCGCTAGGCCGGTTTGGGACGGCTGACCTCGTCGGGAATCCAAACCCAATTAGTTCGATTAGATTTCAAATCTAACGCGGAACTGAGTCGACGGGCGATGCATTCGAATGAGAGTCCTACACCAGATTCATAAGATTATTACGTGATCCAAAGATCCGGAAACAACAATTCGCCTTGAGTTCAGTATTCTTCGGTATAAAATAAATGATTAATCATCTCAATCACACTTAAGAAAACGCCCTAATGTGTATTAGTCCGATAGTGCAACCAATGATGAACCAGAATTATATCGAGATTGCACTTTCAATTGATTTTCTTATTTTTAGATTTTTTTATCTTATTAATATTTAAATTAATTATGGCTCTCTTTATCGATTACACTACACTTTGTATATCAGTGTTAATTAATTTATTTAGTTAGCTTTTGATCATGAATTAATATTGGGATTATTAAGTTATTGCCCAACTTGGATGTTTCTTTCCCATTCCTCTATCTTTGATCTGATATCCTTCCTTTCTTGCTAACATTATTAAGTTATTGCCAAACTTTGATGATTCTTTCCCATTCCTCTATCTTTTATCTGATTTCCTTCCTTTTCTTGCTAACATATTTTTCTCCCCTTTGAACAATTCTGAACCTTTCTTTCAGTGCCGCTTCCGTCCTACATCAATTTGGTGATTGAGCAAAAGTTCTTCAGCCAATTGTTGTTAAAGATCAGTTTTTGTGTCAAAGATTTGTAAGGTCCGAACAAGCAACCAAGAAGGGCGAATTGGTTCTTTAGAACCAAATTCAATAAAATTTATTTCTTTCACGCACAAAGCGAACAAGTAATATAAACAACGGAAATTATCAAGTTTTAAGAAAGAGAAATTGCAAATGAGAGGGCATGCCTACTCCACTCTTCCGGCTTTAACAATCCAAATTAGGCTAAATTACAAATATTGTCTTGTTAAGTGTAGAATTTGGTGCCGTGTGGAACCTAACTTCCTTTTACAACAATACCGCTCCAAATTAAGTAACCATTAGATTCTCCAATAATCTTTCCTCACTACTTGTACACTTAATACAATAGATCCTCTTTCCAAATTATAAACAACACCTCTGAAGAATTTAGAAAGAGTTTCTCGCCCACTTCGTTTAACAAGTCTTCGAAACCACTTATCAGCAAAGACTTTCATGAATTTTCTATTGCAAACCCACATTCAACTTTTGAAATTGGATTATAAGCAAGAGTTAGTGAGCAATGAACGGAATAAAGAACCGCAAAAACCGTATATTCCCAGTTCTCTGTTTCTCAATTCTTTTCATGATGAAGACGCATCCTTAGTGTACAATGATGCTGCTGTCTTGAAAGCACCCGACCGTCTCTGTCCAGGCTCATCCGGGTTGACCCAAGAAAGAGTTCCATTGGAAAGCGCGAGCTCTCGAAAAGTTGAAACTGCCCGTGATAAGATCAGCAGCACCTTCACCGCATGACCCCTCAGAAAGGCCAAGGAGAGTTAAAGTTGGAAGCTTTTGGTTCCATTCCCATCCTGGGAATAGTTGAAACTCTGGGTCAATTTTCGTGTGCGCGCACGGAGAGAGAAGAGAGAGAGAGAGAGAGAGAGAGAGAGGGTGGTCTCTGGCTTCTCGTAACGTATGCCATGATGGGAAGCTTTCTCAGCTACAGTCAGCACGCCAAATCTTGTCATTTTCTTGGTGCTTCTCGAAAGCCTGTGATTTGTTTAATGTGAAAGACGCCGCAGTTTTTTTCCGTTGCCCGTTCTCGCAAGAAAGCCCGCGGTCCTCCTTTGGCCAACCGAACTCGACCACCAAACCCATCACGCCAACGTAAGAAGCTCCTCTCTTGTTTGGCCTCTTCGATTCGTCATTTCAAAAAAGAAAAGCAGAGGTAGAGCATGTAGGCAATTCGCATGGAGAAGTTGTGATCCTTTTTCGTAGGTGAGTTATTTGACGAAAAGCTTTGCTGTCGTTTTCTAGATTTTTCCTGAAACATATTTGTTTAACTTCTGTTCTCGGTCTCTCTCTCTCTCTCTCTCTCTCTCTCTGGTGGGTGCTCTCATGGTTCAAAGTCTTCTCTCGCTGATTGGATTTTCTCGTGCTAGTTCTTTTTCTTGTTGTCATTTTTCACATGGATGGATATTCAGAGGATATAGTTAATCTTTCCGCTTCCCTTTTTAGCATCTTCCTGTAGAAGTTTTCTGTCTTGTGAGTTAATATCTGGGTCTTTGATCTTGAGCGTGTTTAAGGGTTCCCTTTAGCTGGCTGCACGATCATTTCTTATCTAGATAATATCTTCTTTCCTCCTTTTCTTGCCCCTCTTGTGTGGAGTTGCTCGGGTGCCATTGGCGTTGACCTATTTAATCTTTTTCAGTTTGTCAAACTTTATTTTTCTAATGCTAGTTAGCTAGACATGGGTGTCTGATATCGATTGCCAGTGGAATTGTGACAGAACAGAAATAAAGAATTGTCTGCGAGCTTATTAAAATCGATGCGGAGATGCTTTCTTAACTTGGAGGAGATCTTTTTCCTGAGTTGTTGCTGTCTCTTTCTTTCCACATTGGTTGTTGGGGAGGTGATTCGGTTGACTTGTAAAAATACATCTCCTCAATATAACACTTAACAAGGAAGAGCTTACATCTGTAGTCCTTGCCTGTTGATATGTAGGCATCACATCATTGATTAACTGGTACAAAGCAAGGTCCATTTATTTTGATCTGGGAAGACAGCATCGAGTTGTAAGCAATGGAGTGCTTCTCCTACTTCAAGAACAAATCAAAACCCAAGGAACGGAGATCAGCGCCGGAGTTGGAGACAAAATCCGACAATTCAGCCACCACTGCTGATCGAGCCACAAAGTCGTCATCCTCAGCTACTTCTCAGCGCGGTATACCGAACTCTATGAGGAGAAGGCCCACTTGCGGGTGTTTTCCTTCTTGGAGCTCAGGCAAGCAACACATGATTTCAGCAGGCTTCTTAAGATCGGAGAAGGTGGATTCGGGTGTGTTTATAAAGGTTCAATTAAGCCTGTTGACAGAAAGGGTGAGCCGATGCAGGTTGCCATTAAGAAGCTTAACAAGGATGGATTGCAGGTGTGGAATATTTTCCCTGTTTTTAAAGTATTTGTTGTGAACAAAATA
Source organism: Eucalyptus marginata (assembly GCA_014182565.1). NCBI lineage: Eukaryota > Viridiplantae > Streptophyta > Magnoliopsida > Myrtales > Myrtaceae > Eucalyptus > Eucalyptus marginata. The sequence goes on along the minus strand of CM024588.1, from coordinate 20,585,086 downwards.
GAGAAGTTCTATTAAGTTTGGCTTCTTTTCGTCACAAACCTTGAAGTGGGAAAGGCTTAGTATTATCGTTGAACATTTTATCCCTAGCTTTAAATGGCATTGATGCTCTCTGTGGACCCCTATTTTATGACTTTCGTGGTATCCTCATTTGGACCTAAATTCCAATAAATCTATTTTCTCCTTATTCAGACATCAAGATCTTCTTTATTTTACATGACTCTGTTAAACAAATTTTTAGCGGCCATCATTGAATGAAGACATTTTATGTTGCAGTGTATTCAATTGATAGATCAAGTAGATGCTCCGCAGCTAAATTTTTCACTATATTACAGTCATGTTTCTCCTTTCTGTTTAGGGTCATAAACAATGGATTTCAGAAGTTCAATTCCTCGGCATTGTGGAGCATGAAAACCTTGTCAAACTGATAGGATACTGTTCTGAAGACAGCGAACGAGGAATGCAGCACCTTCTCGTGTACGAGTTTATGCCAAACAAAAGCTTGGAAGATCATCTGTTCAATAAAGCATATGATGCTCTTTCCTGGCAAACTAGATTGAATATATTACTCGGAGCAGCTCAAGGTTTGTTTTATCTTCATGAAGGGTTGGAAGTCCAGGTACCATTACAGATCATCATTGACATTCGTGCATTTGCAGCTTCAATTTCTAAATCTTTGATTAGCTTCCAAACTTACTCTTTTTTTTTTCTTTTTTTTAAATTTGCAATTGTTTTTGAAGAAGTAGCAAGTCTCGATGTAGGTCTTTTGCATTTAAGTAACTTAGCTTACAGTGAGCTGGTTATCTTTTCTTCCCCTAGTTAAATATTTGAGATGTGGTTCAACATCCTTTTCCAGTATCTTAGATTGTTTATATATTGTAATTACACCATAGCCAAGTTGATCAGATGCAGCCTCTCTATATGCTTTTTTTAGAATTTTCACATTAAGAAGTAAACAGAAATTGCTGCAAGTATACATGATCTCTATACAACTTTGTCCTTTGAACTCTCTCTCTCTCTCTCTCTCTCTCTCTCTCTCTCTCTCTCTTTGAATTTGGTGACTGGGAGATGTATGTTGAATGAATTATATCTCCAGCATGTCGATGATGTAGTCCATTGGTAATTTTTCCTCAAAGATCAGTTTATTTGGATTCTTAGCTTGCAAAATGTTTTTGTGGACATATGACAGTTGAATTTAACTTAAGTAATTTAACTCGACCATGTTATGACAAGTGGACCATATTGCTGGTTGGTTTTCTTCAAAATGCTGGAGCTAGGTTCCTCACTTAGTACTGTTGAAGAGTTCATTACTTCGACTTAACAAAACTCACTAGATCAGGTTGATGCTAAATTCTTGTGATTGTTCAGAAATTGGACTAAGAATGACGAAAATAAGATCTATATGTCTCTAATATGTGGAAGAACTCATTTTCTATGCAAGGACATGAAGCCCTTTCAGGAATCTATTGAAAAAGCAATTATTGTTCTCCATTCTTCTTCTGTTAGATTTTGTTCCCATAATTTAAGACTTCACCAGTCCAACATACTCAGGATCCATATGATGTTCTAGTCAAGCAACTTGATAGCAGTCATTTCCTATTCTTCATTACTTCTGCGTACAGATGCTAATCTTCGTGGTCATTGTTTGATGTACTAAAAAGTTGCATCATTTGTCACTGAGCTGAGGTTTGAAGCTTCAGGGTATTGTCAAGAATTTTGTATCCTCCATTCTAATCCATTTGCTTTTGTTCTGGATATGTAGGTGATACACAGAGACTTTAAGTCATCGAATGTATTACTGGACGAGGACTTCAAACCAAAGCTTTCAGACTTTGGGCTTGCACGGGAAGGGCCAACAGCTGACCGTACTCATGTTTCAACAGCTGTAAGTTACACTTTAACTCATTCTTGATCCCCTGTAGCCAATTGTTTAGAGGCAATAAGCGTTCTTCTATAGAAGACTTGATAACATTTGTTGAGCTAAAAGTTTTCATGGTGCTCATTTCCTTTTGCTCAATAAGGAAAGTAACTTGACAATCTTTTCCAATTTGAAGATCTATCCATAGGACCGGAAAAAAGGTGTTTGGCTTTGGTGAAATGACCAATAGCTTGTCTCGATTCTCAGCAGAATTTTTTCTCAAAATTCAGTGCATGGCCTATCGTAAATCATGCATTTTTCATGTGAAGTAAACCTTGCCACAGGAACAAATGGATTTTACACGTTCATTGCTTATGGTAAACTTTCTCCTTGACCAGGTGGTAGGAACGTATGGATATGCTGCTCCTGATTACATTCAGACTGGTCACTTGACAGCTAAAAGTGACGTGTGGAGTTTTGGTGTTGTATTGTATGAAGTGCTCACTGGAAGGCGATCACTGGAGAGGAACCGCCCGAGAATGGAACAAAAACTTTTGGAATGGGTGAAACAGTATCCTGCTGATAGCAAGAAATTCAATTCAATAATTGATCCTCGACTCGAGAATCAGTACTCGGTCAGTGCGGCTCGCAAGATTGCTAAATTAGCAGACAGTTGCTTGTTAAAGAGTTCAAAAGATCGGCCAAAGATGAGTCAAGTGGTGCACAGTTTGCAGGAGATAATGTCTGTTTCAGGTGCCGGAGATGATGCAAGTCAGGCAGCGGATAGGAGCTCTGAGCTTAGTGAGACTGAACCGGTCGACTCTGAATCGAACCCTGGTCAAACCGGAACTTCTGAGTCATGGAAAAGACGAATGGCCCATTTAGTTAAATTGGGAGAGCATGTCGAGGGCGTTAGCAGGAGAAGATTTTTGATCATGCAGAGGACAAAAGTGCAATAAATCGTACTCTTATTGATGCAATCAGAATACTCTTATATTTTCACTCAATGTCATATAAACTTGAGGTTTTTTTGAGGCTTGGCTCGACTCAGCTCTTCCTTTGTACAGGTAACGGAAGAGAGATTGTAATTAGATCGTTTTGTTTATCATTTTCTCCTATATATCTACATGTTCCTGCTTCTTGACATGAATAGAATTCAGGGATGTATTTACTTCAGCAGTCTGCTGCTCCAGAATCTAATTTTCAGAGTGAATTTGTGCCATTTTTCTCTTAAGAAAGAAACCTGTCTGCTGAAAGCTACATCCTTGTGATGAAACTTACGCGTTTCATCGCCATTGTGAGTCTGTCTTGAAAACTTATCGGCCACATGAACAGGTTAATAACAACGTAAAATTAATTTGCTTGTTTGATTTAGCAAGAAACTAACTTCCATATTTCTTTTTCCATGAAAGGTTACCCTCAATGTTGATAAGTTGCTAACTCAAGTTACTCGATAGGTCACGGTTAAGTTTTTGTATCTAAATTTGTTAATCAGAATAATATTTGACAGGGCTAAGTTTCTAAATAGGATTTTTTTTTTTTTTTTGCTTTTTTTTTTTTAAGTATGAGCTCTGTACCAAACGAATTCTTACATTAAGTCTTGTGCCTACACACTTGACATGGTAGTAGCTTGCAGTTACACCAATCTAGTGGTTTTCACTGCATAAGTAGTTATTCAGTCATAACCAATCATCATCAAGAAGTAAATGGAATTCTCTGTCAGGAAGACATTAATTTTCGTTCATGCTTTTTTAGCTCAAGCATATCTTGGTTCTTCTTTGAAAATGGACATTGGCCAACAACTCCATGTAAGAAAGACAGGGCAAGATTAAACGTGCTGTTGTTACTTCATCATGAGCATGCAACATGTTTGAGGTACACTTTGCTAGTGATCTGAAATCCATTTCGCATGCCCGGCTGTTTTCGACACCTTTGTCGTCGAAAATTATTCAGTCAATCCGATTCAACAAAGCCCTTGTGCCTATGTTAAAGGGGAACCTGCCTACCCGGAGAGCTAACGGAGAGCAATTAATACTGAAGGCAATAGAGGCAGTAAGAAAAGGAAATAGCCGACTGGAGGGCAGCGTGATATGTTCTAATAGAATCTGAGTATATTGCAAAGGAAATGCATGAAGGAGTTTGTGGATTTCACACCTAGGGACAAGAAGCCGAGGGCTTTCATTGGGCCTCGATAATGAAAGATGCTGAGGCACATGAATAGTGATGAGGGAAGAGAGGGAATCAACTTTAGATACATGAGAAGTGGATGCTACGGGTTATGCTATTTGAAAAATTGACACTCCAAGATTAGCCCAAAAAATCCCGACTCAAAAGAACAGTCGGTCGCGATTGGTTGTTAGTTTTTGCCACCATCGGAGGGCTAGATTGCACCACAATCCAATGGCTTGAGAGCGGTTGTCAATGCAACTTCCTCTACATGCCCCCACACAAATCTCAAGAGTAGAAACAAAAGTTCAGGCGACGTGACATCTTGATTTCCTTTTTGTTTTGGATCGATCCTCAAGAAATAATTGGAAACCATTTAATCTTGGCCTGTCAAGCTAACTGACGAGACAGAGAATGGGGGCAAGCGATAGAAGCGGGTTTTATATAATCAGTAGACTCCTAGCACGTCTCCCAACACGCGTTCCCTGTAAGCCAACAATCCAAGCGCACGCCAGAGGTAGACCAAATAGAATCACCTCCTTGGAGAGAGAATCACCTAACATTATTTAAAAGACTAGACATGCATTGAACCTTAATGTCCGTACAACTGTCACTTGTTAAACTCTTATCGATGTGTGATGTGAAGATCGACACTTGTCAAGTATATCTCGACGGCCCACTCAAATGATAATCTATAAAATAGTAGTTTAAGCACATAGGTATAGAGTTGGTCATTCCTCATCTTCTGAGTGGACATCGGAAGGCCAATCAAGGAATACGATCTAGATGCCTTGACTTTTTTTCTTTTTTTTTTTCTTGGTGACTTTAGTGGAAGCTCCCGCAAAGTCCACGGATAATTACGGAGATCAATCCATTCGATTCCCCAGAGAGCAAACTGCTCCAGCTCATATAGTAAAAAATTATGAAATGCATATGATTAAACTCCAATCAAAGCGATCATTTTTTTTTATTGTACACTGACAGAATCATATTTTCAGTATTTGTCAATATTTCTTCTTTAATAGATTTTAGGGTAAAGTTTTATAGCTAGTTTCTAGAAATGTGAAATAATTAATGGGGGCCGCCACTTAACTTTTTTATTTTAGTTTTGACTCCTACTGATCTAAACGCTGTAGGTATTCTAAAATTGTACCCCATTCAAAAGGTCTATGGCATCCTATGAAGCACGGACACGTTGCCCGTGCTTCCGTGTCGTGTCTTACCCGTGTCGAAGCGTGTCGGACACGTCAACACGCTCGGACACGGTTGGACACGCGGTCAATGCCGTGTCGGATGGTCAAACACGTTTTGACACGCGTGTCCAGAAGATGGAGGGTGGAGGCGAGGGCGAGGGCGAGGGAGTAGAGACGAGTTGCTAGCAACGGTGAGCCCGTGACGAGGCTGTGAGCGACGGCGAGAGGCGAGGGTGAGGGAGCAGAGATGAGCCTCAAGCAACGGAGAGCCCGCGAGGGAGTAGAGATGGCGAGCCCGCGATGAGCGTGAGTGACGGGCGAGCCCGCGACGGCGAGAGACGGAAGATGAGAGGAAGGCGGTTGTGCGGCGAGGAGGAGGAGGAGAAGGATTGAGAGGAAGAGGAGAGGGAAGGGAGTTGTGCAGCTAGGGTTTTTGATAAAAAAAAAAAACTAAAAAAAAAAAAAAAAGATATGATGACGTGAGAGTTTTAATTTTTGGGGGAGGGAGTGAAGTGACAGGTTACCTGTCACTATCAGGTGGTGGGGGAGGGAATAAAATTTTAATAAATTTGGGAGGTGGATGAGGGAAAGTAGAGAGGGGGTGGGGACTTTTTTTAACAAAAAAAAATAAATGACATTAAAAAATAATTTTGAAAAATAAAAGTACTAAATTTTGAATAATATAAATTTTGGTCATTTGTAAAGATCATGGATTTATTTAAATAAATTGATTCTAATTCCTTATTAATAATTAGTTTCATCAATAATTTTTGTTAAAGTTAAAAACACGTTTCCAAACATGGATATATATTAACTATGAATATGTTTTTCAAATTTTCAATGAATTGACTTATTAATATTATTAGTGTAAATTCATTGAAGGCTCTTTTTTAATTAATTAATTATTTATGAATTTGAATCAAATTAATTAAAAATATTCATTTAATATACAACGTGTCCCAACGTGTCGAAATTCTCTATTTTTGAGAAATGATGTGTCGACGTGTTATGTCGCGTGTCCGTGCTACTTAGATGGCATCAACCTTTTCGATAGCCTTCTTAAAAATCAAACCAAAAACTTGAAAATCGATTGTAAACTGCTTTAATTTCCTATAAATTCTGTTTTGAGAATATATATTGCCAAAGATTGTATTAAAGCAGCCGTGGTTTGCTGAAGTAAAACAAGGTTGCACCAAACACTACCAAACAAACACTCAAGTCTTTCTCGATGCGATTCGGCCTGCAATGGGCCAACGTTTCTTGAGAAAATGATTGGCTTTCACTGCCTGTTCTTGCGTCACTTTGGGTGAACACAAGTAGAGTCAACCAAGCAAACAAGCTCAATCCCAAACACAATCAAGGGGATTGGTGAGGATGTAGAATTACCTTTCCTTTTTCAGGATAAAATTCTGGATATTTTGTAATTAACCCATGACCGAAAAGCTTTATTGTAATAATGGTGCGTTTGATGATCATTATGTTCCAAGAACAATTTTCGCTAAAAAAATGATTTTTTTAGTCTATTCTGAGGAACAATTTCTTAGCATTTGACGACGTTTGATAACTACCCATAATTTCTATTCCCGAAATTCGTCGTGGCTCGACATCACCAAGGGCCGATGATACTTTGGTGAGGTCGACCGGCCACCAACCAAAAGGAAGAAAGAGAAGAAAAGAGAAGAAAAGAAATTAGAAGAGAAAAGAAGAAAAATTAGACTTGATTCTAAAATTATTCTCAGAAATAAAGAAGCAATTTTTTTCTACTTTTTGATTCCGTTCCCAATCTACTCCCGGAAACAAAAAACTGATTTTTGTTTTCGATAACAAAAATTTACCAAATGAAAATTCAAAATGTCACAACTCTTCCCCTCTTATAAAAATTTTGTCATTGAAATTTAAACCATTACAATTTTCCTAAAAAATGTGGGGGTATTGTCGTCTTATCAATTCTTCACTTTCCCAAGTAGTTCTTTCTGTCCCGTGGTGTTGCCAGACCACTTTGACCAAAGAGGTCGTCTTGGTACATGGCACTCGCCCTTTTCGATCTATTATCTGGGCCGGTCTTCGCCACTTTATCTACCTGAACTTTTTGGCAACTCTGAGCAGTCTTAAGTCTCTCTTGAATAACTGTAACAACATCCTCTAACCGTTGAACTAACTTAGGTCGGTAATCTTCCGTTCTCCGATTTCATCCCAACAGACTGGAGTTCTTCACGCTCTACCATACAATGCTTCAAACGGTGCCATTTGAACGTTTTGCTAATAACTGATGTTGTAGGCAAACTCGACTAGGTGAAGCTGTTCTCCCAGCTTCCTTTGAAGTCCAACACGCAAACTCGCAGCATGTCCTCAAGGGTTTGAATTGTCCTCTCAAACTGGCCATCTGTCTGTGGATAATAGGCCGTGCTATACTGCACCTTCGTTCCTAAGGCAGTTTGTTGCCTTTGGGTCTCGATCAAATGTAATCATCATTGGCACTCCATGCAGTCCAACTATCTAGCGCACGAACAAATCAGCGTATCTGTCCAATGCAAAGTCCTCTCGTACAACGATGAAATGAGCAGAGTTCGTCAATTTGTCAATTACAACCCATACCGGATCATTACCTCGCTAACTCCTTGGTAACCCCATCACAAAATCCATTGTGATATGTTCCCACTTCCACTCGGGAATCTCAAGAGATTGCAAAGGTTCTCCCTGCTTGCAATGCTGTGCTTTCACTTGCTAGCACGTTAGGCACTTGGCGACATGTCAGGTGATATATGTCTTCATACCGGTCCACTAATAGTGCTGACGCAAATTATGACACATCTTCGTTTGGTCTGGATGAATACTGTAACTACTACGGTGAGCTTCTGATAAGATCTCCTCTTTAAACTCCACATCGTCGAGTACATACAATCATCCACAAAATCTTTAGTGTTCCATTCTTGGTAACTTTAAAATCATCCTTTCTCTTTTCTGTAACTTCCTACATAATCTTTTGGGTCTTTAGGTATGTCCATTGCAACGTCTTGATTCTTAGTTGTACTTTCGGTTCAATTCTAGGGTGGCCATAAGACTTGAAAGGTGGCTCATCTCAAATTTGAAAATCGAATCTCTAGCTCATTCGAGTAAAATACACTCCTGAATCACCATCTGCGCAATCGATGACTTTTGACTCAACGCATCTATAACTTTATTAGGTTTTTTGGGGTGATACATGATGTCGCAATCATAATCTTTGAGAAGTTACATCCAATGACACTGTCTCATGTTCAACTCTTCCTTAATCCTCAGCTGATCATAACCCATCCTCAAGTCGACCTTCAAGAATATTGATGCTCCCTATAACCGATCAAACAGATCGTCAATGCTCGGCAACGGATACTTGTTCTTGATTGTCACCCGATTGAGTTGCCGGTAGTCAATGCAAAGGCGCAACAACCCATCTTTCTTCCTCACAAACATAATTGGTGCTTCCCAAGGTGATGCACTAGGGTGTATAAACCCCTTGTCTAACAACTCTTGCATCCACCCCTTCAGTTCTTTCAATCCTGACAACGCCACGTGGTAAGGAGCCCTAGAGATTGGCTTCGTCTTAAGAGCCAACTCAATCACGAACTCGATCTCCCTTTCTGGAGCAAATCGAGTAATTCTTTAGGAAACACCTCAGAAAACTCCCATACCACGGCTATGTTCTCTATCTTCGGTTCCTCAACTGTCATATCCACTACAGTTGCCAAATAATCTTGGCAACCTACATCTAGAAACCGATTGCCTTAAGTGACAATTTAAAATAATTGAGGGTCCTTCTTGTTTCCCCACAAACTCAAAACTTCCACACGCTAACGGGTTAAACTGTATTACTTCACAATAACAACCATTACAACTAGATGCTCCTTGAACCAAACAACAATTTGGTCTTGACAGAAAATTAGCAAGTACATTCTTTTCTCCAGCAATATGTTTGTTTCAAAAGAGTATTTTGAGAACCATTCAGCCCATCGAAGCAATTGGGAATTTGGAACCTACTTATGTTTGAATTTGGTCATCTGAGGGAAAGATACCATATCCAATTTTATTAGGAAGTGATGGCCAATGAGATGGAATTCGAACTTTTTATCCCATTTTTTACTGCCAAAATTTCTTTAAAAGTGGAATGATAATGCATTTGTATGAAATTCTTCAAGTCTTTCTAGTCATTTGTGATAAGGTATGTCATCAATAGTGAAGAATTGTTTTGCTTCTTGAGCCAACTCACTTTAATTACAATAACAAGGTCACACATAAGCAAATTAGTCGAGTATGACTCTAACCAACGATTCTCCTTTTCACAACTTCATTTCAACAAACCCAAATTTTACAAGCTTAACCGAAATTCCACTGCGCCACTCTGATAAAGTTAAAAAACATTCTTTCCCTTAATCGATGCATAGCTCGGTTCATTCCCGTCTCCTTCGCCATCTTAGTGGCGTCCTATCTACGGTGCATTCCCTCTGTTCTGTCCCATCAGTGGCGGTGGTAGTTGATGTTGTGGTCCCATATGCCTGCGTGGACAATTCCTAAACCGGTGGCCGTGCTGGCCACATTTAAAACATGTTCCCGTCCTCATATAACATCGAGCTGAACCATGTCTTTTCCCTATAGAAACGACACACGTCGTTCGAGTTGGGCGCTGACTTTCCAATCCCATCCTTTCTGTTGGGTGAAATGGGATATCTTCTTCCGGTCATCGGCTTCTTCCAGAACCGATTACCATCTTTGTTGGACCTGAACCGCGACTCAAATGCGGTGGCTCATTCATTCAAGTTTCTCTTGATCAACTGTGTCATTTCATATAGATCGTTGTAATCCTTTAAATTAAATGGTACCAACGGATCCTTTAGCTTCGGTCTTAGTCCATCTCGGAATCTCCTTGCTTTGTTAACTGGATCATCGATTAGCCTAGGGGCGTAATGGGACAGCTCAACGAACTTCGCCTCATACTGGTCTACTAACATCAAACTTGATGAAGACGCTGAAACTCTGCCATCTTCTATTCCCTGGCGCAGTCAGAGAAGTACTTTCCATTAAAGACTTCAACGAAAGCATTCCATCGGAACCACACCTTCAGGAAACACTCTTCCTCTGGTGGCCCTCCACCAAGTACTCACATTACCTTGCAACCGGTAGACCACAAGGACTACCTTATCTTCCTCCGAACACCTCAGCAGCTCAAAGGCCTCAATTCTTGGATCTAGAGGGTTGCAACCTTGGGATCACCTACTCCCATGAGCTTCGTGGTTTCAGCTTCAAAAACTGCTCAACTAACTTGTGCATCGGTCGCTCCCCGATCACATTTCCAGGTTGGACTCCAGTAGATGCGGCTACAGCAGCGGCAACGGCAGCTTGATTCTAAACTTGTTGCTCCATCAAATTTCCCAAAGTCTTGAGCGCCTGTACGATCCCATCAATTCTAGGATTGCCGGGTGCTACTACACCAGTATCGGCATGCGGCAGTACTCTCTCACTCACGCTAGCCTGAGCCTATGCTTTACCTCAAGCACTGACCCTAGTCGGCGTCCTACCAACGCTCCCCTTCCAAGGAGTCCTCTGCTCCGGATTGCTCATTTTACAAGATCTCTACAGAACTTGCTTTCCAATTCCACACAGAATTAGAAAACTAAGCGACCCACACAAACAATCAATTAGTCAATCACAAGTGTCTACATAAAGAAAATGTCTTTCCTACTAACTATTCCATAACCCATCGCACATTTTCACTCCAGACATTGACCAGCTTTGATACCACTTCGGGGCGGGGATGTCATGCCCCGAATCTCGGGCACATGCACATCCCTCAGCGGTAGACTAAATTACGATGTTCCTAGGCCCCATCGCCGATCCTTTTATTTTTTTATGCACATGCGGAAGCGAAATTTAAACATATACTTGGACAACAACAAACATGGGATAGAAAAGCAGGACACTCGATTTTCACAAAACACCCTTTATATACAAGCCAAGTCAGTCCTACAAGTCTATACACTACAAGTCTGCCCCAAAAGAACTACCGAACAACCTATACACCGGGTCCTTTCGACTCGAGCTCGGGATCCTCCATGACACTCTCCGATATCTCCAGACTAAGGACTTGAAAAATTGTAAACCATGACGAGGTGAGAATAAATCTCAGTGAGTCAACACTCTAAACCCCGATGAGGACGAGAATTCACTCAAAGGCGTCCTAAACAACCACCACTCAGAACTTACATTGCCTCAGCACCTTCCTACACATTAGTGCATCTCATCCAACATATGCATACAATAAATGCATTCAATAATTGGAACACATCAAATCACTCATTAAAAACGATTCACACGAGTCCCGATTATAAGGCCAAATCGTTATGACACATCCTATTCCGTGCCACTCAATTTCGTCCCATAATCAAGCATGGATAACTCATATCGGTGGTTCAATCCACACCCAATATTCACTCTCAATATCCAAACTCCATATTCAAACTTAACGTTCTAGAGGTGACCTCCACGAAATTCTGTTATCCTGTGGCACTTAGTCCCTGATCACAATTAGCAACAGTATAAGGTTCTAGAGGTGGCTCCCATGAAGTCACGTGTGTCATGTAGCACTTAGTCCCTAACCACAATAAGACTCACACGAAGTTTATTTGTCATGTAGCACTTAGTCCTTTTCCACATATAACAACAGTACAAGGTTCTAGAGGTGGCTTCCATGAAGTCATGCTATCGTGTAACCCTCGACTATGCAAGACAGTAGTGCAAAGCTTTAGAGGTGGCTCCCATGTGACTTAGTTGACCATGTAGCACTTAGCCATTGACTACAATAAGCAACGGTACAAGGTTCTAGAGATGATTCACACGAAGTTTCGTTATCATGTAGTACTTAGTCTTTTACATGCTCACAACCCATTCAGTTTCCTCAACACATTTCATCATCTTTCAATAGTCGCCACATAAAGCAATAATAAACCATGACCATGGCATAATCGGTCGCGCATCATCACGCATAACTTCTAAGCATATCACAAATCAATCATATCACAAATAAGCGTGGTTCAACAAGCATAGCATCAAGAACAATCACCAAAACCACTACTGGTTAATCACCAAAACCACTACCGATCCTAACCGGTGGAAACGGTCCACTCGCGCACCTCCAAGTTTAAACTCAGAAACCTAATCAAACGAGTTCAGAAAATTCCAAAATTTTAATATGTCGTAAAGGACACATAAACGAAAATTTGTTTTGAAGACACCTTAACCTAGATCCTTCTAGATTAAACTTAGTAAATTGCTCAATCTAGTACAAAAATTGGGTCCGTTTCCAAAATCACGTTTTCCAAAACCAACTTTGTTTGAGATCCAAAACTTGTCCGTTTGATCTGAAATTTGACTACGTTAAATTACAAGATGTGAAAAACAACTTTCATGAAGGAACCCTTTCAAAATTCAAACCCCAAGAGTTAATAAAAATCCATTGAATCCCAAAAGGTCACCGATTTCAGTAAAAACACGGGTTCTATTTTGTTTTTGGCAAAGTTGCAATCATACTCTTTTAAATCCATAAAATCTTAGTAAAATATATGTTATAGCTGAAAATGTCTAAAACATTTTTCAAGAGGAATCAACCTTAAAATATTAACACATTTCGATCCACAAAAATGGCAAACGGCGAGGGTCCAAAAACCAGTTCTGAGAAAAATCCACTGAATTGGACTAATCCCTCTTCATTAGTGCTAATCTCACTAATTAGATCAACACTAATCCATCTTAAAGCTAATCTCACTTAGTACTAATCTAACTAAGCTAATTAACACTAATATAACATCCTAAGTGTAATTAACAACATAATCAAGGATTAAGGAGTTAACTCACCGGATTAGAGAGCCGACAGGTCCACGGCGACGGCGGTGAGATCCCGTGTCTACGGCGGCTCCAAATGAGGCTTGGAAGGTGCTGAAAACGGCCAAAGAACCCACTACTTGAGCTAGAGTTTCTGATTATGCTCGATTCTGCTTGGGGCTGGTCTCGGCGGCTGTTGGCGAACGGCATGGGTGCTGGTGACCGGTGGAGGTGCAGATGGACGATGCAATGTTGCTGGAGGCTTGGCTGGACTTTGGATGGTTGCTAAGTTGGACAAAGCAGCTGGATATGGCGGACGGCAGCGGCTCGGGACGGGCTAGAGTCAGGCGCTTGATGAAGGGCTAGGCGACTGTGTTTGGTTGGTTTGGTGCTGGCCTTGGCTAGTGCAAGTTGGTTTTGGTTATGGGAGCTTGCAACAAGGAAATGGAGCAGAAATGGATGAAGAAGAAGAAGAAGAAGAAGAGGAGCAGAAGTAGGTTCGGCCAAAGGGGGGTGTCGCACAATCAATGAGGAGGAGAGGAGAGGACAGACGGGACAAGGGGGAGAGGAAGTCAAGGGGTGAGCCAATGGGAGCCTTGGCCAAAAGTCTTGGCACTTGAGTGGCTGCCTTTAAAGTCCTCTATTGCCCTTCAAGTCCAAGCAACATCCAACGGTTGATTTTCCCTCCTATCTTCACCAATAAGCTTCATTTTGATGGCCAAAAATGGCCAGCCATCTGCCCATATGAATTTTCCCCTTTATTTCCTTCAATTATCTCATTAATTACTTCAATCTAATGGCCCCAAAAGGCCATGGTGGCAGCCCACACAATTTCCCTTCAAGTCTTCACAAAATCATCCAATTAGAAGGCCAAAAATACTACCCCTGTTTTCCATACGAATTTGCACACATTCTTCTTCCAAATTCTCACCAAATAAACCAAATTGGCATAAAAAAATGCCAACTAAGGTGCCCATATGAATTTCCATAATTTCCTTCACCAACCAATCCAATTTGAAGGCCAAAAGTCCACTTGAAAATGCCCTCCGAATTTCCTTCATTTAATTTGCCAAATTTCAATTTTTCCGCAAAATTCCCAACTCGCCAAAAATTCTTCAAAGGATGAGACGATGACCCAAAAATAAATCGTGACACACTCGAACGTTCGATTCCCAAAATCGAATTCAATTTCATGGTTAAAATTGACCGGACGCGATTTCAATCTAATCCGATCTACCGGGTAGCTTTTAGGGATTTTACCGCGGTTATACCCCTTAACGGCTTCACCCAATAGATTGGTTAATTCGTGAATGATCAGCTTAGAGAAAAAAGACAATGGCGTGCCGATGAAAAGCCCATTTCGTTTTATCGGAACGGGTCGAAAATTCAAGATGTCACACGACATATACACAAGACAAACACGAGTGATTACTCGAGAGCCAATAAGTTGTATTTGGTAATCACTTAAGTACTAGTCACGATGAAAAAATGATCACTCAAGTGTCAAGTTATTATTAAAGTGATCACTTAAGTGTTACTCATAGTTAAAAGTGAACACTTAAGTGTCAAGTTTTTTAGAATGTGATCAGTTAAGTGCTAATTTTTTGTAGGTTCTCTCTAAAAATTGTGCCAGCCGCCACCACTGGCCACCAACCATAACCACTAGCCACACTAGGCACTCTAGCCACCACCGTGCTGATGGTGTTGCTGCACAAGGTACTGGCACAAGCTGAGCCTTGCATTAGCTTACACCAGTACACCTACTGTAAGATGTCCGCACTACTTAAGCCCCCCGGCAACACCAGCCACCACCACCAACCACACCAGCACCCGGCCACCACTATAGACCCACCACCCAGCAACCACTATGCAAAGGTGTTGGTGCAAGGTAAGCTTTACACCAACACCACCTGGTGCAAGATGTGCACACTACACACTTGAACCAGATGCAACACGAGCCCTCAACCGAACCCCACAACAAACCCACTACCACCAAGCATCACCATCCACCACCACCAGTCACACCAACACTCCAACTACCGCCACAAACCCAACACCAACAACAGCAAGTAAAAGCATAATCCACATCTTACAAAAAAAACAAAAGAGTTTGACAAGCAGCAAAATTATTCCATTGATATTGAAATTAAGTCTCACAAAATCAATGGCAAACTAAAAAAAAAAAAAAAAAAAAAAAAACCATTCATAGCAAGTTATTATAAATGTTTACAAAACTGACTTCTAAGCTCCACAAATCCTATCACGTCCCATCCCATCAATCAATGTGCACAATGCCCCATGTCCGTGCTTCTTTTGATGGGCCTTTAATTTGATTCATAATTCTTGCACTCTTTCTAATTGGACGTGCAACTTCTTCTTCAACCTTCTCAGTATGCACTATTCAGATGGAGCTGCAAATGTCCCAAGCTGGATTGATTCAGAAGGAGCTGCAATTGTCCTAGGCTGAATTGATTCAGATGGACCTGCAACTGGGTTCTTGCTCTTATTTCTTGTTGGTGCAACTAATGTTTTCTTCTTTGTTGGCGTAACTGTTGATTCTTGAGTTGGGCCTTAAGAGATAAGAACATCTGAACTTGTCCCAAGCTACAAAAAGATAATTAAATTGTTGACAAAAGTGTGCGGCATAAATTAAATTAAATGCAACCAATAAAACTTACATTCAAAATTACTGTTCCAGTATGCTCATCTGTATAAAGGCCATAGTCATATTGTCTTAACCTCTTCCCAAGTGCCCCTCTTGTTTGAAAAGGGGCGTCACTTTTAGGAACTTGTGATTTGTTGGCTCTTATTCTCGTTTGTGATTTCTTGGGCCCTCCTTTTGGCCCTTCAGCTACATATGGGGCTTCTTCGACCAATTCTTCAGCTGGGCGTCTTCTAGATAACCCTTTTGTAGCTACCCCATTCACATGGCCTTCTTCTAGTTGTCATTCTATATAACCCTTAAGCTTCAATGACACCTTCGGTCGGCCCTTCCGATTGTACTTGTGGTGACCCTTGTAGTGATTCTTATGGTGGCTCTTGTGGTGACCCTTGTGGTGGCTCTTGTGATGGCTCTTCAGTTGACAATTGAGCTTCAACTTGCGTTCTTTGAACCTAAGAAAGAGGCAAAAGATACCATAAATATAACATTGGGCCATATAATAACGTAAAGGAAAACTGAATACAAATTGTTGAATTTATTGGGCATTTCTTTATTTGCTGAAGAATAGTCAACTAACTAGCAGTTTGGCTGCTTGGGCCAATCATTTAGCTGGCTTGTCTTCTATCTTGCCTTCTTCAAACAGGCTCTTCAATTTCATGACTTGCTAGGGTTCTTCTCGTGACCTAACAAAGACATTACATATAAAGCCAAATAGGATATTATGTAAATATTTATGATAAACCAGAAAGTAACATAAACACAAATTTCATGACTTACTGGGGTTCTAGTTGTCGACTGAAGAACAGTCGACTCACTTGGCCCTTCTATTTGTCTTTCTCTAACTATCCCTTCACTAAGCCCTTCAGCTAGCCTCAATTGCTCTTGTTGCTTTCTCAATTGACAACTTTTAGTATCGTGCCATGCCACTTGGCAATAAGAGCACGTCATCTTTGCACTTGTCCTACTCATTCTTTGCTGACCCAAAACCTTTCCCTCTGCCATTCTTCGTCTTTGTTTTGACCTTCCCATTTTCTTCTTCAGTGGCAAAGGTTGAGGTGCTTCACAATTCGTCGGCTCCCAGAACTTGCTACTTCTGATTGATTGCATCATGAATTGGTACGAAGTAAGGTATTTCGATTTTTTGTACCAATCATCAATGTAATCTCTGCATTGTGGCCCTTCAACTGGATGGCACATATGGTATGTGCACAAGAAATTTCACTTAATTGTCATGTTCTACATGAACACTTCCTCGTACCTAGATGGACAACATACTTATCGAAACCCTTTATTATCTAATATCTCGTCATCCCCATTCCAAATAGGATGACAATACCTACTTGTAGCCAAGTTCTCATCCAATTTCTTGGCAATCCTAGGACCATATTATCTAGTCCACTTTGCGACCTCATCTCTTTGTTTGTGCAGCCGAGTCATGACCATAACTCATATTCTTCAAGCATTGAGATGATTAGTTTGCATCTGGCATATATTAACTTCCCATTAAATGCTTCGCATATGTTGTTGTCGATGTTATCACACTTGAATTCCTTATTGAAGAATGCCTTGCACCAATGCTTCGGTTCTGTTTGAAATAGTGTAGCATAACCTTCATTTATCAACTAAAGCATTTCTTTTTTGGCTATCCTAAAGTCAGTCATGTTCATGCTCTTTGCTAACCGCCAAAATTGCGACTGTAGCTTATCCCCTTTATAAGTCTTTGCCCAATTTTCGTATATGTGCCACGCACACATTTGATGTTCAGCATGGGGCAACAACTTAGCTTACTGCCGAAACTAGTCCCTACAATAATTCAAAGCAAGAAATGTAAGCAAATAACATGTTTATATCATAAAGCAAACAACTAACTAGATTTTTCAAAAAGCAAGCATTACCTTTTGTTGGTCGCTCATGAACGCACAACCTTCCTCGTTTGTTATCTCTAGGTCAGCCATAAAATTTTCAAGAACTAGGACCAATTGTCCTTGTTCTCAATCCTTATAACAGCCCAAGCTAGTGGGAATATTTGGTTATTTGCATCTCTTCCAATTGCGGCTAAGAACTCTCCCTTGCACAAGCCCTTACAAAAGCAGCCATCCAATCCTATAATCCGTCTACAACCAACTAAAAATCTCCATTTGCATGCATCAAAACACACATAGAACTTATCGAACTTGGTCCCACTATCAGGAAGCGACCTCTTCACCACCTCTACATACACTCTGCTTGAAGGGTTTTGCAGCCTACACTCCCAAGCGTAATCCCACACTTGCCCATATTCCTTGCCATACTAACTAATAAGTATCCACATCACCTTTTGCTTCAATCTTTTGCATTGATTCCTAGATACATTGATGCCTACACGCTCCTTCACCAGCATCCTAAAGTCAGTACTTTTCATCTCAGGCATTAGCTTGATCGGATCAAAGAAGTGATTGGATAACCATGCACTTGTTATCCTTTTATTTTGAAAATTAATGGAACAAGTATGTTCCTCTTGGTAGGCTCGTCTGAAAAGACCCACTCCTCCTAACAAACGCGCCGTAAATCTTCCATGGACAATTTTGCTGCGAACACCTAGCTCTTACAAAGTTCTTAGTGTTTCTAATGAAATCAATATTTCTTTGTGCAGTAATGGAGTTCTTCAGTATAGCTTCCCTAAATTGTTTCGCATTTTGAAATTTCATACCTACTGATAAAGTAGGAGAGGCAACCGATTGATCATAAGAAGGAAACTTACTTTTCCTTCTACGCACAGCTCCTTGATCTTCTTCAAGCTCATCCTAGGAAATAGCATTCTTGACGCTTTCTTCATAATCCGTCTCCTGACTAGCAACACCAGCATCTGCGGGGCCTTCGTCTTTATTCGAAACTTCATCAGCTACCTACAAAGCTGTAAATCTATCTGACAAAAATTCCCTTTATTTTTTCCTTGACTGTGTAAGCTCATTATCGTCATCATCACTTAAGAAATTTTCAGCAACCAACCCTTCATTGTCATCATCACCATCACTGGATTTAGCTACTTCCTAATTTAATTCAGTGATTGTGACATCACTTATGTCACTATCACTTTGGTGAACAGCATCTGCACCCCTCTCCTCCCCATCCTGTCTATCATGCCCTCCTTCATCCCTAACCTCAGTACTAGCTTGAATACCATCTCCTCCTTCTCTTACTTGGGTGTTATCTCTATCATCATCTTCGTCCTCACTATCACTATTGTATTCAACGTATACTTTCGCCTCTTCGCCATGAAGATAATGATATATGACATCCCTAAAACTATTGTCATCTTCTAAATTTCTCAAATCATCTCTCAAGCATTTCTCAAGAACACAGTACAGCAACTTTTGTACTTTATAAGGCAAATATGTCACTATATCCCTAACAAATCCAATATAAGATGCCTTCTTATATCTAAAAAGATAGTACCCTCATTTCCCCCCTCATACTCCCATTCATCCTCCCCAATCGCAAAATCCCCATCGTAGCAAACAATGACGGCAACATAGTCCTTATCATAAACCATTTTTGCAACCAAGAATAAATAAAATACAATTAACTTTTGGGACCACATCCACAAAGGACAACAAACAATTGCATGTGAAGGTCCCTACACTCTCATAGACTTTACTAAAGAAAAGAAGAAAGAGGGAAGAGATGCACAGGTCAGACAAGATTTACAAAAAAGATGCTCTCAGGACAAATAAAGGTCCCCACACAATAGCTACTTTGATTATGTCGCATTCCCTTAAAATATTGACCAACAAAAAGAGGTCCCCAAGATAAGCACGAGTCCTCATGACACCCATTTCAACACTTCAGTTTTAAAAAATGCCCAAAGGTCCCCACGACAACTACTCCAAACCCTAACAATCACCATCGCACATCACATTTCACATCTCACCCTTGAAAATTACTTTCGCACATCACAATACCACATCCGAGCCCTAAATTACACATTACAGTAGCATAGAACCCCTAATTTTCTCTCGCCAAGCCCTACATTTCGAGGCCGAGCCCTAAACTGCCAATCCGAACCCCCAATAGGGTTCTTGCGCCACATTTGAGCCATAAATCTCACATCAAAATACCATCCAAGCCTTACAATTCCTAGTTGAGCCCCAAATTTCAAGTTGGCACCCTAATAGACGACTCGGAGCCTTAATTTCATCATAGGGGAGATGAAGAAAAGAACAAACCTAAGCGAGCGATGATGGTGAGCGACGACGGCAAGTGACGATGACGAGCGATGACTTGTGAATGGCAACCTATGAACGGCAACCTGTGAACGACAATGGAGAGGACATCGGATCTTGTGTGAATGCGAGCAACGGCCAAATCTGGTTAAACCCAAAATAAGTTAAATGACATTGTTTAGCTTGGCCAAGCCAGCGTGGATGGGACAACGTCGTTTTCCTAGTCCACATGTGTTTTTTTTTTTTTAAATATTTTCCACATTGATAAAGCATGTCACCGGAAAATGCCACATATGCAATTTTGTCGGATTTTCTCGCCGTTGGCACTTAACTGATCCATTTTGCTCCAATTTTGGCACTTAAGTGTCACTTTCCAAACTTTTGGCACTTAAGTGTCCCTTCATGCCAAGTTTGGCACTCCAAGTGTCCAGCACTCGTAAAAAAGGACAAAGAATTACTCTTAAGAGTGTTCATACTAAAAAAAAAGGATTAAAAATTCTACAATAAATATGTAGGGAAATACATACTTATACGAATGTCAGCATGTCCATTGACATACAATTATTTTATAATTATTTAACATTGCAATTATATTTTAAGTCTTGCCTGAATATTCAATTAGTAATATCTTATTTTGAATTCAAAATAATTGATAGATTTTAGTAGAAAAAAGGTCTTTTAGATGTTTGATTGCTGATATGTTGTGTCCCATGGCCGTCTACCCTCTCTTGCTGCACGTTTCGTTGGCAGGACTATTATTCTATTCTCACTTTGTTCTAAGTGATATAGTTATTAGTTGGTTTGGTTCAGGATAGCATAATCATTCTTAGAAGTCAAAATACAATAATCATTTATAAACTGTCATAATTATTCATTTCACGATTTTTAGTAAAATGATAACACAAGATATAGACTGTAGACTTTCATCACATCTAATAAGATTTTATAATGGGTATTTCATCCAAATATGTTAACTAAAATACGGACCATAGTCTTACCATGAATATTTCATACTACAGACCGAACTCTTAAATCATGTTATTTATTCCATTCCTATTCACGCTCTATATTATTTCTCTGAAAAACAAAAATGCTTGAGATACTAAAACTTGTATACTAGATGAGTTTATTAAATCATGTGACAGATTTCTATTTGGTAATCAAGGGGGCTCCGTAACTTAAATAATCACTAATATTCGTCACATTATTCAATAAATCTATTTAGCATATGAGTCTCAGTGTTCTTAAAATTTCTCAATGTCAAAATGTGTGTATATGTGTGTTTGTTTTTTCTATCTATATGGTACATTTGTTTTGAGGGATATGATTGATTAGGAAAACATTTTCCTAAAAGTGAACACTTGTATCATTTGAAGTAATTAGTCAATAGAAAATATTTATATTATTGTCGTGACCAAATTTTAAGATGCACCACCTAGGGTTTGGCTAATGGATTGTTAAGCCTAGACTAACTCGGGCTCTCCCAAGCCCATACCAATTCGTGACTTAGGTTTAAGTTCTTCACATGCAAATGATTTTTCAATTAGGAGTCGCCACTAATATATTTTTGGTGGGTCGATTAGAAACCAAAGTAAAGTAACGGGAGATTTACTTTACTCCTATGAACCAAAGATTTATAAGTTCGGGGACTTGGTTACGCTAGATTTCTCTACCGCCATTTCGGTACCTTTCTCTTTTATTTTAAAAAAAAATGTTTTGCAAGCAGCTTGAATTGATTTTAATTCATTTCCCTAACATGTGAGGTGATCATGCGGGTGCGCAAACCACCAATTTAACACTCAAATAAAAACAATGAATAAATTGCAAGACTTACCTTGTAGCAACGAAAGCATCTGCGTTGTTAGATCAGAATTCATATCAACAGTCCTAGATATGATTTCTAATTAACACGCAATTTCCTTTTTGTTTTTGCTTATTTAATGAGAATCATGCAATGCATGCTACGAATCTAACATGAAATGATATGACATGGCAATATGACCTAACTATATAACGTAAATAAAATGCAGTCTATACTAAAGAATGAAATCAATTTATTCTAAGGCAATCTTTTTTGGTATTTTTCATGAAATTCGAAATTAGAAAATTGCAAGAAAAATGTCTATCAAGATTGTGATATCATCCAATTTATATTAGGAATTAGATTAGGTCAAACCCTAATTTAAACTAGAATGTTATCATAATTTAGAAATCCCTAATGCAATCTACCTAAAAATATCAAAAATTATAATAAATTAGAAAATATTATCTAGAATTAAACTATGTGCAATTTATCTTAATATGCAATGACGTGCAAAAATGCCCTAATTCTAATTTTTTTTTTTTATAAAAATTAGAAATTAAAATTGGCAAATAATTAAATATGCAATTTAAATTAACGAAACAAAAATCTACATCCTAAATTCATGTTTTTGGTATTTTTTATTTTTAAAAATTCGAAATAATAAATTTCCTACCCTAAATAGACAAAAACCCTAAAACGAGAAATAAACCTAATCTAACTCACATTTTTTTTTTTTTTACGAAAGCAAAATTTATTCAAACGACATGGCAGCAGATCAAAGCAAGACAAGATCGATATCTGAAAAATTGACGAACCATATCTCACGCATGAGATTAGGTTGATCAATTTGAAACAAAATCGCGAATCGTATCTTGAGCGTGAAATCGGATTTGGCAATTTTCCCACACGATTGTGAATCAGATTTCGGGCGCGAAACTATCAATCATATGCACGTTGTGAAATTAGGGATTAATCCCTAATTTAAAAAGATACTTGATATTTATGGATACAATAGCATCATTTAAAGATTCATACGAGATAACAATTTCACAAATTAAGCAATAAAAATATATGAAGATCAATTTGATGAAAATTATTACCTAAATTGCAATATCACTCGGATACCGTTTCTAAACTCATACGGACAACAAATCATGTGAATTGCGGTGGTGATGGCTCTGAGCTCGGTGGAGGACTCGCCGGAGCATCGAGGATCGTCAATATCACTGGACCGATCTGGTGGTGCCGAGCAATGATGATGGGTCGAGAAATTTTTTATGGATGCCTGAAGTTCCAAGAGATGGGCCTGGCTCACGAAGGCGCTCTTGGACTTCAAACTGACATGGTCCTTTTGACCGGGTTCACGTGTCCCTCTGACCCAAATAACCTGCACGCATGTAAATTCCACACCGCAAGCAATGGAAAAGAAATCTTCAAATTTAAAGCCAGGCCTTTGCCGAGAATCCTTCGGTTTGTTGCCGTAATTATGTGAATTTTGAGGCTCGGATGGTGGTAGGCAGCGTGCGGCAATGTTGACGACAGCAAACAGCGACCGCGTCGACGGCGAGATGGACCTGCAAACCACAAACTTCGATGGTGGTTCTTGACCGAGTGGACGAGTAGGCCCGATGGACGCCTCAACTTGGCTAGAGCAAAAAGAAAAAAGGACCGCAATGAATTTGTGGACCATCCCTCTTGTGATGCTTTCTCTCTCCTTCAAGATCTCCACTTCACTTTCTTCTTCTTGGATCCAGATCACACTTTCTTAGCCTGACTCCCACCACTTTCACAATTTATAATTTTTATTTTCCCTTTTCACCATCGCAGACTCTCCACCGAATGGACTTTCTTTCAAGGTTGATTGAGAGCAAACTTCTTCTAGCGGCAAAAGTGAAGCGTGGCCCAAACGCTTACTGGAAGTTGTCGGGACAGCTTAAAACGTTGCGAAGCAGACTCCGAGCAAGCTTGGATCACAGCTAGTTTTGGACGGAAATTTCAGAGATGCTCTCTGGTTGAGCGTCGGTGCTGGTGGCACGTCCGAACAGCAGCTTCATCATTGAGGTTGGAGCTCACGGCGGCAGGTGCTCAATGTCGCTGGGCTCCGTGGCGGAGGGATAGCACGAGCAGTGTTTCGACCAAGGCTTGGCCGAAGGACCTCTCCTCTCCTTCTCACGTGTTTTGTTTCTCTCAATTCAGTGTATGGCCATGTCTTCCATTGCGTGGCCTCTTTTTTTTTGTCCTGTAGTGAGTGCATTTATAGTGAAAGGTGTAAACCATCGAGGAAAGAAAGCATATTTTGTTTCCTTCTGTGCATGCTTTGAAATATATTCTATTTCCTTTTCTTTTCCTCATTGACCGAATGCCTTCTCTGCAGGAATATATCTCTTTTTTTTTTTTTTTGCAAATCCATGTGGCCGTAGTGTAGAACGTGCCCAACATTCCCTTCTCATGCTAATCTTCCGAATTTCCTTTGTGCATATGCTCGTATCTTTCCACATAGGGCCATGCATGATGAATATTCTCCGCCGATTTTATTTCTTTAACCCAAATACCAGCCCAAAAATTAAAGATTATAATAGACTTTTCCTAGATTCCGAACCTTACAAAGATGAGCTCACAATATCTCCTTCCTATGCTTGTCCTCACCAAATATACGAAAGATTAACCAAATATTGGAAGAATAATATATCGAATGGCCAACTTGTAAAATCGAAGTTCATCTGCTGCCAATCAAATGCAAAAGTGATAAACAAATAGATAAATACAACTAAAATTATATGCTATGCAATTCTTTTTTTTCAGGGGTTAAAAATTAATCCCTAATTTTTTTAATGCAATAAGTGAATGATTGAATTATCAAAATTTAGGTGTCAACAATTATTGATAATAATTTATGTCTAAACAATTTCGTGAAAGATAGAAATATTTTTCTTTGTTCATTTTTGTAAGTAATATAAGTGATATTTTTTATAAATTTATTTTTCAAATCATTTATTTTTTATGAAATAAACAGAGCCATATAGCTTATGAAATAAATTCATGTCATAAGACCCATACTTGCAAACTAATGGACCAGTTAGATCTGGGATTCAGCGTGACAACTACTACCAACAAATTCATCGGATTCTTGTGCGGAAAAAAATATTTTCAAGGCTAGATGTGATAATTCCATAGTTGTTCCTCCTAATAAAATAAACTTTGAAGGCATTACAAGCCAGATGGTCCACGTCATGCACTTTCCACCTTTTCTTCATACTTGAGGATAGAATTCTTCAAGCTTACGTTTCTTTTTTGACGCTTAAGACGGAGAGCAACTAAGAATATTTCCGTCTTTTCTTCGTACTTGAGGATAGAATTCTTTAAGCCCGCGTGGGGCATGAGTTACGTTTCATTTTTGACTCTTAAGACGGAGAGCGACGGAGAATATTTCCTTCTTTTCTTCGTATTTGAGGATAGAATTCTTTAAGCCCGCGTGGGGCATGAGTTACGTTTCATTTTTTACTCTTAAGACGGAGAGCAACTAAGAATATTTCCAAAAGTTATATATGGGGTGAACTCTGGCTCATCCCTGGATCATCTAAGCCCTAAACACAGAGTCTCCCACAATGCTTCGTTTCAGTCCTTTTGCCTTCCTCCTACCTTGTCTTCTCTTTCTGTTCATGCTCATCAAAATTTTCAGAGCTAAAAGTTCCAATACTTTGAAGTTACCCCCGGGGCCAAAGAAACTGCCCCTTATCGGAAATTTGCCCCAGTTGATAAGTCCCGAGCTGCCACACCATCATCTGAAGAACCTAGCAAAAACCTACGGTCCGATTTATCACCTCAAGGTCGGCGAGCTCATGCTGGTCGTTCTTACGACTCCTGAAATTGCCGAAGAGGTCCTAAAGACGCACGAGATCAACTTTGCTCAGAAGCCACTATTCCCGTCTTTAGAGATGATGATGTTCGACCCATGCTCAAGCTTCATGTATGCGCCTTACGGAGAACAATGGAGGCAGCTTCGCAAGATTTGTGTCTTGGAACTTCTCAGCGTCAAACGCGTTCGGTCTTTCCAATCAATAAGAGAAGATGAGATGAGTAATCTGGTCCAGTTCGTGCGCTCGTCGCAGGGTTGCCCTCTCAATCTTACCAACAAGATCTCTTCATGCTTAAATGCCATAATATCCAAAGCAGCATTTGGTGAAAGCTACAAGTGCCAGGACTACCTTTCAGCTCTTAAAGACGGAATCAAGCTGGCTGGCGGTTTAAGTGTCGTCGATGTTTTCCCATCCCTCAGAATCCTTCGTTACGTTAGTGGGAGGAAATGGAGGCTAGACAGCGTTCGGCAAAGATGTGATCAAATCTCAAATCATATCCTCAATGATCATAAGAGGCACAGAGAAAACTTAAGTACCCAGGAAGATAGCTTTGTCAAGGAAGATTTTGTCGATGTACTTTTACGGATTCAAGAGTCAAACGAACTTGGATTTCATCTTACCGACGACCACATTAAAAATATCATCCTGGTATGTTTAGATCCTATAGCAATGCTAGTAGATTTGGTAATACATGTTTCAAAGCTATAACACCATAAAGTCGGTTGTTGCTATTTTTTACCAGTTGCTACAAAGTGCTGTGGTGATAGGTTTTAGTCAAACATCTTAAAAAAACCGCAGTACTTTTCACAGTTCAAATCACTGTAGAAAGAAATGTATCGAGCACCTTCGAAGTCCTTTCAGCGTTAGTTGAAAAGTCTGGCTCATTAGATTGTACCTACCAAAGCAAAATTCTCCTTTTCTTAAGCTAAATGCATGTTTCTATTGCGTTTGTACCTTTTTAGGAATTGTATGGTGGTGGAACCGATACTTCATCAGTGACAGCAGAATGGGCAATGTCGGAACTGCTCAAAAACCCACAAGCGATGACAAAAGCGCGGGCTGAGGTACGCATGGCTTTGAAAGGAAAGGATCGAGTGCAAGAATCGGATCTCGAGGATCTTAAGTACTTAAAATCAGTGATCAAAGAGACTCTTAGGTTACACCCTCCAGTACCATTAGTCCCCAGAGAAGCAAGGAAGGCATGCAAGATCAGGGGCTACGATATACCTGCGAAATCGAGGGTGCTTATTCATGCCGGGGCATTTGGAAGGGATCCAAATCATTGGGAAGACCCAGAAAAATTTGTGCCGGAGAGGTTTCTTGAATCATCAGTAGACTTTACCGGGACACATTACCATTTCGTTCCATTTGGGTTTGGCAGGAGGGTGTGTCCGGGCATCACATTTGCTGTGGCAAATATTGAGATCTTACTAGCACTTTTGCTGTACCATTTCGACTGGGCACTTCCAAATGGCCAAACTCCTGAAGAACTTGACATGACCGAGGCTTTCGCGGCCACGGTCACGAGAAAGAGCGATCTTTATGTGGTTGCCACCCCTCATCGTCATGGCCATGCCTGATAAAGACGACTCGTTGGTTGGGGTGGCCATTCTTATCGTTCCATCTAGCTCATGCCAATAATCTATTTCATCCCGCGTCGTTGCTAAGAAACTAGTCTTAGGACAGGGGTTAAAACATGTCGAATTATGTTAATCTCGGCTTTTATCGTATTAGTAGTCATATGCCAAAACTTCGAATTTCTGTGTCAGTTTCTAGTGTCTGTTTTCCCTCTAATAATGCAAGAAATTGCCTTCCTTTGTTTATGGTAGATGGTTGACATTGCTTCTTTGTCCAAAATAGTCTCTTTCCGACGAATTACATGGTGCTCAGTGACGTCAATGAGACCATAACGCTAGTTGAAATTTATACTACAATTATAGAACCATAAACAATGTGGCGTGCAACACATTATGTAATTGTCAATATTGAAAACCAATCTGGTTATTGTCATTGATGCCTACGAAATTTCATTTATTTTGAATTGACAAAAATTAATATATTTGTTAGAGTCTTCACGGAAAGAAATATCAAAATGTCTCAACATGTTTAACTTTTTTACATCATTATTTCAAGTTATTTCTACATATTCCTATAATGCCGCAAGATCGTCTCACCAATAGCAAGAAAAAAACACATTTATCTTGATGTAGTAAATAAATGATTTGATAACCCTAAGGGTTACTCAAGTGGTTAGCATGTTCATCCTTCTCGCTCAAGGCTTATGTTGGAATACCTACACTAAGCATAGACTTATATATCTTTGCTAATTACCAAGCGTGTATATGTGTGGGATGGCGAGGACTGTCGTACACAATGAGAATGGAAAATTGTCCAAAAAGTCCTAAACCTATTGCACTTTTGTCAATTCAGTCCTAAACCTTTTCACTTCTTGTCGATTCAGTCTATCTAGCCAATTTTGACCAGAAAATGTTGATGTGGACGCCAGTGGTGCCACGTAGGACCATCGACATTGATGTGAACAATTTTTAATAATATTTTAATATTTTTTTGAATTTTTGTTACTTTTTTCTATTTTTTCCTTTTTTTTCTTTTCTAGTTTTTTTTTTTTTTTTGTTGGCTTTCTTCGCCTTTGCCAGTGGCCGGCCACCGGCCACAGGTGACGGCCAGCCACCGACCGCAGCTAGCTGGCTAGCCTCGCCCACCACAGGTGAGGCCCAACCGGGCGAGGAGGGAGCCCCAGCGAGGGGAGCCCTCGCCCAGGCGCGGCCCAGCAAGGGTTGCCTGGG
The DNA here is from genome assembly GCA_014182565.1 of Eucalyptus marginata. Taxonomy (NCBI): domain Eukaryota; kingdom Viridiplantae; phylum Streptophyta; class Magnoliopsida; order Myrtales; family Myrtaceae; genus Eucalyptus; species Eucalyptus marginata. The sequence goes on along the minus strand of CM024588.1, from coordinate 20,556,692 downwards.
TGAGGCTAACGCTGAGCAAGGCCGCCTAGGCGAGCATCGGCCTTGCCCAGACCAAATTTGGCGAGGCCGGCCCTCACCCCTGGCTAGGCAAGCATCAGCCGGCCCTCGCCCCTAGCCGAGCTTGGGTGGACTTGGAGCTGTTGGCCGAAGATGCAAGCCAAGTCCTCACCGTAGAGGACAAAGACGAAGACGATGAACAACAGCAAGGCGAAGAGGTAAGGCGAGAGGTGCGTCTTCCTCGGTGGAGAAGATGAAGACGACGGTGGCGGCGGCGGCGGCGGCACGCCGAAGGAGAGAGAGGTGATTTCATCATGGTGGGTGGTGTTGGCCGGCTAGGGGCGAGGGCCGGCCTCACCAAATTTGGCCAGGGGAGCCCTCGCCGGGGCTCGCCCTCGCCCGACGTCACCATCGCCTGGTCGACGCCCGGAGAGGCTAGCCGGCTGGCTGTGGCTGGTGGCCGACCGTTGCTTGTGGCCGGTGGCTGGCCACAAAAAAAAAAAAAAAAAAAAAAGGCAAAGAAAAAAGCCAAAAAGAAAAGAAAGAAAAGGGAAAAAAAAACAGAAAAATAAAATCAAAAATCAAAAAAATATTTAAATATTAAAAATTATTCACGTCAGCGCCGACAGTCCTACGTGGCACCGCCGGCATCCACATCAGCATTTTCCGGCCAAAATTGGCCGGATGGACTGAATCGGCAAGAAATAAAAATGTTTAGGACTGAATTGGTAAAATTAAAAGGTTTAGGATTGAATTGGCAAAAGTGCAATAGGTTTAGGACTTTTCGGACAATTTTCCCCAATGAGAATTAGTTGGTTGGTCAACCCATTAACATCAAAAGAATAAACAAGATTTGATACTTTTTCATCGTCACAAAATTGAGCCTTTCAGGCGACGAAGGGACCAAGTTGTTACAAGAGTACTGACAGAGAAGATATTTTTATTTTCTAAATAGCAATAAATTTTTAACTGAAAAGAAACCATAAAAGAATTATCTTAAAGTCAAAATGAGTGAACCCAGTCATATAAGCCGGCTGGAAAATTCAAAAGTAGGTTCATCATGTCATAACGACTATCGTCTTCGAACAGTATTCTCCGGAGATTTTATTTCCGCTGATCGTTTGAGGACAAGTACGGGTCTTGACTTGTTTCAATCCGCAAATCTATCAACAATTAAAGCTGCTCAATAGATTAGCTTTTCAGCATCCAGATTCTCTTCCGCATTTCTTCTTGAAGGCCTCCAAACACACTTGTATTCTTTTTCCTTGTGCTCTTAGATTTATCCAATTCATAAGACTTAAGTTTTTTCCTCATTAAATTATGTTTTGAATTTTAGCCTATGTGAGAAATCTCAAGAAATTCCTTTTCCAATTTGGATTGAAATCTCCAATTATCTAACAAAGGGGGCACACAAATTTTGGGATTTTTAGTTTCTTTTACTGAGATAAGAATACTATAGGTGTCATGACTTTTATATCACTTATTTGGACTTGGAGCTGTTGGCCGAAGATGCAGGCCAAGTCCTCGCCGTAGAGGACAAAGACGAAGACGATGAACAACAGCAGGGCGAAGAGGTAAGGCGAGAGGTGCGTCTTCCTCAGTGGAGAAGATGAAGACGACGGTGGCGGCGGCGGCGGCGACGCCGAAGGAGAGAGAGGTGATTTCATCATGGTGGGTGGTGTTGGCCGGCTAGGGGCGAGGGCCGGCCTCACCAAATCTGGCCAGGGGAGCCCTCGCCGGGGCTCGCCCTCGCCCGGCGTCACCATCGCCCGGTCGACGCCCGAAGAGGCTAGCCGGGGCCGACCGTTGCTTGTGGCCGACCGTTGCTTGTGGCCGGTGGCTGGCCACAAAAAAAAAAAAAAAAGGCAAAGAAAAAAGCCAAAAAGAAAAGAAAGAAAAGGGAAAAAAAACAGAAAAATAAAATCAAAAATCAAAAAAATATTTAAATATTATTAAAAATTATTCACGTCGGGCCGATGGTCCTATGTGGCACCGCCGCATCCACATCAGCATTTTCCGGCCAAAATTGGCCGGATGGACTGAATCGGCAAGAAATAAAAATGTTTAGGGACGAATTGGTAAATTAAAAGGTTTAGGATTGAATTGTGGCAAAAGTCACAATAGGTTTGGACTTTTCGGACAATTTTCCCCAATGAGAATTAGTTGGTTGGTCAACCCATTAACATCAAAAGAATAAACAAGATTTGATACTTTTTCATCGTCACAAAATTGAGCCTTTCAGGCGACGAAGGGACCAAGTTGTTACAAGAGTACTGACAGAGAAGATATTTTTATTTTCTAAATAGCAATAAATTTTTAACTGAAAAGAAACCATAAAAGAATTATCTTAAAGTCAAAATGAGTGAACCCAGTCATATAAGCCGGCTGGAAAATTCAAAAGTAGGTTCATCATGTCATAACGACTATCGTCTTCGAACAGTATTCTCCGGAGATTTTATTTCCGCTGATCGTTTGAGGACAAGTACGGGTCTTGACTTGTTTCAATCCGCAAATCTATCAACAATTAAAGCTGCTCAATAGATTAGCTTTTCAGCATCTAGATTCTCTTCCGCATTTCTTCTTGAAGGCCTCCAAACACACTTGTATTCTTTTTCCTTGTGCTCTTAGATTTATCCAATTCATAAGACTTAAGTTTTTTCCTCATTAAATTATGTTTTGAATTTTAGCCTATGTGAGAAATCTCAAGAAATTCCTTTTCCAATTTGGATTGAAATCTCCAATTATCTAACAAAGGGGCACACAAATTTTGGGATTTTTAGTTTCTTTTACTGAGATAAGAACACTATAGGTGTCATGACTTTTATATCACTTATTTGAGTTTGTTAAAATCACAACTAACTATTTTAAAAGCTTAAATTGTTTAATGAATACGTAGTTTATTATTTAAATATTCTATTACTTCCCCCCCCCCCCCCACACACACTTTGTTTGGTCCTTTACCTAGTACTAAGCGTGGAAATTTAATTGAGGGAGGTAAATTTGGCAAATGGGATATGGAAAAATTTGAACTCAAGACCATCAAGTTTGATATCATATTCTAAAAATTTAAATTATTAGATGAAGATGTAAGTTATTATTTAAAAATTTTAACAATAATTTTATTTTTGACCATTTGAGTGCCATAACATCTTAAAATCTCATAATTTTCAATCGATCACTTAAGTGCAAAAGTATTTTTAAAACATTCGCCCAGGTGCTAAAAATTCAACATGGTATAACACTTGTGGTGCATGTTTTAAAAAAGTTATGGCAAACTAAAATAATCAATTAAAAGGTTATACAACACTCAAATAAACGCCATATATAAGTTATGATACTTGAATGATCGAAAAAAATTATAATACTCAAATGAGTATCATACGAAAATTATAGCACCAATGGTGTCATATTTCCTTCTTTAGTCTTTGAAAATTGTGTGTTTGTTTTTTATTGTTGGAGATGTTTATCCTAGCTTTGACCGAAAGTTCAATATTTTGGCCGTACAAAATATAAAGCGCGTGGGGCCAACTAAAAGTCAGAGAAGGAAACAAAAGGCAGGTGTTTTGTCCTTTTGTTTTCTCTTGCCTGCGGGACCCGCACGGGAAAGGAGTCCTCTTTGACGCACGGAGGGGAATATTGAACGAGGTAGATTTTGTGCTATGAATTTTACAGTCAATTAAGTTATATATTTGTAAACATGAGATTTGAATATAATATAAATATGAGAAATATTCGAATAAATGAGTAATTATAATTTTGATTTTTCAATTATAATGAATTAATTACTATCGAATTTCTTTATAAACGTAGATACTGACACTCAAACCTAAGAATATAAATCTTAGGTATCACTTATTTTTCCTCATTTATTTCTTTAATGATTTTGCATTGACTTAAATTGCAAGATCCGATAATTTTATATACGTTAACAAAAGTGTATTGCTCTCTTAATTTCTCCATGGGTCTCACTATCTTTTATACCTTAAACAACTCTTATTCAAGCTCGAAAGTCTTTTTTGGCTGCTTCTTTCACTTGGAGTTCAATGTACGTTTTCCTCTTGCGTACTTTACCACTTAAATTTGTCTTCCTAGATCTTTCACTATCTTTTCTTATTGAAGGAGCAAATCGTAAGCCTTCTTTGCACTTTTTGGCCAAGGCTCTGGCGGCTCAGCAAAGAAAATTTGCCAAGACGAACTGTTAAGCTATCATCATCATATCTAAATTATCAGAGGCTTAGTTCTCAAAATTACACCTATCACAAATTTTGTAACTTTGTTGGAGCAATTAATGACTGTTCTCTAATCACCGTTTCCATAAAAAGTGAGAATCCCCCAATTCTCTTTCAAAGAGCATGAGCTACAACAGCTAATGCCCCGTCTACTGGAGGCTCTCGGTCTATCTTGTCTCTTATATCTGTTCGGGATTATAAGCTCCCGCTTTTGGTGACATAGGGATTAATGTAACACATTTATATATCCTTGAGCACTGGGACCAGCTATAGGTCTTGATGGATTATGCCTTGGAAAAAATTATGGTTTGGATCTGCGGATAATCAGGTGTGTATAAGTCCTCTTCCCGGTCAGAAGCTCATTAAATGTTCGATCATCAATATGTATTGGAATTTGTGCAGTTAGTCGCAAAGACTGTCTTAGAGCTTGGGCTAAATTATTGGTATTATTACTGCTAAGGTCAGCCGCCCTTTTCGCACGTTCAGGGATAAACGGTCCAACCATTTCCAGCCCCATATCTTGGACGTCAAGAGCTTGACTCGTAGCTCTCTTAGGCTGTTTTCTTCTTCTTAATATCCTCTCTCAATGGAATCAAGCCTTTCAAGGACTAATATGGCCACCTCTTTTGCAAGAATATCTCTCCCTTCTGGGGAGCCAAGTTGTTCTCAACTTTAGTAAAAGACTTTGTTAAAAGAATGTGGACTTCACTCGCAACCCATTAAGTGAGTAATAATGCAAAGGTGAAGATTTATTCGGTTTTCTATCAGTTATTTTTATTTTTATGAAGTATATTCATGTATGTTTTTGTAAAAAAAAAATAATGAAAACGCCAAGATTTTTCAAATTGTTATTATTTTAAGCTTCAAACGGAAAGTTAATAATTAAAACATAGCTCTTGAATGGGAACTAACTTCATGACACAAGTGGTACCATACAAAGAGTATGTGTATGGTCTGGAGATACTTGAAAATTCTTGTTATATTTGATAAGAGTAGTAAAGTTTGTGTATGTTTGTGAGATTAGTTCTCAACCCGTTTTAATCCATTATATTGTTAGGCATTTATTTCTTGACCCAAGCCTTCTGTTTTTAAAATTTAAAGCAGCCCGTTTATGACCTCTGCACCATTAAATATGGATTAAAATATGATTTTCTAGACCCATTTCACGGCCTCTGATATATGGAGTCAACCCAAAAGCCTAGTTGCATTAATGACATATGCCTTGGTAGTTCTTGAGAAGAGAGATTTTGAGCAAGGTTGAATATCGGTCAACCCTAGACTAATCTTGGATTAGCCCAACTCAATTGATCCTAGCCCGATTCTTAGGGGGATAGGATCAATCTTTGATCCCGAGACCCCTAGACCTTGCACTATGTAGGTTGGTCCTCAGTTTTGGAAGTTTAGAGTTGGTCCAACCCAGACCAACCTTGTACATACTACATATTATATATTTTATATCTAATGTATTATATATTATATGCTTTTGTTTACTCTCAATTCTAGCACCTCCTTCTCTGTTCTCTTCGCAATTTAGTTTTTCCTGTAAATTAAAAAGTAGAAAAAAAAAAACCCAGCCTTAATTCAACCAAAAAAAAACCTCCTCACTCGCCTTGGCCTTGCTTGCCCACCTTGGCCTTGCTCGCCTCGCTCACCGCTTGCCTCGCGGCTCGTCTCTCTTCATTTGTCTCGCTTGCCTTGTCGCTCGCTTTTAGAAAGTGCAAATTTAGGTTGTTACCATATCTTACATTTATGTTTGATATATATTGTTGTTCATAGTTTAGTTGTTCAATGTCGCATTTTTGATAGATATAGTCTATTTGTCCTTTTAAGCAATATGAAAAACGAAACAAAAAATAATTGGTTGATCTAGAGCTGACCCTAGAATTGGATCGGATCCATAGGGTCAATCTAGTCCTCGGGCCCAAGCTCAACAGGATCAATCCTCAGTCCCAAAATTTGAGTATCAATATTGCGTGGATTGGTCCTTGGGTTAGGTACTAGACTAACCCTACCCGGACCATGCTCACATCGATTCTAGAGATTCGTAAATCTTGGGGAAGGGTTAGCGTCACTTGAAAGTAGCATCTTTAAGTACGATGAAATAGAAAGGGCACAGAAAGGGCACAGGAAGAGGAACGGGCCATTAGTGGACCCAAATGTTAGACGATAGGTAAGGAATGATGGGTTACTTGTAGGAAAGGTTTTGAAGTGGTTCAATACTAAGGTGTCTGAATGTTCATACGTCTAAAGAGTCCCTCTAGTCCCTCCAATGAGTGAACTAATACAATATTTATATTGAGAGGAATAAAAGAACTGGTTGATAGCATCATACCATGTGGCAATATTGGCATAGAATACCTACAGTAATGGGCTATCACGTGTCAAGGAATAGGCCTATCATGGACCATCACGTCTTAGGAAGACACGGGGCCAGCACCAAGCCCACTATAAAGATTAGGGAATAGGCCGTACCATTCCTAAGAAGCCCTCCTCCCACCAGACCAAACCAAAAACTCTAAAACATTGCAATAAGATAGGAATAACTCAGGGCAATCAATCCCCATGATTCATGCAAATAGCAAATTCTCTCGTGGAGTAAGCTTGCAATAAATCCCCAACGATTGCATCAATTTGTGAATTCCAGAAACTATATCAAGTAATAATATTTTTATGTTTCATAAATATGAAAGGATAAATTATGTATACAAAAGTATATATCTAATCGCTAGTATTAATATATTGATAGAATTAACCATCACAATGAACCTTGTCATCTTTGAGAAATTAACTGTAGATTTATGATAGTCGATGACAAGTTTATTTGGACAATGGTTATAAGGTAGATTGGATGTGCTTTGGAGAGCTAAAGGAGAGCAATTAATACTGAAGGCAATAGAGGCAGTAAGAAAAGGAAATAGCCGACTGGAGTGCAGCGTGATATGTTCTAATAGAATCTGAGTATATTGCAAAGGAAATGCATGTAAGGAGTTTGTGGATTTCACACCCAGGGACAAGAGCAAACTGCTCCAGTTCATATGGTAAAAAAATATGAAATGCATATGATTAAACTCCAATCAAAGGGATCATTTTTTTATTGTACTCTGACGGAATCATATTTTCAGTATTTGTCAATATTTCTTCTTTAATAGATTTTAGGGTGAAGTTTTAGAGCTAGTTTCTGGAAATGTGAAATAAGTAATGGGGGCCGCCACTTCACTTTTTTATTTTAGTTTGACTCCTACTGATCCGAACGCTGTAGGTATTCTAAAATTGTACCCCATTCAGAAGGTCTATGGCATCAAACTTTTCGATAGCTTTCCTAAAAGTCAAACCAAAAACTTGAAGATCGATTGTAAACTGCTTCAATTTCCTATCAATTCTGTTTTGAGAAAACATATTGCCAAAGATTGTTTAAAAGCAGCCGTGGTTTGGCCATGCAAAACAAGGTTGCACCAAACACTACCAAACATACACTCAAGTCTTTCTCAACGCGATTCGGCCTGCAATGGGCCAATGTTTCTTGAGAAAATGACCGGTTTTCACTGCCTGTTCTTGCCTCACTTTGGGTGAACACAAGTAGAGTCAAACAAGCAAACAAGCTCAATCCCAAAGGCAATCAAGGGGACTAGTGAGGATGTAGAATTACCTTTCCTTTTCTTGGATAAAATATCGGATATTTTGTAATTAACCTGACTACTGGAAAGCTTTATCGTAGTAAAGGTGCATTTGATAATCATTATGTTCCAAGAACAATTTCCTTTGAAAAATGATTCTTTTTTATTCTATTATCATGAACAATTTCTTAGCATTTGAAGATATTTGATAACTACCCATAATTTCTATTCCCGAAATTAGCCATGGCTCGATGTCACCAAGGGCCAACAATCAACAAAAGGAAGAAAGAGAAGAAAAAGAAAACAGAAGAAAACAAAGAGAAAAGAAGAAAGACTTGATTCTAAAATTGTTCCGGAAATAAATAAACAATTTTTTTTTCTACTTCTTATTATGTTCCAAATCTACTTACGGGAACAAAAAAACGGATTTTTATTCCCGAGAATAAAAATTTTTAAAACGAATTTCAAATTTGTACTCGGGAACAAAAGAATAGGATCAATTACTATTTAGCCTATTAACAAATAGGCCCTAATTTGCCGAATTACAGTTTGACCAGACCTTCTCCTAATAATAGAAGAAAATAGATTGCACATGTCACCACAACTTCTCTCTAAAAAGTTTGCTTGACCTTTTGACCATTGGCGGCACATATTCAAGCCCACTTTTCTCTCCTGTGATCGGGAACTCGAAGCACATACAAGACCAGGTTAAGTGCCCCAAAATAGCCAACTTGTTAATTAGTTCCTTCCATTCTGTGAGGAAGTGAGCGGGGAAGGAAGCAATAAGAAAAGGCCTGAATGTAACATTTGCCATGGGCATGTTCTCTTCTGATATAACGCGTCAAAAAAAAATTGTGACGATGATGAATAAACTGCTCCATTTCCACTGAAACTGAAAGCTATTGGCCCAGGGCGGGTCCCTTGAAGTGATCGTCTGCAGACAAGCCACTCAAGCAATACCATGCTGGAACTCCACACCTCAATCTTAGTTCTTAAACTGCCAGTCTCGACGCAATCAGGAGCTCATGTACATGTGTTCCAATTACATGCACAAGAAAATCAGATATCATCACCATCCATTCTTGTTGCCCAGGTCCATCACCTATTTAATATCAAATCATTAACCACAAAACAGATGGTATGTAGTAGACCTGTAAAAACTGAGAAAGCTAAATTAAGCTAGATTTTCTTTTTTGGCAAGTAGCTAGATTCAGCTAGACTGACCATCGTAAATTAATCAAGCTGAAAATGATAAGAAAGCTGGTTTTTCTCTAATGGGAAGGCAGGAAGGATGTCCGCATGCATCAGAATCAGAAAGTATCTACAAGATAAAGAACATTAAATAAACTTCATCATTAGACCTTTTGAATCTAGAAAAATAGAAATATAAGTTCTTAATAGTAATAGGCAAAGGTAGATTCTGACAATGAATAATCTTGACCAACAACACAGACCAGTCCTGAATGGTCATATCAAACTAGAAGTCCTAAAACTCGCATTGAAACAATCCCAATGCTTATCAACTGTGCATTCAAGATTTGTAGGACATAAAAATTTTCTTTTGTTATATCTGTTTGTCAAATGGTTAAAAGAAACAAAATGGACTTTTTTCAATATTCTGACAGGATACCATTTGGCAGAACAGTCACTCTTTTGTCCAGATTGTCAAAAAAGATCCCACTCAAAATGTTTTCTCTCTCTCTCTCTCTCTCTCTCTCTCTCTCAAAATCCTTCTTCCTGCATGGAATTGTGTAGGCTAAGATAATCCATGCAGGAACAGAAATCCTTTTCCTTGACGGTTTAAGCAAGGAGGGTTTAACCAAGATTTTAATTGCTACTGCAATTATCCCCCTCCAGATCTTAAGCAGAGAAATCTTTTAAAGTAAAAAAAAAGAAAAGATTATGCTGAACCACTAAGGATATATTACCAATTTCACCTAAAGAAAACATGCACAGTGAAGATCACAAACAAGGGCCATCTCTCTTTCTAAGCCATGATTGAATAGCGAAGAGTTCAGAAAATTAACATGAAAGTTGTCTGCATTTCCCAAAAGGTGCTTTTAGTGACCACACTCTGAACAGCTTCAGTTCTGGGCAATTCTGCATTTGATCAGTACAGCAACACAAAACTAAAACGAGATCATTTTACATTACATAGACTAAGAGAAACCAGATCTCATGAACATTATGGGGAGACTAAATTATTCCTGTGCGAAAGCAAACATCCAATTAGCCACTTTCACTAAGAAGAAAAAACCTCTTCAATCAATCTCAAAGATAATGTAATCGGCAATCATTATTGCCTGAAAATTAATTTGAAGCCACACAAGATAGTAATTTGATATGTTACCTGAACTCCTAACCCTTCAATCCGATAAGCTGATACCTGGGTTCCTCCAAGTAGTATCCCAATATTAGTCTTCCATGAGAGCTGGATGTACCATAAATGAGCTCTTCTCAGGCACATGTTCAAAAACAGTACTAACTGAATTTGTTCTTTGCTTCTTTGAACCATATGATGCTCCAAAAGACCAAGAAACTGAATTTCCACAGCACTTCTCCTATAACCAAAACTGCAAAGGAACTTCAACATCATTAACATATCATTTCCAGATTATCCGTTTCGTTTGACAGATGAACATAATGCACTGCAAAAGCTCAAATAAGGAACATGCACTTAAGTTGTGGGTGCATGTGATAATCAGGGAAAAGAAAAATAGCTATCCCTTCAAGCACAACTTTTCCTTCACACACTCTCCAATATTTTAAAGTGCTTTATGAAATGAAGCTGTGCTAATCCCTATATTTTTCTTGGTCATGATAAAGTAACTGCATTCCTGAAAAGGTGGACTTCAAACTGGAGCTAACAACTTGTTGAATTATACTCAACGGCGAGGGACTAGAGCCTCTTCTTTATGCATAACATCTTTCTCCAAAATCAAAGACCGACATAGACTTCATAGGAGTCATGCTGCATGTCCTCAACAATGCAAACGCATGAAGGTTATCTTAACTGATCTGTCAAAGTATTCATAGGTAGAACTCAAAGGCTGAGGTCAAGGTTAATTTTTCTCCCCAAGCAGACACTCGTGACTCCACATTACCACTCCAATTCAGAAAGAAAAATAAAGGCTGATCAAGAGCAGCAACATGTTTATTTAGAGGTATCATCCAAGCACAGAAGGTCTCCTTAATTCTTTTAGTATATAGCAGATTGAATCTCGAATCTATAGAGCAATTAATTTCTTTCAGTATGTAGCAGATTGAATCTCCAACCTGTAGAGCATTTATTTTCGAAAGTTTACCAATCAGGCAAGCGTTTTCAGAATATTTTTGTTTTCTGGAAGGTTTTCAATAAAATATTAATTCAGATTATTGTCACCAGAAGATTGCATTTTATATTTCATGAGATCTCTACAATATTTTGATAGTTTCTAACAGATGCACACAATTGTTTTAGATTGAACAAAGCAAAAGGTAACTTGTTTGCTTTCAAACCAAAATTTAAAATATATTGTTTAGATTTAAAAAAAAATTATGAAAGAAATTATATATGTATCTACATGCCAACGTTTATATATTTGAGAGTTTTGGGTGTTTCATATTAAAAAATATCAAAATGCATGAGCCAAAAGATTTAGAAACTAAAAGCAAGAGTTAAGTCATTCTGGAGACCCCATTACTAGAGGTTTTTCTCCAATTGAGCAATTGGAGCTAAAAATAACTACATCAGAGGATTTCCTCCCAAACATTATGTGTAATAGATGAAATCATAAGATTGATACAGTTTTTTTGGTAGAAGTAAAAATCACCACCATATTTTCACTCTGCCAAAGAACTCATGGCTTCTTCAAGAGACAAATCCGACAGCACTGTCACTCAGCCAGAACTTTTCCATTTAGTCTTAACTAGCAGTTAGCCACAAGATGTCCCAGCAAAAACTGCCAGTCAACTTTCCTCCCAATCCCCACCCTTTCAAGATGAAAGCCCATTAAAGGTTCATTATCAACTTGGTGAATACTTGTTTCAGGAACTCTAATAGCCTAAATGGTAAATCGGTAAGCTGCAAGTACAACTCTACAGTAATTTCACAATTCTTCTGTTTGCTATCATCTGGCATTTAAACCGGGTGTCAACTATAAAAGAGTCAGCAAGGCAAGAACTATTACACAACTTATAGTTACAAACCTTAAAGCAATAGGAAGACCAAACCTGTTAGCCTCATCAGTGAAAACTTCATCTGTAGAGGCAGAATGAGATCAACTTGATGATATTTCTCCAGCCCCATAGTAGTAGTCCTTCATCTTCTGTGCCAAATAATATACAGCATGTTCAATAAATTTGAGAGTGGGAAGATGTTTGTCCATCATTGCATGAGAGGCTGCATCATTCACAGCTGAACCAAGTACTGATCACATTCTCGACCTTCATGGTGCACCAACACCATTACCCATACATTTAATCACACTATGACTCGGCTCAATATACTGTCTATTTCTATACATATAGTCGTAAGTAATGTACATCAAGGAATCCAAAAAAAGTCTCTTTTCAGAGGCACTACTGAACAGCTCAGCTCTATTCTGGATGCTTTCATAGGCTCTCTCAATAATTCTATGTGAAACCTCATCAAAGCCAAATGAAATTTCACTCAATTTCTGACCCCACCATAAGGTTCTCTCTGGCATTCCCTGCTTAAAAAATTGTGACAGCAATATATTTACCGTAACTACATTTGGAATGAAAGCCATCTTAATCAGTTTAGCAGTAACAATTAATGCACGATCTAGTATGTCCCTGCAGATGGCATTCATCATTGTGTTATATGTGACTATATTTGGAGCAACACCTGCTGCAGCAAGCTCATCAAGTGTCATCACAGCTCTACTCATTTTCCTGCTACAGCAAAAACCATGGATTCTTATATTAAATGTTGTAATATCTGGGCTCCACCCACTGGCATAGATCTCATTCATGAATTTATCAGCACCAGTCATGTCAAATGCTTTGCAATACCCACTTATCAAAGTGTTATATGTGACTATATCAGGGGTAACCCAATTCGATGCATGTCCATATATGCATCCATGGCAGACTTCAGTTTTCCATGTTTGCAGAAACCATCAATAATAACATTGGAAGTAAAGACATCTGGAAGAAGACCCTTTTGCCTCATTTCTCTCTCCAACATCACTGCTTCATTTAGCTTCCCACAGTCACAAAAACCACTAATCAAAGCACTGTAGATATAACTGTTTGGAACTAATTCTCTCCTTAGCATTTCCTGAAAAATTTCGTAAGCCTCCTCCACAAAACCTGCTTTTGATAGTCCATTGATGTAGGCTGAGAAGGCAATGACATCAGGAGATATACCCCTGAGTTCCATCTCATCCCACAAACTCTGAGCCTGATTTATGTCCCTTACTTTTAAATATCCATCTAAGAGAACTGTAAAGCCCACTTTGTTGACTGGGAAACCCCTTTCCGTCATATCATACAAAAGACTTCTGGCTTCTTGCAACCTTCCTTTCTTTGACAAACCCAAAAGAAGAGAGCTGGATGTGGATGAAGAAGGTGACAAACCAAATCTCATCATTAACTGATAAATCTCATGGGCTTTATCGGGCATCCCGAGCCTACCATAAGCAGCAATAATTGTGTTAAATGCAGTCAAGTCTACAGGTTCTCCTTTCTCAAGTATATCCCTCAGAATTTCCACAGCATCATCTATTTTACCAGCCCAACACAAACCTGCAATTGTTATATCATAGAGGGAACCCTTGGGAAGCAAGTTAGACGCAAGCATATCCTTGAACAGTCTATCACAATCCTCTTCTCTTCCGTACTTGTAATTACCACCAACCAGAATATTAAAGGTGACACAATCAGGAGGTATACCATTGCTCCACATTTCATCGTAGAGCATATTTGCCTGAAGAATGTCCCCTGCTTTAAAATACCCGTCCATAAGAGAGTTATACATGAAAGTATTTCCGGATAGACCCATCTCAGGGACACTGTCAAAAAATTGTCTTGCTCTTGCCATATTGCCATCTTTACATAAGGCACTGATTACAGTATTAAACGTAACATTGCTAGGTCTGCAACCTCTCTCAATCATGAGATACACCCAGTTTATTGCTACCAATGCCCTCCCACCAGCACAATATGCACCAATCAGAATGTTGTAAGAGTAAACATCAGGTTCGAAACCAAATTTTCCCATCACATGAAACAAATTCTCAGCTATTCTAACACAACCTTTCCTACAAAACCCAAGAAGCACAACATTTACAGATTTTTCTGAAGGAAAAGGTCCCTTAGAAATCATGTCTCTAAACGACTTCCATAGATTACTGAAATCACCTACTCTAAGCAAAGACTTCAAAAGAATAACCATTGCAGATTCGCTAGGCACCAGGTTCACTTCCCTCATCCTACCCACAATCCCCACCGCCTCCTCACTCATCCCCACATTCAGGAACGCCCGCATAATCGTATCAAGAACAGAGAAATCACTTTCATAAAGGTGGTGCTTCTCCCACATAAACTCTACCAATTCCCTACTCCTACCCGACCCGATTCTACTGATCACCCACGAAGTAACATCCTGCGCGAGGAGGCGGAGATCCTCGGCCGCCAAAATATGCGCGGCCACGCAACACGACCGAACTTCCTCCTCGGAATCCCCCAGGAACACGAGCTTGAAGAATGCAAAAGCGGTGTGGCGGGACTGCAAATGCTTCAGTATCTTCGCCAGGAAAAAGGGGCAAAACGTACAGAAGAAGCCCTTCAAGGTGTACCCTTCTCTTCGCTTGATCAATCTGGATAATCCAACAACGAGCCTGCGCCTCTCGTGCGAGTTGAGGAAGTTCAAATTTTCGGCGCGCGAGCTCGAATGAGGAGGCAAGAACTGACGCAAGAAATCGAAGCCGGGGCCGCCGTCGGGCGAGCCGGAGCAGCAAGAGGAGCGCGACAGGCCGCGCCGGAGGTGGGTTCGGGGAGCTAGGGCTTCGTGGAGGCGAGGGAGAGCGAAGTGAACGGAGGCTCTCGTGCCAGGGTCGTCTATGGAGTGCGACTTCGGCGGAGGTGGAGGGATGGAGGCGGGGTAATGCACTCGTGGGCTGCGCACGCGGCGCAGGCTAGCTGACATCCGTAGGAGCGGGAGGGCGTGCGGCGGCGGCGGCGGCGGGCGGCGTTTCGCGGCCGGGGTAATGCCCGCGCCGGGAGGTGGACGGCGGCGGCTCGGAAAATGCAGCCGCGGCTCGCGAGCGCCGATCCCCGAGCAAGAAGGAGGCGACGACGACGGCGACGAGGAAAAGCAGATTAAACGAGAACACGAAACGACGACGACGACGACGTTTCCGTTGGCACGCTAAAAGGTGTGATTCTTGTCTTAAATTCGAACGGAAATAAATAACATATATAATGACAAAATTACCACAACTAGCTTTAAGGGGTGATCATGGTCCAAGTTAGGCTGGTCCGACGCCTAACACTAAAACCAATCCGCACAATGTCGGTCCCCATTTTGGGATCGAGACTCGGTTAGTCGGGGCCAGAGGGCCGGGACCGACCATAGGTTCGGTCCTGGTTCCTGAAATCAACTTAGAGAACAAGCGATAATTTTTTTATTTCATTTTTTTTATTCCTTAAAAAGCAAAACTCATTAATTCAAATTACATATCAATCAACAATATAATGTTGAGCAACCAAACTATAAATATAAATACATATTCAACATAAATTTAAGATAAAGTGATCATTAAAATTTCACACTAGTTAAAAACAACAAACTATATAAATGATCGAGATTGCTAATAGAGATAAAGTGTTTCCATCGCTTAAGCATACTATAATTTTCTTACTTTTGATTTTTCTTTGAATCATTCTTCCCTTCGGGAAATGGGATGAGATGGGAAGTTTAAGAAAAAAGAATTCTAGGCCAAAAAATGTTTTCTAGGCATCTTCTCCTGCAATCATCTATCAATAATACTTGTAACACCATATGCAAAAACGATTCATACATTCAATCAAGCAAAGTCTAATCAACCAATAATGAAGCTTCACACCACTTGACAAGCACATCATCATAACAACAGCAATACTACTATTCAAAAACTTCTTCCATTTGACACAAACTCAAAAGCAAAGTGCAACTGAACAATTAAACCATAAGAAGTTCAAAATACTTAATATAAACTATGAATATACAACTTCACATTTTTAAGTGAAAAATGAACAGGATAAAGACGGAAGAATAAGGCAAGAGGCTGAGGACATTTTAAGCCATTTCACAGCGTTATTCACACTGTTTCATGGCGTCATTCACGCCGTCATTTAAGCTTTTCAAGTGAAGAACGCATTTGGCTGGGTTTGCTATTTATAAGAAAAACATAAAAAGAAATATTATATATTAAATATCTAAAATATATTTTATATAAATATATTTTATCGGGGTTGGTCCAGGGTTGGACCAACCCTAAACTTCTGGGCCCGATGACCAACCCGCATAGTCTGGGTCCTGGAATCTTAGGGCCAGAGGACCGACCCAATCACCTTGAAAACCGGACCCGGGACCCGAAAGGTTGGGCCCCTAGGGTCTGTCCAGGGTCGACCTTAGACCGTTGCTCACCCCTACTAGCTTTCAGTTGCATCGTTCTAATTTATTCAATTAAATAAATTATGAAAGAATTCAATAACGTAAATGAAAAAATATGAATAGATGTGAAAATTGGGGAAAATTTTACTAATGTGACTGGCAATAAAATACGCAAGATTGTTAAATTATTTGAAATGGCCGGTAATTGTTTGATTTAGTTCATTCCTTCCAAGATAATAATAGCCTATTTAATTAGTAGAGTAATGATTAAAATAATACCAGCTCATTTAATTAGTAAAGTAATGATTAAAAGTGATAATGATCTAAATCAAACAATTACCAAATTGAATGAGCTATTATTGTTGTAAATCAATACAAAAATTGAAAATTTTACAAAATTTTGAAATTCAATATGATTGAAGTAGTGATTTTATCCAATTAAGATGTATACATGAAGAGCTTAAATTGGGTCAATTGAGTGGATACCGATTTTCCTATGTCGAATTAAATATGAAAGTATTATTAAACAAATTTGGCGTAACTATAAGTCACTAAATTTATGTTACATATCATGGGTCAAACGGATTTAATGAGTTAATTCACATCGGGTCATTTTTTATCCAACCCACCCATTCAAAGGGCCTAGTTTTCTTTGTCTAACCACAATCCAGACCCACTTTGGAAATTGCTTAGCACTTCATGTTGTTACTGCCTCCTTCGTATCCAACCCCGTCCTCATCGTGCTCGCCACTTGTCAAAGGCCATTGGGTGCATTTGGGAGAGGCATTCCCAAAACCCCCTGGACATATAAAATCCTTTAGGGCAAATAAAATGTGTTTAGCAATTTTTTTTAACCCCATTTTCCCAATGCTAGCCTTCCAGAGGCTGAAAGCCCAAGGTAGCTGAGGGGGGTGCCTTGAGCTTTTGCCTTTTGAGCATGCTAACCTACTACTATTCATCATCTCTTCTTCTCCGTTGAATGGGACTAGCATAGCTATAAGTGGTCGTCGGTGAAGGGTAGGCAGTTAGGCAACCCCTGGTGATGGTTGCGGCAACCCAAATTTGTCACGCGACCTCCGTGAAAGGCCACCTGAGGTCACTCGACCTACCTTCGACAACCCAAATGGGTCACAACGGCGACCTTCGTCGACCTAGTGCAACCTCGTTGAGCAATACCTAGATCTAGGTCGCGTGACGTCTAGTGACCCAGCACGACATCACCGCTGCCTAGATTTGGGTCACCAAAGGTCATGCGACCTCACCGAGTGATACCCAGAGCTAGGTCGCCCATCACGCAACCCATGAGGCGGGTCGTGCGGAGGTTGTGGCCACTTGGTCGCGCCCTTGCTAGGGGTCGCCCGACCTCAGGTGGTCCTAGCTAGTGGTTTCCGAGTGCTTGCTTGAAGTCTTGCAACCTCATAGGTTGGCCACTGGCAATAGTTTTCGATCGCCAACGGCTGCCTGCGCTCACTGGCTAATTTTTTTGTTTTTCTATTGACGAATTTTTTCTTTTTTTTCTTTTAATTACAAAAGTCTTTTATAAATATAATCTCTTCAAACACTATTTTGCTTAAATGTACTTCACAATGAATTTTCATATTACAATTTAATAAACACAATTTGCATTTTTAAAAATCTCTTTAATTTAAATCCTTTGCATTTTCTTAAAGGACTTTTCCCAAAAGTTCAACAAAATGCACCTTTATCGTCTTGCTCAACACCGTTGTTGCTGCCTATCTTCTCTAAACGTTCTCTCTCTATCCCCCCAAAATGAGTCCTGTGACTATCATGTCGACCTCAAATTCATGGTCACTTACAGCATCGGTGAACTCTACGTAAGGTCCTCAGGCCCCACGACCTCATATCAAGGTTACATTGTCCGTGGTGGCTCAACCTCAAGTCGAGGTCGCTAACTCAATTCAAGGTTTTTCAATGACCATGGTAACCTCAACGTGCTCATTCGAATATATGGAAACATAGAGAGAGGGAGAGGGGGTTGTAAAAATGCATCTTTTAGAACCACATAATGCAAGATGGTAAAATAGTAAAACTGGGTAAGGTTCAAGGGTCTACATGGAGTGTTTTTTTTTTTTTTTTTTTGGGGGGGTATTTTGCCTATTGCTTTTAATTTTGCGGCACACCCTTTTGTTGCTTACTTCCAAATTAAATTTTTATCTAATGTTTTGAATTTCTGTGGGTAAGTGAAAAAATAATTTTTAGAATAAGTCTAAAGTCCCAAAATAGATGCACCCTAATCTTCAGGAATTGTCTAGAATCAAGAGGTATTAGTTAGACGTGCTCATTCTAGACATTGTGCGTGTAGAAGCAAACTTCCGATCGGGACTTCCAGTGATAATTCAATAACCCGAGGTCTAACCTAGATATGTTCTTTATTTTAATGTGTTAGTGCTTGCATGTCCTGTCCCCTAATTGCAAAGAAAGTTTTTCTTCCCTCGCTTGTAGAGTTACAAGAAGTAATTTGATGACATATTCAAGTCCAATTTACCTTTTTAGCAAAGAGTCTAAAGCCCCAAAGTAGATGCACCCTAATTTCGAGGAACTCTCTAGAACTCCGGCCCAAAGATACAGACGAAAGTCTTCTTGCTCCATTCGCTATCCTCGTCCGCCTCGAACTCGAAAGACTAGTAAAGAGGAGGGTTTTAGTTCTCAGGGCGGCCACTGCAGCAGAAACGCACAACAGCACTCGCATCTCCTTATCCATGGCGTCCGCGTTCGTCACGTTCCCAAGACCCTTCTCCTCCGTCAAGCCCGCCGCTCCCTCCTTGTCCGGCCAGAGGCTCCTCGGTACAGTGACAGCGCTCCTCTCCATGAGAAAGCTTCTTCATTTATGTGTATCTCGCCTCTCGTTTCGCTCCTTTGCGTTTCCTTCTTTTTGTGGTCAATGACTGCGTTTCGGCTCCGAGCAGGGCTGCGAAGGAATTCTCTGAGGATCAATGCGGTCGCCACGAAATGGGAACCCGCCAAGGTACTCTTTTTCGTTGGGAAAAATTGCGAATGGGCTCTCTTGACGGTGTTCTTTTTGTTTGCTCTTCTGTTCGATTGAATTGCCGATGTACTGCTGCAAATGGGTCTTTGGGTTTTAGTCTCATGGTGGTGAATTTTTTTGGGGGTTGGTTGTAGGTTGTTCCGCAAGCTGATAGGGTCCTAGTCCGCCTTGAGCAGCTCCCTGAGGTACATTTCCTTGAAATTCTTCTCATGGGGTATTCAGGTTGTCCTCATTTTGCTGATCTTTTTTAGTCAATTTCTTGTTTTTCGAATTTGTGGCTTACTGACATGTCTAGAGCCTTATGAGCACTTTGTGCTGTACCTTGAAAATTTATCATGCAAGTGGGAATGCTGATATGTGATCGAGTTCACATCGACTAGCAATTTGTTCATGGCAATTTTTTGAAGAACTGTTGAAAGGGATCAGACAGCAGCAGTTTGTATTTTGCGGATGTTGTATTCTAAGCAATGCAAACTTTGGAAAAAAATATATATATTTGTAGTCTTGTTTATTGATGGGTTCAGATGGAGTGGAAGATTTGAGTGTGTCGATGCTCTGCTCCACTAATGCAGGGGAACAATCTAGAAGGACTTTTGTTATAACTAAGCTCATGTCAGTCCTAATTAAGTAGCGATAGTTTATCTGGATGGAGTTCTTTACCAGCAAGAATTATCATGCATTGCAACCTCTTTCTTGTGGTATATATGACATAATCCTCAATTCCTCATAGCACTTTTGCTTGATCTTTTGCTTAATGCTGCAGAAATCTGCTGGTGGAGTTTTGTTGCCTAAATCTGCTGTCAAATTTGAGCGTTATCTTATGGGTGAGGTGAGTAAACTACTGCGATTTAGCATATTATGTTAGTAAATTCTATTTCAGCTTCAATCAGGATTACTGGCAGAATCTCTCAGCTGAGCCTGATGCCCTTGTTACAGGTTCTTTCTGTTGGCACAGAAGCAGGGGTTGTGGATGCTGGAAAGAAGGTAGGAAATTTTGTGGATGTGCATGCGTTTGTATGTGGAGTGGGAATTGTCTTAATACTTGGTTCCAGAAGTTCCAAGATAACCTGAAATAGTATAATAGTGTGGCTCATATATGCACTTCATAGTTCTACTCCAACAGTGCCTTTTTCCATTCCATTTCTTGTCAACTCTCACATGCTAATTCTTAAGCTTTCTCCAAACTCATTGTGGGAGATCAGTGCTCCGGGGGCATACGTACACGATAAGCCATCTTCTTGGGAGTCAGAAACTGGATTTCTTTTGGTTCCAAGATAGGGAGATGGAGTGGCACATTTGCTTCTGTTGGGCTCGTAGGGATTTTTGTCTTCTTTGTATTTATATCTAGAAAACCTCCCTGTGTCTTTCTAATTTATTCTTGTTAAGCTCTAGTTCCAATGCAATGCATTCGTGTAACTGCATTACATTATAGTCAATTAGATGAGTCTTTTTACAGCCAAAAAAAGAATAAAATTCTCAACTGAAGAAATGTTTCTATGTGGCAGGTGCTTTTCTCAGACGTAAGTGCCTACGAGGTATGCCAGTTCTCTTTAAGATTCTTCACGAATGGCATCTTTCCATCTAATTTCGTCTGAGATTATCAAATGTGACCCTACCTTCCAAGAACGTTAGATGTCCCTTTTACTGCATCAAGTTCTTCAGTGGAGATATGTCATTACTCAAAATACCCTATCAATAATTTAATCTGCATAGACTGCTGTAGTGTGATGGATACCTTAACTTGCCTGGACTGCTGAAGAAGACTCCAAATGACAAGAAACTTGTTCCTCTAGAATTTTCCACTATACCTTTCTCCTTAATCCATCCTTGATAAATCTATTCTGGGAGTTGGCATAAATTTTCAAGTCCTCTCTTCAAGCAGTGAAGGCTAAACGGTTTAGATACTGGGTAGACAGCAAATGAACTTAAAGCATATCTTGCACCTCCCATTCATGCAGCATTACTTTTCACTTGAAGGCTTTCAGATTTTTTAATATCTTGAGTTGTCAACACTCATGCAATCGAATTGATGAATTTGTTGTGATTCTCACAGGTGGATCTGGGAGGAGATGCCAAACATTGCTTTGTCAAAGCCGGTGACCTTTGGCAGTGGTTGAATAGATTTCCCTAAAAGCGAGTGTTAGGCATTGGGCGTGTTTTATCAAATTTTTGGGCCCTGTAAGGTGTAATTATAGACGCTCCTGATTAAACATCTCTTTGGCAGCGAACGGTCAATAGTCGATGCAGTTTCTTCATGCTTTATGAAAAAAGAATTGATCTTGATATGCTTTTCTGATCTTGTTATGTGTGCATTTTTTTCCCCATTTATCTGTCTTTGTAGTTGTATGCATTTAGAAGCAACCTGATCGTTTGAACCTCTGTGTTGATTCTTCCATATATGAAACTGAGACTAATGCTAGTTGCCTACACCATCACCACCCCACCGCTTAACACCATAAAATCACTCTCTCATCCTCACTGTCACAGCCAATGCAACGGCCACAAAACCATCCAATCGCTTTTGCCATCGTCATTGTTGGCTCGGGTCACACTTGCCCTTCACCTCTGGTCCCTACTAGGGGTGTGCAACCGGACCGGGTCAACCCGGTTCCCGGATCGGCCCACCCGAAAAACAGGGTCGGGAACCGGTTCCGGTTGAAACCGGTCCGGGAACCGGTTCCCAAAGTTCAGACCCTGTTTTAACCGGTCCGGGAACCGGTTCCGAGGGAATACCCACCCGGGAACCGGATCAACCGGACCGGTTCAGGAACCGGTTTTGAGAACCGGTTTTTAAGGCAAAACCCTAATTCGTTTCTAACTTTCTATCTTTACTCTCAAGCTCTAACCTCCACCGATCCATCCGAGCGTTGCGCCACTAACGCTGCTTTCGCTCACCCACCGTCCTCTAGATCAGCGCCCCCATCCTGGTCCCGGCCATCCTCGCCGCCTCGGCGCCGTTGGCCTCGGACACGAACGTGACGGCGCTGCTCGTGAAGGCCGGGTGCAAGACGTTCGCGGGCCTCCTGACGGTGTTCGCGCCTGACGTGAGCTCGTGTCGCTCCTGCTGTACCACGCAGTGGCGGACTACACCCTAATCGGGTCCCGGCCGCCGTTCCAGGTAACGGAAAAAACCTCCTCCGCTGCCGCCGACGGCGGGGGTTCTCCCTCTCGTCGTCGGTGTGTGGATTCCTCCGTTTTGCAGTTTTTTTTTTTTTGAGTCGGTGGCTGTCTGTAGATTGATCTGTTCTGTTGGTCTTCCAAGGTTTGTGTCTCGATGGGAGTCGTGGGCTGATCTAAATTTTGGGGCTTTGACTTTGATTGGCGAGGGTTGTTGGTGGCGTTAGGGAGTTTTGTGGCGGGTTTTGATGACTTGATTGAATTGGGTCGAGTGATTTGGTCATCGGTTTTTGCTACGAGATTCGTTTCGGTGGAATTCGAGAGTGCTCGAGCAGCTCGGCGGAGCTGCGTTGGGGCAATTCGCCGGTTTTGTATTGTGTTTATTGAGCGGCTGGTAGTTCTGGTAGGGTGTTGTTGGGCGCTTCGTAAATGGCAAGTTTGCTTTGAGAGTGCAGTGGCAACAGGGGTCTGATGGGTTCTGTTGGGTACTTTAAATTCGTCGTTGTTTCATTATTTTCACACGGATGTAACTTTCTGGAGAAATGTAATCGGACATTGGATGTTTAGATGGGTTGTGGTAAATGTTCAGTTTTTTTTTCCGTGGATTGATCGAGGAGTGGCACTTCATTCTTCTTGATAGGGAAAAAAGAGAGGAAGAAATTGGTCTACTTTCAATTTGTTTAGTGCCTGGATTTATGAATTCTGCCGGATGGGACTGGAGATGCTGGTTCGGAATGTTTGTGTTGGAAAATATGCGTGATGATTGATAGAACAGAGCTAATTATTGGCTATGTTAAGGATTTGATTGAGAGATGAGTACATGTTCTGAAGGTTTTAAAGTAAAAAAAATGGTCACGTTTGCAGCATTAGTCTGGGTAGAAATAGGAATGGATGAACTGCGTAAGCATCGCTAAAGCATGCATTTGTAAGCACATCGGAAAGCTACAGCACCGCCAAATGAGGATTTCAAATGTCTAGATTGACAAGATGAGCTGTCTGGGGTTAACAATGAGTTCAGGCCAGCGATACTTGGTTTTGGTTTCCTGCCGCTTTTGTATTCCGGAATTAATTAGCTGGAAGCCTAATCGAGTTCACTTTTTTTTCGATGTGTTGTTGAGTTGCTCTCAGGTAGCAGCTTTTGCATGTTTATGCGCTTTTGTATGTTTATAGGAAACTTATATTTCCACAACACTGAAGTTGTTTCAGCAGACAACTCATATAGACTTGCTTCTCTAAGGTTAATATAAAGATAGCAATTTTTATGCAAAACAGGTTCCAATATAAACAGGGTCAACCCTATTCCCGGACCGGAAAAACAGGGTGGGTCGGGAACGGGGGTCCACGTCTGGCGGGGTCGGGAACGGGGTCCAAAAAAAGAAGGTTATAACGGGGTCGGAGTACGGGGTCCGGAGTCTAGACCCTACCCACCTTGGACCCGATCACCCCTAGTCCCTACACTCGGCATCCCTAATTTGCTGTTGGACAGGCGTGAGTATTCGTTCTAAAGTTGGACTTCTTAAACTGAACCAACTGGAGACTGAGACGCACGTATCAGATGTGGATTTGGAGGTTTATATGGCTGTAGCAACACTAACGGGTTCGCATTTTTTCCTTAAGTCAACTCAGGCGTCAATCTACGAGTAAGCTTGACTCAGCAATTTTGATGCAGTGTATGCATCGACAATGTTAATGAATGAATTTGAGTGACCACCTCAAGAATACTTACTGAAAGCTAATTTTGCTTGGAGAAACCGGAGGAAAGTGAGACCATGCAAATCTAGTCAATGTCAAAGCACTAACTCCGAGGTGTTTTTAAATGCGTCAAGAGATTTTGACTATCGCGCTTCATTTCTGGCTATGTTGGGAGAAAATAATAATAAGATAAACTTGCCAAGACAGCAATAAGATAGCTTATTCAGAACAAGACAAGTGTCAAGATGGGCCGAAAAAATGTCATGTTAAGGACAGGGCAATGAACTATGAGACTCTAAGAGGATTCAAACATGAAGGAATATAAATCTTTGAGGGAGTCTATGGAGGCTTGGGCAAATCAACTAGGTATAGAATTATGGTATTATAGATTTGTTTGGGACATTTTAACTTCAACATCTTAGTGAAGTTAAGTAAGAAGATTTGGTTAGGGGTTTACCTCATTTATCACCATACTTCTCAATGTGCGAAGCGCTTTAGTGGCTAGGCAAGCAACACCATTGCCCTTTCAATTCACGTGACGAGCCCTTTTTTATCTTATATGGCAATTAATGAAATGTTAGTTACACCAACTGCTGAATTTTTTTTGCTTAGTTTGAGTGTAATGCTCCTTTCCTTTTGTTAGATTGATTATATTTTTATTACATTTTACCAACAATTTGATTTCATTTTTTTATCAAAGGCCATATAATATTGGGATCAGCTTGACTTTGAAAATTTGATCTAAACTAGAATATATTGTTGCCTGGACATTTATTATGACTAGAATGTAATAGATTAAGATAGGGGTCCTTCATGTTCAATCTAATCCTATGTTCCTACTTAATTCTTTTTGAAATTAGGCTAGGCTCGTGCTCAATGTATGAAACCCCCTTTCTTCACCCTATCCTAGGGCAAGATCTTCAACCATTTCTTCTCAATCTTCACAATTTGGCTAGGCTTGGAGCTACTAGTCTACAATTCTCAAAAATGTATAATGCAGGAGGCCGCTAAAAAAATTCACACAATTCTCATATAGGAAAAATAGTAGCAGTATGGCTTTTAGAGGGCCCTCCCCTCTCTTATATTACTTGTTGGAGTTCCCTCTATTATCCATTCTCTTTTCCTTCCCTAGTTAACAACTGCTTCTTTCTTTTGATTTTAATTATTATTTTCTGCATATTGGTTTCCTCCCAGCCATTACATTGCACGTCATTTTTGGGTATAAGCCTTAAAAATAACTTTGAAACAACTCTTTTTTTTTTTTTTTTTTTGATGTAGGTTATTTATGGGATTTGCCGAGGGTAATGAGTTATATTCTTTCAATTCTTTCTTATCCTTTGGTAGGTCATTGACCAAGAGATTCTGTGTTGAAGAAATAACTTTAAGTGAACAAGGCAAAGGCATTTTTTTCTCAAGCTTTGCAATAGCGAGTCTGTCTTTCCTTGTTAAATGGCCAAATTAGCCACACCCATAGGAGGGAGTAATCCTAGTGGATTTATCCATAGCAAGGGAATCTTAAACATGAACAACAAATTTTACAGCTTAATAAGTCATTTCTTTCTTTGCTTCAAAACAAAGAAGAGCAGCAATATAAAGTGATGTCCTACTTGAATTTATTATGATTTACATGTAACTTCTCCAAACGATAGTGAAAACTTTATTTGACTCGATGAAAAAAATGGGTCCGGATCTCCTACGGGAATGATTTGGAAGATCCAAAACCAGCATTTGCTTGTGACATAAGAGCAATTAAGCAAGAGCCATGCACACCATAAACGTACATAGACACCAAGCTATCTATGCCCAAGGGCCGAAAGAGCTAGAATGGTAACTTTCCTCTTGTTAGAGTCAAAGGAAAGGCAAAAAAAAGAAGGATCTTCTACCTAGAATAAGCTACCACCAAAGGCAAAAAAAGGCAATACACAATCAAGACATTCATACACACCGCCATGAATTGAGTCAAGAGCAACTAGGGCCACTTCTTCCTTGTCTACAACAACCCATGAGTGATTGGTCAATTAGGGCTATGAACTTATTATCTATAATATGAGGATTGAGTTGATTCCATGATTATGCTTTAATGAATGTCGACCCATTCTACTATCCCTTCTTGAACTTCCTCATTGCCGATCTCTATGAAGCTAAACCTCAACTCACATCATACAATCTTCAGTTATGAACTTTGATTTATGTGCATGCTAGGTCAAGATGGAAGGAAAATTGACTAGCCTAGAGTTTGATCAATGATCAAATGTGAAATATGGAAACGATCAAATGGAAGTAGTGCCAATGATAACCAAAACCCTCAACCAACCATTATGTATCCATGGCCACGAGGGATGAGCTACGAAAGTTCATTATTCATACTCTTCATGTATATGGTTACAAATAGGAATTTTGTTACTTGGAAATGGAGAAAGAAAACAATAGGAATTTTTTTGGGACAATAACAGCAGGAGTACTATAACTTTCGTATAACGCTCACTTAAATGCCATAATTTTTTTTTCACTTACTTAAGTGTCACATTGGAGTAAACTCAGTTACTTGATTGCCAATTCAAGCAAATCATCCTACATGGATTTTTTTATTTATTTATCTTTTTGATTTTTTGCATTTGCTTTGTTTTTTCTTTTTTCCACTTTTTTTTTTTTGGTAGGGTCGGTTAGGATCACTAGCAACCCTTGTTGGCTGCCTCACCCTTGGCCATGAAGGTCCTAGTGTCGGCCCTAAAAAAAAGGGAAGATAAAGGGAAATACAAAAAATAAAAATAAAAATTCAAAAAATAATAAAATATTTTAAAATATAAAAATATAAATTTATTTAAAAATTGTCCATGTTAGCGCTAGTGAAGCTATGTAGGATGACTGACGTCCCCATTGGATTTTTCGACAAAGCAAATCATCAATGACACTCACATGATCGATTCTTTAAAGTTGTGACACTCAAGTAAGCGAAAAAAAAAGAAGTTATGACACTCAAGTAAACGCCGTACGAAAATTATAGCACTCCTATTGTTCTTACCCGCTAATATTTTTTTTTTTTTTTGTTACCAAAAGGAAAATGGTGAACCATATCTTATTTTCTTGATATAGATATAAATTCAAGAGTTGGATATAGTAAGGGGAAAGAACTTTTTAATTGGTATAGATAGATCTTCCTTTTGATACGTAGATTGATTGAAATGTAGATGGAGTTTATCTAGCTCCACTTGTTTTTCCATCAATAGCAGGAGCTGAAGATTTCCATTCTCCTAAGTTTCAACCGTTTCCTAGAGAGACAAATACAAGGGCAATGATAAGTTGATCTAGCTCTTGTGATAGAGGTCGTAGGACTGTCCACTTTATTTACCTAAGAGGTCGGATGGAAAGTGAACCTATTGATTCATCGGCACTAATGGAATTTCCTTTAATTTAAGGATACCTACTAGTCAGAATAGATCCCGCTCCATATGCAAAGGCGAGTAGCGATAAGTGAAGTTAGTTTAGATACTCAAAGGTGCAAGTGCTTTCTTGACAACCTCTTTAGGTAAGCATTGGATCTTCCTTTTCCTAAGGCTTTGGACACCGAAACCCTTATCAGTAAGGCATTGGAGCTAGTTCTTCCCTAGATCTTTCATAGATAAGGGTCTAGTCTCACTCCTTCTATCGAGTGGGTTTCCTCCTCAATTGCACACAACATTACCAAGTTGTGATAGAAGGCAAACAAAGACAAAGAGGAAAGGAAGACATCTCAACCCGGCAAAATCCTGACCACCATCTCCTAAAACATCATTGGAAAAGATATCCTTTGCCAACAATTCTCCTGCATTATACTACTCATACTATTATTTCTATACAAGAATTGCAAACCAGAGCTATTAAAAGAATTTATTGGTCCACCTGTCAACATTTTTTGAAGAGTCCCCCTATTTTCTCTCTCCATTACTTTTCCATGGTCTTCCCTTTTTAGTTTCCTAAAAAATTTCAAAGAGAGATAGGGCTCCCTCTCTTCACTCTTGCTCTCTCTTTCCCTCCTTGTCACCTATACAATTCTTTGAAAGCAATACAAGCGCACCGAACACCTTCCTCACAATCTAAGCAAAAAGTGTTAGCCCAAACCAATAAGAATGGTGAATGACACAACCATTCTTCCACCTAAAGGACATAACCTCAAATAAAAATCAATAACTTATTATCAAAATGTATCTATCTCCACACACACACACACCCACAAAATAAACCAATAGGTTGTTTACAACATTAGAGCATACAACTTAGAACTCAGCCACCTCAACAGTTATCAACATTTATATAACTCCCTTAAATCATACAAAAAAATCCAACTCTCAAAACTTCCCATTGGTAGAGCTCTTGTATTATCAGCCACTAATTAAGGAACCTGAAAAATAAATAAAGCGAATGGAATGAGCAACCCCAACTTAGTGAGTAGCACATTTCTTCTAAAAAGATCGAGCCTCCACAAACTCATTTAAGACTCAAGGCATAGCTCATTTATTCCAAAACTAGAATATAATAAACCTACAAGAAGAAAACTATTTATATCTTATTCCAACATAACTATATTTATACCAAAAATACTCATTTTGATCCACCAACATAACTATATTCTCAACGGTACAAGACCCTAGACGTAGTTCTCACGAGAATTTCATCACGATGTAGTATTTAACCTTTCACCAACACATATCAATGGTACAAAGAAATATGAAAAAAAATTGAAGAGAATCAACTCTCATACACATACAGACATAATAAAAAGCAAGTGCATTTTTGAGTTACCTTATGCAACATATTGGATGACAATGATATCATAGTAATCCCAACAGCTGCATGTTCGACTTCTTTTAATGTATTATAGAAATCCACAATTTTATAGGTTCCTTCCATCAACTAAAACTTTGCACCAAAAACGAAGAGCGTGTGGAAGACCCTCATGCTTAGAACAATAGGGA
This sequence comes from Eucalyptus marginata, assembly GCA_014182565.1. Taxonomy (NCBI): domain Eukaryota; kingdom Viridiplantae; phylum Streptophyta; class Magnoliopsida; order Myrtales; family Myrtaceae; genus Eucalyptus; species Eucalyptus marginata. Next base: position 20,527,482 of record CM024588.1, on the reverse strand, counting down.
AAATAGCAAAAAAAGTAATAAACATATTGCATTTGTATTAATTTTATCATAAACCATCGAATTGGACCAATTTAATCCTAAACATTTTCACATTTGTGCAAATTTAGTACATCTAGCTACTTTAGGTTGGAAATTAATAACGTAGATGTCGATAGTCTTATGTTGTAGAGCTAGTACTAACACACCCATTTTTATAATTTTTAAATATTTTCTTTCTTTTTTTTTTCCTTTCTTTTTCTTCTTTCCTTCTAATATTGCTAGTGGCTGGCAAGGGCCACCGACAAAAAGAAGGCAAAAAAAAGGAAGAAGAATGGACAAAAGGAAAAAAATTATAATAGTTATAAAAAAATGTTCATATAAGCAATTTTCAATCTAAATTAGCCAGGATGATTGAATTGTTATAACGTGAAAAGGTTAAGAACTAAGTTGATCGAATTAAAAGTTTATGATTGAATTAATACTAATATATTAAGTTTAAGACTTTTTTTAATGCTTTTCCAAAAACATTATGTAGGTAGAGGAAGACTTCTCTTTTGAACAATACTGTTCAAGTAACAAATTCTACTCAATTGAATGGATTTGAGATTTCATACCACACTACCGTCTTCCAAACATCTTAAAAGTTTCCCATAGGTTGATGACCTTTTTCACGAAAAGTAGAAAATAGCGTAGTCCAAAGGAAGTCATTAGCCAAAGACTCCCGTAAACCATTGATTACTTGTGCGAGTACGTTCAAATTATGTGCCATAGGCTGCTTGAATCATTGCTTATTGGACGAGCTCGTTGCCCTGTCCCACTGAGAAGAAAGTGGAGGACTCAAGATGGGGGATGCGCTTAAATCCAACTTGTCCTTCACAAATTAACCAAGATATTCTTAAGACAGAGATAGATTGATGAATCGAATCGAGAGCTCTCAGCTTGCAAATCAAGTGTTGGATCACTCGGTGGTAATCAGCATCAAGTGCCGAAAAACAGGACCTTTTTGCAAGTGGGAGTCCCACAATCAGATTTCCTTCTAAAAGATTGCTTCCGCGCCTTTGTTTTAACAAGCTAATCATTTGCTTATGTTAACAATTCACATGTCCCAAGTCTAAAACACCTTGTTACAAGGGGAATGCCGAAATGCTGTCAAATCCATGTCATTGTAATGGTAGCCTTCAGGCCGTCAAATAAACCTTAATGGAAGTCCATAGATTAGCATGACGCATTAGCTTAAACCATTTTTTCGATGATGAGGAAGCCTATTTTGGTTGATAAACAAAGCACAAACGGGTTAACTGTAACCTTTTAATGTGCGTGTGTATGCACATGTGCCCCAGCGCTGCCAGGGAAAGCGATAAAAATCAGCTTTCAATCCCGTCACACCTGTTGCTATTGATTAGGTTGTTCATCTCCCGCTATCCCCTCCTCCAGACACATGCACGCTAGGAAAAGAAACATTAAACATGTAATGAAACCTGAAAATGAACACATCCTTGCCCTTTTCGCCAATAGTACATTTACTAATTAAAGCCTCAATGGAAGAAGAGAGAAACCGACAATTATGGCAAAAGACATTGATGATCAAAACTCCAACACTCTCAACTCTATCATACCCTCTTTCCTTTTGGGGGAATACCAAGCAACGACTTTCCCAGATTGCAAAAGCCTGAGAGAGTAGCTCAAACTATATACGAAATCCTCGATGTGCGGGCCTTGTCTTCCTGATAAAGAACCCAGGGAGAGCTTGGAATCTACACGAAACATGATCGGCCCTGCAACCTAATGAGTGAAGCCCAAAAATCAGACTCGCACGAAGTTTCCACTTACTATCAATCTGTCCAAACTACAAGAATGTATATCTTTACGTAGCCCTTCAATTTTTTTCACTACCAACAAAAGATTTGGACTTTCAAAAGAAAAACAAAGCAACACAAGTTAAGAGAACCTTAATAAGACCCTGAACAAATGTTACATAAAACAAGATAGCTAAGCTTGCCAGTATCAAATTTCTAGATTTCTCCTGCTTTCATTATTCATTCCTCGCACAATTGTTGTTGTTTCCAATTTAGGGGAGAAAATTTTATGAAATTGGTCTTGCGCATCCAGCAGAAATTTCCAAAGTTACAATAGATGTTACATGTACGAGCAGTCCTTAAAATCCAGAGTAACAGTAAAAGAATGGCATCTTATTTCACATGAAAAACACAGCTGACAGATGCAGTAATCAATCTGTTGATTTCAATTCCATGTAGATGTATTAACCAAGAAGGTGATCATTTTAGGGTACTAGCAGATGACAGCTTCTCTTTATATCTTTTTCTTTCTATCTAGGATAATCAATTTTGCAATTTGCCAATCCTTCAATGAATCTGTTGATTTCAATTCCATGTAGATGTGTTAACCAAGAGATTATTTTAGGGTTCTGGCAAATGACAGCTTCTCTTAAATTTCTTTTTCTTTCTCTTTAAGATAATCAATCTTGCAAGTTGCAACTCCTTTTCTCTTGTTTCTTTTCAAAACCTTGGGTCACCAACAGATCTGCCAATAATATCCTATCCAACTTCCCTTAGAATAATACTCTAAGGAACACACAGCATTTCTGTCTTTTGATAATCCCCTGTGTTTCCACGTATGACAAAACTGATAATGTACCTTACCAACAACCACACACACAGGAATTAGACCAATTCAAGAACTATAAAGTACCTGCTGCTGAAAAATTAAGTTCACCCTTGGAGAAGATGATGGCCTATGAAAGCTGCTCCCTGATGAACCACTCAAAACATTGAAAACTCGCCGGGCCAATGCTGATGCAGAGGATATGTCTAGGCGAGCATCGATACGGGTGAGGTCACCATAATATTTTCTAAACTTCCCGAGTTGGAAAGTATAGCACACCGAACCAAATAAATCAGCATTGAATGGACCCCTCTTTGCACTAGCAACAGGAAAAATTCCACCTTCCCTTGATTCAACAGCAAGAGGGAACTCTGGATTTGAAAACCAGGCCGTACAACTGCCGCCTAAAACATAGCATATTGTAAGGCTAAACCTCACAAAAAGAAACTAAATTCTGTATATGATATCAATTATTAAATCGACAAAGAAAAGAAGAATGCATCATAATATAGTCAAAAAGTCCATGCAATCAGCCAAATGTTGAACAAGTGTTCCACTTTTCTCTCGATCAGATAGTCAATATGCCAGTATATTATGACTATACACAGGCAGCACGTTCTGCTATTGTTTCTCTGAAACATGCATACTGTTATTGATTTTTAGCAGAAGAGAATTTAGACTCATGAGGGGCTGAAGAGGTTTGAACCAATGTGGGACTACTTAACAAAATGGATGTAGTCAGAGGACAAGAATAATATCGAGGTCCACCTTCATCCTAGACAGTTCTATACATTCTGAATTCCAATAGTCATTTCAAATTCAATTTGGAACAATCATGTCTATTAGCAAAATGTTAAGTCTGTCCTCACTCCTCTATAGTTCTCTTTATTAAATTCTATCCGGTTAATGACTTTCAGAATTCTGTGATAAGATGAAAACAAACCCAGTGCATTCTTCCAATCTGGCCAAGCTATACCATCATTCTCCATCAACCTCAGGGTTGATGGGAAGCCATTTACTGGATGTGCACATAATTTACACAACGATATTGCAGCATAGGTATAATCAATTCCCCCAACCTAATACCATTACAACGACTGAAGATAATGCTGGCTTAAGCTAATGCCTTGATTGCTCAATAAACATGATATACAACCTCTTCTAGCAACTACAATAACTGGCAAGTTATCTTAAGTAACCCTCCCTCTCTCGGCCTTTCATCTATTAGAATTCACGAGTACAATATATACAGTATGCTGCCTCAAATATGAGAAAAGATTTGAAGAGACTCTTGATTCATCATCTTAGCATCATAAAATTAATCCATTCATTCAAAAGATTATGATAGAAAACTTAACGACATCAATTGCAGAACATTCAATCAGAAAGAACTAATGAGGGTAGGAATGATACCAATTATGGCAGATACTGCAGAATGAGGTTCTCTAAGTCGTACATCATATGAAGGCCTCCAAAAGAAGCCCTTCTCTGTCTTCACTATAACATCCTCTTTAGTCTCCTTCTGCCGCCAAAAGTCTTTACTCTTTTCATAAGAAAAGGCAGCCTTTGCACATAGGCCAGGCATTAAAGCAGAAGGTGGTTCAGCATTTGTGGCATTTGTGGCATTAATGGCATGGGGATGACCACCATTCTTGTGGATTCCAAAACGGTATCTGAATCCAGACTCAGAAACAAGGGACAAAAGGTCCAATGATATTGATTCAGGAACATCCCAATATCTACCACTATGATCCAGAAATAACCCAGGCCAGGCAGCCTCCATCATGATATCATGCTTAGGGAGCTGTACGTAAATGAACACACAAATCTAATGACCTTAATTGGCTGTTAAATAAAAACACCACAAACAAACAAAAAAATTTCAACATTTCCAAGACAGAACTTTTTCAATTCATAAAGCTACAAGGACTCAACATACATTTACTTGCAATTATTTGGTAGAAGACACTGAATATCATAATCCTAGTTATTGTTCAAACGGAAAAACATCTACTGGCTAATTTCTAATTTTCACCGACTTGGCTTTGTGGTATATCAAGATCCATATATCTGATTATATGGAATGCCGTCATACCAGCAAGTTCCGTATTCCTCGATGGAAAGTGTGGCTGAATTAAAGTCAACACCCTACAGGGTTTGAGATGTACATTGGTATTGGACAAAGTAGATTAGTGACTCAGCAAGTGTTTATAAAGAGTACATTATGCATTAAAAAGCAAGAAGAAATTCCCTTTTAATGGAACTAGCACACTGAATAGGCGAGTTTCATCAGTGGAAGCCACCAGAAAAGCAGCAATGCTTCTCACATGGGATAAAATAAAGAGAGAGACAAACTATCTTCCTATTGTCTAGATCAACAAATGTTTTTCTGCAGAAAACCCCTTTGAAGTGTCGTGAAACAAAGGTCCCAAGAAAAGGAAGCAGTTTCCTTCCCTATGAAAATAAACACACTTGTACACATGTGACTATATAAATCATAGCTGCACATTGTGAACCTAGTATCTATAGTAGACACGAAAAAAAAAAAAAAAAAAGAAAGTAATATGACATATCTCATGCAATGTGAGGAGGAAACTAAGATAGTTTGATGCACACACCTTGTGAAAAAGCATCAGTTTGTGGCGGCGTCTTTCCTTCTCACCAAGCTGTTCTGTGCCAACAAGAACTGACGTTGAGGGTGACAGAGAAAGCTGTGAGCACACACCAAGTGAGTAAAGCGACTTATCCAAGAAATGTTTTGCCACATCTTTCAATGCTGAAAGCTCCCAGTCATCAACACTAGAAATCTCCGCTTTTATGGAATCGATCAATTTTTTTGGTCGGAATTGCCCAACCACTCCAAGCCACCTATGCAAACCGAGCTAATGTGAGATTATTCGTGATTTAAAACCACCGGTCAGAAAGGTGAAATGAAGACATCCATGCCAGAGAAAGTAGGTAGTCAAGTTCTCCACACTAGTAGGATTCTCAATCACTACCTTACAATTGAATGATTACGATAGGATACAACTTCACCAATCATGCCTAAAAATGAATTACTATGACCACCATCCTACTGTAGAGTAGACTGAACATTTGTCTCTTATCAAGAAACCATCTCACAAATTACATCGAGATTGTGACTCAACACTTCTCACACATAAGCCAGGCTAAACAAGTGAGGCACAGGACGGGATGAAAATTCAGCCAGAAATATATCGAACAGCACAACAGAGACAATCAGCACAAAGCCAAGAGCTTTCACAAAACAACCAAGAACCGAAACCAGGACATCAAATTCACACACTAACTTAGCAGAGCCTTCTTTGGAAAATCCTAAGCAATCACTGCGGGCTAAGAACACAAATCAACCTGGCATTATCACGTGCAGAATGCAGTTCTTAATCCCAAATGAATTAAGCAGCCAGGAAGGGCATTATCATCTCGTAGGACTACGAACAGTAAACAAGATTCGGTCATTTCAGATACCCACAAAACCAAATTCTCAAACAAGCTAAAATTCGGTCGCCCCAAAGTTTGAACAGCCAAAAAACTGCAGGAAAAAAAAAAAAAAAAAAAACTCCAACGCGAATCATCAGACAGAGCCCACCGCCAAGCTTTGACCCTTTTTTCCCCTCTTTCCTCACCAGTCAGCAGCGGCGGGCCGGAGGAGGAGGGACTGGAGAGAGAAAGAGCCCAGTTCCTTGCGGGGGGTGGGGGAGTAAGAAGGGATGATGCCCAGAGGGAAGCCGTTCCGGAGCAACGAGAGCTGCTGGAAGCGGAGGGCGCGGCTGGCGACGGCACCGTCGGGAGGGGCGGGGTCGCCGGGGACGTGCCTGGCGTAGCCGTCGAAGGATTGAGGGGAGGCGACGTTGAGGTCCCCGAAGGCCGCGTCCATGGCCGTCCTCAGGTTCGCCATTTCGGCGCTTCGGCTGCGTTGAGCTGGTGTTGGTGCTGCTGTTGTCCTCCCTTATCTGCGAGCGACCGCCGACCGGCACGTTTTTGTTTTTGAATAAGAGAGGGATGAACCCTCCTGGGTTTTGCGAGACGAGGTTTACCAAACCCTTTTTCGTTTCTTTCGTTTTTCTTTAAGGTTTCTGTTTCTCTACTGAAAAAGAGTATTTTTACCATTTACCTAATTTTTAGTTTTACTTTTAACTTCAGAGAATTTAAAATGGGAAGAAATTATAAAAAAAAAATACAAATCCGTTTGGTAATGTCGCTTGTTTTTCAATTACCTGGAATAGAAAAATGATTAGATGATAGATTTGAAACAAAAATAAGAAGTAAAAGAAAATCTACTTCTTGAATCTTTATTCTAGAAAACATAAATAGAAAAAAATTATTTTTGAATAGATATTATTCCCATGAACATAAAGGTTACCAAAGGCACCCCTAAAAGATTAAAGATTCAAATATATAGAGCAACATGTTATACGTATCAAAATTGATTTGCAAAGTTAATTTATTCAGTGATGTGATAGATAAAAAATCAAATAATTAAATTAAAGAATCATGTTTGACACCTACTATAATATGAAAAATTATTAAGAAAATTCTAGACCTATTGCACTTTTTTCAATTCAATTATAAGTCATTCAATTAATCAATTTTCGTATATTATTTCTCAATTTGTTAATTTAGTCATAAACCTTTCAATTATACTAATTTGATCTTAAATTTTTTGACGATTTACTAATTTAGTTATTTTGGATAATTTTAGCTGGAAAATGTTAATATAGCAGTCTAATCAATGCCAATCATCTTAAATGGCACAATCGACGCTAACGTGGATTACATTTTACTTTAAAAAAAAATTTCTGAATGTTTAATTCTTTTTCCTATTTTCTTTTCTTTCCCCTTTTTTTTTCCAACTCTTTGCTAGTCATAGCATGGAGATCGTTGACCAACTCTCCCCTGGATCCGACGAGCCCAATCTAGATGAGGGTTGTGATGTCCTCGCCCAAACTAGGCGAGGGTTTTGTCTATGGCTAAAGAGTATCAGCTAGCAACCTTGTTAGCCAAGAGTTGGAAATAAAATGAAAATGAAAAAAAAGACTAATAATGATAAATTTCAAATATATTAAAAATGGTCCACATTAATACTAGTTGTGCCAAATAAGAGGGCAAGCACTAACTAAACCTCAACATTAGCGTTTTCTAGTCAAAATTAATCGAAAAAACTAAATTGGCAAATCATCAAACACAATTGAAAGGTTTGGGATTCAATCGATAAATCGTCAAAATGTTTATGATTAAATTGGCACAATTGAAATGTTCATAATTGAATTAACACAAGCGGATTAACTTTAAGACTTTTGAAGTAATTTCCCTTGCTAAAATATTTTACATTTAATTTATTATGTCAATTTTAAAAATCATTTTTAGTCCCAAAAGATCAAGCTAAGAACTACATTGCTTCTTTTCAAGTCAATGGACATGTAGGGCGTGTTTGATAATCATTTTGTTTTCAGAAACAATTTTTGCTCAAAAATTATTATTATTTATTTTGTTCCAGGGAGTAATTTTTGAGTTTTTGAAAGCACTTGGTAACTATCCAAAATTTCTATTCCCAAGATAGAAATGCGTTTAGAAGGATTCTTAAATTTCTTTTTTATTTCTTTTAATTTTTTAATATTTTTCTTATTTTTCTATTTTCTATTTTCTTTTTCCTTTTTTCTTATTCTTCTTCCTCCTTCTTTGTGGTTGGTTACTGTTGACACCTAAATTTTGGCGGCTCATTTAGTCATTAGGGGTTAATTTTATTTTATAATTCAATTGCATAGCATATAGTGTTAGGTGCATTTATTTTTAATTTACATGTTTTGCATTTTTATTTTCTTTAGGACCGGTGGTCAATGGCTTCGAATTAAATTTTTGGATTTAAATTAATAGGTCGGACTAAGCCCATAAAACGAGAAAATCGGCCCGAGCCCGTTTTTTTAAATGACAAAAATTATTTAAATAAAGATTTGGTGCGATATTATGATATTTTGAAAATTATTTAAATCGCATTTGAATCATATCTTTATCAATGGATGATGATGAAATCGGCGTAGAATATTAATGAGATAAGGATTTTTGTGATTCGGATGATATAAGGAATTTTCGAAATATTTTGTTAAAGATCACATATTTTTTGGCTATAAAAGGTGGACGTAGGGTTTAGTTTTAGGGGGTTTCGGTTTTTTTTGGGAGGAAAAAGGGAATCAAAGAGAAAAGGAAAAAGCCAAAAGAGAAAGAGGGGAAAGGGAGGCTGTCCGTGCGTGGAGGAAGGAGAAGCAAAAAGCAAAAGTAAAAGGTGAACAGTGAGAGAGCAGATGGAAGGGACGTGAGGGAGCAGAGGGGAAAACCAAAAAAAAAAAAAAAAAGAAAAGGAAAAGGAGTTACTGTTCATCTTCCTCGTGCAAACCCCCTGCACAATTCTGACCTCCCTTCGCTGTTCACTCACGCCGGAAGCCCGCCGCACCAGCCCGCTCCGCCGTGCCGCCCAGAGAAGCTCCGCCGTGCCGCCCAGAGACGCTACACCGCGCTCGCCGCCCGAAGCCAGCCGCGAACCGCCGCGCAGCCCCGATCCGGCGACCCGCAACCTGCGCCCACGTCGCTCGCCCGCCGCTCGAGCCGCTCCGCCTCAGCCACCGTGACCCGAAACCTCCGCCCAGTCGCGACCCGAGCCCGCTCCGCCCTCCGACGCCGCCGCCTGCTGCTCTGCTCGTCCGCGCGCCCACCGCCGGTTCAACCCCTGCGCGCGCGCCCACCGCCGGTTCACACTAGCCGGAGCCTCTCACCGGACCGCCACTGCCCCGTACCGGTCCGACGAGCAACCCGCGCCGGTCGTCCCCCTTGCCGCCGACGAGCTCCCTCTCCCCGGCGACATCCTTTTTCTCCATTATTTACCTAGGTAGTTTTTTATTATTTTTTTTACTTTTCACTTTTCACTTTTTATTTTTACTTTCTTTATAGTTTAGTTTACTTTACCTCTTTTGTGTTTTTTTTAGGTTTTAACTCTTCTAGGCATTACCTATAGGATTTGTCCCTAGGGTTTAATTTAATTATTAATTTGACCCGTAAGATTTCGGGTCATTTTTTTAATTGTATTAACTCTTTGGGGTTTGTTTATGATATATTAACTTGTTGAATTAATTTAATTATTAATTTGATCCGTAAGATTTCGGATTAGATTTTTAATTATTTTGATTTCTTTGTCGTGATGTTCGGGATTAAAAATATTCGTTAATTTGGCCCAGTGAGATAACGGGTTATTTTTCATTTATTTTGATCCTTTATTTGTTTGAATATCTTGCTTGTTAGATTTAATATTTGTTTTAAAAAATCACTAAGAAAAATCAAAAAGACATTTGGATTAGGATTTCAATTGGTTTTAGAATATTTCTAGTTATTTTGCGTATCTAGAATAGGGATTTCATTTCGAATTTAAAAATATAAAAAAACAAAAAAAATGCATTCATTTAGGTTGTTTGTTTTTTTTATTTATTCGAATTGCACGTTTAATTATGTTTTAGTTTTAATTTCGAATTTCATAAAGAAAAGCAAAAAAAAAAAAAAATCATTGTGCATATTAGGTTAGAATTGCATGTTTCATCTTTAATTTAGATCATCTTTTTTAGATAAATTGCATGTTAGGTTAAGATAATGTCTTAGTTTAAATTAGGATTTAATATGACTTAATCCTTAGTTTAAATTAGATAGAATTTTAATCTAGCTAAGTCCTTTTGCATTCGAATTTCATGAAAGAAAATACAAAATTTGTCTTTGCATAAGTTAATTTCAATTTTTAGGATAGATTGCATTTTTAAAAATAGAAACATCAAATGCACGTCATTTAGTTTATTTAAGTTCATTTAATTAGAACTTTATTGTCATTAGACTAAGTCATTTAATAAATGTCACGTGACATATAGCTTGCATATTAAATTGCATAAAGCATGTCATTTTAGTTTAAATAATTTGGTATGTCATTGCATCGCATTGCATGTCATTATAATTAGATCATTTAGATTGCATTTAATTATTGCATTTCTTCATGTCATATAGTTTAGGTCATGTCGTCATGTCATTTTAGATTATTTGCATAAGTCATGATTTTCATTAAATAAAGTGAAAACAAAAATTGATTGCTTGTTAATTAAATCATATCTAGGATTGTTGATGTGAATTCGATTTAACATTGCAGATCTTTCGTGGCTTTAAGGTATGTTTTTGCATTATTTAATTGCTTTCTTGATGTGTTAAATTAGTGGTATGCGCGCATGTATGATCACCTCAGCGTGTTGGAAGCTAAATTAAAATCAAATCAAATTCGCCCGCAAAACATTTTTAAAATTAAAGAAATGGTACCGAAAGGGCACTAGGATAGTCTAGTGTAACTAAGTCCCCGTACCCAAAATCTCTGGTTTTAGGTGTCTAATCGACCTACCCTAAACCGATTAGTGGGGACTCCTAGATAATAATCTTTTGCATGTTAAAACTCTAAGTCGCGATTTGGTATGGGCTTGGGAGAGCCCGAACTAAACTCAAAGGCTTAGTAGTCCATCAACCTAGTTTTAGGTGGCAAACCCGAAAAATTGGGTCGCGACAGTTGCCAACCACAGTGAGCTCGCCAAAGGCTTGCCTAGCCACCGATAAGGCTGAGCCTCACGGTGGCTTGGCGAGGCCCAGCCTCGAGTCGGCTAGCGAGGCTCGTCGAACCTCGCCCTGGCTTGGCAAGGCTCCAACAAGCGTGCCAGACCTCGCTCCGCTAGTCACTAGTGGCGGCAGTGGCGGTGACCGACAGTGGTTGATACTGGTTTGGTGAAAGAAGAAGAAGAGAGAAGGAGAAAAGAGAAAAAAAGAAAAAAAATAGACTTAGTTCTAGAAATTGTTACTGAGAACAAAAATTAACTTTTTTGTATTTCTTGATTTTGTTTGGTGAAAAAATAAAGAATTCCCAAAAAAAAATTACAAAGATTTTTTTTTTTTTTTTTTTTTGTTTCTAACAAAAATAATCAATTTTTTCCTAAGTGTTATCAAATTGGCCTGTAGTCTCCACTCTATTTCCATTTCTGAAAAAAACATGGGATATGGCCCTTTATTAAAAGGTCATGTAACAATTATTTCTCTCATGATAAGAATTCTTTTTTTTTTTTTTTGGTGGTTGAATCATGATAGGAGTTGAATAGTTAGTCATTGTCTAGAACAAAAAATTAACTTTTTGGAGAATTCCGTCTGGGTTTTGTGAGACAAGGTGCCAACCCTTTTTTTTAAGGTATTTGTTTGGGATAATAACATAAAATAATTCTTAAACTTTAGCCAATTATACAATGTAATCTCTGAACTTTTATTTATTCAATATGGTCTTTAAACTTTTTGATACACATTCAATGTAGTTCATTGACTTTGAAAATGTTCAATATCATCATTCCATTAATTCAATAATATTGAACATTTTCTTATACAAAAAAATTACAAAACGGATTTTTTTTTTTTTTTTTTTTTTGTTTCGGGGAACAAAGGAACATAATCAATTTTTTCCGGAAGTGTTATCAAATTGGCCTGTAGTCTCCACTCTATTTCCATTTCTGGCTCGTAAACATGGGATATGGCCCTTTATTAAAAGGTCATGTAACAATTATTTCTCTCATGATAAGAATTCTTTTTTTTTTTTTGGTGGTTGAATCATGATAGGAGTTGAATAGTTAGTCATTGTCTACTTTAAGATTTTGTTAGTTTCGCGAAAAATGAACAAGACAAATAGGATGAAGGCCGAGTTTTGGAGAATTCCGTCTGGGTTTTGTGAGACAAGGTGCCAACCCTTTTTTTTAAGGTATTTGTTTGGGATAATAACATAAAATAATTCTTAAACTTTAGCCAATTATACAATGTAATCTCTGAACTTTTTATTTATTCAATATGGTCTTTAAACTTTTGATACACATTCAATGTAGTTCATTGACTATATGAAAATGTTCAATATCATCATTCCATTAATTCAATAATATTGAACATTTTCTTATAGTTCGGCGATTAAATTGAACATGTACAAAAAGTTTAGATGCCACATTGAATATAGAGCTTAAATTTAGAAATCACATTTAACAAATTATAAGTTTAAGGACCATATTATACATTTAGTCAAAATTGAGGAACTAGTCGTATTTCCCCATTTTGTTTCTCTACTAAAAGGAGTATTTTTATGATTTGCCTTCTTTTCAATTTTACTATTTACTTCATATAATTTAAAATGTGAAATATTACAAAAAAAAATGATTTTTGTACATTTTGAAAAGCTTACGGGACACAAATTCCAAAAAAGGGAAAAACTCACAAAAACCCTAAATTATATTCACTGTGACATATTTATCCCAAATTATTTTTTTAACACAAAAAAACCCCAAATTATATCCGTTGGACACAAAACCCTAAACTTGTATTACACCGTTACAAGTTTTAAGTAAATGAGTCATATGGATATAAGTTTGAGTTCTTTATATAAAAAAAAATTTAGGGCATATGTGTCATAATAGGCATAGTTTAGGGTTCATGATGGTTTTTTCAAAAAAAAAAGAAAAAAAAAGCAAAGGTCACAATAAAGAGACCTTTAATTGCACTTTTTAATCAATAAATTGACCTACTGAAACGTAAGGTAATTAAAAAGTAAAAAATTCAAACATATAGAGTAACGTTATGTGTATTAAAATTGATCTGTAAAATTAATTAATTCAATAATGCAATAGGTAAAAAATCAACTAATTAAATTAGAGGATCATGTTTGACACCCAATAAAATATTTTCCAATTATTTATAACGTCAATTTCAAAATTCTTTATTAGTACACCAAGATCAAGCTAAGAACTTCTTCCTTCTGATCAAGTCAGTGGATATGTAGTCTCCACTCTATTTCATCCCTTAGCTCGTAAACATGGGATATGGCTCTTTATTAAAAGGTCATGTAACTCTTCTTTCTCTCACGATGGGAGTTGAACAATTAGTATTCGCCTACTCTAAGGATCTATGATTTAGCAAAATGAATGATTTAAATATATATATTTAAAATATGATTGCTTATATTGTTTATAAAAAGAAAAATGGATGAAAAATATTTTCATCGTTCACGAAAATATTAGATATAAATTATTGTCAATAATGAAAATATTTTGCATTGACTAATTATTTCAAATGATACAACCAATTTTAAACTCCAAATCTCTCAGATTGGGCTAGCAAAGTTAAATATAAAAGAGGAAAGTGTAAAAGGTAATATAAATCGGCAGCCATAAATGCTAGAACGTCGGAGAATTTGCTTCCAATGAATGAGAAACTGATTTGCATTGCTCAATTTGCTTCTGATTTTCCCCCCTAAACTAGTTCAATATCCTGAAAAGAAATTTGTTACCTAAATTGCTTTCCATTCCCATAACAGAGAGCATGGTTTACCGTTTATAAAGTGCTAAATGGCCTTCATTTGATTCAAGGCTGGTTAAGATTTATATAAGCAAAAAGAGAGGAAAAAGAAACAACGAAAAAGAGATGAATAGGGCACTCTGCACCTTCTCCCTCTTCCTAGCCTCCTCTCTCATCCTCTTCCATGCTGAATCCGCGGCAAACGACATCGTCGTGGACACTTGCAAGAAGGTCTCAGGCCCGGACTTGAGCTACGACTACTGCGTGCAGGCTCTCAGATCCGACCCGAAGAGCCGAACGGCGGACGTCCAGGGCTTGGGCCTCGTCGCGCTCAGCCTGTTGGAAAGCAACGTGACGAGCACGGGCTCGTCCGTTCAGCAGCTGCTGAAGCAAAAGTGGGATCCGTTTGTCCAGCTGCGCTTGTCGGATTGCTCGGAGCTGTACTCGCTGGCGGTCAAGACTAAGAAAGAGTCGATCGAGGCGTACCGGGCGAAGCGTTACCCGGACGTTCAGAACTGGCTGTCCATGGTGGACGCGAACGCATACATGTGCGAGATCCAGTTCAAGGAGAAGCCGGGTGCGAGCTCGCCGTTGACGAAGCAGAACGGAGACGCGATGCAGCTGAGTGCCCTAGGATCTGCCATGGTTGCGATTATTGCGGGGTCGTGAAGGGTTTGGGTTGATGATGGGGTGCATCAAGAATAACGCTGGTATTTTTCTTTTATCTGGTCATGGTTTTGCATTGTTCAGCGTCCTAACTCTCGAGTTTTGCTTTGGCTTGTTGCACCTTATCAAAGGTTCTCGTGAATTTTACATTCAACTTTTAAATTCTTATGGGTGAATTTTAATGGCTCTTATTTTGTCTTTTACCATTAAAAACCTTCCTTAAATTATAGATCGGTACATGCAGATTGAGATATATATAGACACACACATATTATGTCCTAATTTATTATGTTTAAAATGACTTCTATATTGAAATTTTGGAAGTGAAGTAATGGCGTGGCATTTTTTTTCCGCATTGAAAGATCCAGACCCATTAGACGCGCCTGACCCATTTGTGGCTGGTGGGCCGTTGTTGGGCTGGACGTTTTCCCCTTGAATCTAGATTCTTGGAAAAAAGAAATTTGGGCTTGGCCCATAATAGATGAGAAAAGACACCCACTAATATAGTTGGCCCGCAGTGGGTTGGCTTGAAATGGGCTGCCCTAGATTAGGAGTGAGCATGGTTCAGGTTGGGTCAATCCACCCCTTTATCCTAGGACCAACCCGCACAGTACTGGTCCTTAATTTTTGGGACCAAGGACCAACCCTATTGAGCTTGGGACCGAGGACCAGACCGACCCAATGAGTTTGGTCCAGTTCTAGGGTCAACCCGGGACTAACCGATAATTTATTTATTTCATTTTTTGTGCTATCTAAAAAGGCAATCGAGGACCAAACCGATCCAATGGGTTTGGTTCAATTCTAAGGTCAACTTGGGACCAACCGATAATTTTTTATTTCATTTTTTGTACTTCTTGAAAAGGCGATCGAGGATCGAACCAACCTAATAAGTTTAATGATGAGTGAGGTCCGCTTAGAGAGGCGAGTGATGAGTGTCGAGCGGGGTGAGCGTCGAGCGTCAAGTAATGAGCAACAAGGCGATCGAGGATCGAACCAACCTAATAAGTTTAATGATGAGTGAGGTCCGCTTAGAGAGGCGAGTGATGAGTGTCGAGCGGGGTGAGCGTCGAGCGTCAAGTAATGAGCAACAAGCCAGGCGAGCATTGAGTGACGAGCGGCACGAGTCTTTCGATTTTGGCAAATTGAAGACTAAGGTGACAAATAAGACAGAAGTGAATGAGTACTAGAGGAGGATGCCATGAGAAGTTATTTATGCCCTTTTGAACACTGTGAGAACTCCTCACAAAAACATTTTCCTCCTTTGTAAATTATAGTTGTTGACGCCGTAAAAGACATTAAAATATCTAAGTTATTTAAAAAATAGTGTAAAATTACTTGAACTCATCACTAAATAGTTATTTAATATTGTTGACGTCGTTTATTTTAGGGTTTTCTTAATATAAAAAAATTATAAATAATATATTAGATATGTAATATATATATATAATCAGGGTTGGTTCGAGTTGGATTGACCCTAAACTCCCATGACCGAGGACCAACCCGTACAGTGTTGGTCTAGGAATCCTAAGACCAAGGACCGACCCGGTCTCCCTAGGAACTGGACCAGGACCGACAAGGTTGGGCCGGTCCAGGGTTGATCCTAGATCGATGCTCACCCCTACCCTAGATTAGGCTACCATTGGAGAAATTGGCCTGAAATGGGTTGGCTTTGGGCTCCAATGGCTTCAGCAGCGGCATTCTGTACGGGATCTTGTATATCTGAGGTAGGTGTATTCCATTAGTGGGATACACTCTTCAAGGATTTGCTTGTTGGCCATGGTGATGGTAAAAAATTCCTTGCTTCGCTTGCTTTAATAATTTAAATTTCAAGAGACTAATTTCTATATCAGAATGCTAACATTGTTTTGCAGGTTAGCTTGCAGGTTAATGTGCCTCTTTAACAGGCAATCAAAGAGTGCGGAAGCTAAGGCCCTGTTTGTTTGTGTTCTTTTTTTCTAGTCATAAATACAATTTCTGTTTTTTTTTTTTTTTTGTTCTAGGGAACAAAAAAAAAAAAAAAAATGCATCTCTGTTTGCGTTTTTGTTCCAAATCTATTTTTTTTTTTGTTCCTAGGAACAAATTTGGAACAAAACAAGAAACAAGAAACAAGAAAAATTTGTTTCTTGTTCCCGGAACACTTCCGAGAAACAACTTTTCTCTCTCCTATTTTTTTCTTCTCTTTCTTTTCTTCTTCTTTTTTCTTTGGCTGGTCGCCAGCCTTAGCCATGGCCGGGCGACTAGCCGTTGAGGGCCGGCGACCTCGGCTGGAGCGTCGCCGGCCCCCGGCGAGGCCGAGCTCACGTAGCCACCGATGAGGCTCGGCCTTGCCGGGGGCCGGCTAGCCTCGCTATGGCTGGGCGAGGTAGCTGGCCCTCATCGGCCAGTCGCCGGCCATGGCCGAGGCCGGCAACTAGTCAAATGGAAGAAAAAAGAAAAAAGAAAAAAGAAAAAAGGAAAAATAAAATAAAATATTAAAAAATTAAAAGAAACAAAAAAATTATACAAGTTTACTAAACATGTTTCTGTTCTTTTTCTATTCTAGGAACAAGTTTACCAAACACGTTTTTCTGTTAAAAAATTGTTCCCTGGAACAAAAATATTTTCTTCTATTTCTATTCCCTGGAGCAATTTTTTAACAGAAACGTTACTAAACGCACCATAAATCAGACACACGACTGGTGTTGTAATACTATGAAAGAAAGCAAGAAACCAAAGACAAGGAGAAGAGAATGATGAGATCATATGGCTTGTTAAGGAAAAATATCTATCTTCACGCAAAAGATAGGGAAAGCTCTCTTGGAAATTGGGAAAATTCGGTAAATAAGGTAATATTCAAATAGACAGCCAATCGATCAGATTGGATCGGTAAATAAGGTAATATTCAAATAGACAGTCAATCAATCAGATTGGACTAGTAAATTCAAATATAAAAGAGGAAAGTCTATAAGTTAATACACATCCACAACCATAAATACTAGAATGTCTAAAACTTTGCTTCCAATGGAAGAGGATCTTATTTGCATTGCTCAATTTGCTCCTAATTTTTCCTTTTCTAAGTTAGTTCAATTTCCTAAAAAGAAATTGTTACCTAAATTGCTTTTCATTCCCAAAATACAGAGCATGTATCACCCTTTATAAAGTGCTACACAGTCTTTATTTGATTAAGGCGTCGGTTAAGATTTCAGTAAGCAAGAAGAGAGGGAACAGAAACAAAGAAAAAGAAAAGATGAATAGTGCACCGTGCACCTTGCTCCTCTTCCTAGCCTCCTCTCTCATCCTCTTCCATGTTGAATCTGCGGCAAACGACATCGTCTCAGACACTTGCCAGAAGTCTGCGGCCTCGAGCCCAAATGTGAACTATGACTACTGTGTGAAGGCTCTTGGGTCGGATCCGAAGAGCCGCACGGCAGACGTCCAGGGCTTGGGTCTCATCGCGCTTAACCTGTTAGAAAGTAGCGTGACGAGCACGGGCTCGGACATTCAGCAGCTGCTGAAAAAAAAGTGGGATCCGTATGTCCAGAAGTGCCTGTCAGATTGCTCCGATCTCTACTCGGATGCGCTCGAGACCACGAAAGAGGCGGTCGGGGCGTACCGGGAGAAGCGTTTCTCGGATGTTCAATTCTCGGTGTCCGCGGTGTCTATGGATGCGACCACGTGCGAGAGCCAGTTCAAGGAGAAGAAGGGTGTGACCTCGCCGTTGACGAAGCAAAACGGAGACGCAACGCAACTGTCTTACATAGAACTTGCCATTCTTGCCATTGTTAAGGGGTCGTGAAGGGTTTGGGATGATGACCAAGTGCCCCAGAATAAAGCTTGTTTTTCTTTTCTCTTTTATTCGGCGGTTTGTTCAGGGTTCTAACTCTTGAATTTTGTTTTGGCTTGTTGCGCGTTGTCAATTGTTCTCGTGGATTTTACTTTTTGGCCATCGCGACCAAAATTTCAGGTACACCACCTAAAATTAGGCTAATGGACTACTAAGTCTAATGTAGCTCGGGCTCTCCCAAGCCCATACCAATTCGCGACTTAGGTTCAAATATCTAGCATGCAAAAGGGAGTCGTCACTAATCAGTCTACGATAAGTTGATTAGACACCTAAGTAACATAATGGGAAAATTATTTTACTCCACGAATTAGAAATTTTGGATACGGGGACTTGATTAAGTTAGATTTCTCTAACGCCCTTTCGGTACCTTCCTCTTTTATTTTGAAAAATGTTTGGTAAACAGCTTGAATTGATTTTAATTTATCTCCCTAACATGTGAGATTATCATGCGAGTGCGTAAACCACCAATTCAACACTCAAGAAAGCAAATAAAAAATGCAGAACTTACCTCATAGCAACGAAAGCATTTGCAATATTAGATCAAAATTCACATCGACAATCCTAAATATGATTTCTAATTAACACGCAATTACTCAATTTTTGTTTTCATTTATTTAATGAGAATCATGTAATGCAATGTTACTAATCTAACATGTAATGATATGGCATGTGTGACATCCCAATTTTTGGGTTCTGATTTCGATTAGATAAATTGGGCATTTCATCGACGTGGCTACAGTGTTTTTCTCTGAGTTGGCTACTCACGAGATAACTAGACTAGTTGGGTAAGCTATTAAGGACTCTAAGGCAAATAGATTTGAGAATTTGACCAGGAATCGACTTCTCAACCGTGCTCATCTTTAGAGATCATTGCGGCATAGTATAAAATCGATTTGAAATCAGAGATAGGCTGGTTCGACAGAGATGTTTGGCCAATCGTGGGTGACACCACTAAATTGGAAAATTCTCATCGATCAGCACTAGACTGATTTTCTTATTGTTTTGGTACCTTGTGTCCGTATTTGAATCCTCGAGATTTTCACGACAACTGAGAGTCGCCAATGGGTCGAGTGGGTTCATCGTGGCTCGAAGAAAATCAACCACGAGTCATTTGTCCTAAAAAGTTCTGAAAACTACCCGGTAGCCTAGGTCATGCTCAAAACGCGTTCGAGTGAAATTAACCGCCAATCTAAGTCCGATTTCAGAAATTGAAAGTTCTGTCATGTCACAGGTCATTTTAGGAACGTTGACTTAGTCTCAGAAGATTTTCCTAACAACTGAGACTTTTTGGGAAAAAGTTGAGTTAGGGCCGTTTTTAATCGGATTTTGCAGAGGACCGTTTTTATTGTGTAATTGGGATGCAATTGGGCTATATTGGTAAGGAAAAATATCAATTTGATTGATGAGGTGTTGAATGAATTAATGTGGGTCAATTTGATTTAATTCAAGTGGGATTAAGGTCCAATTGGAGGGAAAAACCTAGCAAAATTCGTATGCCACACATACGCCCACACTTTGGCCTACCTAAATGCTTCTAGAAGGGGTATAATTGTCAAGAAATGGTGAGTGGAAGGTGACATCACATGAGGTCATGGTGGGCCAAGTTTGTGATGACCTAAGAGAGAGAGAGAGAGTGAGAGGAAAAGAAAAAAATGGATTTTTCTTCTTCCTCCCCTCTTCCCCCGGCCGACCGAACCCCCATCTTCTTCTTCGGCCGCTCATGCCATGGGCGTGCGAAGACCGCAATCGCCGGCGCGGCGGGTCCTCTCGCCACCGTAGTCACTCACCGGAGCAGGAGCCGCTGCCGCCACACGCCGTCGCAGCTCCGCGACCGCCTAGCCACGCCGTCCGCCTCCCTCTCTTTCCCCTTGTTTCGTCGAGCCTTCTGTCCTCCATCTCTCTTTCTGTTCGTCGCCCGCAGCGAAGCCGACCGCGAGCCAACAACCCGTCGCAGCCCACCGCCGGAGCTGAGACCGCCGTAGCCGCTCGTCGTCCTGCACTCCACTGCTGCTCGCGCTCATCCGCGCTTGCCCGACGCCCAGCTGCGTCTCAGCCCCTGTCCGTGCGCCTCAAGAGCTGCCGGAGCTCCCTCCGGCCACCGTGAGACCCCACTGTTGGCCGCACAGCACCGCTGCAGCTCCTCCGCCCATTTCCAACCCAAACCAGCTCCGAATCCGCCCTCCTTCGCCCCCAACCAGCAATGCATAGAGAGTTGAAGAATGGGTATGGCAGCAACTTCGTGGCTCGTTTTGGCCGCCTTCCCGAGCCCGGATGCTCGGCCCGCTTTGAGGAAAGTCGATCCTCGCGTCGATGCCGTCGTTTTGGGTGAGTTTTATTCACTAATGCCTTCTTAGTTTGCTAATTACACTTAAAGGTTGATTAGTGTTAGTTAAGTGTAATTAGGTTGTTGGATTAGAATGGATTAGTGTTTATTAGTTAATTTCATTGCATATTAGTTAGATGACTTGTGTAATTAACTAAAGAATTGCCTATAGTATTTATTGGATGCTTCTTGGGATTTTTCCCGGCCCTTATCGGGTCTTAATTTAGCAATTCGGGCCTAAGTGGAATTTTTGGTATTTAAATATTAATTTTCGAAATTAATTATTTAATTATTTATTTTTCCGAAAATTCAACTGGGATGGCCAGTGACTGGGATTTTATGCTGATGATCGTGGTGCAGTCCGTTTATTTAATTGAGCTTTATATTGTGCTGACTTGAATTTATTGTATTTATTTATTTAATTTTCGAAATTAATTATTTAATTATTTATTTTTCTGGAAATTCAACTGGGATGGCCGGTGACCGGAATTTCGTGCTGATTGTCGTGGCGCAGTTCGTTTATTTATTTAAGCTCTACATTGCATGGAATTAAATAAATTGTGATATTTTAGGGATTTGCCCTAAATTGTTTGAAATTGAGTGGAATTGAAGGATTGCTTGGTAGGTGGCCAAGTATGGCTATTTAGCATTTATAATGCCTTGATGAGCTGTAAAGTGGAGAGAGTCGTGAGAGTGAACTGAGAACTCTATTGGTTAAGACTGATCAAGTATGAAGTATAGACAGGCGTGGTTCGGTGATGAAGGACATCACTGTGCGAAAACGACGCCTTAAAGAACACACGTAGACCGTCTATGACTTGTGGCAGGCGTGGTTCGGTGATTAAGGATATCACTGTGCGAAAACGGCGCCTTAAAAAACACGTAGACTGCCTATGAATCGTGAAAGGCATGGTTCGGTGATGAAGGACATCACTGTGTGAAAACGGCGCCTTAAAGAACGCATGTAGACTGTCTGTGATCTATGACGGGCGTGGTTCGGTGATGAGGAATATCACTGTGCGAAAACGGCGCCTTAAAGAACGCACGTAGACCATCTGTTACTTATGTCACCTTGGCGAAAACGACGCCCGAGAGCATTGATGGAGCTCTGTGACTAAGTGTACTATTGGAGGTTATATTGGATGGAATGAATGACCGAGAGATGGTCCGATTGATCAATGATCCGACTAACATGTAATCGACTAAGTTGATTGATTGATGATTCGATCTGGGTGTGATTTGATGTGATTCATTGCCTTGAGTCTGATGTTGTAAATTGATTGATTGAATGGAAATGACCGTGAGTGGTCTAGTTGGTGTGAAATCGACTAGGTCGATTTGATCGATGCTTCGATCAGTGTTGTAATTGTTTGGGTGCCTATTTGATCTGTGCTAATATGCATGTGGAAACTGAGGTCAAGGTAAGCCCTCTGACTCGTGTTGTATATAGGCAACCCTAAAGTATATTGGTTTACTAATCGGGTCTTAGGGGGTAGAACTTGCTAAGACGTAGTCTCATTGGTTATTGAATAACCATTTCAGGTCCCTAGATTCAGTAGACTTGGATTTTGAAGATCTCGGAAGTCCGGGGCAGTCTGCTGAAGGCTCCAATGGGAGTGTGGAGAATGATGAAGAGAAGGACGTGGTCTTGAACTCCCCTTTTTGTTTGTAGACCTTGGTTTTAACTGGCTTGTATATATTCATAAGGGTGTTGGTTTTCTGGTTCATATTTCTAGTCCTACTTGTATATCCCATTACTTTATTGTCTGGGGATTTTTTATAACTGCTTCCGCATGTGCTATAAAAAAAGGAAAGGGTCGGCGATATGTAGTCCTGGGATATTGCATTTCTAAATCGACCAAAGCTGAAGGATGGTCACGTGACCAAGGGTCGGGGCATGACAACATGGCAATATGATCTAAACTATATGACATAAGTAAAGTAATTTCCAAAGAAATATAGTAAGTAAATGTGCAATCTAAATTAACCAAATGACCTAATTCTAATGATTCATGACCTAATTCTAGATGACATGCGCATATTTTTTTTTTGTATTTTTTTAATGAAAATTTGTAATTAAAGTTACTAAAAATAAAAATCTCACTAAAATAAAATGTTATCTATTCTAAATGCCTTCTAAACATGCATTTTAAAAATAACTAACTATCATGCAATCAATTCTAATCTACATGGGATGCAAATGCGATTTTTTTTTGTTTGTATTTTCGAGATAAATAGAACAATTAAAAAATAAACACCAAATCATCCATGGTCACCAAAAATGCTATCCATCATTCGAATTGAAATTCAAACTTGATTATTTTGCTAATAAAATCAATAAATTGATCTTAAACCTTAAAGATCAAGATATCAATTTTACCCCCACGTGATTAATTATTCCATCTAAAGCCTTATAGATGGAATAAAAATTTGTGTGCAGTTGTGAAGTGAAGCGGTACATCGGGAATTTCAACCACGCATTGGGAAAAATTTCAAATAAGAGACAAAATATCAAAAATCAAGATAAGATAAAATAAATCTACCTAATAAAATAAAATAGATGTCTACCTAAATTTTAATTTTTTCCCAAAAATCCGAAGGTAGAATGGATCACCGTTGGAGGCTCGGGCGTGGCTAAGGATGGTGGCTATGGGGGTGAGTCGCCGAGGGGGCTTGGTCCGCCGTCGGAGCTCTGGCGAGGGGGCGACAGTCGTGGAGGAGGGCACAGCGGCAAAGCGGTTCACGAGCTAGGACGTCGACGGCGGTGAGCTTAGCACCTCATAGGAGATGCTTACGTCAGGGCTCCACGGGCAACACGGCAACGTCGGACGTCATGGCTCAGGACAACGGGGACGCCATGGGATAGAGACTCAGTCACGGAGGAGCAACGATGATCGTCAACAACTCACGGTGCAAGGATGGTGATTCGTGAATCTTGGCTCTAGATCAAATCATGGTGATGGATCCGGCACGGATGACAGCGTCTTAGTTGCGACAACGACCTGATTTGGACCTGCAAGGTTGCTGCAGAGATGCCCTGACGGTGGAAAATCTCCAATGGCAATTCGTCGTTGTAGCAATAGCAGCAGAATCGTTGCAACCGAGGACTTATTCGTGAATTTCCTCAAGAGAAAAAGGAAATAAGAGTGGGATGGAGTATGGGCGTGAACTCCACAATTTGACTTTGAAGACTTCTTATGCGATGAGACGTTCGGACTCTCCAAGTGCAGGTCTCCTTCAAGATTTCACCTTCATGTGCAGAACGTCCCTCTGCTCGTCTCAAAATTGTGGCCGTATATTCAATATTTTTTTGTGGCTTTGCTATCATGTGTTCTCCCAAAAAAACGAAATAGAACCCCCCTCTTGTGCGGCCGTATATTCAATGTGTGGCCCCCCGAACCTACACATTTAACCTATTTATAGGCCACGAATTAGGGTTTTAATCTTCCCAAATCGAAATCCACGAAGATTCTTTTTCCAAACGCAATATTCGTTTTGCTGAACGCAATATTTGCTTTTCACATCTGCCATATCCAAAAAATTCATCATATCCCGGAAAAATTTCAAATTCCTATTTTTCACGAGATAATTTTTATCATTAATTTTTGGGCCAATTTGCTTGCTTCGTGTGCTTAGTCTGATCTGCCAAGTTAAAGCTCAGAACCACTAATTCAAACCCACCCGTCACCGGTCCAATAAATAAATGCAAAAAATGCAAATTAAAAATAAATGCACGTAAATCTATATGCTATGCAATTAATATTTTTCAGGGATAAAATTAACCCCTAATTTTTTAATGCGATAAATGACTAAACGGGTCGCCAAAATTTAGGTGTCAACATTAGCTTTTGAATTTTCATAAATGAATTTTAATGGTTCTTAAATTGACTTTTAGTTCAAATGCGAAACTAATAAAAACCTTCCATCCGATAAAGATCAGTATACGTAGATTGACATACGATTGTCATTTCTCATTGGCACCATCAACCTCAAATCATGGCCAATTACTGGAACATGGCCATCGGCCTTCAACTCCAACCATTAACATTTTTTGAATATTAACGAACAACCATGACGTACTAACATAATCTTGAGATGAAGATGCAATGAAATATGACTGAAACCGGATCTAAATTCTCAACAAATCAATTGAAAACGAGCAATCTATGTCGAAATGTTTTTGGATCTAAAAATTTCATGGATCATTTTTTAGTTGGGCCTTTGAGGTAATTTGTCGAACACATCACATACATTTGATTGAGGAGTGAAACAAAGGCATAATAAGTTGCGCTTAGCTCTTCTTGGCAAAAAGACTGCACCACAAATTCTTAAAAAACAAACATCAAGTAATTTCCAAACAAAGGAATTGACTTACACTTAATCAATTGCTCGGAACGAGAGGAGGATGAAGAAGGCGTGGGGCTCGTGAGGAAGTGAATGGGATGAGGACGAGAAGGCATAGGGATTTTGAGGAAAAGTTGCTCCAATAGCGCAGCGATGGAGGTGGAAATTTGTCCATCAAAATTGCTGAGCGGCATGGCATTTCAAGCTAGAGAGCTCGCGCTCAAATTCTAGGAAAATGAAGTAGCTGGGAAGAAAAAGAATGACATTCATTCTTAGGAATAAAGCTTTGCCTTTTTTTTTTTTGGCTTTATTAAGTTTTTAGGAATTGTAATTTTTTGAACAAAAATGTCCCTATTCCTGTCATTGGAAATGTCACTTGCTCGCCGGCTGGAGAACACTTGGCTGGCTGATGAGCTGAGGTCCTCATTCAAGACAAATCTAGCCACTTGGGTCCTTATTTAAGACAACATCCACTTCAGATTCTTATTTGAGAAAATAACTCCACTTTAGATTCTTATTTGGAATTTCCCCCTAGAATAATGACAATATTATTATGCTTCACATGGCACATCAGTATTTGTGCTGAACTTTAAGTTGGTTTGAAAGAGGCATTTTTTATTTTGTTTTATGCTCTTGTGACTCAATCAGAGGAGCTCTCACAATTATTGAATAACCGCATTGACTTAACTACTATCTTTTTCACCATTCATTTTGGGGTTATGATTCCTTCTTCACTAGCATATCATGAGTCTCATTTTCGTTGTTGGCATTATCGTCATCAATCACTTCACCTCTTATACAAATGGCATCTATTAAAAGGATTTGAATGAAAAGAATTGAGTATTATGTTTCTAAAAATAATATTTTCACGGGGATCAACTAAATTGAAGTCAAGTACGTTACTTTGTCATAATCAAATCAAGAAATTGGTAATGAATCATTCTTGCTTCAGCACTAGAAGCATTCGTATTTCAATTGTAAACTGAAAAAGTATTTCTCATTTGTATGTTTAATGGACTTTAAAATCTTAAAATTACCAAAACTTATAGGATACTAGAGGTTGTTATTATTTGATTGAACAACATTCATTGTCCATTATAATGTTGCTCTTCAATTTCCTATACATTATTTATTGATTGATTCTTATCACTATTTATTCCTTTAGATAAATTTGAAAGATACCACTTCTAATGCCCATCTCTTACTAAAACCTGTGGTCAAAATTTCGATCAAAATCCCATCGTTAGAAATTCTAGCTGATGACAACCGTTACGCTAGCACCATACTTTCCAATAAATGAGAATCTAATTTACATTGCTTAGGATTTTAAGAGCGTGCATGATAATGCTTCTACTTCGGGGAACAATTTCTTTTTAGAAATAGTTCTTTTCTATTTCTACTCCGGGAAACAATTTCTGAGTAAAATAACGCGTTTAGTAACTATACAAATTTTTTATTCTTGGAATAGAAAAAATAATATAAATGTGTTTGGAACGATTTATAAATTTTTGTATTTATTCGTTTTTTTTTTTTGCTCATAGATCACCGACCGCCGCCTGTTGCTGCACAACCGCCGACTGTTGATTGTCGTCGTTGACCGTCGCCACACGACCGCTGCCCACAGTCCACCAGCTGCCATCCTCTCCTGCAGCCGCTTGTCTGCCTCCGGTGGCGGCAGGCTGCCGGTGGTTAGGGGCGGCGATGGCGATCGATGGCGGTCGTCGGTCGACAAGGGTGGCCGGTGGGTTGTGGGCGGCGGCCGTGAGGTGGTGGGCGGTAGTGACGTTCGGCGATCGGGCAGTGACAATGACGGTTGGGCGGCAGCGATGACGATGGTCACCAGTGGTGGTCGGTGGCCGATGATTGACAAGCGGTTGGCGGTTGCCACATCATGGAAGAATAACAAAGGAAAAGTAGAAAAGAAAAAATTGGCTTATTTCTAGAAATTGTTCTTGAGAACAAGAAGTTACTTTTTTTTTTTTTGTTTCTTCTTTCTATTCCAAATCTATTCCCCGGCTAACAAGTTGGCGTTACCAAATGGATTTCTGTTCTTGTTTTTTTTTTTATTATTATTTTGGTTTCATGGAACAAAAGAACAGAAATTAGGAGAAATATAAACGTTATCATGTAGGCCCTAAGTATGCATGGATTATCCTCTCTAAATGTCCATGGTCTTCATTTGATTAAGGCGTTGATTAAGATTTCTATAAGCAAGAAATAAAGATGAATAGTGCACTCTGCATCTTGTCCCTCTACCTAGCCTCATCCTATTCCATGCTGAATCGGCGACAAACAACATTGTCAAGGACACTTGCAAGAGGATCACAGCCTTGGGATCGAACGTGAAGTGATAAAGTAAATCTCCCATGCTATAGCAATCTTCTACAATCTGTTCCAATCTCATTGATTGAGTCGATCTTCCACGATTTGTGTCAATTCCGTCAATAAGGCAAATCTTTCACAATCTGTACCAATACCGTAGATTGCTATCACTGATACTGTACATTGTTATCTTTGTAAAATATTTTTAACTGTGTTTTTCCCGCTCATGTACATATTATAAATATAAGACAAATCTCCACATCGATGATGTGCGATCAAACTCAAATTAATACTCTTTCATGGTATCAGAGCTTCTCAATTTTTTTTTTCATCTTATTTCTCTTCTCCACTACTATGTCTTCTTCTACATCCTCCAATGCCATTGCTACCTTAAACACCATTACTGCCGTCACCACTGCTAACTCTTCATCTTTGTTATCCCCTCCCAACTGCCCTTTGCTCTTGGCAATATATCTCATGTTCCCCAAATCAAGCTAGATCACAACAATTACCTTCTATGGCGAGCACAATTTCTTTCTTTATTTCGTCTTCATGGGTGTCACAACCTCATTTTCGGCACCCCGATTAGGGCAGGCGCCTGCGAAGGCTAATGGTTTGGCTAGGTCTATTAGACGTAGCCTAGACCCTCCCAAGTCCACCAATTCACGACTTAATGGTCCAAGTTTTTAACCTGTAAATTAATTTTTAATAGGAGTCTCCACTAATCAATTTAGGGTGGGTCAATTAGAAACCCAAGCAAAATATTGGGAGAAATATTGCTCATGCGCAACCAGAGAAATTAAGATCGGGGATTTGATTACACTAGTTAATCACTAATGCTCTTCTGGTACCTAATATTGTTTAAACCCTAAAACTTTTGGATTTCGAGGGGTTTTCCCTGCATTTGTGGAGGAAAAATATTTTTTTGGACATTTTCCTCATTTCTTGGACATAAAAAGCATTTTTTGGATTTTTGATCTTTTTATGAAAATATAAATCATTTTTGGTTTTTTTTTTTTTTCTGAATTTTTGGCTTTTTTGGGAAAATATGAGATATTTTTTATTTTTTGAAAATAAATTATTGTTGACACCTAAATTTTGGCGACCCATTTGGGTCATTTATCACATTAAAAAAAATTAGGGATTAATTTTAACCCCTACAAAAAAATTAATTAATTGCACATCATATAATTTTAGGTGCATTTATTTTAATTTACATTTACAATAGACCGGTGATGGATGAGTTTGATTTGGTGGTTCTGAGCTTTAAATCGACAGGTCAGACTAAGCCCACGAAGCGAGCAAATTGGCCCAGGCCTGTTTTTTTTATGATCGAAAATTATCTCGTGAAAAAATAGAGATTTGAAATTTTTCCAGGATATGTTAGGAATTTTTCAATATCTTCGGATAGGGCGAGTGTGACGAAAAATATCACGAGCTCATCTTTGCAGGATTTGAAATTTGAGAAAATTGCAATCCTGAATCATATCAAAAATAAATATTGCGTTCGGAAAAGAAATCTTAATGGATATTGATTTGGAAAAATTAAAACCCTAATCCGTGGTCTATATAAAGGTTAAACGTGTAGGGTTTTGGGGAGGCCGCACATATTGAATACATGGCCATTGAGAGAAAAATGTGAGTGAGTGCGAGACTTAGATTGAAAGAGACTTCTTTACGTTTTTAGGTCAATAGGTCAACAAAGGGGAAAGAAATTGGCAAAAGGTTCGTGTGGTTTCGTTGGGGAGGAAAAATTGCAAAAGTGTTGGTGAGGCTTCGTTTAAGGTGGGGTTTGGTTGAAGGGAAAGAAATTTGCAAGTGCTCATGAGTGACACAGAGAGAATGAGAAAAGGAGAGAGAAAGAAATTTGCAGTCAAAACCAGTGAGATTCCAAGCGTGTTGCAGCCTTCCCTCTGCAGCCACCAATTTCCCAGCACAACTCGTAACTCCAGCGACGATCCCGTTCCTTGTTTAGCATGGCCCGATTCTGGTGAAGACCCTTTTCGGCCACGCCGATGAATTTCTTGGCATTCTTGCATTCCTATTCGACACGCCAATTGTGCCCCAATCATCACCGAATTTATTCTTGCGTTTTCGGTTGCCGTGCCGCACGTTCTTGAAGCCCACACCTACATAAATATCATCATCACGTTTCTTCGATGCCTCTGACCAACGCTGTGCAACATTCTTGAGCCATCCAGAATTCTCATGTCAATTGTGAATTCAGCCGTGTGAGCTTGGCATCGTTCCTTCCTGGTCTCATTCTCGGAGATAATTTCCCCGAGCTAGGTTGACCCGCGAAGATCGTGACTTCGTGTGACCTTCATCAACATCCAGCAAATTCACAAGTGCCTCCGCAGTGAAGTCTTAGTGGGCTTTTGGTCACCACCAAGCCCAGCAAATCTAGTGCTACTCCAATCCACGATTCTTCTTTCTTGCAGATTTGTTGACTTTCATCAAGCGTGCGAATTTTCTTGAGGCGGGGATTTCACAAGCGAGAGTTACCACACCGTGAGCTTCGCTGCTTCCTTGGTCTTGCTGAGAAGTACATTAATTCCTCACGTGGCAGTCCATTGTCAGTGAACATCCATCGCTGCTTGCCTGTACGAACACCCCCATCGCGGTTACCGAGAAGCACCATTGCGCTGAATCTCGCCCACCAACCATTACTGGTCATCCTTGAGTTGATTCCGTTGAGTTCAAATTTGGTAATATTATTTGCGGAATTAGGTAATTATCTTATCTAAGTTTGATTTGGATATTTTATTGCCTGATATATGCTTTCAATATCTTATGTGCATATCTGAATGATAGGCATATTTCCAATTATGATTTATTGCCTAATCTGCAACCGCATGTCAATTTTTTATTCAATCTATAAAGTTTTAGATGGAATAATTAATCACGCGGGAATAAAATTAATATTTTGATTTTTAAGGCTTAAGATCAATTTATCGATTTTATCTGCGAAATAATCAAGTTTGATTAGATATCATTTCAAAATTCGAACGATGGATAATATCTTTGATGATCGTGAATGATTTGGTGCTTATCTTTTAATTGCTTTATTTATCCCAAAAATATAAAAAAGATTGCATTTGCATATCATGTAGGTTATGATTGACTTCCTAGATAGAATTGCATAGTTAGACTCTTTTCTAATTATATTAAAATGCATGTTTAGATGGTATATAGGTTAGATAATATCTTTGAATTAAATTGCATGTCGAGATAAATTTCTAAGTAAATATATGATTCAAAATAGTCTATTTCCTAACTTGAAATAGATAATATCTCACTTTAATTAGATTTTTTTAGCAATTTTTAATTACGAATTTTTATAAAAAATACAAAAATATCATGCACATGTCATATATAATTAGATTCATGAAATGCATGTCATTTAGTGATTGTTGGTAAGTTCATTTAATTAGAAATTATCTGTCATTAGAATTAGGTCATTTTAGTTAAAATAATTTTGTACGTCATTGCGTTGCATTGCACGTAATTTCTAAGCTTCATATAAATAAAAGAAAATTTTGAAAAAGATTGAGTGATTGCGTGTTAATTAGAAATCATATCTAGGGCTTTTGATGTGAATTTGAGCTAACATTGCATATGCTTTCGTTGTAACGAGGTAAGCCCGTAATTTATTCACTGTTTTATCTGGGTGTTAAATTGGTGGTTTGTGCACCCGCATGATCGCCTCACATGTTAGGGAAGTGAATTAAAATTGACTCAAACTGCCTACAAAACATTTTTTTCGAAATAAAAAGAGAAAGGTACCAAAAGGGCGTTAGAGAAATCTAGCGTAATCAAGTCCCCAAACTCACAATCTCTGGTTCGTAGGAGTAAAGTAAATCTCTTGTTGCTTTATTTAGGTTCCTAATCGACCCACTGAAAATAGATTATTAGCGACTCATAATTGAAAAAATCAATGGCATGTTTAGAACCTGAACCTAAGTCGCGAATTGGTATGGGCTTGGGAGAGCCCAAGCTAAGTTTAGGCTTAGTAATTCATTAGCCAAACCCTGGGTGGTGCACTCGAAAATTTGGTCGCGACAATTATTTTTTGTTTTTATTTTTATTAAAATATTATTTTATTATTAATATATTATAATATATTTTTAAAAATGACCCGGGTCGGACCCTCAGATCGGGTTTGACTCGAATCGGCGGCGATAGCCCTAGGTGGGCTCGAACCGCGGGCCTAGCCTGGCTCCCCTTTCTTTCGGTGTTTTAATTAGGCTCGCAAAAAGACAAAATAGCCCACCACTCTTAGGCCCATGCGAGCCTAGCCCGCGTGGGATTGGGCCCAACAGGCGCGGACTGACGTAAACCCTACCTAGCCAAGACCCATGTGCTCAACCCGGTCTCCAGCCGCCGACCTGACTTCAACTCAGTTCCTAAAAAACCTACTCGACCCGAATCTGCCTGATGACCCATCTTCTCCCCTTACCGAATCGACTTTCTAGAGCTCGTGAGATCCAACGATTCGCGGCGGAGGCGACCGAGCTCAAGCCTCCACCGGCATCGCTTTGACCTCCGTCCGGTCGGCGGTTGTTGCCGTTCCCATCACCTGTCGCCACCTGTCACCACCGGTCGCCACAGATCCATTAGTGGCAACTAGTTTGTCTGGGACTTTCACCGAACACCTGGAGGACACTGGCCGAGAGGGGGGAGGACTAGATTTATTCGAGACCCTAGGCCGTCGAGTGGCGAGGACTAATGAGGGGGGGATGGACTACGGACTATCGGGGGAGGGGGGGGCGGGCGTAACTCGCGTGAAGTTGACGACCGTGAGTCCCACCCCAACAACCCTTGATGCACACAGTAAACAACCTAGAAAAGCCTAACTTACCGCAACAGGAAGACGTAGAGGCGAGTGGTCGGCCAAGCAAGGCTGTCGACGGTGTCTGAGTTACTGCAACCTATGGCTTGAGGTTCTTCCTTCGCTCGCACTCTCTTCCCCTCGGGCTCACTCGTCGCCGACCTCCCCCGAAGTCTCTCGGAGGGAGGTCATTTGAGCTTGCGACCCGATTTCTTTCTTGCTCACTCTTCATTCTTCCCCTGAAGTTTTTTAGGGGAAGGTTTTTGAGCTTGCATTTGTGCCCTTTGCCTTCCCCTCCGACGCCTTATTTATAGGTGCAGAGATCGATCGACGAAGGTGTTTGAACCGCCGGTCCTTTGCGCTCCGAGCGGCCTCCACCGGCCGAATCGGTGTCTTATCGAGGGCTCTAGCTAGGCCGCCTACCGCATTGAAGAGATGTCTTCTCCGCCTGTCGGGGGGGCAGAACTCGCGTGAAGTCGACGACCGCGAGTCCCGCCCCAGCGACCCTTAACGCACACAGTGAACAACCCAGGAAAGCCTAACTTACCGCAATAGGAAGATGCAGAGGTGAGTGGTCAGCCAAGCATGACTGTCAACGGTGTCTGAGCTACTGCAACCTACGGCTTGAGGTTCCTCCTTCGCTCGCACTCTCTCCCCCTCGGGCTCGCTCGCCACCGGCCTCCCCCGAAGTCTCTCAGAGGGAGGTCGTTTGAGCTCGTGACCCGATTTCTCTCTCGTTCACTCTTCATTTTTCCCCTGAAATTTCTTCGGGGAAGGTTTTTGAGCTTGCGTTTGTGCCCTTCGCCTTCCCCTCTGACGCCCTATTTATAGGTGCAAAGGTTGATCGACGAAGGCGCTTGAACCGCCAGTCCTTTGTGCTCCGAGTGGCCTCTGCTGGCCGAACCGGCATCCTATTGAGGGCTCTAGCTAGGCCGCCTACCGCATTGAAGAGATGTCTTCTTCGCCTGTTGCACCATATGTTGCCGTCCGTCTCTTCTTCCGTCAGGCATCGCACGCATCCAGCCTCTGGCATGTGCTGCTCGGGGAAGAAGACAACTTGAGGAAGAAGACAAACAAGAGAAGGGGGCTGGGCCTGGGAGAGAGAAGGGCTGAGCCCTGAGGGCCCACACGGAAGGAAAAAAGGGGAGGGGGGGGGCTAGGCGCAAAAGGCCCAGCCCCAATGGGCTGCTTTAGCTTTTTTTGTTTTCTTGTATTTGTTTGTTTTTTGTTGTTTTCTCTTGTTATTATCTATTATTTATTATCCAAAAAATAAAATAGAAACTAAGGCCTAATCAACATTTAGGTGTCACCAATGGGTATCTTTGATTTGTGGATGGCTCATATCCTTGTTTGACACCCACTAACATTGATGCTGATAATAATAGGATCGACAACTCGGATCATACTATATGGCATTATCAAGATCAACTCATCCACTGCTGCATCCTCTCCACTCTTATTGAATCAGTTTTCTCACACATTGTCGATCTTGAGACTTCTCATGATGTCTGGACCTCACTTGAGAAACTTTTTGCTCCTCAATCTCAAGCTCGCATAATGCAATTAGAGTATCAGCTTCGATCTCTAAAGAAGGGCTCTCTTTCCATGGAAGCCTTTGTTCAAAAAGCCAAGAATATTGCGGATCAACTTTTTGCCACTACTCATCCCATCTCCGATTCCATATTAGTTCTCAGCATCCTCGATGGCTTGGGTTTGGAGTATGATGCATTCGTTACCTCAGTCACATCTCGTCTTGATCCATTACCTCTTGATGACTTCCTCGGCCTACTTTACAATCAGGAAGTTATTCTTCAAAGTCGCACCACCGAATCTCCAATAGAGTCTTCTCCTATTGTGAATGTTGCGGTCAAATCATTTGCTGCCCCGAATCCTCCCTTCAATGGTCGAGGATGCGGTCGAGGATGAGGATGTGGTCGAGGCCGTGGTCGCAATTTTTATGAAGGAGGTTCCTCTCATTCTTGACTCATTTGTCAGGTTTGTGGTCGTACAGGTCACTCAGCTCTCCAATGCTACCGGCAATTTAATCCTGGTTATAAAGCTAATAGTGGCTCTCCATCTGCAATGTATTCATCTTCAATTGGTGAGTCATTTGATCTATACCGGTACCCAGACTCTGGTGCCACTCATCATCTTATAGTTGACATGGAAAATTTGAATATTTGGAGCCACTATTCTGGCATCGATCAAATCCGTACTACAAATGGGTCAGGTTCGCAAATATCACATATCGACTCTTCCATCTTACATTCTCCTACTAGTTCTTTTAAACTACAAAATATTTATCATGTTTCCTCTATCAAGAAGAATCTATTATCAATCTCTCAATTTACCAAAGACAACAATGTGGTATTTGAATTTCATCCTGCTTTCTGTTGTATGAAGGATCAATCCTTGGGGAACCTCTTGCTTAAAGGCCAGCATAATAATGGACTTTATTATCTTAATAATGCATGTACCACTAATAAGGTCCCTCTGCAGTCAAATAAATCACCACTAGCTCCATCATGCTTCATTGGTGAACGAGTTTCTGCTTCTATTTGGCATGAGCGCTTGGGTCATTCAACTGCTCGCATCACTTCTTTAGTTATTTCAAAGCATGACTTGCCAATATCTCCATCTTCCTCATCTAGTTTTTGTGAATCATGTCACTTAGGCAAGTCGCGTCGTCTTCCCTTTACTAGATCATCAACTACTTGTAATGCTCCTTTGGAGATACTTTATTATGATCTATGGGGACCATCTCCTGTCACTTTAGTTAATGGTTTTCATTATTATATCATTTTTATCGATGCTTATAGTGGATATACATGGCTTTTTCCACTTATTGTGAAATCTGATGCACTGTCTACTTTTGTGCAATTTAAATCCCAAGTGGAGTATTGATCAAAAAAAAAAAAAAATCCCAAGTGGAAAAATATTTCAATTGTAAGATCAAGGCCCTTCAAACTGATGGAGGTGGTGAGTATAAGAAATTTGATCCTTATCTCCGTCTTCATGGCATCCTACATCATCTTTCATGCCCGCACACGCAAGAACAAAATGGTCGGGTTAAGTGTAAACACCGTCATGTTGTGGAAACTGTTAGGACTAGAATTAGCACCTAGAGGGGGGTGAATAGGTGACTAAGGTGATTTTATAAATTTAACCGAATGTATAAGCAATTTCTTTGATGAGGGATTAAAGACTTAAAAACAATAATCGCTGCAAATGAAAGTAATGAAAAGTAAAAGGATTAGGGATAGAGAATCAAGACTCCAGATTTATAGTGGTTCAGTTAGACCAAGCCTACGTCCACTCTCCCCCACGGACAGCCATTCTGGCTGGATTTCACTAAGAATAAAAAAGAGTGTTTACAATCTCATGCCCTTGATTCCACAGTGTAGAGACTTTACTACACTTCCTCAAGGTCTCACCACACTTTGGTCTCTCTTTTGATTACATATATTGCTCGAAGAATAAGATTACAAACTAAGAAGGAGATTCAGACTTTGGAATTCTTCTATCCGGTACCCTTCAACAACTTGAGCGTCTCTTTTAAATACTTCTTCATGCCTTCATTACCGTTGGCACCTTCCAAAGAAATTCTTCCAATCAACCCGTTGGACAGAATCAATTTAGAGAGATCTCGAGCTCTTTAAGGTAAGTGTTGATAGCCCATCAATCCTGCTCACCCATACAATCAAGATCTTGGTTTCCATAAGTAGAACCTTCCAAATATAAGTTGCGAATCTTAGAGAATCTAGATTTATTCGAATATGAATATAAGATCTTGTAGTGTTGATTTCAGTCAAAAGATATTCCTTAGCCGTTGGAGTCAAAACCATATTAGATAAACTTAGAATAGAAGTTTTAACTTGTCGGTCTGGAAACTGTCCATGAGAGTAGACTTTGAAACTTGAGTCTTGAAATCGTCGACTTTGGTCTTCGAGACTTTGCCGGTAGAGTCTCGCAAGTCTTCGACTAGACGATGGAAATGTTTTGTCGACTTCAAAATATCTGAAGAGAATTTATCCAACAATCTCCCCCTTTTTGATGGTGACAAAACTTTCCTGCATATTTGAATACTATTGCCCTGCAATATAATATTTAAGCTAGCAATGATATCTCATAAAAGTTTAGAGTAAAGATAGTATAAGTTGTCATGTACACAGACTTGTCCTGTACACAGATCTGCATCCACAGAAAACAAATTAGTCATGTGCAGATATCAATCAACTATCTTTATCTATTTTAACAGCTTAAAGTAATGCAGTAATAAGCAAGCTTTCCAAAACTCAAGATAAAGTCATAAAGTCAATCATAACAAAACAAAATATTAAATCCAAAGAGTTTAAAAAGTGAAAGTTTTTGGAATGGAGTGAAAATCTGCAAAGGCTTCTCCCCATTTTTGTCATCATAAAAAGGCGAGAAAGTTAGGGTGCGCGAGGAATGCGAACAAGTTGAAAGTCCTCCATAGACTTGACAGTTCCTTCCAGTCCTCAAATCCTTCTGTAGTTGAGTGAGAGCAGCGCCTTTGGCAGTGGCCTAAACCTGATGTTGAATATCTTTAATCTGATCATGCAAGGAGATGAACATGGCATGATTCTCACTCTGCAGAGTCTGAAATTCACACCCTAAAGCATATATCTGGCCTTTGAGCTCCAAAATGATTTCAAGCAGCCTTCCGAAATCGCCTGAATTGTCAGTTTGTGTGGTTGCATCAACTCGGTCTGATTGTGGAGTTAAGCTAGTGGAGTGAATATCAGCAAGAAGATCAATGTTTGGAGATGTTGCCTCTCCCTTAGGAAAATGAGCAGCATGAACATCTTCTGCACCAGGAGGTGATATACTAACACTTGCACTGGTAAATGTCAAGAGAAGAGGAGTACTTTCTCTTTGGACATCTCCTCCTGTTTCAATGCCTTCTGGAGGGGAGAAGTACTCTTCTTGCTGAAGAGTTTCCTCAGTGGCAAAATGTTGTTGATCCTCCTTTTCTGCTGGAGAATCTGCTCGATCTTCCTCCGCATGTGATTCTGCTGGTTGCTGTGAGTCTGTCTTTGCTGTTTCTTCTTCTTCTTCTTCTTCTTCTGTCTGCAAGGATTCCTTCTCCTGGTTCCCTTTCTCAGTTTCCTCTACAACTTGTTGTTCTAGTTCTGCTGACACAGGAGCAGAATACTGAGAAACAAAGGCAGAGATAGGAATCTCATCCTCATCATCTTCATCCTCCAAGATGATAGCCCGCCTCCTCTTGATAGGACCAGTCACAGGATCCTTTCCTTTCCTCTTTGCAGCAGAAGAGTCTGGTTTGGTCTTAACAGGGGTTTTCTCCTTGAACTACTCCAGCTTTTTGCTGAGTTCTTTCAGACGCATTTTTGTAATCATCCTCAGCCCAATGACCATTTGATCAATAGTCTTCACAGAGAGAATGTGGGGAGGCTGAATGTTCAAATGTCTGAAAAGACGAGTGATGAGAGCAAAGATAAGGGAGTTTTCCCTTGTCCTTCACCATAGACCTATACATGTGAAACATGATGGTATGGGGCAAGGAAAAGTTGAGACCGATCTTGATGGCATACATCAGTTTGGCTTCAAAGATGGATACATCTGTCTTCGATGTCGACTTCGGTCTGAGACAGTTGATCACGATTTTGTGAAGCAGAGTGTTTGTAGCATTCATCCTTGAGTAGGAGAGACGACCTTCGCGATTCTCGTCTCTCGCAAGTTCCGAGTTGCATGACTAACAGACACGAAATTGATTGGAAAGCTCCTCTTTCCACACCAATTACATCAGCCAGAGTATCTGTGTCAACCACATACTCTCTATTTCTCACACTAAAAGAAAAATTGTTTGCATCAAGAAAGCTGAGGTTGGAATAAAAATAGGCTGTTAATTCAGAATGAGCAACCTCACTCTCAGTATAGAATTTATGAAGTTGAAGCTTCTCAAACTTCTCCCTCAAATTGATGCTCAACAGATCCAGAAAATCAAAATCCACAGTTTGTGGGTTCATCACCCCACGCTTCAACAATTTTCCATACACCTGCTTGTGTTCCTCCGATCGAAACAAATCATCTCTCTTTCCTCAAAGAGTTGCAGCCACACCCATCCTAGGCTTAAAATGCACAAACATCTTCTCATCATCATCTTTCCCCTCAAGCTGATTTACACTACCAAAGCGAGGGTCACTCGGAAAGTTCGCAAAGGTTTTTGCTGCCGTTCCAACAGGAACAACGCCTGATCGCTCCATCATAGTGAGAAAATGTGTCTCATTTTTATAGCCTTTCTCTTTCAAAAACTCGTCAATGAAAGTCATTGCAGATCCTCCTTCCTTCAATGCAGAATAAAGCCTATAAACAAATGCAGGCTTAAGAGACCTTACAGGTTCGACATCTTCAATGATTTCCTCTGCATGTTGAGAATGACGAACATGAGATCTAGTCGAAGAGGTGCGCTGTTGAGAGTGTTGGTGCATCTGTTCACTTGGAAAGTCACCTTCTTCAGTGAGATCAAAGTGCGTAGGCCCCTCACCCGAGCCCTGTGGTCCCCTGCTTGCTATTCTTGAAGATTTCCTTTGGTACGACATTGTCACTTTCTTAGAGGGAACTTTCACACTTGTGTCGCAAGAAAGATAAAAACTTGAGGAGAAGAACTTGAGAAGGAGAATCTCAGAGAGTGAAAAATTTGTGATCTAGGGTTTCTGGGTAAAGTAAAAAAAAAGAGAAGGAGAATGAGTATAAAAGGCAAACGATACGAGGTATCTGAAGCGTCGCAATAAGGAAAGAATAAAAGAAAATTCATTTTCAAAAAATAACTACCTTAAACAAATCGATAACCACCCTTTTTAAGATTAACTGCCTTAATAAACTCAATTAGCAATAAACAGACAATCTTACCTTTTCGAGATATCAGTTTAAGTGAGTAAATGAACTGTAATTGTAACAACTTACAGTCGTGACGATTGGTATTCCAAGTCTGAATCTTTGAGTCTGATACTTTGACAGACTTAGATTCTGAGTCTGAACTTCAACAGCCTTCAAGAGATAAAATATTGAGTCTTGAACGAATAGACTCAAATAAACTTTTCTCAAGTGACTTTGTGAAGATGTCTGCCAATTGATTCTTTGAGTCAATAAATTGTATCAAGACTTCTTTGTTCTGAACATGATCTCTTATAAAATGATGTCGAATCTCAATATGTTTTGCTCTTGAATGTAGGATAGGATTCTTTGTAAGATTGATTGCACCGGTATTGTCACATTTGATCTCGTGCAAGAGTCTTCAATACCAAAGTCTCGTAGTTGTTATTTTATCCAGTATTTGAGAACAGCAACTCCCAAGGGCTACGTATTCTCGCTTCACCCTGTTGAAAGAGCTACGATACTTTGTTTTCTTGAAAACCAAGATACTGCCCTGTTACCAAGTAATTGACAAGTGCCTGAAGTGCTTTTTCTTTCAACTCTACAACCTGCAAGATCTGCGTCTGAATAACCGAGAAGAGTAAAGTCTCCTTATTTGGGATACCATAGACCAATCTTAGCAATTGTTGCAACATATTTAATGATACGTTTAGCAGCACTTAAATGAGATTCCTTAGGATCTTATTGAAACCTAGCACAAATGCAAACGCTAAATAATATGTCAGGTCTAGATGTAGTAAGATAAAGAAGTGAACCAATGATACTCCTATATAATTTTTGGTCGACTTTCTTCCCTGCTTCACTTTGTCTATCTTCAAGGAACTTGACATAGGTATGTTAGTCTTTTTACAATTCTCCAGACCGAACTTTTTAACAAGTTCTTTTGCATATTTTTCTTGATGAATAAAGATTCATTCTTTCAGTTGTTTTACTTGTAGACCAAGGAAGAAGGATAGTTCACCCATCATGCTCATCTCGAATTCATCATGCATAGACTTAGAAAATTTCTTGCACAAAGTCTCATTAGATGATCCGAATATAATATCATCAACATAAATCTGAACAAGTAGAAAGCTTTTGCCTTCCTTTTTAATAAACAAGGTAGTATCTACCTTTCCTTTAGAGAAACCACTTTGAATTAAAAAGTTACTTAGCCTTTCATACCAAGCTCGAGGAGCTTGTTTTAATCCATATAAAGCTTTCTTCGGTCCCGAACACCGAGTCCGGTTTCTTTGAGTCTTCAAATCCAGGAGGTTGTTTCACATAGACTTCTTCTTGAATAAATCCATTCAGGAATGCGCTTTTGACGTCCATTTGAAATAACCTGAAATTCTTATAACATGCATAAGTAAGTAGTAATCTGATTGCTTCTAATCTTGCTACTAGAGCGTAAGTCTCATCATAGTCTATCCCTTCTTCTTGCGTGTATCCTTTAGCCACGAGTCTTGCTTTGTTTCTTGTTACTTTGCCTTTTTCATCGACTTTGTTCCTAAAAACCCATTTAGCTCCAATAACAGATTTACCTTTTGGTTTAGGAGTTAATTCCCAAACGTCATTAATACTGAATTGTCTGAGCTCTTCTTGCATTGCTTCAATCCAGCTTTCATCAGCTAAGGCTTCTTCAATGTTTTTGGGTTCTATTTCAGAAATAAGTGCAACGGCACTAGACTCTTCTCGCCTTTTGGATCTTGTTCTAATTCCCTCATTAACGTTTCCAATAATGAGTTCTTCAGGATTACTAGACTTGTGCTTCCAGTTACTGGACAGTCTGATAGATTGTTGATCTTTTTCTTGAGTTGATTCTTCATCAGTAACTTGTTGTACTGCTTCATTGGAGATAGATCTAGCAGAGTCTGGAACAGATTCTGATTCTTTAGTCTGAATTGGCTGAATCTGTGGAGAGTCTTGAAATTTGACGTTCAGTGATTCTTCCACAGTCTGAGTCTTTTTGTTGAATACTCTATAGGCTTTGCTTGCAGTTGAGTAACCAAGAAAGAATCCTTCATCTGATTTTTCTTTAAACTTACCAACTCGATCATTTGCATTCTTCAGAATAAAGCATTTACAACCAAATACTTGAAAATAAGAAACAATTGGTTTCTTTCCTTTAAAAATTTCATAAGGGGTTTTCTCAAGAATTGGCCTTAAGAATACTCTGTTAATAATATAGCAAGCAGTCGAAACAGTTTCAGCCCAAAACCTTGAAGAAATATTACTTTCAATTAAAAGAGTTCTTACCATTTTTTGTAAAGACCTATTCTTCCTTTCCACAACCCCATTCTGTTCAGGTGTGTATGGAGAGGAGAATTTGTGCTGAAAACCAGATTCATCACAGAATTTAGAAAAGTCTTGATTTTCAAACTCACCTTCATGGTCTATACGAATGCTTGAAATAGTGTGACCTTCTCATTTTGCACCTTCTTAGCAAACTTTGAAAAGTGAGAGAAAGTCTCAAACTTACTTGCAAGAAAGTAGACCCAAGTAAATCGTGAATAATCATCCACTATTACTAGGCAGAACCTTTTTCCACCAATGCTTTGCGTTCTAGTAAGTCCAAATAAGTCCATATGCAAAAGCTGCAGTACACGATTAGTGGAAACTTTACTTATTGGTTTGTAAGAGTTTCTAATCGGTTTACCCAGTACGCATGATGTGCATAGATCAGACTTTAAGTAATTGAGAATTGGCAATCCTCGAACAAGTTTCTTGGAAGATATCTTGGTGATTTGCTTCATATTGGTATGGCCTAGCTTTCTGTGCCATAGATTAGCTTCATCTTGTACTGATATTAAGCACTGTGATCTTTCATGATTCACATCCAGAAAATAGATATTTCCATGTCTTCGTCTAGTAAAAGATTGAGTAAAGTCTTTACTGATTCCTAAGCACGTTCCTTCCTGGAAATTGATCTTGAATCCAGTATCACACAATTGGCTTATGCTAAGCAAATTGTAATTTAATCCTTCCACTAAGGAGACATTCTTGATTGACAGACTTCCAATCTTTACTGTTCCACGACCAGTAATTCTTCCTTTGTTGTTACCACCAAAAGAAACTTTTCCTCCATCTATCTGGACAAGTTTTATGAAGCAACTTGAGTCTCCTGTCATATGTCTTGAGCAGCCACTATCTAAATACCATTTTATCTTCCTTTTGATAGTGACCTGCAATTAAAAAGAATTCATGCTTTCTTTGGTACCCACATCACTTTGGGTCCAGAAGAGTTAGAGCAATAAACAGTCTTTGCCCAATTTCTTTTAACAGGTCTCCAAACCAAAGGACATTCTTTCTCAAAATGTTCTGAGCTTTGACACTTGAACATTTCAAAGCATTTTTGCCAACGTTTTACAAAGACTTTCGAAATGATTTTTATAAACAATTATGGTTGGTCTTTGTTTGATTCTTTCTTTTACCTTTGGGAAATCAATTAGTGGAATAGTTTCAGAAGTAATACCAAGACCTAACTTATCAAAGTAGGGTCTTTGTATCGAAAGAATCTTATCCAATTTTTCAGAACCATTTGAAAATCTTTTTGATATGTTAGATATATCATTTTTTAAAAGATTATTTTCTTTGGAAACAGAGTCTGAGTTTTCTTTCAAGATAGTAAAGTTCTTTTCCAACTTTTCAAACTTTTCTTTCCAAAGTTTTTCCTGTTGCTTCAATGTAGAATTCTCTTTTTCAATTTGGAGATCCTCTTAAGAGAGGTTTTTAGACTAAGAGAAAGTTCATCAATATATTTAGAAACCTTGACAGGAATTTTTAGATTACTAACCTCAAGCTCACCGTCCGAGTCTCGTATCGTATCAAGGTCTCGAGTCCGAATCGATTTTGCCATCAAACAGATATTGGCATAATCATCATCACTTTCTTCACATTCGGTATCACTCTACGTCTCGCTTTGAGTGCATTCCTGTATTTCTCGCCTTTCCTTTTCTTTTCTTTAACGAGGGACAATTGGGTCGATGTGTCCCTTTTTCTTGCATTCAAAACAAGTCACTTCTTTGTTAGAATCATCTTCCTCTCGTTAATTTGTTTTGAAACCTTTGTGAGCTTTGTTTCTTCCAATTGAATTTTCTTCCCTTTCTGTTCAGCTTTCTGAATCTCTTTATCATGAGTGCCAGTTCTTCGTCATCTAGATTTTCTTCGAGTCGTAACATCGAATAATCATTAGACTTTAAGGCAATAGATTTCTTACCTTTTGAATCTTCTTCTTCGTTGGTGTGCTTTACTTCGTAAGACCGAAGAGTCCCAACCGGTTCGTCTACGAGAGTGGAGCAATCCTTTGTGTCTCTCTTATTGAGGTTTTTATGTAATTCCGGTCTTTAGAGAGTCCACGTAGAAGTTTGTTGACCTTCATATGTCCTGAGATTGGATGTCCCTGATATTCAAGACCATTCACAATTTCAGTAAAATGACTAAACATGTCAGTTATTGATTCTTCTGATCTCATCTTAAAGACTTCATATTGTCCCAAAAGAATATTGATAATTGTTTCTTTCACTCGATCAGTCCCTTCATAGGTAATGTGAAGCCTATCCCAGACTTCTTTCGCTGTATCACGAGAAGATATTCTGTTATACTCAGTAGGGGATAAAGCACAATATAAAGAATAAATGGCTTTAGTGTCAAGAGTCTGTCTCTTGGTTATTTCTTCTTGAGTCATCTCGATAGGACCAGAAACTTCTTTTCCTCTCTCTGATTCTGATGCAGCAGCAGGAATGATTCATTTATCTACCACTTCCCACTCCAAAGGATCTTTCGATCTTAGGAATGCTTTCATCTTGTTTTTCCATATGCTGTAGTCTTTTCCATCAAAGTATGGAGGTCTGGTATTGCTTTGACCTTCAACCAACCCTGTAGGCAACATACTAGCCATAGATCTTTTACTCAGAAGTAAAGACACTTCTTATAAACGAGTACACAAGCTCTGATACC
The DNA here is from genome assembly GCA_014182565.1 of Eucalyptus marginata. NCBI lineage: Eukaryota > Viridiplantae > Streptophyta > Magnoliopsida > Myrtales > Myrtaceae > Eucalyptus > Eucalyptus marginata. Next base: position 20,483,315 of record CM024588.1, on the reverse strand, counting down.
AATTGTTAGGACTAGAATTAGCACCTAGAGGGGGGTGAATAGGTGACTAAGGCAATTTTATAAATTTAACCGAATGTATAAGCAATTTCTTTGATGAGAGATTAAAGAATTAAAAACAATAATCGCTGCAAATGAAAGTAATGAAAAGTAAAAGGATTAGGGATAGAGAATCAAGACTCCAGATTTATAGTGGTTCGGCTTAGACCAAGTCTACGTCCACTCTCCCGCACGGACAACCCTTACATTGGATTTCACTAAGAATCAAAAAGAGTGTTTACAATCTCACGCCCTTGATTCCACAGTGTAGAGACTTTACTACACTTCCTCAAGGTCTCACCACACTTTGGTCTCTCTTTTGATTACATATATTGCTCGAAGAATAAGATCACAAACTAAGAAGGAGATTCAGACTTTGGAATTCTTCTATCCGGCACCGTTCAACAACTTGAGCGTCTCTCTTAAATACTTCTTCATGCCTTCATTACCGTTGGCATCTTCCAAAGAAGTTCTTCCAATCAACCCGTTGGACGGAATCAATTTAGAGAGATCTCGAGCTCTTTAAGGTAAGTGTTGATAGCCCATCAATCCTGCTCGCCCATACAATCAGGATCTTGGTTTCCATAAGTAGAACCTTCCAAATATAAGTTGCGAATCTTAGAGAATCTAGATTTATTCGAATACGAATATAAGATCTTGTAGTGCTGATTCCAGTCGAAAGATATTCCTTAGCCGTTGGAGTCAAAACCATATTAGATAAACTCAGAATAGAAGTTTTAACTTGTCGGTCTGGAAACTGTCCATGAGAGTATACTTTGAAACTTGAGTCTTGAAATCGTCAGACTTTGGTCTTCAGACTTTGCCAGCAGAGTCTGCAAGTCTTCAGACTAGACTGATGGAAATGTTTTGTCGATTTCAAAATATCTGAAGAGAATTTATCCAACATAAACTAGCATCACATTGCTTACTCGAGCTTCTGTTCCTTGTATATATTGGAATGATGCCTTCCTCACCGTGGTCTTTCTAATTAACTGCATGCTTACAACAGTCTTGCGTGGATTGTCTCCTTATGAGAAATTGTTTGGCCAGAAACCCAATTATTTACGATTGCGTGTTTTTGGATGTGCATGCTACCCTTGGTTACGGCCTTATACTTGCAATAAACTTGATGACACAACAATGCAATGTATTTTCATTGGCTATTCTCCTCATCACCGTGGCTATCGTTGTCTTCATCATAGCACTGGCTGAATATGTCTCTCGCCATGTGATTTTCCAGGAGAACTTCTTCCCATTTGCTAAATCACAATCTGGTCAATTGTCATCACCATCGCTTAGTTCTCCTGTTTGCATTGGTTATTCCTCTACTAAGCCCCCACAGTTTCAAGGGATGTCCACCACCACATTAACTCCATCAAGTCCATCTACTATCATGGATGACTCTTCATCACATATTCAGCAATCTTTTGGATCCTCTTCTCTAGAAGCTCCACTGTTACAATCTTCTCAACCTCAACTGCCAACTTCTACCCATCTAATGGTCACTTGTCTAAAAAATAACATTCGTAAACCAAAGGTTTTTCTTTCCACTAAGCACCCATTTTGTTCTCATTTTCACTCAAGCTTGACACCAAGTGAACCCACTTGTTTTTCTGTTGCAAACTAAGGCCCCAACTGGCAACAAGCTATGGCTAGTGAATTTAATGCTCTCATTCAAAATGGCACTTAGGAATTGATTCCTCATCACCCTTCTATGAATGTGGTCAATTGCAAGGGGATTTATCGCCTAAAAACCAAGTCTGATGGCTCCATTGATAGATACAAGGCATGACTCATTGCGAAGGGCTTTACTCAACAGGCTGGCTTGGACTATAATGAAACTTTTAGTCCAGTTATCAAACCGACAACAATTTGAGTTGTTCTCTCCTTAGCTATCACATATAACTGGTCTCTACGTCAATTGGACATTAAGAATGCCTTTCTCCATGGCACCATTAAAGAAGAAGTCTACATGAAGCAACCCCAAGGATTTGTTGATCCGCATTATCCTGACCATGTATGTCATCTTTGGAAAGCTCTACATGGGCTAAAACAAGTCCCAAAAGCATGGTTTTCTCGGCTAAGTTCATATTTATTATCTATCGGGTTTGTGGCCTCCACTGCTGATTCTTTATTATTCATATAGCATCGCTCTAACCACATTCTACTTCTTCTCATCTATGTGGACAATATTATTATTACTGGAGCTCTACCTCCTCCATCACTAGATTAATCACTCGCCTTGGCACTAAGTTTGCAATCACCGATTTGGGAAATTTATCATACTTTCTTGGCATCGAAGTGCATAGATCCTCTACTGGGCTGTCCCTCACTCAATCCAAGTATGTTACCACTCTTCTAACTCGTATAGGCATGGCTGATGCAAAACCTTGATCATCACCTATGGCTCCCTCAACTTCTAAGTTGTCGAAACAAAGTGGTGAACCACTGACTGATGTCTCCACTTATCAAAATATGATTGGGGCACTGCAATACCTCACTCTTATAGATTTTGTGCTATCTCAAGGCTACTATTCATTATGGCATTACCTTGCGACTTATTCGCCAATTGACCTTCACTGCGTTTATGGATGCTGACTGGGCTAGTTGCCCTGATGACCGAAAATCTACTAGTGGCTATTGCATTTATTTTGGTCCCAACTTGATTTCTTGGAATTCTAAAAAGCAACCAACCGCTGCTAGATCCAACACTGAATCGGAATACAAAGGGGTGGCTAACGTAGCCTCAGAATTATTATGGCTATTACAACTCCTTCGAGATCTTTGATACACTCTACATTGGCCATCACTTGTTTTTTGTGATAATGTAGGGGCCATGTATTTGGCTGCCAATCCCATCTTTCATGCCCGAACCAAGCACATAGAAATTGACTATCATTTTGTTCGTGATTTAATTAAAAAGAAGCAATTGGAAGTTCGCTTCATTCCTACACAAGTTCAAACGGCTGATATCATGACAAAGCCTCTATCCATCTCTCGGTTTCTAATTTTACGTGACAAGCTCACAGTGACTCCGCCACCATTTCGCTTGAGGGGGTGTGATAGCAAATCTCCCATGATATAGCAATCTTCTACAATATGTGCCAATCCCATTGATTGAGCCGATCTTCCACGATTTGTGTCAATTCCGTCAATAGAGCAAATCTTTCACAATTTGTACCGATACTATAGATTGCTATCACTGATACTGTAGATTGTTATCTTTGTAAAATCTTTTTAATTGTATTTTTTCCGCTCATGTACATATTATAAATATAATACAAATCTCCACACCAATGGTGTGCGATCAAACTCAAATTCATACTCTTTCATGAAGTACGAATACTGCGTGAAGTCTCTCGGATTGGACCCAAAGAGCTGTGGACATCCAAGGCTTGGGCCTCATCACGCTTTACCTATTAGAAAACCGCCTAACGAGCACTCGTTTGGAGATTCAGCAGTTGCTGAAGCAAAAGCGGGACCGGTCCGTCAAGAACTGCCTGTTGGATTGCTCGGACCTGTCCTCGGACTTGGTCGAGACCATGAAAGTTGCAGTCAGGTTGTACCGGGTGAACCGTTTATCAGACGGTCAGTTCTTGGTGGGCGCAGTGTCTACGAATGTGGACACATGCGAGAGCTAGTTCAAGGAGAAGAAGGGCATCGTCTTGCCGTTGACGAAGCAAAACAAAGACTTGACATAACTGTCTAACATAGGACTTGCCATTGTTGCTATCGTTGGAGGTCATGAAGGGTTCAGGATGATGGCCAAGCACCTCTTAATAAATTGTCCAAAAAGTCATAAACTTATTATATGAAAACTATTTCAATTCTGAACCTTTCAATTATATCAATTTAGTCCGAACATTTTTTTAATGTCGATTTAGTCCTAAAGTTTTTAAAAAGTTGCCAATATAGTCCTAAACCTATTAGTCGAATATTTGGCCGGAATTACAACATTGACAAATCATTAAAAGATTTAAAAATTTATGACTAGATTGGCACCATTAAAACGGCTTACAACTAAATTGACAAATTGTCAAAAAGTTTAGGATTAAATTAATACAAAAATTTATGATTAAATTGACCTCTACACAATAGATTTAAAACTTTTCAACAATTTTCCCTACAATAATAGTTTTTTTTTTATTCGGTCATGCTTTGCATTCTTCAGTGTTCTAACTCTTGAATTTTGCTGTTGCGCATTATCAATGAAGGACGACAAGTGATTGAACATGTAATGGTCTTGTCAAATCTGCTTTAAAGTTTTAGATCTTTACAAATTAATTTAGTGATTCTTAATTTGACTTCTTTTTAACGTGCGAGGCCCTTAAAAACCTTTCAAAACATATAAAGATTGTTATATGTAGATTCAAGCACATAATTTTTCTTAATTTTATCAAGTTCAAATAAGTGTAACATTTAAATTGTGGAAAGAAAGTACAGTAATCAATATTTTTTATCCGATTTGACCTCTTTCTAAGTTTTGAGTGATCGCGGCATCTATATTTATGTGAAGTATATTATTACAAAATTCTCTAAGGAGGGTCTGAAATCATATGATGACACACCAGTTGTATTATATCAGTCATATACAATGCTGACATGTAAACCATATAATTGCCACGTGAAGAAGGAAGAATGTCCTCATTTTCAATTTTACCACTATGAAGTCATTCTGAGAACCTAAGTAAGTCCCTAAAAGACTTTATCTCGATCCTTCTCTGAATCTCGTGATCATCGAGACGTAAAACACCTATGGGATATTCTCTCTTCCTAGGGAAGAAAAAGATATAGGGAGAATTAGGGGGTGAAAGACGTACCAATACCGGCACGTTAAAATAAAAAATGCATCTATGAAACCCACCGTCCCTATTTATCAAACAGAGGGCTGCCAAGGCCCTTATGGGAGTGAAGCTCCCTTTCTTTGATGGGGTTACTTCTTAACCGAATACCAAAAATCCAAGGATGATTTTTGATGATAAAGGAGTATAATATATATATATGTTATTACACATTTGACACTCGCTATTTCTTTCTAACCTCCACTTTAGACTGAAGAATTTTGCTACAGGAGCTCGCCAAACACTAACAATTAAGACGCTAAAGACGCAACATATTTTCTTTATTCTCAATCGATTCCATTTTTTTTTTGTTCACCAAAAAAAAATCGATTCCATATTTTCACTAAATACATTAGACTATATATTTGACATTTAGGCTTCATTTATTTACCAAAATGAATGATTTAGAAAATATTTATCTAAAAATATTTTTATTATCGATAACAATTTATGTTTAGTTATTTTTGTAGACGATGAAAATATTATTTATTTATTTATTTTGTAAGTGATGCAAATGATTCATTTTAGAAAAATATTTTTCGAATTTTTCAACATTCGAATGGTAAGGTATGCATTCAATTTCCTAGAATGTCATTTGATTTAAGCTCAGTTTCCTCATCCTCATCAAGCACATCAGTCGATATGCAACCAAACCTTCCTCCTATTATCATCCTCCCACCTAGGAATGAAAATAGCACTACAAATCCAGAAACAATTATCAACCAGCCTAACGACCCCGTAGCTGCTAATACTAATGGCCTTGATAACAGATGTAGTATGTTCTGGCCTTTCTATCGACAAGGCCACCTTGAACAAATTCTAGAACATGCAGATTCTCCACGTCATTCTCCCACCTACTCCCAATTATTAGATCCTGTGTGTGGATATGTATTGCCCGCTAAAACTCAAAGATTGGCGTCTTATAAATAATTGCTCTTACTTTGAGACATCATCCAAATTCGTTCAACAAGAAAACGAACAATGAGTCCTTGTCCTTTCGTCTCTCTCTTCCTCATCTTCTTTCTCACCTCCCTCCACGCTGCATCTGCAGATGGCGGTAACACCAACATCATCAACGAAACGTGCAAGAAATGCGCGCAAGCAGACCCCAACGTCAGCTACAAGTTCTGCGTCGCGTCGCTCGAGTCGAACCCAAACAGCCACAGTGCTGACCTCCATGGGCTCGGCCTCATCTCCATCAAGCTGTTGCGACACAATATGACCCACACGAGGTCTTATACCAAGAAGCTTTTGAAGAGCAAGAAGATGGATCCATTCATCAAAGCATGCTTGCAAGATTGCTTGGAGCTGTACTCCGATGCAGTCCCGACACTAAAAGGGGTGATCAGATCCTACAACGCCGAGAAGTATGAGGACGCAAACATCAATCTGAGCTCGGTGATGGAGGCGTCGACGACGTGTGAGGATGGGTTCTCAGAGAAAGGCGTGGTGTCACCATTGACCGAGAGGAACGAGGACGCATATCAGTTGTCGGCTTTGGCTCTCTCGATCGTTACCATTCTTTCACGTTCTTCGCATTAGTTAGCATTGAACGTTGTGGCCTTTCATTGCTGTCGATTCCTGCATCGTCGTGTTTGGCACACCGGTCTTGCATTTTGAATTGTTTATTCGTTTACATATGAACTGGAATGATAACGCTGTGGTTTTCTTGCACGATTTATTGATTATATCGGAATTCTTTGTGTTTGTCACTGCGGCCTATCAATTTGCTGTTTTCTTGTTCTTCTTGTGATTAATTGAATGATTTTGGAAGATGAAGGAGATCTGATGGGTGTCTGCGTGTCATCGTCTTCTTGCTGCTTTAAGGCTAAGTTCCATGATTAATGCTTTTCGTGCACTTCTGGCATATATATTCTTAATGAATTCGCCTCACTCGTGCCGTGAGCATTTGATGAGTTGCTTTGGAGAGTTGGTCTTCACTTGCGTGAAGTATGATGTAATGAATAGGATTCACTGCACTTTGTTTGTGTACTTGATAATATTTCGAATGCATATTACATTTCAAATTCACACCAAAGAAAACAGCGTTTAGCCACGGACAAAGTTCAAAATGTCTATAAAGGCATATGAAAGTAGGCGACCGGCCTTTTCCGTGGGGGAAAGGCCTTTTGAAGGAAACAAAGTGGACTATACCCATAGAATAATCTATCGGCACAGAACATGTTGTCGGCGGAGGTAGTTCTTGTACTTATTCATATTGTACTTGTGTCAATTCAGTCTTAAATTATTTGACAATTTATCATTGTAGTTTATCATATCAATTTTGATTGAAATCGCTGACGTGAACATAGGGCTGTCAAATGGGTGGGTCGGATTAGGTTTAGATTGAGTCGAAAATGGTCCGATCTGTATTAATCCATTTAATCTATTTTGACTCATTTTCATGTAATGTTAATTTAACGACCCAACCTGACCCAGCCTAACCCAACCCATATTATTAAGGCACATAAATATTTAACTCAATCTAGGAAAACTCACTCCCACCCATTTAATCCACACACACACACATGTTACTTGCACACGTACTTGAATAAAAACTTCACATCAAATTAAAAAGTAAATTAAACAATAAAAATTATTAAATAAAATAAAAAGGTGAAAAACCTTAAATTGAAATACTTTTGAAATATTCTTGATAAGAAAAAGTTTGATTAGTTAATGATTGACATGAAAATAATATATGTTTATAACAATAAATCTTATAAGATGCGAGAATGCACAACTTCTTAATTGTGACTTACCAAATTAAAAATTATATTATAATGTTTAAAATTTCTATTTCGATATTGATTGAATTTCAATCTAGACAATATCGAGCTTCCTCTAAAAGTACTTCTCTAGTATGTATATGGATATCTATCTATTTAAAATTTTGAATTTATTATTTATTATTTATTATTTTATTTATTTTGTTCTTTTTGTTCTTTTCTCTTTTCTTTGTTCTTCTTCCTTCTTCTTCTTCCCCCTTGTTCCTCCGCCGGTGGTGATCGGCCCGAGCTTCGTCGTGGTCGGCAAGCTCGAGCTCGAGCTCGAGCTCAGCCAAGGTCGATGAGCTCATGGCTCACCAAATCCAGCGAGCTCGAGCTCAGCTCAGCCAAGGTCGATGAGCTCGTGGCTCGCCAAATCCAATGAGCTCGAGCTCAACCAAGGTCGGTGAGCTCAAGACTCGCCACAGTCGCCAAATCCAAGCGATATACGACTTTGCCGAGGTTGACGAGCTTGCGGCTCTGTTGCGGCTCGCCAGATCCGGGCGAACCTGAGCTCCATCGCGGCCAGCGAGCCGTGGCTCACTAGACCCAAGCGAGCTCTGGCTCAGTTGAGGCTGGCTAGCTTGCAGCTTCGTCGCGGCCGACAAGCTCACGGCTCGCCATATCTAGGCAAGCCTAAACTCAGCCAAGGTCAAAGAGCTCGCGCCTCGCTGGATCTGGGTGAACTTGACCTCCATTGCGGTCGACGAGCTTTGGCTCTACTGAGGTCGGCGAGCTCGCTGCTTGCCAAATCCAGGCGAGCTTTGGCCTCGCCAGTTTTCTACGACCTCGAGCTCACCTAAGGTGGGCGAGCTTGAACCTCACCTAGCCGGTCATCGGCCGTTGCCGTGTAGGCCACTGGCTAAGGAAGGAGGAAGAAGAAAGAAAAAAAAAAGGAAAGAAAAAAAAAAAGAAATATAAAAAAATTATTCTAATTTTGATTTTTATTAAAAAAAACATTTTCATAAAGTTAAAGGGAGAAGTTGGGTTGGAAATGGGTTTTTAAGTCCAACTTATTTAAGACCCATTTAACTAATCTCTTTAAAATGTAAATGACCTATATATGACTCATTTCAAAATGTAAGTGAACCATATATGACCCATTTATGATATAAATGGGTCAAATATGGGTCTAAGACCCATTTTGACCCCTCTACGTGGATGTAAATATTGATTGTCTTACATGGCATGGATAGTGCTAACATGGATTTTTTTTTTTTAATTCACATATTATTTCCTAATTTTTTTTTATTTGTTTAATTTTTTTCTTTTCTCCTTCCTTCTTTCCTTTTTTTTTTTTTTCATTGTGATCGGTGATGGTTGTTAGAGCTCACTCAGCCACTAGGCAAGGGCTGCAACCTTCCCTGGCTACTGGCGAAGGTCACAACCCTCGCCTGGCATTGGCCAAATCTAGAGATAAAAACCTTCTTTCATTTTTTAAGACCTTGTTTCTTATGTGCATCTTGCTTCAAATTTGGTCAAAAAAACACAAAGCACAATCACAAAGAAGATATCTTTAATTGCACCTTCTTCTTTTTTAATTAATATCTTGTGATAGAATATTTAAACATTAAACCACATCTTCCTCTAAAAGGCATCCTTATAATAATATCGAGTGGCCTTAGTGTTGTCATCACCTTTCAGTGTATGCATATTTTGTATTGCTATTTCATTGCCAAATGAAAACTGTTAAATTTTGCGACTGAAAAGCTTAAATCAAACCAGGCTGCCTTCTTTTACTTCACTCATGGGATGATGGTGCTATCACATTTTGAAAAATAACCTGCTGAAGTCTATCCCGAGGGAAGCCTTGGCCCTTGCCATGCATAGACTTTGAAGATGTATCAAGAAAGATCTCCTGAGGTTCCATATAAAAGCCTGACTTTGACAATAATCAACAAGTCCTCTTTCGTATCCACTTCTGCTTACTCTCCAAGTTTACAGAAATCTAAATATGCCAGTAAGCGATGCATAAAGTAAGGTTCTCAATGCCATTTTGTTTTGGTCATCATGTCAAATTGCCCTTGCAGATGTTTATTGCTTTTTATGAGTCCGGCCGTGCCTACAAGTAAGCTCGAATTAAAACTTATGCGATGACTTGATGATTTTAGCTCAATAAGTTCCAACAACAATTTGTGACATGGTCGGTCATGTGAAAGACAGAAAAAAAGAGACAAAAACAAGGTTAGATTTGAGAAGAATTGAAGCTGGAAGGGTTTATAAAACCGACGTTTGTTCATGGGATGATGGAAAAACTTGTGAAGCAGCATAGATCTAGTTTTAGTATTTTCAAGTGTCTTCCTTTTAGCATTTCATCATACTATTAGGTTAACAAATGGTCATGTGCTCCAATGGTTGAGATTAAAAGTTGTGATAGAGAGATTGTCCTAAATCTGTAACATTAGTTTACATTATTTAAATGAGGAAAAACCAATGACAAGAGATTTAAAGATCCATTTATACTAGGGTTACGGACGTATGCCAATCTCAACAATTAATCTAACATATGATTCCTAAGTAGAGCTCATAAAAAATCAAAAGATTGAGACATGACTATATATTAACATAATAATATAACGAAAGACTTAATAACGTAAAATACCAAAAGTTCAATTACGCGCCTGCATCATTTTTGGTGTTGCCTTACTTAAAAGCTTTTGAGGGCCTTGACAGAGAGATTGCTGCAGTTGAAGATCGAGGTATTCAATTGCCAAAGGTGCAGAAAAACGTCGAAAGAAGTGTTAGATGTTATAGAGGTGAGGTCTAAGCAAGGCAACATTTATTGCATACTCTAAAATAAGTTTAACCATATGCCCCATATTTCTCCAAGGCTCAAAACCCCTCGAGAAGGCTAAACCAAATACACCCAAAGTAGGTAACCTTTATATACTGGAGAACTAAAGAGATATTATATATACGAGCCACGACAAACAACAAAGCTTTTACGCACTAGGTGGGGTCAGATAACTTGATATTCTAAATGCAGATAATTTTTTTTAAGGATTCGGAAATGGATTTTCTTTTCCTAAGTTTAGATGAGTCAATGCGAAAACAAGGACATAATGTTCTCAATAAGATCAAATCTTACGGAAAAAAATAAAGGAAAGTTATTATGATTAAGACTGCGGCTACAATGGTAACGTTGACAATTTATCACCTTTGTTCACGTTGAACTGCAATTGAGGAAATATCATTATTCCTCATGGTGTCAATCAAGATCCAACATCTAGATCAAAGAAGATATATATACATACATAGGCACATATGTGTGTGTGTATATAAGAACATGTATTATGTGCAAAAATTGGCATCTAATCCTAACGAATGTGCTTGTCTGAGAATATGCAATAGTAAGGCCCTCACTAAGGTGCTCACCATCTTTCTGGTCAATAAACCCTAAGAATATGCAATACTACTAATTCTCTATTGATCAAATGGAAGGCATTTTATTCTGGATCCTGCCATTTCTGCAATGGCTGCAATTCAATGAGCATAATTACTCTGCAGCTACCATTTCAAACCCTTATTTTTTTTTTTTTTGTCGATATTTCAAACCCCTCTAAAATTTCAGAAAATGGATCAATTACTACTTGTAAAATTAACATCTCAAGGCATGAAATGGGGATGTAGATTGGACTTGATTGCCCAATGACACGGCGATTCAGTCACTTTCCTGTTTGAATTACCGTGATAGGGCAAGCTTGGGATCGACGTGTAACACGTGGAGATGCCTAAGTGCTTCCCCTTACCTAGAGCATTTATGACATCACCTTGAATATCCACAATTCTTGAAAGCTGAAGCTTAGTCAACTTAGGGCAGTAGAAAGTTACCTGTTTGACAGCATCAATGATAATCCTCTCGCAGAAGTCAAGGCTGAAGGCAATTGCACATAGGGTACCACCTAACCACTTTGCTATGTTTTAGTTTTTCCTGCAGGTTTTCTGGTAAAATTTCAGCGAGCTAAGCTATCCCGGAGCCTTCTCACGGCCGTACCTTCGTCGTCGCATTAGACCAGTCGTTCTCTCATCCAGCCACCTCACCGCCACCAGCAATCTCCTATACGAGGCCAACAACCACCGCTCCTTCCTCACAACATAGCCACGGACCCACGCCTCACCAGTTCAGTAATTTCACGGCCACCGAAGATCCGGCAATCTTGGTGTTCCAGCGAGTTCCATCCATCCTCATTCTTGGTAGTCCCTGTAGTCCAGCACTCACCGTGTTGGCAATCTTCCCGGCAAACCCCCCACAGAAACTTCAGGCTAAGTGCAGCAAACCAGCTAGCTTCCTTGCATCAATCTGATGTTCCAGTCACTGTCCAGCCTGCAACACCGGGAAGTCCCTGCACAACGACGCTGAACCGGCCCTCTGACGACGAAGCTGCTGAGCGTCGTTTGCTGTAGCCTGTACCGAGAGTTCCAGCTCGGCACCCACTAAAATACACGAAAAAGAGGACGCTTGCGAAGGAGCACACGGGTCATCCACTTTTCACTTCAATAATTCCCGAGTCCAAGCTTCTTCACGAGGGCAATGCACTATCTTGAGGTGAAAAGGACGACAAAGGGGAGGCTCATTCTTCATCGATATCATATATGTGCATCCCACTATAATTCTTTTCTACTCTCTTTTTACAGTACGCCCACGGATTCCACGTGCACAAAACGCCAAAAGGGGAGAAAACACATAATCGGTAAGAAGACACGCAAGATTGAAACTTCTCCTCGAGGCCAGTGTGCGAGCTTCTCTTTCACGCCGCCGCTGTCCTTGCCGCGAGCCTAGCCGAGACCAAGCCTCCCCGTTTGGCTCGGTCTTTCTCTGATTTTGCAGGTTCACTAGCGAGTTCACGGCCGTACGAAAGAGGTGCACCTCGGCCGTGAACCACCCGTCACTGAAGACCCGTCCAGAGCCAACCCCATGGTCGAGTACCTGTAACCACAAGACCGCTGGTCCTGGGCCATCGCCGGTCACCATGATCCCCCACCGTGATTCTTGTGATGCATCGTCAGTTCAAATTTGGAAACTACATCCATAATATTTCGAATTAGGTGAAAGATCTCATCCAATTTGATTTTATGACGTTTATTGCCTAATTTGAATTTATTGTAAGGGGATGGGTAGCATGACCGTCCACTGCAGAATAACAGTGGAACTGCCAAAAGCTAGCCACTAATCCTTTCAGGGGAAACCGATAACCAGTTTTAATTTGTGACCCCATGTTTCCTTTCTTTTATTTTTTTTTATTTTTTTTTTGACTGCCATGTTTCCTTAATTACCAAAGTATAAATAAATAAATACTGGCAACAAGCTCAAATCTAGAGATAACATCAGAAGAAGGCCCACGAAATCAATTTTCTTAAATATGAAGAAAGAAAAAAAAATAAATATCGAAATATAAATAATCACAAGTAAAAAAATATTATAGCTTACTAAAATAATCGTTAATGTCATTACAAAAATCTATTAAATTTAAAAGATGAAAAAGCACGTGAAACATTAGCTTTGCAACTAATAACAAAATCATTGTACAATGAAATAGCTCATCATTCCTTTCGCTCAAGCCAAATTTCTCTTAAAAGACTCTCCCATAACCTAAAATTTAGACAATTGATATCGATTATGCATAAAAAAAAATGAAGCAAAGAAAAGATCAAAATAAGAATAATGAGTTAGTAGAGAATTCCAAAAAAATAAATTAATAGAGTATAAAATGATACCATATGAAAAAGCCGGGACAAGAATAATAAGAGTGTCAATTTTATTTTTTTTTTGTTCATTTGAGTGTTACAACTTTGAAAAATCGATCATTTGAATACAAATTCCGATTTGTCTCGCTAGAAAATTTGACATGGATGCCGTTTGTTCAACATGATTTTGCCGGCACTAATATGGACAATTTTTAATTTATTATTTTTTTGAATCTCACTGGTCATGAAGGACCTGGGCGAGGCCTTTGAGGCTTCGCCAGCCATTGGCAAGGCCGCAAGGGCCTTCATAGCCATATGGATGAGGGTCGCCTTGCCCTCGCCACGAAGGCCTTGGTCGAGGCATCACGGCCTTGCCGATAGCTAGTGATGCCACCCAAAGCTGGCAAGGGCATTGGGACCTCACATGCTACGGGCGAGGCCGCAAGGGCCTTCGCGGCAGAGGCAAGGGTTTCGCAGCGCGCAAGGGTAACCCTCGCAAGCCCTAAAGAATAAAAGAAAAATAAAAGAAAAATAAAAAAATTCAGAAAAAAAAATTAAATGTATGATGATTTGTTGGAATTGGCACTCAAGTAATCAATTTTACCTCGATGCAGCACTCAAGTGAGAGAAAAAAAAAGGTTTTGGTACTCAAATAAGAGTTGTACAAAAGTTTTTGTATATATACTGTTCTTACCCTTAAAAAAGTCATAAGAAGAAAACAATTTTCTTGTCTTAGTTAAAGAAACAAATTAAAGTGATAATCTTCAAGAAAAATAATTCAGTGTGGCCTTTTAATTTTGTCTCTAAAATTTGAGGTAGCAATGAGGAACATAGAAGTCAAGAAAATGAAAAAGAAAGAAACATGAAATCAATGATTAAACCGGTTGAGGAAGCCTGCAGGTTTCTCCAAAAGGATATGTGCCTGGCCTTTGACCGTTCCGCTGTCATTCTGCAGTGGACAGTCACACAAGCATTTTCCTTAATTGTAATCAGATGTTGTGTCGATATTGTCATATCCATAAGTCTTTTGAATATTCATGAATAATAATATTTTTCTAATTTCATAACATGCATATGATCAACAATCTCATTTCATACCTGAATACGACTCATTATCGTACAGGAAAATTAGTCAATACATAAGATACAATTCGTCGATCTTATTGATTTCCAAATTTAAATAGATATGGATGATATCTTGATGACTTGATGTCATATTTCAGTTTAGCTTGATTGTTGTTTCTAGCCATATTTGATTTGGATCATTTTTTTTTTCTGAAAAAGGAAAATTTCAAAAAGATTAGATAAAATTTGAGTAGTTTTTTCATAGATAATCTTGCATGTTTAGGTAGATTCTTTTTAAATATTAGAGTTATATTCCAATTTAAATTAGGATTTAATGTAAATTATTTCCTAGTTTGAGTTAGATTTTTATCCTAATTTCGATAGTTCATTTAGGGCAGTTTTCAATTTAATAAAAAATCAGTGGTACGCATGTCATATAGTTTAGACTGCATCATCAATACCATGTCGTCATGCATGCCAACATGTCACAACATTACATACCAGGTCATTGTGCCACGTCATTATGCCATGTCATCATGCATGTAATGTGCCCCGTCTTCGTCCATATCATTATATATGTTTTGTCACTGTTACCATGTCATTTATCAATTGTACTTTAGGGTTATTAAATTAGAATGTGTGTCATGTTAGGATTAAATGCGTATTAATTTTGTCCATTATTAGAGTTAGATTATTTTAATTAAAATCTGATGTCATAGAGTTTGCATGTTAGGTTAATATAATTAAATCACATGCATTATTAGAGTAGTTGCATATGAATTTTCCCGTCATTAGAAATTGTATGTCTAGGTTCATGAACTTTAGAAATTGCATGCTATGCTAGAATGATATATTTAATTGTCGTGAGAATTAAGACATTCATATGTCGCATGTAATGTTAGATTAATAACGTGGATTGCATATAACTTAGTTTTCATTAAACAAGAGAAAATCTAAAAAGAAAAATTTGAGTGATGTCATTTTGAAATCATTTTGAGCATAATGATGTCATTTTTTAGCAAACATTGTAGGTGCTTTAGTTGCTCTAAGGTAATATTTCCATCCTATCCTGGAAAATTATTTAATGCTTTTAATATCGAGTGTTAAATAATGATTGCGCATTTGCTTGATTACCTCATATGTTAGGGAATAAATTAAAATCAATACAAATTGCTTGCAAAACATTTTTTGAAATAAAAGAGAAAATGTATCAAAAGAGCATTAGAGAAGTCTAGCGTAATCAAATCTCGAACTCATTTAATCTCTAGTTTGTAAAAGTAAGGTATTTCTCCTGATACCTTACAATCAACTCACCATAAACCGATCAATGATGACTTCTAGAAAAAAAATCATTTGCATGTTAAATAACTTGAACCTAAGTTGCGTTGGTATAGGTTTAAGAGAGTTCGAGTTAAGTTTAGGCTTACTATTAGCCAAACCTTTAGTAGGTGGTTTCGCCAGAAAGGTCGCAACATGATTGTATCCATATGCTCCAACACAAAAGGGCTGTCTTTAGAGACATCTGCTTGTTCCGGGATGATTAAATCCAATAGATACAGGAACCAAGACTTAAAATTTGGGTTCTTACCTAAACAAGAAAATAAGCCACAAGAATGACAATCTCGGCTTCGGGAGGCTCGTTGGAGCAATGGTCACAAACCCGACTTTCTTGGCCCGGTCTTGGTCGACCGAAGCTTAGATTGCACCGTCGCTCTCAAGCTGCAGCCCCTTGAACGAGCCATTGGTTTTCTCACAATAGAAGGCCGTCCTCGACGCGACGGAGCTCAAGCTCCATCCTATATGTATTTTCGCATATTACATTTAAAAGGAAAATGTCCGATGAAATTGATGTAATATTTGATCGGTGGTTTTAAAAATTGGGGAAAATTGACTCTTTCTATGGGTCCGTTCGTTTCGTGGAAAATAATTTCTAGAAAAACATTTTCCGGATTTTCCGATGTTCGTTTCACGGAAAATGAATTAGTTGTGGAAATCATTTTCCACCAAGGAAAAAAATTTTCTAAAGAGGGGGAAATGTTTTCCACTTTTTAAATTGGGGAAAACATTTTCCTTACTCACTCTCTCCTCTCATAACCTATTAGTCCCCTTCTTTCTTGTTTTCTTTTTTAATAATTTGAATTTTAAATTCTTTTTCTTTTTTCTTTCTTTCTTTTCTTTTTTTTTTTTTTCCACCTTCTTCTTTGGCCGATTGTTGGTATGGCTACGACCAACGACCGGCCTCAGGCGAGCTTGAGGCTCGTCGACGGCAACGCTGGCCTTGGGCCTCGCCTGGCTCGTTGACCTCTGGCGAGCTCGAGAATTGCTAGCAGTGGCACCGGCCTTGGGCCTCGCCTAGCTCATCGATCTTTGGTGAGCTCAAGCTCGCCAGATCGGCAAACCAGCGGTGAGAGCAAGCCTTTGGGGAGGCTACTAGTGAGCCTAAGGCTTGCCCTCATGCTCAGACCCTAGTGC
The DNA here is from genome assembly GCA_014182565.1 of Eucalyptus marginata. Lineage (NCBI taxonomy): Eukaryota > Viridiplantae > Streptophyta > Magnoliopsida > Myrtales > Myrtaceae > Eucalyptus > Eucalyptus marginata. Next base: position 20,466,448 of record CM024588.1, on the reverse strand, counting down.
TCGCCAAATTGGCAAGCCAGCAGGGCGAGCGCAAGCCTCTGGCTCCCGATCTAGTGAGGCCAGAGATTGGCGAGCTCCGGCTCACCGTTCGCCGATCCACTCGTTGCTCGCAAGATCGACAAGCTAGCAGAAGCTAGCCTTTGACCGGTCGTCGGCCGTCATGTGGCTGGTGAATAGCCAAAGAAGAAGAAGAAGAAAAAGATAAAAAAGAAAAGAAAAAAAAATTAATTTAAAATTCATTTTTTAATATATATTTCAAAAATTGATTTTAAAAAAATAAAATTATTCAAAAAAATATATAGAGAAAAAAATTTTCCTTACCAAACTACCAAAAATACTTTCTAATTTATTTTTAGGTTTCCGACAAACACAGGAAAATAATGACATTTTTCTAGAAAATGACTTATGGGAAAATATTTTCCAAAAATGCTGCATTTTCCATGAAATGAATGGAGCCTATGTGTTGTTTTTAGTTGCGTTGCCCATTCAAAAATAGGATATTTTGGTGTATTTTTTCAATTTTGTCTCTAGTTATACCCTTAAACAGGCTCCTCTCATTATTTTTTATTTCATTTAGACATGACAACCCTGGCCGACCCTCACCCCACTATAGCTAGCTCTTTCTATTGATGGTGGGGCAGCAGTGGCGAGGGCCATGGAGGCCCTCGATTATTTGCTCCTTTTAAAAAAATTTAATTAATATTTATACTAAAAATCAAATTTTGGGCAAACCAACGTCATTTTGGGACAAGGATTGTTGAGTAAAGATTCCGGCAAGTCACGTAGACCAGTTTTATTAATAAAATAATGTAATGTCTGATTTTTAGCAAACATTGTTGGAGTTTGCACTTAATTTTTCATTTTTTTTAAAGGACACTTAAATGTACATTTTGAAAATTTTGGTACTTATGTGTCCACCCTGCTTAGTTTTGGCACTTGGGTGTTCGAGCCTCGAATATAATGCATGTTCGTGTGCATTTGTAGATTCAAATACGGTTTAATTGGTTACCTAGTATCGGAACATATGATGCCATGTATGAGTTTGGATTGAAATATTGTGGAGTAATGATTACTGTGGCATATCACAATGGGAAAGATATGTATTAATCATGTTCTCATCATACTTTTTGGTTTGTTATGCACTCATGCTATTTGTTGATACCAGGTTGAGTGATAAGATGATTTTCTTACTTAAACCTAGAAATTTTATTTAATGGGCTTCGGCTCATCCCTTATTTTTCAGTTTGCAGGATGGTCCCCAAAATATGAGTTGGAAGGGATGAGGCGATGCCTAAGACCATCAATCCCCAAGTTGAATCCCCAAGTTGGATGGTAGCTCTTATGGGATAGGATGGGAGTAGTGACATCGGTTGGCCTGATCTTTCCTTGGACTTTTTTATTTTGTTCTTTGTTTAAATGATTTGTTAAAGTTGTTATACTAATGTTTACATAAATAAAAATAATATCTACATTTAACTTCTGGGATTTCTTATACAGGATTTTGGTTGAGAAATTTTATTGAGCTTTCACATGCAAATAATAATTAAATGGTTATAAATTTAAAAAGATATGTGTCACACATAACATTCTGAGACGTTACATAAAGACCACTATAATAGATAAGATCGATCAACAGGATGCCTTTCCTTCCCCCTTCTAATTTTATTTTCTTGTGCGATTTATTTTGTTGTTTAGGAGCCTCACTGAGGTAGTCGACCTTATCTCCAACAAAATAACCATCCAAGAAATTTCACGTGTAATTATCCCAGCAATTCAGACCGAAATATATACATCTTCCAATCGGATCAGGTTTCGTAAATGACTTCAAACTCAATACATAATTTAACAAAATATTTGGCAAAAGAAGTTGGGGAGAGTCTATCATATACACTTAATCGCCTATATGATTGCCACATAGCATAATTGTGCCATGAGACCTATATTCACCCAACTAGCATTCTTCTGTTCTGGTAATTTCAATTAATCAATTTTCGATGAGTTTTACATTTTAATCCTTTTAATTGTCTTTATTAAAATTACAGATTACGTTTCCAGTCTTAACCATTCGCTTTACAGTATTCCACGGATGCCGCTAATTCTCCAGGTGATTCGCATATTGTTGAAGTTGTCATTTTTCTGTTTTAACTTTAGATCATTGTACACTCAGAGATTTGTTTACGTTAAAAAATCATTTAGTGCATTTCATGATTAAAAAAAGTAACCACTAGTTCCATAAGTTGTACCGTTGTTCGCTTATTTTTCCTGTTATCAATTTCATTAATTTAATTTTTAGATTATTTAAGAGGACTTATATATAAACAGAAAATATGAGAACTAACGGAATCACGATCATGATGTTTGATAAAGGAAGAAGAACTAACGGCCTATCGTTGGCTGTCATTGAGGCCTGGCGGCGGTTGATGAACGAAGAAGAAAAAAGAAAAAAAATATTATTCAATTTTATTTTTTTTTTGCTTGAGATAAAGTAATAAGATTAAAATCATTTTCCAAATGAGATATAAATATTAGAGAATGTTCTCGTTTACATATCACCAAATAAAAAAAAAATTATTCATTTTTTTGAAAAATGATTTCCCATAAATGATTTTTTTTTTATCACGAACTTTTCTCATAAAAAAAGTGTACCTTTTATAGAGAAGACATAATTCTATCATGATAATTCTATGTACAGCTTGTTTCAGCATTCAGCCTAGACCCATCGGGGCCTATATCGACATTTTTTGGGGCATTCAGTGACGGGTTTTGTTCGTCACTAAAATAAAATGAACGAACAGTCCATAACAAGAAATTTTTGAATGAAAAAGCCTAGCGTATTTTCTTTGGAGCGAATTTGAAATGAGGACCATTCGAAATATTTTTCTTTTTTTTTTGGTCAAGACCATTCGAAATATTAGCAAGCCCACGAGTATACCAACAAAGCGTACTGAATCCCATTTATTACATGATGCTACACGTAAGAAAAGACTTAAACTCTCCAAAGCAACCCATCGAATGCTCACCTAAGTAGCACCGACACTGACACGCGACACACGACACCACACGACACAACACGCCGACACGTCATTTCTCAAAAACAAAGAATTCCGACACGTTGGGATACGTTGTATATTAAATATATATTTTTATATATGCATAATAAATTATCATTTTTATGATTATTTCAATCAAATTCATAAATAAATAAATAAAAAAAAGCCTAGAATGAATATATACTAAAAACATTAGTCCGCTATTTATTAATATAATTCATTATTTCAATTTGATAAATTCAACTCTATTTCAATAATTCATAAAACTTGGAGAAAAAACAAGTGATCCAAAATGTTAGATATGTTGGAAGAGGAGAAAAAAAACTTAATGGGTGAATTGTGTATTACGTGAAGTGGTATTCAAAAGAAAAGAGAAAACTAGGTTTTTCTTCTTTATTGTATTTTATTTTTTCATATACGTATATATTTTGACATTTCAGTTATTGAATTTTTAAAATTGACATCGATATCGGAATTATGTGTCAGAAACTCATATGTCAGAATTCCGACTCAAGTGTTGGAAAGTGTCAAGAAAGTTGATCATGTGTCGGATTTTCCGACACGTGTTGACCGAGTGTCAGGGAGTGTCCGAGAATGTCGGACACGTGTTGAAGTGTTCGACACGATACGAAGGCTCCTGGAGAGTGTCAATGCTTCGTAGATGCTCACGGCACATGCAAGGTAAATTCATTGAGAACATATACCTGAAGTATGGAAAAAGCATCGATGACGAAACTTCAGCCTTAAAAGCAGCGAGAAGACGATGACCCGCAGGCGCCCATAGGATCTCTACTTCATCTTCCAAAAATCATTTAATTAATCGCAAATTGATAGGCCGCAAGTGACAAACGCCAAGAACTCCGATATATTCGAGAAATCATACAAGAAAACCACAGCGTTATCATTCCAGTTCATAACTGAAGGAATAAACAATTCAATTGCGAGGATCGGTGTGCCGAACACGACGATACAGGAGTCGACAGCAATGAAGGCCACAAACGTTCAACCCTAACTAATGCGAAGAACGCGACAACATCGTAACGATCGAGAGAGCCAAAGCCGACAACTGGAACGAGTCTTTGTTCCTCTTGGCCAACGGCGACCCTGCACCTCTCTCCGAGAACCCATCCTCGCACGTGGTCGGTGCGTCCATGACCGAGCTCAGGTTGATGTTCGTGTCCTCGTACCTCTCGTCCTCGTAGGCTCTGATCGCCTCCGCAAGCGTCGGGACGGCGTCAGAGTACAGCTCCAAGCAATCCTGCAAGCATGCCCTGACGGATGGATCCATCTCCTTGCTCTTCAGAAGCTTCTCGGTGTAAGACCTCGTGAGGGTCACGTTGTGCCGCAACAGCTCGATGGAGATGAGGCCGAGCCCCCGGAGGTCGGCGCAGTGGCTGTCCGGGTTCGACTCGAGCGACGCGACGCAGAACTCGTAGCTGACGTTGGGGTCTTCTTGCGCGCATTCCTTGCACGTTTCGTGGATTATGTTGGTGCTGCAGCCATCTGCAGATGCAGCGCGGAGGAAGGTGAGGAAGAAGATGAGGAGTAGAGGGACGAAAGGACAAGGACTCATTTTTCGTTTTTCTTGATGCATGCGTTTGGATCACGTCTCAAGGAGGAGCAATGATGTATTAGAGGACAATCTCTGCATCTATACATGCGACGATGCCAACTACTTTGTTATATCTCTCCCTTGCGTGAGTTAGACGCACGATTATAAGTATAAATACGTCGGCCCCTCTCGACCAAGCCAGTAGAATACTTATGAGTCCGAAATTTATTAGAAATATTATTTAAAAAGTCATAAATCTATTATATTTGTGCCAATTTTGTTCTGAACTTTTCAATCATGAAAATAAAAATACAAAGAAAGAAAATAAAATGAAATTAAAAAATAACGAAAGTTATAAAAATTGTTCATGTTAGTGCTCACAGTGTCACGTAGAACGGTCGACTTTTGTACTTCATATTTTACATAGATTTAATTTAAACGTAGCTTTTGTACTCCAGATTCAACAATGTATATCTTTCTCTTTTATCGTGACATATATCAAATTCTAAGATTTTTTGTTGCTGTTGATAACAGCTAGAATTTGAAAGTTCTTTCGTCATTTTTCCGTTGGGGCTATCATTTAAAATGAATATTCAAAATATAGGATTGGCTACCCGCTTAGGATGGTATACATTATCACTTGCTCGAACCCTATGAAGTTTTGCACTTCCAATTTTGGTCGCGTATCTTGTCCATGCTTAGCAGATTAGATATGTGAACATAAAAGTTACTGTTAAAGCCCTAAACCTATTATATGTTCAGTCTTAATATTTCTAATTTTGCCAATTGAATTTAAAAATTTTGACGATTTGTCGATTTAGTCATTCTGACCAATTTTGATAGAAAGTACTGATGTGTAGGCTAATCGTATTACGCGATACAGCCAACGCTAATGTAAACAATTTTTCTTACTTTTTATTTTTATTTTTATTTTCTTTCTTTTATGTTTCCTTTCTCTATCTTTTTCCCTATGGTTAGCTGACCACATGCAAGAGTTGCGCTCGCTAGCCATGGGTGAACCTGGGCTAGGGTGGCTGACCAGGGCTGCGATGCCCTCGCCAAGATTTGGCCAGGGCGGCCCCCATTAATCATTGCCCTTACTTGTGACTAGCTGGAAAAGGTTAAGAGAGGATGGAAAAAAAGAAGGAAAAAAAATATTCAAAAAATTTGCAAAAATTATTAACTTCACACCTCCAGTCCCACATAGGATGATAAGCATCCACATTAGAAAAATAAATTGATAAATCATCAAAATATTTATAACTCAATTAACAAAATTGAAAGATTTATAATTGAATTGTTATTTGCACAATATATTTAAGATTTTTTTTTTTTTTTTTATAATTATCCTCCAAACCTTGAACTCTCTAGGCTGAGAAGCGGAGCTAATAGTGCATTTTTTGTGATTACTCGAGCAAGAAAAGACTCGATCTGACTCGCACGACTTGGCATGTCGTGCACGTATCATTAGATGTGCCGATTTGGACAAAAGATGACAAATACATGTTGAAATGAACATGATTATTCTAACCCACTAAAGTCTCGATTCCAAACTCGTGCTGGGGTGGTGGATTCCGGACCCAAAGTCCATTCTATTGCTTCTCCAGATTCGGCCTCCACTTCATCATTTTGGGCCTTTTAAATTACACGTAGGGTCCGTTCGTTTCGCGGAAAATGAGCCATTTCCAGAAAATATTTTCTTAGAAATCATTTTTCAGGAAAATGACAATATTTTCTGGTGTTCGGCTAAAACCTGAAAATGTTTTGGAAAATATTTTCCGATGTTCGGTAAGGAAAATATTTTCCGCTCACCAGATTGGCGAGCGCAAACGTCAAACTCGAGGCTCGCCAAATCGACGAGCGCGAGTTTGAGATTGACGAGCTTGACATTCACTTGGTCTGATGACTAGCTAAGAAAGAAGAAGATGAGAAAAAAAAAAAGAAGAAAAAAAGAAGAAAAATAATAAAAGAATAAAAGAAAAAGAAAAACGAAATTAAAAATAATTCGAATTAAAAAAATTAAAAAATAATTCTAATGAAAAAAGAAAAGAAGAAAAAGAAAGGGGATGAGGAAGTCAGAATTTGTAGAGGTGTGAGATAAAAGTGATCAAGTGAGGAAAATGTTTTCCACTTTTCAAAAGTAGAAAACATTTTCCCCTACTTTAGAAGACTTTTTTTCTTTGATGGAAAATATTTTCCTCAAGGAATTCATTTTCCATGAAACAAACGTCGGAAAATCCAGAAAACGTTTTCCCGAAAATTATTTTCCGCGAAACGAAAGGACCCGTAAACTCACTATATTGTTCAGGAGCTCTATGAAAAATTTGTCATGGGTGTAGCACCGAGTATTTCTGGCCGGAGAAAAAAAATCGACCTAATCATGCCCTTCTCTCTCTCTCTCTACCCAAGTGGCCAGCAGCACAACAGTGGGTGGCCCAATTGCGATCCAAACCGAAGACTCGGTTCAATTCAATTTGGCTTGGTCCGATTTTTCAATTTTCTTTTTCAAAATTAAGAAGATATTTAGTGACAAAGGGGAGAGATTGTGTAAATTGTCATATCAAGATAATAGACGATTTTTAGTTCCGTTCGATTAACCGAACCAAACCGAATCGAAATAAAAATGGTTATTTTTATCCGAATTGAAACCCTAACCTAACAAAAGATGCACGAAAATTGGTTTGGTTGGATTTGGTTCTGATTTTGGTTCAATTCCAGTTTAGTTTTGACGCCTCTATCCCTCGCCCACGCCTTCTCCACCATCGTGATCTCAATCGGTGACCACCAATACCCCATGCCTGCCACCACCCAACACCTCTAAACAAAAAATTCTGTGTTAAGACATCCCTAACGTCAAGCTCCCTCGTCCATGGCAGTGCACTAGAGACAACTCAAATCTTCGTTCCAGATATGGAGGTGGCATCATCATTGATAAGGGTTCGAGAGTCTACAAGTGATGCCTCTGTATCTCTCTCTCTATCTCTCTACATCGTTGCCTCCTCCTCCTCCAAATTTCACTCCATCTTCTCTAGAAGTGTTTCGGTTCAGTTTGATTTTTTTGAAAAACCGAACCGAACCGCACCGCTAAGAAAATTTATTTAACCGAACCAAAATCCGATCTGAACCGAAACTAAACCAAATTGAAATTCCACTTCGATTCGGTTTTCGTTTTTTGGTTTTTACAATCAAACAATTTTCTCGAGTCCAACAGTGCCCGATCATCGCCACCACCAAAATCATCAAACCAAGTTAACTAGGCTCCAGTGAAGAAGACTCTTTTCTATGACTTCCTCCCAAGTAAAGTCATCAAAGACGCTAAGAGGGCCCAGGACATTCCCCACCGGGTCACTTCATCTACTAAGGCCCCGTTTGGTTCAACATTCTCAAGGGCTTTCAGGGCTGAAAGCCCATTGGGAAAAAATTTAGGCGTTTGGTTCAACATTTTGAGGTGTTCTTGGCCAAATGCTTTGGCATTTGAAATGTTGAAAGCCCAAAGCATGTCCCTACCGCTTTGGGCTTTCAAAGATTTTAAATGCAAGTCCACCTCTATTGTTCATCCGTTGACTTTTTTTTTTTTTTTTTTTTTTTAAATCGATCATCTTCCCCACACCCCAACCGCCGTTGATCGGTGACGGAGTTTCATCGGATTTTATTTTTATTTTTAAAAAATAATAAAAACTCTTTGCAAATGTTGGGTTTACCTTTTTTTTTTTGTCATTTTTATTTTTTGACAATCAATAACTCAACTTTTTATCAACACTAGAATAATCATTAATTAACGAAGATGATTAATACTACAATAATTAAAAAAATTATTCAAAGTTGAAAACAAAATCTATAATCAAATTCTTTTAATATAATTTTTAAATAAATTTACTAATATATATCTTTTACATTACTCTCAACATGAAAATGTAAAATGTTATATAGTCATTGTTTATTTTTTGTACTTTTAAAAATACCAAAACTAAAAAACTTAATTTTTTGAGCATTGCATCTAATCTATAATCAAATTATTTTAATATAATTTTTAAATAAATTTACTAATATATATATTTTACATTACTCTCAACATGAAAATGTAAAAGGTTATATAGTCATTGTTTATTTTTTACAATTTTAAAAATAATAAAACTAAAAAACTTAATTTTTTGAGCTTTGCATCTAATTTATAATCAAATTCTTTTAATATAAATTTTAAATAAATTTACTAATATATATCTTTTACATTACTCTCAACATGAAAATGTAAAATGTTATATAGTCATTGTTTCTTTTTTTACAATTTTAAAAATACTAAAACTAAAATACTTAATTTGATCACACTAAAGGGCTTTTCAAATATATGTTTACCAAACAATCTTGCATTTCCCTAAAGCACTTTTTAGTTATAGTTTACCAAACAATCTAGCATTTCGGAAAACACCTTTACCTCAAAGGTATTTGCATTCTCCCAAGGACATTTCCCCAAAACTGAACCAAACGGGCCCTAAGTCCCATTTATTGTGCATGGGAACCATCGACTTTTGTATTCGAAGTACGTAACTTTTCTAAATGTTTTAGCGATTGATTTTGAAAGTTGGTTGATATACGTTATTTCTGTTTTTAGTGGTCTTAACTAATGCACCTAAACAGTCATTAACAAGACTCGTATTTTGAGATCCAAAATGGATTGACGTCTTTTTTATCATTTAGGTACACATTAGCATCAATTATACACCCTCTTTAAATAAAACGATACATCAATCTCTTTTGAGATCTAGAATGGACAAGACTAATCAAATTGCGCAAACCACATAATAAAATATTAAAAAAAAAAAACCTCATTCCCAAAACAAACAAAATCTTAAACCATCATTCCCAAAACAACCATTGCCAGGGTCGATACTTCTCAAAGTTTTGATATTGATAGATAAACAAATTTTCAAATTTGAGGGTTCTTCAAAAAAAAAAATTATCCTCATGATATATGTAAATTGGGACTCTTAGTTATTTTATTTAGTAAAGTGCCGTTCATTGAAAGGTGGATAATGTCAATGTACCGTATAAAGGGAGAGCATCTTAACACTAGGGCTCCATTTTTTTTCGTATAAAATGAAGGATTTGGAAAATATTTTCTTAAAAATGGTCACTTATATCGTTTGAAATAACTCTTGACACCTAAATTTTAGCGATTTATTTAAGTGTTTATTAATTGCATTGAAAAATTAGGGATTAATTTCTAACCCCTTAACAAAAAAAAATTCATTAAAATTGCATCACATATAAACATTAGGAGCATTTGCGTCACTATTTTTAAATTTATCAATTTTTTTTAAATCGAAATTAAAAAAAAAGGGCCAGTCGGGCCGGGTTCGGACAAGCCTTGGGCTGGCCCCTTCCTCTCTTTCCTTTTCCCTCGCACTGGGCCCGGCCCAGCCCATTTTCCCCTTCAGCCCAGCCCGCGCACGACTTGGTCGTCTCCCTCCTGCCGTCCTTCGCGCGCGCCTGCCAAAAAAGAAGAAAGGCAGCAACAGCAGAGGGGAGCAGGGGGAACAGTCGAATCAGGGGACGATCGGCTGGAGTTGGTGGTCGCGGATCAGGCCGGCAAGGGCAGCTGGCACGGCAGAAGGCCGGGCGTCCGTGGAGAGAAGAAAAGGAGCGGAGGAGGACTCTCGAAAGGAAGGGGGGACGGAAAGAAAGCCAGGAACCAAGAGAGAGAGAACCACGAGCGAGAGCAGTGGAGAGGGCGAGAGGGCTGAAATTTAGCCCCGGGTGAGCGTCGTCCAGCCGTCCTCGACGCAAACCGGCGCAACGGAGCTCGCGGTTCCCCCTTCTTCCACGTCCTCCGACGTTGGTTTTGGCCGAGAGGGACCAACAAGAGCGTGAGCCCAAGAGAGTGATCTGCCGTCGTCGGTGGTTCGTCAGTCAGCTGCCGTCCGCCGCAGTACCCCCACCGAACCCAACCAGGTAGGTTTTCTCCGGTCATGTATGCTCCGTTTTTGTAGCGCGTCGTACCGGAGCTCGTGGACGACCCGTTCGCATGAGTTTGGTTCCTCCGGCACCCGTAAAACTTTAGCCAAGCCTCTGTGTGTTTTTGGTCGTTTTCCGAGAACCCTGGTCCCATTTCGAGTCTCGGTTGAGTAGGAAATCCAAACATTTGGTAATGCTCGCGAGCTGTTTGTATAAATGCCTGAGTGAAGCTCGCATGACTATTCTTGAACCTTCGTCCATTATACGCGTCCGCCGTTGATAGATGCGTTTTGTTGGTGTTCCGCACGTTTTTGTTTCATCCGTTTCGAGTTTACATAACCATATGTTGTGATTTGGGCTTATTTTCATACAAGTTGGGTCTCGTCTTCCTCCTTGTCCGTATAGGTGAGAGAGTGGGTGTCGGCTCGGCGGTAGCCCGAGCGCGAGCGGTGTCGGCGCCGGTGAGGATGGGTAATGAGGCTTGTTTAAAAGGGCATTGGTTTAGTCGATGAGTTTCGGTAAAATAGAGCGTAGGAGAGAAGGTGGCTTCGGGCGTGCAGAGAACGCACGAAGAAGAAGACGACCAAAAGGCAAAAGAAAAATAAAAGGAAAAGAAAAGAAATTAAAAAAAAAAAAGAGAGAGAGAGAGAGAGAAAGTGGCTTCGGGAATAGGAGTCGCTGAAAAAGGCAGGAGTGGTGCAGGAAAAGGACGCAGTGAGAAAGGACAAAAGAAAGAAAGAAAATTTAAAATTTTTAAAAAAATATATAAAATAATAAAAAAATTGAAAATGATTTCTTTTTAAAAAAATCCAAAAGTGTTGGATCCGGGTTTGGGTTGGGTTCACGGGCCGGATTGGGTTTACCCGGTCCGAACCCATTTTCTTGAAGTATAATAATATTAAATATTAAAAATACATTAAAAACTCAAAAAATTTCAAAAAAATCAAAAATAATAAAAATTCGAAAAATAATAAAAATTCAAAAAGTCTCCGAAAATTCAAAAACTCAGAAAACATTAAAAAATGCATCCTTTAAAAAAAAAAAAAAAAATTTAAAAATTTAAAAAAATTTCGAAAATTTAAAAAATGTAGGGTTTGGTTAGGAATTGTCATGTCTTGTATTCTTAGTGTAATTAAGGCTTTTATTTGCTCGTATATTGATTATATCGCATGTTTAATTTGCATATTTAATTATGTTTAATCATGTGCTCAATTTACTACAATTAGGATCTTGGTTGTTAATTGTTACTTTAATGATTATACACTTGCATGATCATCTCACATGTTAGTGGATAGGTATAAAATCAATCCAAACTGCTTGATAAAAATCCTTTGTTTTAAATGAACAAGATTATGTATCGAAAGGACACTAATTGGTCAATTAGTGTAATCAAGTCCCCGACCCTAGATTCTCTAGTTGCGTAGGAATCGAGACAACACTCCCGAGTCTTGATTGGTTTCTAGCCGACTCCAATAGTCTAATGGCGACTCTTAGAATTACATAAGTTGTTAAGAATTAAAATTCAAAATCCAACGTCACGTGAGGTATGGGCTTGGGAGAGCACGCGTCTAATTTAGGGCCGTTGGTATGCCTCTTTAGGCAAATACCCCTAAACATTCTTTCTTTTTCCCACGGACGAAAAAAAGAGAGGTCGCGACAATAACTATAGTCAACAATGATGATTTTAGTATCAACAACAATTTAATTCTAAATATTTTGATGGATAATGAAAAAAATTTCCGCTCATGTATTCTATAAGTGACACAAACGATTATTTTAAAAGAAATATATATATATATATATATATTCAAGATTATTTATTTTCCGTAAATTAAACGGGCTCACGAGCTCATGAGACCTCCACGATTCGTTTTCCCTTCACTAGCGTGGATGGTGGAAATGGACGGTGCAGATGCATGGTTCCACGAAAACAATCATGGGGAGCATGGCATTTGATGAAGTTTGACACCACGATTCGTACATCTAACTGTTAACCGACTGGTCGTAGGTTCGAATCCTACTTGGGGAGATTTGATTCATTTGGAATTAAAGTCATTTTGAATTAAAGAATTCAGAATGAAAGGGTTCGTTGACCGTTAAGAGTAGGTAACCCGTTCGTTCCCTGTGTCTTTGTTTCTATTGCATTCTATCTCATCGTATCACATTCTGTTATTCGATATTTGAGAATCACCGTCAATATCTCGGTGTAGGTCGGGGATAACCCTTTGTTCCATAGTCCTGGGGTGGGACTATTTACAACTAGTCAATTAAGCAAGTACTCGCTTCCAGGCATCCATATTGCCGGTGAGTTTTTTTTTTCTTCTTTTCGATTTCGAGCCTGCCTCGAGGATCGGTTCGGAGACATGAAGGCAGTGGCCAAAGCTCGGATTTTCTTCTTCGGGCTTGCCTCCTAGCTGCCGTGCCCTAGCCTGCTAGTGACTTCCACTTTCGAGCGCTCGCCATGTTTTGCCCTGTCTCAGCTCGACTGGGGCTGAGAGTTGCTGTCTTTCACTCATACTTGTGCTGAGTGCAAACTAGTCGTCCTGTGCTGATTTCGAGTCTTGATTTGTTCGTTCTCTGTGGGTCTCAGTCTAAGTTCGTGCCCCGAACGAATCTATTTTTTCCCCTCGGCCATGCCCATCCTTTGTTTCTTAAAATGCCTAAGCCGAGTCAGCGTTTTAATTTGCTGAGTGAAAAAGATAACAAAACAAACCAGCCCAAAACTCGCCTAAACCTACGCTGCGGCCGACCCGCCAAGCTCTTACTCTCTGACCTCTCAAATGTAGTCGGCCTCCTTCACACTGGTGACCGAGAACGAAATAAGGAAACAGAACTCAAACCCGATTTCCTTAACCAAAAATTTTAACAGTAAACATGCTCATTAGTCAACGGGAGTGACTCTTCATGAAAACAAACGAACTCATAAGTGCTCAAAGTAGTCTAAGATTGAATGTACCATACGCTAGGCATTTTAAGAAACAAAGGATGGGCATGGGCCGAGGGGAGAAAATAGATTCATTCGGGGCATGAACTTAGACTGAGACCCGTGAAGAACGAACAAATCAAGACTCGAAATCAGCACAGGACGACTAGTTTGCACTTAGCACAAGTATGAGTGAAAGACAACAACTCTCGGCCCCGGTCGAGCCGAGACAGGGCAAAACAGAGCATGGCGAGCGCTCGAAAGTGGAAGTCACTAGCCGGCTAGGGCACGGCGGCTAGGAGGTGAGCCCAAAGAAGAGAATCCGAGCTTTGGCCACTACCTTCATGTCTTTGAGCCAATCCTCGGGGCGGGCTCGAAACCGAAAAGGAAAAAATAAACTCACCGGCAATATGGACGCCGGGGAAGCGACAACGCCGGTGAAGGGAAAACGAATTGTGGCGTCGGACTTCATCAAATGTCGTGCTCCCCATGATTGTTTTCGTGGAACCATGCATCTGCACCGTCCATTACCACCATCCGCGCCGGTGAAGGGAAAACGAATCGTGGAGGTCTCATGAGCTCGTGAGCCCGTTTAATTTACGGAAAATAAATAATCTTGAATATATATATATAAGCCCGTTTAATTTACGGAAAATAAATAATCTTGAATATATATATATATATATATTTATTATATAAAAATAATCGTTTATGTCACTTATAGAATACATAAGCAGAAAATTTTTCGTTGTCTATCAAAATATTTAGAATTAAATTGTTGTCGATACTAAAATCATCATTCTTTTCTTTGACTATAGTTATTTCAAATGATATAAGTAACCATTTTTAAGAAAATATTTTCCAAATCCTTCATTTTATACGAAAACAAATGGAGCCCTAGTATTAAGATGCTCTCCCTTTATACGGTACATTGACATTATCCACCTTTCAATGAACGGCACTTTACTAAATAAAATAATTGAGAGTCCCAATTTACATATATCATGAGGATAATTTTTTTTTGAAGAACCCTCAAATTTGAAAAATTGTTTATCTATCAATATCAAAACTTTGAGAAGTATCGACCCTGGCAATGGTTGTTTTGGGAATGATGGTTTAAGATTTTGTTTGTTTTGGGAATGAGGTTTTTTTTTTTACGTGGTGGTTTGCGCAATTCGATTAATCTTGTCCATTATGGATCTCAAAAGAGATTGATGTATCGTTTTATTTAAAGAGTATGTATAATTGATGCTAATGTGTACCTAAATGATAAAAAAGACGTCAATCCATTTTGGATCTCAAAATACGAGTCTTGTTAATGACTGTTTAGGTGCATTAGTTAAGACCACTAAAAACAGAAATAACGTATCTCGACCAACTTTCAAAATCAAGCGCTAACACATTTAGAAAAGTTACGTACTTCAAATACAAAAGTCGATGGTTCCCATGCACAATAAATGGGACTTAGTAGATGAAGTGACCGGGTGGGGAATGTCCTGGGCCCTTTCAGCGTCTTCGACGGCTTTACTTGGGAGGAAGTCATAGAAAAACGTCTTCTTCACTGGGGCCTAGTTAACTTGGTTTGATGATTTTGGTGGTGGCGATGACCGGGCACCGCTGGACTCGAGAAAATTGTTTGATGGGAAAAAGTTGTGCATTTTCTTGATTTTCTCGTCGTAATTGTTGGTGGGTCTTGATGGAGGAATTGGAAATGGTGATCTTGATGCAAACAGTTTCCCCGCTGTTAAGGAACAACCCTGAATGGAGTAATGCAAATCTTCGATCCCCTTTGTTGCAACAAGCACCAATGAGAAGAAAATGTGAATCCTAATAAATATGATCTTCATATACTTTGTTACTGCAAATGCCCAGTGTTTATGAGGACTCCCATTCATTAAGAAGAAAGTAGGCGAGCAAGTAAATCAGATGAATTTGGACTTCCAGAAAACTAACCAAAACAAAGCAATCAGGTCCACAACTCGAAGTCGTAGGGTTCAATCATCCGCTATTTGCTGGATGATAATGCACATCTATTCAAGGAAGGTAAACCATCTCCATCCAATTCATCCCCTAATTATGAAGGATGTTAATGCCCCACACAAATATGAGTCTTTTACAGAAACCTTTCTTTCTTTGAACTATTTTCTTCATAATCACTCTACTTTTTATCCTAATGATGATTCGAAGCAGAGTTATCTCAAACCAGTCAACTTCAACACGAAAGAACTTCAATATAGGTGTAGTCCCAAATTCACATGTCTCATTAACTCGCCCTACATCATGCATGATGCCTCTCATCATGAAGAGTAGAAATGTTTAAAAGAGAAAAGAAAAGGAAAGAAATCCAATCGCCTCCACAAATCTCTCCCTCCTCCTCGCCTGAATCTGTAAATCTCGAAAAGTTCATAACATTCCGGTTTCTTTCCAACCAAAAATATTTGCACGTGCATGCATGCAATGTGCTTGGTCAGGTCCCTCCATGATGAAGCAACCATTCTAAGCGTTCCCCCCTAAATAGCATGATATGGCCCACCTTGAGTTATCTCGTTATGGACACATCGCTCAAATCCAGAAAGTAATGGGCGGTCCCGTGACACTTGGCCAAGTGTACATTGAAGCCACGGAAATATAGAGGTCGATTCCCACAATTGTCGTCGCCGCCGCTGCCACCATGGTTGCAATCTGCGTCATCGCGTATCGTCACATAGTGCATGTGCCCTGCATGTACGTTTTGCATGTCGGACATAGGCCACAACGGAACGTGCTATCCAAGGCTATGTGGTCCCTGGCCACCAGCTTCTCCGTCCTAAGATCGAGCTAATCGATGACCTTTTAGGGAGTCGGGTGGTTGCGAGAATCAGACCGGGGGAGCCGATCTTCATCCGGATCTCGACCGGCTTGTGTTTGACCTTGTGGAGAATGCTTTGGGCCCTCTCCGCGTCTTCAACGGCTTTGCTGGGGAGGAAGTTACAGTAGCAAAAGGTGTTTTTCGCCGGAGCTTGGTCTATTTTGGCCGGATGATTCTGGTGGGAGGATGATCCGGCGCTGCTAGATTCTGGAACATCGTTTGTTGGGGAAGAGTTGTGCATTTTTTCTTGATTTCTTGCTGTGGTTATTTCTTGGTGGGAGGGTTTCGATGGACGAAGTGGAAATGCTGATCTTGATGGAAACAATTCCTCTGCAACATGGAACGAGCATGAACGGCGCATAAGAAAGAATGCGAACCATCTTCTGCTCAGGTAACTTCATGTCGCCTCGGATATGCTAAAAGTGATTTTTGCACGTTAAACTCCAAAGAAATGAGTCTTTTCTTTTCCAAATGAGAATTTGGCATTAGTTCAAGAAAAAGAGAGAATTTGGAGGGAAATCTCTAGACAATTTGTAGTATAATTGACCTATGAGAATTAGAAAATATATCTTAAGGAAATATTAAGAGAAATATACATATTTTTCTAAAATATTAACTCAATGAGAACGAGAAAGTAATAAATAGTAAAATTGATTTAACGATACTAAGAAAGTGACTCTAGCTAAAATTTCACATAAAGTTGACTCTACCCCATTGTGCATCGTAGGTAATGTGATATATTTACAAACATAAACAAAGAAAAAAAATCTATCGAATAATATGGGGAGAAAAGTTAATTACCATGGAGTCGAATTAATAATTACCGACAAAAAATAACCAGACAATCGATCGAGACAGATTAAATAGAATTGGTTTTCGACAAATTCAACTTTTGTACAATATGAAATTGGTTATGTTTGGTAAGTATAAAGCCATCGTTGCATAAAATTATAATATTCTATTATCTTTTAAGTGATAAATTTTGTTTTGAATTTCATCATCATCATAATCACTACTACTACTGTAACCCTAAAAAGAAAAAAAAAAAACTATTTTCATATAAGTGGAAATTATAAGTAAAGCCAAATTGGTTTTGTTCGGCTCCGTTCCTTTCCTTTGTGTCTCTCGCGGTCTCTCTCCCTCTCTATCTGTGGGATCTGCCTTCGGGTGTATCTGTTGGTCGATATTGAGAAGATGGCTTTGAAGCGGATCCGGACATTGAAGGATGGCAACGACAGGAGGATCCCTCCTTGCGCTCCTTCTTTGCATTCTCTCTCTCTATTTGCAGTCTGCGTTCAAGTCGATCTGTTCGTCGATATTGAGAAGATGGCTTCGAAGAAGATGATCCGCATCTTTAAATTTTCGCCTTCCTTTTGGCGGGAAACCCAGTTACTTTCGTAATACCCTGTTTTCATCATTATATTAATTTGGAACACATAGAAACGGCATGTTAACTAAATCCACCTTACAGACAAGAAATTGAGAACTTAATGTCTGATGTGTTGACCTCTCGGTATGTTTCAGGCTATGGCATACTTGTTTGTGAATGTCAATGTTGCAAAAGCTGTCATAAAAAAAGGTGGGAGTCAATATTGTTGCTAGTTTGGCGAGATCAATGGACAAGAGGCTTGCTAGAGTAGCAATTGGTGGTTTATGGAATCTTTCTTTTGTAGAAGAGCATAAGGTATTGTCATTTTTGCTTGCTTATCTCTTTTGCAGGATATCGAGTTTTATTTTGATATTGATAATGGTTTCTTGTCAGGGGCTATCGCTAAGGCTGGTGGAGTAAAATTGTTGGAAATTGTGATCCATTTTCTCTAAAACTTTCTAGAAACTTCAAGATTGATATTGTCTAGAATTGTTGAGAATGGAGGTTGCTAAATGAATCTAGAAGATTCACGTGGGAATGCAAGCAAGTAGAAATCTCTAGAAGAAGAATGAATAAACTGCAATCTAGAATTTCCTAGAATAAGCCTAAGTGGAAAACATTCCACATAAATCTAGAATGTTGTATTTAGTCCCTATAAATAGGAAAGAGGGGGGAGCATAGCAAAACAACAAATGTAAGAGGGTGAGAGGAGCATGAGAATATACTCCATATCATGAAGCTCCTCCACTAACACTTCCTTCAACTATTGTTAAATTATTTTCATAAACTAGTAAAACTATTTTCCCCATATCTCATCTCCTATATCATTCAATTATCCTATCTTGTCCCTTGTCCATCCACTACAAATTATATCATACACTCACACACGTCACTAGCCAAAAATTATAACTAATACCAAAACCATGCTTCCGCACGCTCACACATCCAAAAATTTTTAACAAAAATCTATAGTTGATCTTATAATCAAGTGGCCTGATAATCATAAAGATTTGGTACAAATTTTCCCATTTTACATCGGTTCAAGCTGCAAGCAATTTTGCTTTTCTCATTTGTTTCTAAATCAATGATTTAGGATAGCTTACTAGTGGATTGGTCTTTCACTTGTCTTCAGCGACTAACAGCTGGTGCTCTGGCAAATTTGGTAGGTGACGACAAGTGTAGAAAGGAACTCACACTGGCTAATGGAGTGCATGCTTTGGTTATGCTTGCTTGCAACTGCGAGTCCGAGGATGCTCTGAAGCAGGTGCTGTGCTTCATTCTATTCAGATAAAAATATTGCCAGAGTGGCGCGAGATAACATACCAATAAGCACCAGCTTTATCTGAAATTGCCATAACCGTCATCCATTACTAAGTAGCCTTGTGTCATTTCATCTGATGCATTTGTTTCACTTGCAAGTAAATAAATCATTTCCCAGGTGAAAGAGGTTCCATTCAAAGAACTCATAATGTAGAAATAGTTCACAGGTTAACAGGTTTCACACTATGGAGCCTTTTACTCATAAAGATGCTTGCTTATAACGTTTCAAGTGTCATAGTTTTGTAATACAGTACCTGGCATCTGAAACGAGGAAAATGTCTCCCAAACAAATGCACTCTTCAAGCTTTGAAGGATGAAGAGTGAAGTGCCGGAATTAATCCTGTATAATGGGTCATTTCATCAATGACGGGGGGAGTTTTCTGAAGGAAATGAACTGAAAAATAATATTTTTCTTGTTCATGATATGTGTGGTTGGTAGTACTCTCATTACTATTTGCCTTTAGCATTCACCATATATCTTGATCTTCTAATAACGTACAACTGAGCTCTTATGATGCTAGAAACATAATGCCGACCCCTTCCTCTTGGTTAAGGGTGGAATACTGATACATTTTTCAATTGAACGGCGTCAAACTTCACGGGTTGCTCGGGCCTTGGCTAATTCAGCTTCTGCAAATGGTACAAATGGTAATAATGCAGAGCAAGAGTTGGTTGCTATGGAAGCACTAGTTCAACTGACAAGATCTCCCCATGAAGTTGTCAAGTAATCTATGAATCCGTCTTTCTATAAACTGAATGACTTAGTTTATGTGTCGTCACTTGGGGAACTTTTTTCTACATGGAAGCGCTTGTACTTGTTGTGGGCGTTATTTAGACAGCAATTTATGATATGCATAAGTCTTGAGAACACTTGAAGCAGCTGCATGAAGAAAATAATTAGCATGGATACTCTCAAATAAACAAAAAGAAAAGTACATGATGCAGTTGCTTTTATGATGAGGGATTATGTTGGACTGCAAACCAATGGTTTTTATATGGGATTAATGCTTGGGGGTTGTATGTACGTGAGAGTAAATGAGTAAATGTGGGAAAAAAGTGGAGGAGTAGGCTTGGAAGTTAAGTGGAAAATAGAGAAACAGGAATTTTCCTGTTTGAGGGAGGTGACCGTGGAGAGAGAGAGAGAGAGATAAAAACCTTAATATGAATATGTCCACTCAAAAGAATGGAATTCTGCATTGTGGACAATATGGAATTTCATATTCAATATAAAAACTTTAAGATCCTTCTTAAAGTTATTCATGGGCCTCTTACCCGTTTTGGCTCGTGTCTTAATTACTAGGTCACATCTTCTCAGAAAGCTCTTGATATCAATGTTTCAATTTTTCAGTATTCAAATCACCCTAAATAGGTCTTTCATCTTATCCATTGTTGGAGCCATGCCAATTTTTCTCAAATAAAGTCATTTTAATTCTCTCTTCTTCAGATTTTGCACATAGATCGAGCATTTATCTCCTCAACAACATGTTGTGCTCATGTTGCAGACAAAAATTCTCTCCCATAAAACATAAGTAGTCTTATCGCAGTCCAACAGTATTTTCTTTGAGCTTAAGTGGCATCACTTGGCCACAAAGAAGATGCAGAATGCATTTCCCTATTTCCATTGTCCTCACTAATATCTTGTACTTGACTTTTCCATTAATTCCTTATTCTCTTTGTAAATAAGACCCAAGATACTTGAACAGCTTGCCTTGTGATACTTCTATTTTCTACCTGTTCTCGAAGGTCATTAATTTATAATATTCCTCTGACTGAATATACTAAATGCTGTGTTTTTTGTGTACTTTGATTAAAAAATTCCAACCATAAAATGTTTTTCCCTTTTTTTTTTTTCTTTTTCTTTTATCTACTATGATGAAAGCTTTTAGTTCCCTAAAGTTCAACTTACTTCCGTCTTTGTCTCACTCATTTAAGCTTATCTCGTGGTGAGATACCTGTGCTGGGCAGCAAAATCTTGAATGTGTCTAGTGATCTTGTCATTATTCTTATTGTTGTGACATGGAAGCATGGCTTCAAAGTTGAACCTTTAAGCTTGCTTCTCCTAACAAGAAAACATTTTTAAAACGCAAGTAGGCTTGCTTCCATCGTAATTTCTGATCACACGGAATGTCCTTAGTGAAGTCACAGCTTCATCATGGCTCTTTT
The DNA here is from genome assembly GCA_014182565.1 of Eucalyptus marginata. NCBI lineage: Eukaryota > Viridiplantae > Streptophyta > Magnoliopsida > Myrtales > Myrtaceae > Eucalyptus > Eucalyptus marginata. Next base: position 20,445,271 of record CM024588.1, on the reverse strand, counting down.
ATTTTTTGGATACTTGCTTATGCATGTGTTTTCCTTTACATTCTTCCTTCAGTTTCGTGAATACCACGCAATAATTTCTTTCATCTATAACTCCTTTGGTCCATGATTTCGGTTATTTATGAATAAGACAGTCTCCATAGTTGGTCTCACCAGCATCAAACCAAATTTCTTTCCGAAAACACACTTATCTCTCCTCGACATATGCTCAATTCCTCCTCCTCCTCCTCCTCCTCCTCCACAATTTCATTATTCATCATCTTAATGCCTCTTAATTTACCATTTTCTGGCATTCTCCTGGCTCTGAAAATTCTGACCAGCATGTGATGCCTATCTTATCCATAATCACCATTATATCAAGTCTGACCGCTTTTTTATTTCCAATTCTAGCACTCTTGATTAATCTATAAGGGTAATAACTCCTACATTCTTGTAACTCATTCATCACTTGCATGTGTACTTGAGAGGAGGAATGGGGGTAGGCACTTCCAATGTACCTTGCCATCTTTCCTTAACAGTGCCTTTGTCAATGGAGAATCTTCTCACTTTCTTGAGATTCTTTTGATTCATTCTGTCTTTCATACTTTTAATGTGAAGAGAAGCTTTTTGACTCCCATAGAACATCTTTAGCCACTCTTCAAGCTGTAAATTCCCATTGCTGACCAGGTTCTCCTCCCTTTTACTAATCGTTGGAAGACTAACAAGGAAGGAATGGTGTGGGAGATTAACTTTTTGCTTACGGCTCAAGTTTGGGACCTTTAAATTTTATTGAGCTGTTGTATCGAGCAGTGTCAGACGTGAGAGAGGGTGATAGGTTAAGGTGGAATTGCCTTACCTCTAGGACTTTTTCTGTCAAATCCTACTTTTTTGGTCTAATCTTTTCTTAGATGCAATTCCAACAGAGCACACTCTTTCCATGCAAATCTAGTTGGAAGGTCGATGTTCCCTTGAAGGTTTCTTTTTTGGCTAGGGAAGCAGATTGGGGACTTATTCTTACTTTAAAAGATGTTTTTGTGCAAGAGTGAAGAGTCGAGTGTGAATCACTTACTTTCGCAGTGTAGCTAGATGCGAAAGATTTGGACTATGGTTTTTGCAATTTAGGATTACTATGGGTGACCTCAGGCATAATGCAGCACGAACTTTGTGCATGGAAAGGGACAATCAGTTTGTGTTCTAGAAAGGATCAGATTACTAAGATGATTCTTTGCCTTGTTTCTTGGTTCATCTGGGGAGGGAGGACCAAGAGGGCATCCTTAAAGATCCGGATCATTTTGGATCCTCCTGGTTATCGTTGCCATCCTTCGAAGCCATCTTCTCAATATCGACCAACAGATCGACTCGAACGCAGACTGCACAGAGAGAGAGAGAGAGAGAGAGAGAGAGAGAGCGGGAGGGTGAAAAGGAAAAGGAGGTTGAGTGTTTTGAATAAATAGAGCCCTAGGTCGGTGGGCTAGGGTTACATCCACAAGTGGTAAACCGGTTGTAGTTTCCTCATCTGGCTTGACTTTAATTTAGTGAAGTTTGAAACAATTACGCATGATCTTCTTTTGAAAACTTATGTTTATTATGACTGCTTCCCTGCTCTTACACATTCCACTTATAAGAACATAGTAATAATTATTATGAAATTATAATATATATATATATATATATATATATATATATATATCACTTCAAAGATAATTAAATATTGTCGGTTCACTTGCATTACGTAAATGATTGCTTTACACTTACCAATCATAACTGATATCATATTGTACAAGAGCTGAGTTCATGGGGAAACAATTCTCTTTAATTCTACTCAATCGTTTGATCATTTTTTTTTGAATAATTATTATATTGTATGGAATTAAAGCAAATTTTCTCTCCATAGTAAAGCATACTGCATATAATTTAAGTCAATTTTTCTCCCCATATCATTGAAGACAGGTTGGTCTTGTCACGTACCCTCTACTCATTAATTGTCACGCGTCCAAGTGGGACTCACGTGTCAAAATTTCTCTTAATCTCTCCTACTCCTCCTATCCGCTTCTACTTCCTCTTCTTCTCTGTGTAGGCAACGTCTCCTTCCACATCGAATGTGGCTCTGCCACTGACTCCAACAAAGCCTTCAACACCACCTGGATGTCCGATCGCCTCTTCACCGATGGCTCCTCGGTCGTTAACCCACTCATTGCTTTCTCGTCCTTGCCCTCACCCTAGCCCTCACTGCGAGGGCTAGACCCTTGGTTGTGGCCTGTCATCGATACCGACCACAAGCCAAAGGAAAAGAGAAGAAAAAAGAAAAAGAAAAGATGAAGAAACGGCGAAGAAGACGAAAGAATTGAGCAGTGGAGCCACTTGGACACATGCGCGAGCGTTGAATGGGGTGTGTTTATTACCTGTGTGATAAGACGATATACTTAATATTTTCTTATGAATTAGTCACACAATAGATGTGTGGGCTGCTCTCAATGAGGCCAATAGAATACCTATGAATCCATAATTTATCTATACGGTAGAATTTATCGTAAGAAAAAAAGGTCACATATACAATCGAGGAATTTTGCAAGATATGTGCACTATCCTTCGTCCAAATGAAATTGTTCTTTCCTTTCTTTTTTTCCCCAACTGTGGACTGGCGAGGAGCGAGGCACGACTCTTGGCAACCTCAGGCTAGGACCCAATGCCCTCACTTGGATTTAGGCAACGGTCGTCACCGTCACCTAGACCACCCTCGATTTTGACCGGCAAGGTCGCCGGCCTAGACTTGTAAAAAATGTCTGGTATATATTTTTCGTTTGGAGGAGGGGTAATGCACATATCTTGAAAAATTCCTCCATTCGTATACATAAACTTTCTTTTTTTCCTTTTTCTTTTTTACGAGAAAGTCTATCGTATAGATAAGTTCCAGAGTCATACGTATTCAACTGGCCTCATCGTGAGTGGCCGACATGTGGATGCTTATATCGTGCGTCTTACCCACGCATTGGAGAGATATAATAAATTAGCGCTCCAATTTGGCATCGTCGCATGAATAGATGCAAAGATTATCCTCTAATAAATCATTGCTCCTCCCTGAGACGTGATCCAAACTCATTCAACAACAAAACGAAAAATGAGTCCTTGTCCTTCGGTCTCTCTACTCCTCATCTTCTTCCTCACCTCCCTCCACGCTGCATCTGCAGATGGCGGCAGCACCAACATAATCCACGAAACGTGCAAGAAATGCGCGCAAGCAGACCCCAACGTCAGCTACAAGTTCTGCGTCGCGTCGCTCGAGTCGAACCCGTACTGCCACTGCGCCAACCTACGGGGGCTCGGCCTCGTCTCCATCAAGCTGTTGCGGCACAACGTGACACGCACGAGGTCTTACACAGAGAAGCTTCTGAAGAGCAAGGAGATGGATCCATCCGTCAGAGCATGCTTGCAAGATTGCTTGGAGCTGTACTCCGACGTGGTGCCGACGCTTGCAGAGGCCATCAGAGCCTACAAGGACGAGAGGTACGGGGACGCAAACATCGACCTGAGCTCGGTCATGGACGCATCGACGACGTGCGAGGACGGGTTCACGGAGAAAGGCACAGGGTCGCCGTTGGCCAGGAGGAACAAGGACGCGTTCCGGTTGTCGGCTTTGGCTCTCTCGATCATTACGATGCTCTCGCGTTCTTCGCATTAGTTAGGGCTGAACGTCTTGGCCTTTCATTGCTGTCGACTCCTGTTTCGTCGTGTTTGGCACACTGATCCTGGCACTTTGGATTGTTTATTCTTTTGCTTAGGAACTGGAATGATAACGCTGTGGTTTTCTTGTATGATTTCTTGATTGCGTCGGATGGGTGTCTGCGTGTCATCGTCTGCTCGCTGCTTTAAGGCTAAAGTTTCATGATCGATGCTTTTCCTGTACTTCTTCTTCGACAGGTATATGTTCTCAATGAATTCGCCTTTCACGTGGCGTGAACATTTGATGGGTTGCTTTGCTTTGGAGAGTTAAAAGTCTTTTCTTACGTGTAGCAGGATGTAATAAATAGGATTCAGTATACATTGTTGGTACACTAGTGTGCTTGCTAATTTTAAGCATGTATATGATTATTGACCGGAAAATATTTTCGGTTAACTAGTTATTTTGGGCAAATCGAGCATGTGAAGGATTGAAAAATTAATTTTTGGAAAACACTTTCACTCAAACAAATACACCTAAAGAGTTACAAAAATAAACGATCAGTTTTTCCCATCACGAAATGCTTTTTGAATGAAATTAAAATGGTTTATACCAACAGAATAACTCATAAACCTTTTGAATGAGATTAAAACAGCCTATACCAACTTAATAATTCGTTCCACCAACCAATCACCAACTCTAATATCAATTTGTTGGAGACATGTAATGGAAGCCCGTTATTAATTGGACCTTGATTCAAAAGTTTAAGTTAATGAGGACCAATTATAATATTTTAACTACTCAAATTATACCAATTGTTTGATGTGATATTTTTCTAATATAATTTATACAAGCATCTTCACAGTTCTTGTCCATGCTTGTCATGGGTTATATATGTCAAAAATTTGTTTGCAAATTACATTAACTAAAACTCCTTTTCTACCTCTTCTCCTTCTACTTAACACGGAAATTTAACATTTTACGAGCAATAGAAGTGAAAATAAAATGGAAATTAAATAATCAAAGAAGAAATCATGGAAAAATTATATGTATCATTTTTTGGATGACCGAATGACGTGAAACCGTTTGTCTTATAAATAAATTCTGTTTACACTCATCAAACATTTCATGATCATAATTCCGTAAGTTCTCATATTTTCTGTTTATATATAAAAGAATTCCTCTTAAATAGTCTAAAAATTAAATTAATGAAATTAATAAAACTAGCAAATATAGGAAAACTAATTAAATCAGAGAAGAGCGGTAAACCTTACATAACTAGTAAATACTATTTCTATAATAAAATGCATTAAATGATTTTTTTTTTTTTATGTAATCAAATCTCTGAATTTACAATGATATAAAGTAAAAACGGAAAAATGATAGATTCAACAAAACGTGAATCACTCGGAGAAATGATTTCATTAACCCTAGCGGCATCCATAGAATCCTGTAAAGTGAACGATTAAGATTGGAAACAGAATCAGTAATTTTATTGAAGACAATTAAAAGGATTAAAGAGTAAAACTCATCAAAAATTGATTCGAGGTGACTTGAAATTTCCTGTGAAGAAGATGTACAAATTACGTGTCTAATACTGATTGGGCAAATATGGGTCCCATGGCACAATTATGCCATGTGGCAATCATATTGGCGAAATTAAGTGTATATTGTACTGAATTTGAAGTCATATGCGAAACTCAATCTGATTGGAGGATGTATATCGATCCGCATTGTTGGAATAATTAGGCATGGAATTCCTCGAGTGTTTATTTCGCTGGAGATAAATATCAAGGTCGGCTACATCAACAGGGCACTTAAGCAACACTAGAAATCGCACGAGAAAATAAAAATATGAAGGGAAAGGATAGGCATTCCATTGATTGGTCTTATCTATTAAAATGGTCTCTATCTATAAAAGAATTTGACCGCATGAAAGAAATATAAGAGCGTAGGTTTGAGTTCCTTTCTTTATGTTCATATTAAAAGATTCATCTTTTTGCGGCACCGTGGCCTTCGTTCTTTAAGCCAGGAGCCGCTGGATGACGTCTTCATGCCCGGAGATGCCTTGAAGCCGGACTTTCTTGGCCACAGGTTCTGAACAGATGGTGATTCCGCATTGATTTAATTGCAAGATCGCTTTGACAAGACTTAAGATTGGCACTCTTGTCGAATTTTTGGGATTTGTTTCACTTAGAGATCGGTGTTGCTCACCTTTCATGCTCGTTCCATATTGTAGAGATATTGTTTCCACCAGGATCAGCAATTCCACTTCCTCCGTCGAAACCCTCCCACTGAGGAATAACCACAGCAAGAAAATCAAGAGAATGCACAGCTCTTCCCCAGCAAACCATGTTCCACAGTCCAGCAGCGCTGGATCATCCTCCCCGCCAAAATCATCGGACCAAAACAACCAAGCTCTGGCAACGAACACCTATTACTACCGTGACTTCCTCACGAGCAAAGCCGCTGAAGACGCGGAGAGGGCCCAAAACCTTCCCCGCGAGGTCAACCGCAACCCAGTAGAGATCCGGGATGAAGATCCGCTCCCCGGTCTGACTCTCACGACCAACCGACCCTCTATAAGGTCATAGATGAGTTTGATCTTGCGGCGGAGAAGGTACCAGTCAGGGACCATATAGCCTTGGATAGCATGTTCCGTCACTGGCCTATGTCCGTCGTGCAAAACATACAGGCAGGCCACAGGCACTACGTGACGATACGTGATGACACAGATTGCAATCATGGCAGCGGCGGCGGCGACAGCGACAATTGTGCGAATCAGCCTCTGTATTTCCGCGGCTTGAATGTATACTTCGCCAAGTGTCATAGGACCGGCCATTATTTTCTGACTATGAGCGATGTGTTCCTGGCGAGACAAACCAAGGTGGGAGATATCATTCTATTCAATTGGGACATTCCGAAAGGATGCTTCGCTATGGAGGTTGTGAGCGTCGGGAACTAACCAAGCACATTGCATGCATGCAAGTGCAAATCTTTCTGGTAAAAAAGAAACCAGAATATTATGAACTTTTTGAGATTTACAGATTTAGATTTACAGATTTAGGGGATGGATTTATGGAGACGGTAGGATTTCTTTCCTTTTCTTTTCTTTTTTAAACACATCTGTTCTTGATGAGTAGCATCATCATGTCAAGTTAATGTGACATACGAGTTTGGTACGATGCCTGTGTTGAATTTCTTTAGAGTTAAAGTTGACTATTTGAAATAATTCCACTTTGAATCATCACTAGGACAAAAGCAAAGCGATTCTGAAGAAAAAAATTCAAAGAAAGAAAGGTTTCAAAGTAAAATTTATATTTGCATCAGCGATTGACATCATTTATAATCAGGAGATGAATTGGGTGAATATAATTTACCCTCCTTGAGTAGATGTGTATAATCTCTTTTAAGTATAGTTATCCAATTTCACAATCCACGTTGAAAACCTCAATTTCATATCGAACAAAACGCTAAATCCAACCAAGCCCTTTAGCCACTCAGCCTCCAGCCATTTGCCACGACTCCAGCAGCGTCTCTCTCTCAAATCAATATACGATTTCTTTGAAATGCTGATCTCGATGAAAACAATTTCTTCAATATTGAACAAGCTTGAAAGTGAGCAACATCGATTGTGGCTCTTCTTTGTTAAGTGAAACAGATCCCAAAAAATCAACGATAGTGCGAACCCTACGTTTTTCCGGAGCTTAAAGGACGAAGGCCACTATGGGGCAAAAGGTGAATCCCTTTTGTACGATCGTAAAGAAAAAAAGTCAAACCTATGTTCTTATCTTTCTTTTATGTGGTCAAATTCTTTTCTAGATAAAGACCGCTATTAATAGATAATAAAACGATCAGCAGAATGCCTTTTCTCTCCTCTTCTTCTTTTTTTTCTTTTTGTGTGATTTCTTTTGTTGCTTTAGAGCCCGCAGAGGTAGCCGACCTTGATATTTATCTCCAACAAAATGATCACCCAAGAAATTCCACGGTTAATTATCCCAACGATTCAAAACCCATATATGTATACATCCTCCAATTAGATCGGTTTCGCATTTGACTTCAAACTTAATACATAATTTAATAGAATGTTTGGCAAAAGAAATTGGGGGGGGGGGGAGGACAAATCTATCCTATGCACTTAATTTCGCCTATATATAGCCGCATGACATAATTGTGCCACAAGACCCATATTCGCCCGACTAGCATTAGACCTGTTATCTGTACAACTTTTGTGCAGGTAATTTCAAGTCACCTCCATTCCACACATGCCACTAGGGTTAATGAAATCGTCTCTTTGTGCAATTTGCATTTTGTTACTTTGTATGTTGAAGTTGACTGGTTTGGTAAAAGTACTGAAGAAAACAATCAAATCATGGATTGAAAATTCAAGAGAGCATTGAAGGTAAAATGTTATAGGAAAACGTTAAAAGAGTGTCTTCGAGGCATTTAATAAGTCTCATTTTTTGTTTTTGGAACAATCATCATTTCTATTCGAAGAAGGTACGTTTCCTATAAGTTTCACGCTTAATTTTGAAAGTGTGTTCATATATGTTATCTCTATTTTTTAAGGTCTTAGCTAATGCCCTTGAGCAGTTTGTTAACAAGATTCATCTTTATATTTTAGAGTAAATTGACTTCTTCTTTTTGTCATTTGGGGATAGATTAGCATCATCTATATACCCTCTTTAAATGAAATTATACACTGACCTCTTTTATGATTTAGATAGTCATGATCAATGAATCGCATAAGCCACATTAAAAGAAAAAATCATTCCCAAAACAAACAAAATCTGAAACCCTCGTTCCCAAAACAACCATTGCCATAGTCGCTACTTCTTAAAGGATTGACCAACAATTTCTTTTTTCCTTTTGCAAATTTGAGGGTATTTGAGGTTAAAAGATTGTCCCCATAATCTGTGTAAACCGGAACCCTCCATTATTTTATTTGCTAATGTATCATTTATTTAAGGGGGTGAAAAATTTAATATGTCAATTTACCGCACAAAAGGAGAGAATATTAATCCTTCTCTAAAATCATATTTATTAGGTCAAGAGTCATAGAACATTCATATGTCACCAAGGTCATGGCTAATTGTTGCTCGACCCTCGCCTTAACAAATGTAACCGGCGCCATTGACAATGGTGGTTGGGGAAGTCCTGTGGCCGCCAAAAGCCACATCTCCCTCCTCCCCTCTTCTCTCTCTCTCAATTTTGTTCCGCAATAATTCAATATTTCTTGTAGCGAGTTTAACTTACCAAATAAAAGGTTTCGATTGATTATGATATTATTTCATATAGAAAGATTTCCTTTGAACAAATAAAATTTTCCCCAAATTCACACCCGTAATCCACGACGATTGACGGTGAACTTCTTCTTTTGAAGTTATATTGACTAAACTTAGAAGATTTATCATGAACAAATATGATTTATCATGATGAATAATCGTATTTTGCTCTAGACAAAAGGAATATACTAAAGAATATGGTATTTTACTAGTGAATGTCGCGACTTACCTTTTCTGTTTAGGGGAAAAGATAAATGTTAAGGATTATTACCTAAAAAGGTAGGCCTACAGCCCTCCATTAGGCAATCCCAAGCTCATAGCTTGTGCTATGGTAGGATATTCGATGTTAAGTCAAGTTTACGCTATAAAAATTTTCTAATGAGGAGTCGTCATTAATTTATTGAAGTCGGCTAAAAACAAATGGTTTTAAGAAGATATTTGTCAAACAGGCTGAACTGATTTTAAATTTATCTACTAACATTTAAAGTGATGATGTAGGTGCACAATTATTAAAATAACATTCAACAATTAAGGAAGCATTAAATAAATTGAAAGGAAAAACAAGAATCTAACGGTAAGAAATAAGAAAAATGCCCACGCTAAAGGGAAATCATGAACAATCAAGTGATAATCAAAATAGAAATGAGTGCAGAAATTTTGGTCAAGGCTTTTCACACATTTAAGGGAAACTACTCAAAAACCTAATTTTCAAGCCTTTAAAAAAATAATTTTTTTGAACGTTTTTCGAAATTTTAATTTTTTATCCGAAAATAGGGGACTCGGACTGGGCCTTCCGCCCAGTCCGAAAATGGGCTGCGATCTGGTCCCGTGAATTTGGGCTCAAGGGCAAGGTTGGGGCTTGTCTTGAACAAGCCTACCTCAATCAGAAAACTCACCAAACCCCACTTCTAAAATATAAAAAAACTCAGGTCCACATTTAGTCCTATTTTCCAGCTTTCTTTTATTTTGTTTTGTTTTCTTTTACTATTTTATTTATTTATTTATTTCCCATTCCCCGCCTCCTTGCCGAGAGAACCTACTGTTCTTGCCGAGAACACGCCACTCTTCACCGGTAATCCGCCGCCGCCGGAACTTCTTTCACTTCATCGACCTCAAAAGTCTACTGCCAACACTACCGGCGAGCCCCACCGCCAACCTTTTACCATTTCATCGCCAATTATGAACGGAGAAGAACCCAAAAAAAAAAAAGCACGGATTTGGCTGAGGGGGAACAATAGACCCATTTCAAGACTCAAGTTCAAGTCTAGGCCTAAGGAAATCAACATTCAGCACTCAAAATGGACGGGGGATGGCCCCGTTCGTCCTCAGCATGCATGCGAACCAACGAAACAGGCAAGACAGGGGGGGGCTTCGAGCTCACATGGCTGGGGAGGATTGGGCTGGCTGGGTGTCGTTTGGCGAGTTGGCGAGAAGGCGTCGCTCCCCAAGACGACGACAACGGGGCACGCGGGCGCTCGAAGGATATAATAGCCTGACGAACGCTCCGCTTCTTGGCTTGTCCGACGTCGGAATTGGGTCGCACGAGGTGGTGAATCGCCCACGGTCTGGAAACGACTAGCGGGGCTTCCGGAGGACGTCGGACGGGAAGCTTTCAGCCCTGTGGTCTCTCCCCCCTCGCTCTCACTCTCGGCCCCCTCCTCCTCTCCCGATTTCTCCCCCCGAAAATCTCCTGGCTCACTCATTCTCTCTATCCGACCTTTAAGCCTTCCGGCGAGCATGGCCCCCCTGCTCTGCCAGCTGCCGCTTCTGGTGTGGCGCCGATCGCCAACTCCGGTTTTGACTCTGGCATCAGTGATTGAATTGACTCTTTCAATCATTCTTGAGTGACAAGGGGGAAACAATTAGTCATTCTAGCACTGTTGGAGGGAATAAGAGGATTTTCAGTTGGGATTTCATGTGATCAGATTATCACTGGATCAATATTTTCTTCTTAGTCGATGTAATGGGACCATGTGCATGTCACCATTATATTATATGGAGGACTTTTATTTCAGTCAACCCTTGTATAGCTCCTTTTATTATCGGACAATTAAACCTTAAATAGAGTTAGATTATTTTAATTAAAATCTTATGTCATAGATTTTACATGTTAGGTTAATATAATTAAATCACATGCATTATTAGAGTAGTTGCATATGAATTTTCCCGTCATTAGAAATTGTATGTCTAGGTTCATGAACTTTAGAAATTGCGTGCTATGCTAGAATGATATATTTAATTGTTTTGAGAATTAAGACATTCATATGTCGCATGTAATGTTAGATTAATAACGTGGATTGCATATAACTCCGTTTTCATTAAACAAGAGAAAATCTAAAAAGAAAAATTTGAGTGAAAGTTCTTGTTAGTTAGAAATCATTTTGAGCATGATGATGTCATTTTTTAGCAAACATTGTAGGTGCTTTAGTTGCTCTGAGGTAATATTTCCTTCCTATCCTGGAAAATTATTTAACGCTTTGATTATTGAGTGTTAAATAATGATTGCGCAGCTTGATTACCTCATATGTTAGGGAATAAATTAAAACCAATACAAATTACTTGCAAAATAATTTTTGAAATAAAAGAGAAAAGGTATCGAAAGAGCATTAGAGAAGTCTAGCGTAATCAAATATCGAACTCATTTAATATCTAGTTTGTAGAAGTAAGGTATTTCTCCTAATACTTTACAATTGACTCGCCATAAACCGATTAATGATGACTTCTAGAAAAAAAAATCATTTGCATGTTAAATAACTTGAACCTAAATTACGAATTGGTATAGATTTAAGAGAGTCCGAGTTAAATTTAGGCTTACTATTTATTAGCCAAACCTTTAGGTGGTTTTGCCAGGAAGGTCGCAACATGATTGTATCCATATGCTCCAACACAAAAGGGCTGTCTTTAGAGACATCTGCTTGTTCCGGGATGATTAAATCCAATGGATACGGGAACCAAGACTTAAAATTTGGGTTCTTACCTAAACAAGAAAATAAGCCACAAGAATGACAATCTCGGCTTCGGGAGGCTCGTTGGAGCAATGGTCACAAACCCGACTTTCTTGGCCCGGTCTTAGTCGACCGAAGCTTAGATTGCACCGTCTCTCTCAAGCTGCAGCCCCTTGAACGAGCCATTGGTTTTCTCACAATAGAAGGCCGTCCTCGACGCGACGGAGGTGAAGCTCCATCCTATATGTATTTTCGCATATTACATTTAAAAGGAAAATGTCCGATGAAATTGATGTAATATTAGATCGGTGGTTTTAAAAATTGGGGAAAATTGACTCTTTCTATGGGTCCGTTCATTTCGTAGAAAATAATTTATAGGAAAAAATTTTCCAGATTTTTTTATGTTTGTTTCACGGAAAATGAATTAGTTGTGGAAATCATTTTCCACCAAGGAAAAAAAAGTCTTCTAAAGGAGGGGAAAATGTTTTCCACTTTTCAAATTGGGGAAAACATTTTCCTTACTCACTCTCTCCTCTCATAACCTACTAATCCCCTTCTTTCTTGTTTTCTTTTTTAATAATTTGAATTTTAAATTCTTTTTCTTTTTTCTCTTTTTCTTTTCTTTTTTCCTTTTTTTCCACCTTCTTCTTTGGCCAGTAGTCAGTATGGCTACGGCCAGCGACTGGCCTCAGGCGAGCTTGAGGCTCACCGGTGGCAGCGCGGCCTTGGGCCTCGCCTAGCTCGCCGACCTCTGGCAAGCTCGAGAATTGCCGAGTAGCGGCACCGGCCTTGGGCCTCATCCGGCTTGCTAATCTCTCGGCGAGCTCGAGCTCGCTAGATCGGTGAACCGGCGGCAAGAGTGACCCTTTGGGAGGCTAGAGGCTAGTGAGCCTAAGGCTCGCCCTCATGCTCAGACCTAGTGCTCGCCCAGATTAGCAAGCCAACGGGCGAGCGCAAGCCTCGGCTCACCGATCCGGTAAGGCTAGAGGTCGGCGAGCTCGGCTCGCCGCTTGTTGATCCGCTCATTGCTAGCAAGATCAACAAGCCGCGAGAAGCTAGCCTTTGACCGGTCGCCGACCGTCACGTGGCTGGCGAATAGCCAAAGAAGAAGAAGAAGAAGATAAAAAGAAAGAAAAAGAAAAGAAAAATAATTTAAAAATCAATTTTTAATATATATTTAAAAAAATTGATTTTAATAAAATAAAATTATTCAAAAAAATACATAGGGAAAAATATTTTCCTTACCGAACTACCAAAAATACTTTTCAATTTATTTTTAGGTTTCCGACGAATACAAGAAAATAATGACATTTTTTGGAAAATGACTTATTGGAAAATATTTTCCAAAAAAATGCTGCATTTTCCATGAAACGAATGGAGCCTATGTGTTGTTTTCTATTGCGTTGCCCATTAAAAAATAGGATATTTTGGTGTATTTTTTCAATTTTGTCTCTAGTTATACCCTTAAACAAGCTCCTCTCATTATTTTTTATTTCATTTAGACACGACAACCCTGGCCAACCCTCACCCCACTATAGCTAGCTCTTTCTATCAATGGTGGGGTGGCAGTGGCGAGGACCATGGAGGCCCTCGAATATTTGCTCCTTTAAAAAAAAATTAATATTTATACTAAAAATCAAATTTTGGGGCAAACCAACGTTGTTTTGGGAAAAGGATTGTTGAGTAAAGATTCCGACAAGTCACGTAGACTAATTTTATTAATAAAATAATGTCATGTCTGATTTTTAGCAAACATCTTTGGAGTTTGCACTTAATTTTTCATTTTTTTTAAAGGACACTTAAGTGTACATTTTGGAAATTTTGGTATTTATGTGTCCACCCTACTCAGTTTTGGCACTTGGGGTGTTCGAGCCTCAAATATAATGCATGTTCATGTACATTTGTAGATTCAAATACGGTTTAATTAGTTACCTAGTATCGGAACATATGATGCCATATGTATGAGTTTGGATTGAAATATTGTAGAGTAATGATTACTTAGGCATATCACAATGGGAAATATATGTATTAATCATGTTCTCGTCATACTTTTTGGTTTGGCACTCATGCTATTTGTTGATACCAGGTTGAGTGATAAAATGATTTTCTTACTTAAACCTAGAAATTTTATTTAATGGGCTTCGGCTCATCCCTTATTTTTCAGTTTGCAGGATGGTCCCCAAAATATGAGTTGGAAGGGATGAGGCGATGCCTAAGACCATCAATCCTCAAGTTGGATGGTAGCTCGCTTATGGGATAGGGTGGGAGTAGTGACACCGGTTGGCCTGACTCTTTCCTTGGACTTTTTTTTTTTATTTTGTTCTTTGTTTAGATGATTTGTTAAAGTTGTTATACTAATGTTTACATAAATAAAAATAATATCTACATTTAACTTCTGGGAGCCATGCGTAGGTGGGTCCCAACCAGCATTCTTCTGTTCTGGTAATTTCAATTAATCAATTTTCGTTGAGTTTTACATTTTAATCCTTTTAATTGTCTTTATTAAAATTACAAATTACGTTTCCAGTCTTAACCATTCGCTTTACAGTGTTCCACGGATGCCGCTAATTCTCCAGGTGATTCGCATATTGTTGAAGCTGTCATTTTTCTGTTTTAACTTTAGATCATTGTACACTCAGAGATTTGTTTACGTTAAAAATCATTTAGTGCATTTCATGATTAAAAAAAGTAACCACTAGTTCCATAAGTTGTACCGTTGTTCGCTTATTTTTCCTGTTATCAATTTCATTAATTTAATTTTTAGATTATTTAAGAGGACTTGTATATATATATATAAACAGAAAATATGAGAACTAACGGAATCACGATCATGATGTTTGATAAAGGAAGAAGAACTAACGGCCTAGCGTTGGCCGTCATTGAGGCCCAGCGGTCGATGAAGGAAGAAGAAAAAAAGAAAAAAATATTATTCAAAAAAAAAAAATTTTTTTTTTTTTTGAGATAAAGTAATAAGATTGAAATCATTTTCCAAATGATATATATATATATATTAGAGAATGTTCTCGTTCACATATCACCAAATAAAAAAAAAAATTATTCATTTCTTTGAAAAATTATTTCTCAATTTTTTTTTTATCACGGACTTTTCTCATAAAAAAGGTGTACCTTTTATAGACAAGACATAATTCTATCATGATAATTCTATGTACAGCTTTTTTCAGCATTCAGCCTAGACCCATCGGGGCCTACATCGACATTTTTTTGGGGCATTCGGTGACGGGTTTTGTTCGTCACTAAAATAAAATGAACGAACAGTCCATAACAAGAAATTTTTGAATGAAAAAGCCTAGCGTATTTTCTTTGGAGCGAATTTGAAATGAGGACCATTCGAAATATTTTTCTTTTTTTTTGGTCAAGACCATTCGAAATATTAGCAAGCCCACGAGTATACCAACAAAGCGTACTGAATCCTATTTATTACATGATGCTACACGTAAGAAAAGACTTAAACTCTCCAAAGCAACCCATCGAATGCTCACCTAAGTAGACCGACACCGACACGCGACACACGACACCACACGACACAACACGCCGACACGTCATTTCTCAAAAACAAAGAATTCCGACACGTTGGGATACGTTGTATATTAAATATATATTTTTATATATGCATAATAAATTATCATTTTTATGATTATTTCAATCAAATTCATAAATAAATAAATAATTAAAAAAGCCTAGAATGAATATATACTAAAAACATTAGTCCGCTATTTATTAATATAATTCATTATTTCAATTTGATAAATTCAACTCTATTTCAATAATTCATAAAACTTGGAGAAAAAACAAGCGAAAGAGAAAACTAGGTTTTTCTTCTTTATTGTATTTTATTTTTTCATATATGTATATATTTTGACATTTCAGTTATTGAATTTTTAAAATTGACCTCGATATCGGAATTATGTGTCAGAAACTCATATGTCAGAATTCCAACTCAAGTGTTGGAAAGTGTCAAGAAAGTTGATCACATGTCGGATTTTTCGACACGTGTTGGCCAAGTGTTAGGGAGTGTCCGAGAGTGTCGGACACGTGTCGAAGTGTTCGACATGATACGAAAGCTCCTGGAGAGTGTCAATACTTCGTAGATGCTCACGGCACATGCAAGGTAAATTCATTGAGAACATATACCAGAAGTATGGAAAAAGCATCGATGACGAAACTTTAGCCTTAAAGCAGCGAGAAGACGATGACCCGCAGGCGCCCATAGGATTGCAAATTGATAGGCCGCAAGTGACAAACGCCAAGAACTCCGATATATTCGAGAAATCATACAAGAAAACCACAGCGTTATCATTCCAGTTCATAACTGAAGGAATAAACAATTCAATTGCCAGGATCGGTGTGCCAAACACGACGATACAGGAGTCGACAGCAATGAAGGCCACAAACGTTCAACCCTAACTAATGCGAAGAACGCGAGAGCATCGTAACGATCGAGAGAGCCAAAGCCGACAACTGGAACGAGTCTTTGTTCCTCTTGGCCAACGGCGACCCTGCACCTCTCTCCGAGAACCCATCCTCGCACGTGGTCGGCGCGTCCATGACCGAGCTCAGGTTGATGTTCGTGTCCTCGTACCTCTCGTCCTCGTAGGCTCTGATCGCCTCCGCAAGCGTCGGGACTGCGTCAGAGTACAGCTCCAAGCAATCCTGCAAGCATGCCCTGACGGATGGATCCATCTCCTTGCTCTTCAGAAGCTTCTCGGTGAGGAAGAAGATGAGGAGTAGAGGGACGAAAGGACAAGGACTCATTTTTCGTTTTTCTTGATGCATGCGTTTGGATCACGTCTCAAGGAGGAGCAATGATGTATTAGAGGACAATCTCTGCATCTACACATGCGACGATGCCAACTACTTTGTTATATCTCTCCCTTGCGTGAGTTAGACGCACGATTATAAGTATAAGTACGTCGGCCCCTCTCGACCAAGCCAGTAGAATACTTATGAGTCCGAAATTTATTATAAATATTATTTAAAAAGTCATAAATCTATTATATTTGTGCCAATTTTGTTCTGAACTTTTCAATCATGAAAATAAAAATACAAAGAAAGAAAATAAAATGAAATTAAAAAATAACGAAAGTTATAAAAATTGTTCATGTTAGTGCTCACAGTGTCATGTAGAACGGTCGGCTTTTGTACTTCATATTTTACATAGATTTAATTTAAACGTAGCTTTTGTACTCCGGATTCAACAATATATATCTTTCTCTTTTATCGTGACATATATCAAATTCTAAGATTTTTTGTTGCTGTTGATAATAGCTAGAATTTGAAAGTTCTTTCGTCATTTTTCCGTTGGGGCTATCATTTAAATTGAATATTCAAAATATAGGATTGGCTACCCGCTTAGGATGGTATACATTATCACTTGCTCGAACCCTATGAAGTTTTGCACTTCCAATTTTGGTCGCGTATCTGTCCATGCTTAGCAGATTAGATACGTTAACATAAAAGTTACTGTTAAAGCCCCAAACCTATTATATGTTCAATCTTAATATTTCTAAATTTGCCAATTGAGTTTAAAATTTTTGACGATTTGTCGATTTAGTCATTCTGACCAATTTGGATAGAAATTACTAACGTGTAGGCTAATCGTATTACGTGATGCAGCCAATGCTAATGTAAACAATTTCTCTTACTTTTTTTTTCTTTCTTTTTTGTTTCCTTTCTCTATCTTTTTCTCTATGGTCAGTTGACCACATGCGAGAGTTGCCCTCGCTAGCCATGGGTGAACCTGGGTGAGGGTGGCTGACCAGGGCCGCGACGCCCTCGCCAAGATTTGGCAAGGGCAGCCCCCATTAATCATCGCCCTTACTTGTGACTAGCTGGAAAAGGTTAAGAGAGGATGGAAAAAAAAAGAAGGAAAAAAAATATTCAAAAAATTTGCAAAAATTATTAACTTCACACCTCCCATCCCACATATCCCATATAGGATGATAAGCATCCACGTTAGAAAAATAAATTGATAAATCATCAAAATATTTGTAACTCAATTAAGAAAATTGAAAGATTTATAATCGAATTGTTATTTGCACAATATATTTATATATATATATATATATATATATATATATATATTATAAATTATCCTCCAAACCTTGAACTCTCTAGGCTGAGAAGCGGAGCTAAATAGTGCATTTTTGTGATTACTCGAGCAAGAAAAGACTCGATCTGACTCGCACGACTTGGCATGTCGTGCACGTATCATTAGATGTGCCGATTTGGACAAAGATGACAAATACATGTTGAAATGAACATGATTATTCTAACCCACTAAAGTCTCGATTCCAAACTTGTGCTGGGTTGGTGGATTCCGGACCCAAAGTCCATTCTATTGCTTCTCCAGATTCGGCCTCCACTTCATCATTTTGGGCCTTTTAAATTACACCTAAACTCACTATATTGTTCAGGAGCTCTATGAAAAATTTGTCATGGGTGTAGCACCGAGTATTTCTGGCCGGAGAAAAAAAAATCGACCTAATTGCGATCCAAACCGAAGACTTGGTTCAATTCA
This sequence comes from Eucalyptus marginata, assembly GCA_014182565.1. Taxonomy (NCBI): domain Eukaryota; kingdom Viridiplantae; phylum Streptophyta; class Magnoliopsida; order Myrtales; family Myrtaceae; genus Eucalyptus; species Eucalyptus marginata. Next base: position 20,426,869 of record CM024588.1, on the reverse strand, counting down.
ATTTGGCTCGGTCCGATTTTTCAATTTTCTTTTTCAAAATTAAGAAGATATTTAGTGACAAAGGGGAGAGATTGTGTAAATTGTCGTATCAAGATAATAGACGATTTTTAGTTCCGTTCGATTAATCGAACCAAACTGAATCGAAATAAAAATGGTTATTTTTATCCGAACTGAAACCCTAATGTAACAAAAGATGCACGAAAATTAGTTTGGTTGGATTTGGTTCTGATTTTGGTTCAATTCCAGTTTAGTTTTGACGCCTCTATCCCTCGCCCACGCCTTCTCCACCATCGTGATCTCAATCGGTGACCACCAATACCCCATGCCTGCCACTAGAGGTGTTAAATGGGTCATTGACCCATTTATGGACCCATTTAAATATAAATGGGTCGTTAATGGGTCAAGCATTATTTCCGAAAGCACTCATAATGGGTTTTAAAAATAAGGAGACTAAGATATATGGATCTTAAATGGGTTAGCTTTCACCCATTTAAGACCCATTAAAATGAATCCATTTATTTTCACTCAAAATCTCACAATCTCTCTCTTCTCTCTTTAACTTTACAAAAATATTTTTTTTTTTATAAAAACAGAAATTATAATTAATTTTTATTTTTCTTTTCTTTTTTTTTCTTTCCTTTTTTTTTTTTCTTCCTTCGGTTGCCAAGACGACGATGGCCGCGATCGGCCGGGCAAGCCTCGAGCTCGCCTCGCCGGATTTGGCGAGGTTCGAGCCTCGTCAACCGGGCGAGGCTCGAACTCGCCGGCATCGGGCGAGGCTCGAGCCTTGCCGCATTCGGCAAGGGGTGAGCTCGAGCTTGCATTTGGCGAGGCGGAGGCCTCACCGACGTCCGGTGAGGCTCAAGCCTCACCAAATCCAGGGAGGGGGAGCTCGAGCCGCGGATCCGGCGAGGCTCGAGCTCACCGGCGTTGGCGAGGCTCGAGCCTCGCCGGGATCTAGCAAGCCTTGAGCTCGCCGGGCGTCGACGAGCCGGGTGAGCTCAAGGCTCGCCCGTGGCCAACCGCCATTGCCATCATCGTGGCTGGCGTACCGGCCAAAAGAAGAAGAACAAAAAGAAAAAAAAAAAAAGAAAAAAAGAAAAATTTATATTTGAAAAATAAAATTAAAAATAATCACAAATTAAAAATTTATTTTAAAAAATAATTAAAATTCGATTTTTTAAAAATTATAAAAATTGTCCATTAAAGTTTGTGTTGTATAAAATTATTTTAGCAATACCATTATATATATATAAGAAATAAGCTTGGAAGTATTTAAGTAATATAATCTTTAAAAAAACATAAGAATAAGTTTTTCTAAATTTGGTTAAATATGAAAATGTTTTATTAATATGGGTTGGGTATGGGTCGGTCGGAAAATTTACATTAGATAAATGAGTTATAAATGGATTATCGGTTCATTTGGGTCGGACCATTAATGACCCGACCCAAACCCGACCCGACCCACATATTTAATAGCTCTACTTGCCACCACCCAACACCTTTAAACAAAAAATTCTCTGTGTTAAGACATCCCCTAACGTCAAGCTCCCTCGTCCATGGCAGTGCACTAGAGACAACTCAAATCTTCGTTTCAGATATGGAGGTGACATCATCATTGATAAGGGTTCGAGAGTCTACAAGTGATGCCTCTGTATCTCTCTGTATCTCTCTACATCGTTGCCTCCTCCTCCTCCAAATTTCACTCTATCTTCTCTAGTAGTGTTTCGGTTCGGTTTGATTTTTTTGAAAAACTAAACCGAACCGCACCGATAAAAAAATTTATTTAACCGAACCGAAATCCGATCTGAACCGAAACTGAACCAAATCGAAATTCCACTTCGATTTGGTTTTTGTTTTTTGGTTTTTACAATCAAACAATTTTCTCGAGTCCAGCAGTGCCCGATCATCGCCACCACCAAAATCATCAAACCAAGTTAACTAGGCTCCAGTGAAGAAGACGCTTTTCTATGACTTCCTCCCAAGTAAAGCCGTCGAAGACGCTGAGAGGGCCCAGGACACTCCCCACCGGGTCACTTCATGTACTAAGTCCCATTTATTATGCATGGGAACCATCGACTTTTGTATTCGAAGTACGTGACTTTTCTAAATGTGTTAGCGCTTGATTTTGAAAGTCGGTCGATATATGCTATTTCTGTTTTTAGTGGTCTTAACTAATGCACCTGAACGGTCGTTAATAAGACTCGTATTTTGAGATCCAAAATGGATTGACATCTTTTTTTATCATTTAGGTACACATTAGCATCAATTATACACACTCTTTAAATAAAACGATACATCAATCTCAATTTGAGATCTAGAATGGACAAGATTAATCGAAATGCGCAAACCACGTAAAAAAAAAAAAAACCTCATTCCCAAACTAACAAAATCTTAAACCATCATTCCCAAAACAACTATTGCAAGATACTTTTCAAAGTTTTGATATTGATAGATAAACAATTTTTTAAATTTGAGGGTTCTAAAAAAAAAAAATTATCCTCATGATATATGTAAATCGGGACTCTCAATTATTTTATTTAGTAATGCGCCGTTCATTGAAAGGTGGATAATGTTGCTGTACCGTATAAAGGGTGAGCATCTTAATCCTAGGGCTCCATTTGTTTTTGTATAAAATGAAGGATTTGGAAAAAAAACTTCTTAAAAATGATTGCTTATATCGTTTGAAAATAACTATAATCAATGAAATGATTTTCAATATCGACAACAATTTAATTTTAAATATTTTGATGAACAAAAATTTTTTTCACTCATGTATTCTATAAGTGACACAAACCATTATTTTAAAAGAAATATATATATTTAAGATTATTTATTTTTCGTAAATTAAACGGGCTCACGAGCCCATGAGACCTCCACGATTCGTTTTCCCTTCACCGGCGCGGATGGTGGAAATGGACGGTGCAGATGCATGGTTCCATGAAAGCAACCATGGGGAGCACCGCATTTGATGAAGACTGACCCTGCGCGGGCGTACTTTTGCAGGAGGGGGCGCAACAGAAAAAAGCTGGTGCGAAGGGAAGAAGCAAAAAAGCAGTCCGTCGCTCTGAGCCTCACCCCCTCTCGGCTGGCCAAAGCCTCCCTCCTCCCTCCTCCCTCCTCCACCGTACAACACTCTCTCTCTCTCTCTCTACGCTCGATCTCGCTGTAGCTTGCACCGGCGCGGAGCTCACCGCCGGCGGAAAGGCCTCTCGAGATGGACCTGTACGGGCTCTCCGCCGCGCCGCTCGACGCTTTCCCCATCGACGACCTCCTCGACCTCTCCAACGACGCCCTCTTCTGCTGCCCCTCCCCCTCCGACCACCTCCTCCCCCGCCGCCCCCGCCGGACCTCCACCACCCCCACCCCTCCGCCTCCGGCCACCACCGCGCCTGCGCCGACTCCTCCTCGTCCACCTCCTCCTCCTCCTCCCCGCCCCCGCCGTCGTCCGCCGCGTTCCCCGCCTTCTCCACCGACTTCGCGTACGAGCTCTGCGTCCCCGTAAGCTCACTCTCGCCGGAATCTCCGCTTTCCTCCTGTTTTTCTATCGTGGATTTTCAGTTTTTTTTTCGAGAATTTTTCTGAAGTTTCGCCATCGGTTTTGCGGAGTCGCGCGTTTCGTCGTCGTCTTTGCGCTGGCGGAATGGGAGAAGCTTGGCTTCGGCACGGAACGGCTTCCTCATTTCGCTCGGGAAAAGGCAAGGCACCGAATGCAAAAACTCCGGCCGGCATCCATATCGCCGGTGATTTTTTATTTTTTTATTTTCAGTTTCGAGCTCGGCCCGGAGACATGAAGGCAGTGGCCAGAGCTCGGATTCTCTTCTTTGGGCTCGCCTCCTAGCCGCCGTGCCCTAGCCAGCTAGTGACTTCCACTTTCGAGCGCTCGCCATGCTCTGTTTTGCCCTGTCTCGGCTCGACCGGGGCCGAGAGTTGCTGCCTTTCACTCATACCTGTGCTGAGTGCAAACTAGTCGTCTGGGCTGATTTCGAGTCTTGATTTGTTCGTTCTTTGCGGGTCTCAGTCTAAGTTCAATCTGTTTTCTCCCCCTCGGCCCATGCCCATCCTTTGTTTCTTAAAATGCCTAAGCCGAGTCGGCGTATGGTACATTCAATCTTAGACTACTTTGAGCACTTATGAGTACGTTTGTTTTCATGAAGGGTCACTCCCGTTGACTAATGAGCATGTTTACTGTTAAAATTTTTGGTTAAGGAAATCGGGTTTGAGTTCTGTTTCCTTATTTCGTTCTCGGTCGCCAGTGTGCGTGCCGTAATGGTGGCCGAGTTTGGTGTTTCACATTATGATTTGGTCACCAGAGAGGACCGGCTTGGTTTTATGTATAAGCGAAGTTGGCTGTTGGTGAAAGACCAGGGCCGCCGGAGTCAGAGTCTGGTCGGACCAAAGGCGAGAACTCCACTCGCCACTGCTGAAGGAGGCCGACAACGTTTGAGAGGTCAGAGAGTAAGAGCTTGGCGGGTCGGGCGCAGTGTAGGTTTAGGCGGGTTTTGGGCTGGTTTGTTTTGTTATCTTTTTCACTCAGCAAATTAAAATGCGTGGTCAAAGATTTGTGTGTTAGTCAGATTTTCATGGTGGTTCCATATTGCAGAGAAGCCTTTCCCCTATCGGAAGCTCAACAGACGGGAATTAAAGAAAATATGAGTTGTAGGCTGCCGCTCAGGAAGTCTAGAATGGTGAAGGAAAAGGTAGGTGCACATAGGAATTTAAGTAGGAAGTTTTATCTTAAGAGGGAAATGAGTATGTGGATTGGACGAAATTGCCCGACAAAATGCTGACTGAGTTGTTTTCGCATCTTACTTACCATGATAAGGCCAACTTGGCCTCTACTTGTAAGGGGTGGAGAGTCATAAGGAATTCTCCTATTGTCCGAAAATCATTGGATGTTAGAGCTTGTAATTGCGATTCAGTAATGGCGAGTTTATTTGCTTCTAGATGTAAGTGATTTGCAAAAGCTCCGATTTCTAGAACACGATTTAGCTGATTCCATAATTTTTCTCCAAGTTAGGAAGTTGCGAGAAATAATTGGGGATAAGTGTGGGAAAGTAACTGATGCAACTCTATGTAATTGCCGCAAGGCACGAGTTGCTTGAGTGTTTTGAATTATGGAATCAGTTAAATCGTGTCCTAGAAATCGGAGCTTCACTAGCATCTAAATTACATTTATAAGCAAGTGAACTAGCCATTGCTGAATCGCAGTTACGAGCTCTAAGATCTAATGATTTTCAGACAATAGAAGAATTACTTATGGCTCTTCACTTTTTACAAGTAGAGGCTAAGTTGGTCCTATCATGGTAATTGAGACGTGAAAATAGCTCAGTCAACATATTATCGGGCAGTTTCGTCCAATCCACATACTCATTTCACTAGATAAAACTTCCTCCTTAAGTTCAGTATTGCTATGCGCACCCACCTTCTCCTTCACCTTTTTGGACTTGCTCGAGTGTTTTGAAATTGGCCCTGAGCATTGCGAGAGAAAGTAGTTATATTAGATGCTGCCATAGGTTGACTAAGCTTCGGCTTTCAGGAAATAGGGATGTTGAAAGTGATGCTATTAATGCTCTAGGAAGCATTGTCTGCAGGTTGTTCGATTGCTTGAGAGTTGATTAATTGGCTTTGGGAAATGTGCCAAAGTTCCTCTTAGTTGCCAGTACACGTGAAGTTTTGGGGTGTGGTTTTAGATGTTTGGCATAAGCTTCTCAGTCAAGTTGGATGTTTCGCAAATAGATGTTGGTTCGGCGGTTGTTTCAACATTGCTGAGGTCCTTCTTGAGAGCTCTGCATCAAGATGAACAACAGAGGAACGTCTTGCCCTAGCCAGAAATCATATAAACCCACTCAATCGCTCTTCGCACTTCGTAAAAGCTTCTCTCAAGCCAATGCATGATCTCATCCGTGCTCTTATGACTTTTTTCAGAATTTCTCTAGTCCTGAAATATATTCTTCTCTCTAATATCAGGGAATAAAGAAGCTATTTGTTTAGAAATATCTATAAAAATGGCGAGTAAAGATTTTTCTCTAATCCTGGAAATTGTAAAATCGGTATCTCCATCTAGATTGGAAGTGACGCTATTAATGCTCTAAGTATTGTCTGCATCTCACTGACTAGGGTTGTTCGATTGCTTGAGAGTTGATGAATTGGCATTGGAAATGTGCCATCTCTTAAGTTCCTCTCAATTGCCGGCACACATGTGGAGTTTTGGGGTGTGGTTTTAGATGTTTGGCATAAGCTTCCCAAGATAGTCGGGTTGGATGTTTACCAAACAGATGTTGGTATGGCAATTGTTTCAACATTGTTGAGGTCATCCCAAAGTTTGAGGATTATATGTGTGTTGGATTGCTTCAATCTAGAGGGAGATACCGATTTTACAATTCCCAGATAAGAGGAAAATCTTTACTCGCCATTTTTACATATATTTCTAGACAAATAGCTTCTCTATTCTCTAATATCAAAGAGTATAATATATTTTGGGACTGGAGAAACTCAGATAGAAGTCATAAGAGCACGGATGAGATCAAGAGTGATCAAGTGGATTCTATCACTTATTTTGGCTAGTGCAAGAGCACTCCTCTGGGTTTATATTGATTTCTGAAGATGTGCAAGGCATTCTTCCATATTTGTTCATCTTGATGAAATTTTCCTCTTAAGATGAAAAGGAAGGGCTGCAACATTACTGCGAGATAGAGGCATAAGCATTCTCTTAGACCTTGCTAAATCTTGTCAGGAAGGGATACAATTTGAGTCTGTGAAGGTAAGGTTTTTCTGGTACTTGGAGCTGTCGCATTAAATTTTCACCTTCCTTTTGGCGGGAAACCCAGTTACTTTCGTAATACCCTGTTTTCATCATTATATTAATTTGGAACACATAGAAACGGCATGTTAACTAACTCCACCTTACAGACAAGAAATTAAGAACTTAATGTCTGATGTGTTGACCTCTTGGTATGTTTCAGGCTATAGCATACTTGTCTGCGAATGTCAATGTTGCAAAAGCTGCCATAGAAAAAGGTGGAGTCGATATTGTTGCTAGTTAGGCGAGGTCAATGGACAAGAGGCTTGCTAGAGTGGCAATTGGTGGTTTATGGAATCTTTCTTTTGTAGAAGAGCATAAGGTATTGTCATTGTTGCTTGCTTATCACTTTTGCAGGATATCGAGTTTTATTTTGATATTGATAATGGTTTCTTGTCAGGGAGCTATCGCTGAGGCTGGTGAAGTAAAAGCTATAGTTGATCTTATAATCAAGTGGCCCGATAATCATAAAGATTTGGTACAAATTTTCCCATTTTACATCGGTTCAAGCTGCAAGCAATTTTGCTTTTCTGATTTGTTTCTAAATCAATGATTTAGGATAGCTTACTAGTGGATTAGTCTTTCACTTGTCTTCAGCGACTTGCAGCTGGTGCTCTGGCAAATTTGGTAGGTGACTACAAGTGTAGAAAGGAACTCGCACTGGCTAATGGAGTGCATGCTTTGGTTATGCTTGCTTGCAACTGCGAGTCCAAGGATGTTCTGAAGCAGGTGCTGTGCTTAATTCTATTCAGATAAAAATATCGCCAGAGTGGCGCGAGATAACATACCAATAAGAACCAGCTTTAGCTGAAATTGCCATAACTGTCATCCATTACTAAGTAGCCTTGTGTCATTTCATCTGATGCATTTGTTTCACTTGCAAGTAAATAAATCATTTCCCAGGTGAAAGAGGTTCCATTCAAAGAACTCATGATGTAGAAATAGTTCACAGGTTAATAGGTTTCACACCATGGAGCGTTTTACTCATAAAGATGCTTGCTTATAACGTTTCAAGTGTCATAGTTTTGTAATACAGTACCCGGCATCTGAAACAAGGAAAATGTCTACCAAACAAATGCACTCTTCAAGTTTTGAAGGATGAAGAGTGAAGTGCCGGAATTAATCCCGCATAATGGTCATTTCGTCAATAACAGGGGTAGTTTTCAGAAGGAAATGAGCTGAAAAATAATGTTCTTCTTGTTCATGATATGTGTGGTTGGTAGTACTCTCATTACTATTTGCCTTCAGCATTCACCATATATCTTGATCTTCTGATAACGTACAACTGATCTCTTATGATGCTAGAAACGTAATGCTGACCCCTTCCTCTTGGTTAAGGGTGAAATACTGATACATTTTTCAATTGAATGGCGTCAAACTTCACAGGTTGCTCGGGCCTTGGCTATTTCAGCTTCTGCAAATAGTACAAATGGTAATAATGCAGAGCAAGAGTTGGTTGCTATGGAAGCACTAGTTCAACTGACAAGATCTCCCCATGAGGTTGTCAAGTAATCTATGAATCCGTCTTTCTATGAACTGAATGACTTAGTTTATGTGTCGTCACTTGAGGAACTTTTTTCTACATGGAAGCGCTTGTACTTGTTGTGCACGTGTTGCAGACAAAAATTCTCTCCCATAAAACATAAGTAGTCTTATCGCAGTCCAACGGTATTTTCTTTGAGCTTAAGTGGCATCACTTGGCCACAAAGAAGATGCAGAATGCATTTCCCTATTTCCATTGTCCTCACTAATATCTTGTACTTGACTTTTCCATTAATTCCTTATTCTCTTTGTAAATAAGACCCAAGATACTTGAACAGCTTGCCTTGTGATACTTCTATTTTCTACCTGTTCTCGAAGGTCATTAATTTATAATATTCCTCTGACTGAATATACTAAATGCTGTGTTTTTAGTGTACTTTGATTGAAAAATTCCAAGCATACAATGTTTTTCCCTTTTTTTTTTTCTTTTTCTTTTTATCTACTATGATGAAAGCTTTTAGTTCCCCAAAGTTCAACTTACTTCCGTCTTTGTCTCACTCATTTAAGCTTATCTCGTGGTGAGATACCTGTGCTGGGCAGCAAAATCTCGAATGTGTCTAGTGATCTTGTCATTATTCTTATTGTTGTGACATGGAAGCATGCTTCAAAGTTGAACCTTTACGCTTGCTTCTCCTAACAAGAAAACATTTTTAAAACGCAAGTAGGCTTGCTTCCATCGTAATTTCTGATGACACGGAATGTCCTTAGTGAAGTCACAGCTTCATCATGGGTCTTTTATTTTTTGGATACTTGCTTATGCATGTGTTTTCCTTTACATTCTTCCTTCAGTTTCGTGAATACCACGCAATAATTTCTTTCATCTATAACTCCTTCGGTCCATGATTTCGGTTATTTATGAATAAGATAGTCTCCATAGTTGGTCTCACCAGCATCAAACCAAATTTCTTTCCGAAAACAAACTTATCTCTCCTCAACATATGCTCAATTCCTCCTCCTCCTCCTCCTCCACAATTTCATTATTCATCATCTTAATGCCTCTTAATTTACCATTTTCTGGCATTCTCTTGGCTCCGAAAATTTTGGCCAGCATGTGATGCCTATCTTATCCATAATCACCATTATATCAAGTCTGACCGCTTTTTTATTTCCAATTCTAGCACTCTTGATTCATCTATAAGGATAATAACTCCTACAGTCTTGTAACTCATTTATCACTTGCATGTGTACTTGAGAGGAGGAATGGGGGTAGGCACTTCCAATGAAACTTGCCATCTTTCCTTAACAGCGCCTTTGTCAATGGAGAATCTTCTCACTTTCTTATGATTCTTTTGATTCATTCTGTCTTTCATACTTTTAACGTGAAGAGAAGCTTTTTGACTCCCATAGAACATCTTTAGCCACTCTTCAAGCTGTAAATTCCCATAGCTGACCAGGTTCTCCTCCCTTTTACTAATCGTTGGAAGACTAACAAGGAAGGAATGGTGTGGGAGATTAACTTTTTGCTTACGGCTCAAGTTTGGGACCTTTAAATTTTATTGAGTTGTTGTATCAAGCAGTGTCAGATGTGAGAGAGGATGATAGATTAAGGTGGAATTGCCTACCTCTGAGGACTTTTCTGTCAAATCCTACTTTTTGGTCTAATCTTTTCTTAGATGCAATTCCAACAGAGCACACTCTTTCCATGCAAATCTAGTTGGAAGGTCGATGTTCCCTTGAAGGTTTCTTTTTTGGCTAGGGAAGCAGATTGGGGACTTATTCTTACTTTAAAAGATGTCTTTTGTGCAAGAGTGAAGAGTCGAGTGTGAATCACTTACTTTCGCAGTGTAGCTAGATGCGAAAGATTTGGACTATGGTTTTTGCAATTTAGGATTACTATGGGTGACCTCAGGCACAATGCAGCACGAACTTTGTGCATGGAAAGGGACTATCAGTTTGTGTTCTAGAAAGGATCAGATTACTAAGATGATTCTTTGCCTTGTTTCTTGGTTCATCTGGGGAGGGAGGACCAAGAGGGCATCCTTAAAGATCCGGATCATTTTGGATCCTCCTGGTTATCGTTGCCATCCTTAAAGATGCGGATCATCTTCTTCGAAGCCATCTTCTCAATATCGACGAACAGATCGACTCGAACGCAGACAGCACAGAGAGAGAGAGAGAGAGAGAGAGAGAGAGAGAGAGCGGGAGGGTGAAAAGGAAAAGGAGGTTGAGTGTTTTGAATAAATAGAGCCCTAGGTCTGGTGGCCTAGGGTTACATCCACAAGTGGTAAACCGGTTGTAGTTTCCTCATCTGGCTTGACTTTAATTTAGTGAAGTTTGAAACAATTACGCATGATCTTCTTTTGGAAACTTATGTTTATTATGACTGCTTCCCCGCTCTTACACATTCCACTCATACGAACATAGTAATAATTATTATGAAATTGTAAAAATATATATATATATATATATATATATATATATATATATATATATATCACTACAAAGATAATTAAATATTGTCGGTTTACTTGCATTACGTAAATGATCGCTTTACACTTACCAATCATAACTGATATCATATTGTACAAGAGCTGAGTTCATGGGGAAACAATTCTCTTTAATTCTACTCAATCGTTTGATCATTTTTTTTTTTAATAATTATTATATTGTACGGAATTGAAGCAAATTTTCTCTCCACGGTATATTATACTGCAAATAATTTAAGTCAATTTTTCTCCTCATATCATTTAAGACAGGTTGGTCTTGTCACGTAGACGGTAAAACCCTCTATTCATTAATTGTCACGTGTCCAAGTGGGACTCACGTGTCAAAATTTCTCTTAATCTCTCATACTCCTCCTATCCTCTTCTACTTCCTCTTCTTCTCTGCGTAAGCAACGTCTCCTTCCACATCGAATGTGGCTCTGCCACCGACTCCAACAAAGCCTTCAACACCACCTGGATGTCCGATCGCCTCTTCACCGATGGCTCCTCCTCGGTCGTTAGCCCACTCATTGCTTTCTCGTCCTTGCCCTCACCCTCGCCCTAGCCCTCACCGCGAGGGCTAGACCCTTGGTTGTGACCTGTCATCGGCCATGGCAAAATGCCGACCACAGGCCAAAGGAAAAGAGAAGAAAAAAGAAAAAGAAAAGATGAAGAAACGGCGAAGAAGACGAAAGAATTGAGCAGTGGAGCCACTTGGACACGTGCGCGAGCGTTGAATGGGGTGTGTTTATTGCCTGCGTGATAAGACGATATACTTAATACTTTCTTGTGAATTAGTCACACAATATATGTGCGGGCTGCTCTCAATGGGGCCAGTGGAATACCTATGAATCCATAATTTATTTATACGGTAGAATTTCTCGTAAGGAAAAAAGGTCACATATACAATCGAGGAATTTTTCAAGATATGTGCAATATCCTTCATCCAAATGAAATTGTTCTTTCCTTTCTTTTTTTTTCCCCAAATTGTGGGCTGGCGAGGGCATCAGTCAGGCCATAGCCCTCGCTTGAGGTTGGCGAGGAGCGAGGCACGACTCTCGGCAGCCTCAGGCTAGGACCCAATGTCCTCACTTGGATTTAGGCAACGGTCCTCGCCGTCGCCTAGACCACCCTCGATTGTGACCGGCAAGGTCGCCGGCCTAGACTTGTAAAAAATGCCTGGTATATATTTGTCATTTGGAGGAGGGGTAATGCACATATCTTGAAAAATTCCTCCATTCGTATACATAAACATTTTTTCTTTTCTTTTTTCTTTTTTACGAGAAAGTCTATCGTATAGATAAGTTCTAGAGTCATACGTATTCAACTGGCCTCATCGTGAGTGGCCGACATATGGATGCTTATATCGTGCGTCTAACTCACGCGTTGGAGAGATATAATAAATTAGCGCTCCAATTTGGCATCGTCGCATGAATAGATGCAAAGATTATCCTCTAATAAATCATTGCTCCTCCCTGAGACGTGATCCAAACTCATTCAACAAGAAAACGAAAAATGAGTCCTTGTCCTTCGGTCTCTCTACTCCTCATCTTCTTCCTCACCTCCCTCCACGCTGCATCTGCAGATGGCGGCAGCACCAACATAATCCACGAAACGTGCAAGAAATGCGCGCAAGAAGACCCCAACGTCAGCTACAAGTTCTGCGTCGCGTCGCTCGAGTCGAACCCGTACTGCCACTGCGCCAACCTCCGGGGGCTCGGCCTCGTCTCCATCAAGCTGTTGCGGCACAACGTGACACGCACGAGGTCTTACACAGAGAAGCTTCTGAAGAGCAAGGAGATGGATCCATCCGTCAGAGCATGCTTGCAAGATTGCTTGGAGCTGTACTCCGACGTGGTCCCGACGCTTGCAGAGGCCATCAGAGCCTACAAGGACGAGAGGTACGGGGACGCAAACATCGACCTGAGCTCGGTCATGGACGCATCGACGACGTGCGAGGATGGGTTCACGGAGAAAGGCACGGGGTCGCCGTTGGCCAGGAGGAACAAGGACGCGTTCCGGTTGTCGGCTTTGGCTCTCTCGATCATTACGATGCTCTCGCGTTCTTCGCATTAGTTAGGGCTGAACGTCTTGGCCTTTCATTGCTGTCGACTCCTGTTTCGTCGTGTTTGGCACACTGATCCTGGCACTTTGGATTGTTTATTCTTTTACTTAGGAACTGGAATGATAACGCTGTGGTTTTCTTGTATGATTTCTTGATTGCGTCGGATGGGTGTCTGCGTGTCATCGTCTGCTCGCTGCTTTAAGGCTAAAGTTTCATGATCGATGCTTTTCCTGTACTTCTTCTTCGACAGGTATATGTTCTCAATGAATTCGCCTTTCACGTGGCGTGAACATTTGATGGGTTGCTTTGCTTTGGAGAGTTAAAAGTCTTTTCTTACGTGTAGCAGGATGTAATAAATAGGATTCATTATACATTGTTGGTGTACTAGTGTGCTTGCTAATTTTAAGCATGTATATGATTATTGACCGTAAAATATTTTCTGTTAACTAGTTATTTTGGGCAAATCGAACATGTGAAGGATCGAAAAAATAATTTTTGAAAAACACTTTCACTCAAACAAATACACCTAAAGAGTTACAAGAATAAACGATAAATTTTTCTTATCATGAAATGCCTTTTGAATGAAATTAAAATGGTTTATACCAACATAATAACTCAGAAACCTTTTGGAGATTAAAACAGCCTATACCAGGTTAATAATTCGTTCCACCAACCAATCACCAACTCTAATATCAATTTGTTGGAGACGTGTAATAGAAGCCAAATATTAATTGGACCTTGACTGAAAAGTTTAAGTTAATGAGGACCAATTATAATATTTTAACTACTCAAACTATACCAATTGTTTGATGTGAGATTTTTCTAATATAATTTATACAAGCATCTTCACAGTTCTTGTCCATGCTTGTCATGGGTTATATATGTCAAAAATTTGTTTGCAAATTACATTAACTAAAACTCCTTTTCTACCTCTTCTCCTTCTACTTAACACGGAAATTTAACATTTTACGAGCAATAGAAGTGAAAATAAAATGGAAATTAAATAATCGAAGAAGAAATCATGGAAAAATTATATATATCATTTTTTGGATGACCGAATGACGTGAAACCATTTTGTCTTATAAATAAATTCTGTTTACACTCATCAAACATTTCATGATCATAATTCCGTAAGTTCTCATATTTTCTGTTTATATATATAATAAAAAAATTCCTCTTAAATAGTCTAAAATTAAATTAATGAAATTAATAAAACTAGCAAATATAGGAAAACTAATTAAATCAGAGAAGAGCGGTAAACCTTACATAACTAGTAAATACTATTTCTATAGTAAAATGCATTAAATGATTTTTTTATGTAATCAAATCTCTGAATTTACAATGATATAAAGTAAAAACAAAAAAAAAATGATAGATTCAACAAAACGTGAATCGCTCGGAGAAATAATTTCATTAACCCTAGCGGCATCCATAGAATCCTGTAAGTGAACAATTAAGATTGGAAACAGAATCAGTAATTTTATTGAAGACAATTAAAAGGATTAAAGAGTAAAACTCATCAAAAAATGATTCGAACTTGAAATTTCCTTGAAGAAGATGTACAAATTACATGTCTAATACTGATTGGGCAAATATGGGTCCCATGGCACAATTATGCCATGTGGCAATCATATTGGCAAAATTAAGTGTATATTGTACAGAATTTGAAGTCACATTCGAAACTCAATCTGATTGGAGGATGTATATCGATCTGAATTGTTGGAATAATTAGGCATGGAATTCCTCGAGTGTTTATTTAGCTGGAGATAAATATCAAGGTCGGCTACATCAACAGGGCACTTAAGCAACACTAGAAATCGCACGAGAAAATAAAAATAAAAAGGGAAAGGATAGGCATTCCACTGATTGGTCTTATCTATTAGAATGGTCTCTATCTATAAAAGAATTTGACCGCATGAAAGAAATATAAGAGCGTAGGTTTGAGTTCCTTTCTTTATGTTCATAAAAAAGGATTCATCTTTTGCCGCACGGTGGCCTTCGTTCTTTAAGCCAGGAGCCGCTGGATGACGTCTTCACGCCCGGAGATGCCTTGAAGCCGGACTTTCTTGGCCACAGGTTTTGAACAGACGGTGATTCCGCATTGATTTAATTGCAAGATCGCTTTGACAAGACTTAAGATTGGCACTCTTGTCGATTTTTTGGGATTTGTTTCACTTAAAGATCGGTGTTGCTCACCTTTCATGCTCGTTCCATATTGCAGAGAAATTGTTTCCACCAGGATCAGCAATTCCACTTCCTCCGTCGAAACCCTCCTGCTGACGAATAACCACAGCAAGAAAATCAAGAGAATGCACAGCTCTTCCCCAGCAAACCATGTTCCACAGTCCAGCAGCGCTGGATCATCCTCCCCGCCAAAATCATCGGACCAAAACAACCAAGCTCCGGCAACGAACACCTATTACTACCGTGACTTCCTCACGAGCAAAGCCGCTGAAGACGCGGAGAGGGCCCAAAACCTTCCCCGCGAGGTCAACCGCAACCCAGTAGAGATCCGGGATGAAGATCCGCTCCCCCGGTCTGACTCTCACGACCAACCGACCCTCTATAAGGTCATAGATGAGTTTGATCTTGCGGCGGAGAAGGTACCAGTCAGGGACCATATAGCCTTGGATAGCATGTTCCGTCACTGGCCTATGTCCGTCGTGCAAAACATACAGGCAGGCCACAGGCACTACGTGACGATACGTGATGACACAGATTGCAATCATGGCAGCGCGGCGGCGACAGCGACAATTGTGCGAATCAGCCTCTGTATTTCCGCGGCTTGAATGTATACTTCGCCAAGTGTCATAGGACCGGCCATTATTTTCTGACGATGAGCGATGTGTTCCTGGCGAGACAAACCAAGGTGGGAGATATCATTCTATTCAAGTGGGACATTCCGAAAGGATGCTTCGCTATGGAGGTTGTGAGCGTCGGGAACTAACCAAGCACATTGCATGCATGCAAGTGCAAATCTTTCTGGTAAAAAAGAAACCAGAATATTATGAACTTTTTGAGATTTACAGATTTAGATTTACAGATTTAGGGGACGGATTTATGGAGACGATAGGATTTCTTTCCTTTTCTTTTATTTTTTAAACACTTCTGTTCTTGATGAGTAGCATCATCCATGTCAAGTTAATGTGACATACGAGTTTGGTACGATGCCTGTGTTGAATTTCTTTAGTGTTAAAGTTGATCGGTTTGAAATAATTCCACTTTGAATCATCACTAGGACAAAAGCAGAGCGATTCTGAAGAAAATAATTCAAAGAAAGAAAGGTTTCAAAGTAAAATTTATATTTGCATCAGCGATTGACATCCTTTATAATCAGGGGATGAATTGGGTGGATATAGTTTACCCTCCTTGAGTAGATGCACATAATCTCTTTTAAGTATAGTTATCCAATTTCACAATCCACGTTGAAAACCTCAATTCCATATCAAACAAAACGCTAAATCCAACCAATCCCTTTAGCCACTCAGCCTCCAGCCATTTGCCACGATTCCAGCGGTGTCTCTCTCTCAAATCAATATACGATTTCTTTGAAATGCTGATCTCGATGAAAACAATTTTTTCAATATTGAACAAGCTTGAAAGTGAGCAACATCGATCGTGGCTCTTCTTTGTTAAGTGAAACAGATCCCAAAAAATCAACGATAGTGCGAACCCTACGTTTTTCCGGAGCTTAAAGGACGAAGGCCACTGTGGGGCAAAAAGGTGAATCCCTTTTGTACGATCGTAAAGAAAAAAAGTCAAACCCATGTTCTTATCTTTCTTTTATGTGGTCAAATTCTTTTCTAGATAAAGACGGCTATAATAGATAATAAAACGATCAGCAGAATGCCTTTTCTCTCCCCTTCTTCTTTTTTTCTTTTTGTGTGATTTCTTTTGTTGCTTTAGAGCCCGCAGAGGTAGCCGACCTTGATATTTATCTCCAACAAAATGGTCACCCAAGAAATTCCACGGTTAATTATCCCAACGATTCGAACCCATATATGTATACGTCCACCAATTAGATCGGATTTCGCATTTGACTTCCAACTTAATACATAATTTAATAGGATGTTTGCAAAAGAAATTGTTGGGGGGGGTGGTTAAACAAATCTATCCTATACACTTAATTTCGCCTATATATCACCACATGACATAATTGTGCCACGAGACCCATATTCACCCAACTAGCATTAGACATGTAATCTGTACAACTTTTGTGCAAGTAATTTCAAGTCACCTCCATTCCACACATGCCACTAGGGTTAATGAAATCGTCTCTTTATGCAATTTGCATTTTGTTACTTTGTATGTTGAAGTTGACTGGTTTGGTAAAAGTACTGAAGAAAACAATCAAATCATGGATTGAAAATTCAAGAGAGCATTGAAGGTAAAATGTTATAGGAAAACATTAAAAGAGTGTCTTCGAGGCATTTAATAAGTCTCATTAGACATGTAATCTGTATGACTTTTGTGCAGGTAATTTCAATTCACCTCCATTCCACACATGCCACTGGGGTTAATGAAATCGTCTCTTTGTGCAATTTGCATTTTGTTACTTTGTATGTTGAAGTTGACTGGTTTGGTAAAAGTACTAAAGAAAACAATCAAATCATGGATTGAAAATTCAAGAGAGCATTGAAGGTAAAATGTTATAGGAAAAGGTTAAAAGAGTGTCTTCGAGGCATTTAATAAGTCTCATTTATTGTTTTTGGAACAATCATCATTTCTATTTGAAGAAGGTGCGTTTCCTATAAGTGTCACGCTTAATTTTGAAAGTGTGTTCATATATGTTATCTCTATTTTTTAAGGTCTTAGCTAATGCCCTTGAGCAATCTGTTAACAAGATTCATCTTTATATTTTAGAGTAAATTGACTTCTTCTTTTTTTTCATTTGGGGATAGATTAGCATCATCTATATACCCTCTTTAAATGAAATTATACACTGACCTCTTTTATGATTTAGATAGTCATGATCAATGAATCGCATAAGCCACATTAAAAGAAAAATCATTGCCAAAACAAACAAAATCTGAAACCCTCGTTCCCAAAACAACCATTGCCATAGTCGCTACTTCTTAAAGGATTGACCAACAATTTCTTTTTTCCTTTTGCAAATTTGAGGGTATTTGAGGTTAAAAGATTGTCCCCATAATCTGTGTAAACCGGAACCCTCCATTATTTTATTTGCTAATGTATCATTTATTTAAGGGGGTGAAAAATTTAATATGTCAATTTACCGCACAAAAGGAGAGAATATTAATCCTTCTCTAAAATCATATTTATTAGGTCAAGAGTCATAGAACATTCATATTTCACCAAGGTCATGGCTAATTGTTGCTCGACCCTCGCCTTAACAAATGTAACCGGTACCATTGACAATGGTGGTTGGGGAAGTCCCATGCCCGCCAAAAGCCACCTCTCCCTCCTCCCCTCTTCTCTTTCTCTCAATTTTGTTCTGCAATAATTCAATATTTCTTGTAGCGAGTTTAACTTACCAAATAAAAGGTTTCGCTTGATTATGATATTATTTCATATAAAAAGATTTCCTTTGAACTAATAAAATTTTCCCCAAATTCACACCCATAATCCACGACGATTGACGGTGAACTTCTTCTTTTGAAGTTATATTGACTAAACTTAGAAGATTTATCATGAACAAATATGATTTATCATGATGAATAATCGTATTTTGCTCTGGACAAAAGGAATATACTAAAGAATATATGGTATTTTACTAGAGAATGTCGCAACTTACCTTTTCTATTTAGGGGAAAAGATGTATGTTAAGGAGTATTACCTAAAAAGGTAGGCCTCCAGCCCTCCATTAGGCAATCCCAAGCTCATAGCTTGCGCTACATTAGAATATTCGATGTTAAGTCAAATTTACGGTATAAAATTTTTTAATGAGGAGTCGCCATTAATCTATTGGAGTCGGCTCGAAAACAAGTGGTTTTAAGAAGATATTTGTCAAACGGGTTGGATTGATTTTAAACTTATCTACTAACATTTAAGGTGATGATGTAGGTGCACAATTATTAAAATAACATTCAACAATTAAGGAAGCATTAAATAAATTGAAAGGAAAAACAAGAATCTAACGGTAAGAAATAAAAAAAAAAAAAAAATGCCCACGCTAAAGGGAAACCATAAACAATCAAGTGATAATCAAAATAGAAGTGCGTGCACAACTTTTGGTCAAGGCTTTTCACACAATTAATGGAAACTACTCAAAAACCTAATTTTCAAGCTTTTTCCTAATTATAGAAAAAAAAAAATTGAATGTTTTTCGAAATTTTAATTTTTTATCCGAAAATAGGGGACTCAGACTGGGCCTTCCGCCCAGTCCGAAAATGGGCTGCGATCTGGTCCCGTGAATTTGGGCTCAAGGGCAAGGTTGGGGCTTGTCTTGAACAAGCCCACCTCAATTAGAAAACTCACCAAACCAATATAAAAAAACTCAGGTCCACATTTAGTCCTATTTTCCAGCTTTCTTTTATTTTGTTCTGTTTTGTTTTACTATTTTATTTATTTCTTTCTTACTTTCCCATTCCCCGCCTCCTTGCCGAGAGAACCTACTGTTCTTGCCGAGAACACTCCATTCTTCACCGGTAATCCGCCGCCGCCGGAACTTCTTTTGCTTCATCGACCTCAAAAGTCTATTGCCAACACTACCGGCGAGCCCCACCACCAACCTTATACCATTTCATCGCCAATCATCACTGGAGAAGAACCGAAAAATGTAAAGCGCGGATTTGGTTAAGACATTATGTCGAACATCCGGCGGACATCCACTGAGGGGGAACAATAGACCCATTTCGAGACTCAAGTTCACGTCTAGGCCTAAGGAAATCAACATTCAGCACTCAAAATGGACGGAGGGATGGCCCCGTTCGTCCTCAGCATGCATGCAAGCCAACGAAAGAGAACCTCGGTACCCAGTTCGACTGAAACAGGCAAGACAGGGGGGGATTGATTCTGAGTAAAAGAATGCGTTTGATAAATGTACAAAATTTCTGATTCTGGAATAGAATTGTGTTTAGTACCATATTTATTGATTCTGTTCTAAATCAATTTATTTTAATTTTTAAATAATTTTTATAATTTTATAATTTTTTCCTTTTTTTCTTTTTCCTTTTTTTTTTTCTTTTCCTTTTTTTTTTTTTTTCTTTTTTTCTTTTTTTTTTTCCTTTTTTTTTTTTTTCCCTTTTTCTCCTATTCTAATTCTTCTTCAGCTGGTTGCCAACCCTCGGTGAGGCCGGCCCTTGTCGGCTCGACCTCGGCCGACCGTTGGGCGAGGCCCGCCCTGCCACCGGGGTTGGGCGAGCCTCGCCGATGGCTAGGCTTGCCACCGACGAGCCGGTCCCGCAACCGGCCACGGCGATAGGCGGCGATCGTGGGATGGTTGATGAAGAAGAAGAAAAGAGAAGAGCCTCTCCGTTTCCCTCGAATAAGAATAAACTTTTCTTTTTATTCTTGATTTTCCCCAACCGATTCCGGGGAGCCGGTCCAAAAATTTTACCAAACGCGATTCTCGTGCCGAACTAATTCTGGGAACAAAAATCGACGATGGCGGTAGATCGTGGGATGGCTGGTTGATGAAGAAGAAGAAAAAGAAAAGAAGAAAGAGTTTTGATTCTCAATTTTGTTTTCAGGAATAAGAATCAACTTTTCTTTATTCTCGATTTTCGTCCCAATGCTTCGATTTGTGTGAGCTAAGATGTGTTCTCGAAACAAAAATTTTACCAAACGCGATTCTCGTGCCGAACTAATTCTGGGAACAAAAAATCAGAATTTGGCATAGTTGGGATGGTTACCAAACAGGCCCATAATAGCCGGTCGAACGCTCCGCTTCTTGGCTTGTCCGACGTCAGAATTGGGCCGCACGAGGTGGTGAATTGCCCATGGTCTGGAAACGACTAGCGAGGGCTTCCGGAGGACGTCGGACGAGAAGCTCTCAGCCCAGTGGTCTCTCCCCCCTCGCTCTCACTCTCAGCCCCCTTCTCCTCTCCCGATTTCTCCCTCCGAAAATCTCCTGGCTCACTCATTCTCTCTATCCGACCTTTAAGCCTTCCGGCGAGCATGGCCCCCTGCTCTTGTATAGCTCCTTTTATTATCGGTCAATCAAACCTTAAATAGTTGATTTGATTTTATCGTGACCATATATATTTCTGAAGCGCCACTTAAAAATAGAAGAATTCGGAAAGGACTGAACCTTCCTTTTGGCCCAGAGCGGCTAAACTGGAAACTTTCCCTCAACCGATCTTTTTGTTAAAGGTTTCTTGAAGAGGCCACACGTAAAATCCACTGCAAGTGATCTTGATCTCTCTTACTTATTTCAGTCCTTTCCTCACTTCACCCTTCGACAATCGTCCATTCTTCATCCCAAAAGAAGAAGAGCAGTGCTGCTGTGTCGTCTTGTCGAGCCAGACCACGGCATCAGATTGCTCCCAAAATCAAGAGCCGATCATACAGCAAATATCGGACAATTGAACCCTACGGCTTTGAGTTGAGGACGTGATTGCTTTGTTTGGTTAGTCTTCTAGAAGTCCACATTCATTCGATTTACTTGCTCGTCTGCTTTCTCGGGTGTCTTCAAAAACCCTAGACATTTACAATAATAAACGTTTAGGAATAACGTTTTTTTCTTATTGTTTCTTGTTGCAACAGAGGGGATCAAAGATTTGCACATTCAGGGCTGTTCCTTCTTAGCGGGGAAATTGTTTCCATCAAGATGGCCATTTCCGCTTCCTCCACCAGCAATTGCGACAAGAAAATCAAGAAGAAGCGCAACTATTTCCCATCAAACGATTTTCCCGAGGCCAGCAGTCACGGCCAGAATCATCGAACCAAGTTAACCAAGCTCCTATGAAGAAGACGCTTTTCTATGACTTCCTCCTGAGCAAGGCCGTCGAAGACGCGGAGAGGGCCCAGAACATTCCCCACCAGGTCACTTGGCAACTGATCGAAATCCGAGATGAACATCCATTCCCCAGGTCTATCACGACTGCCCAACCCTAATCAAGGTCATCCACGAGGAAGACGTTTCCACGGGGAGGCTGCATATCTCGCACCGCACAGCCTTCGATTACATGTTCCGTCACTGGCCTATGCCCGTCGTGCAAGATATCTGCATGGGCGGTGAGTACTATATGAAGATATTTGAGTACAAGGACTACGATCATGGTAGCGGCGTTGGCAGCAACAACAATAGTGCAAACTTGTGTCTGGTTCGGCGGAGAGAGACGTTGTTTCGCAAATTGGAGCGGTATGGTTCATTGCTTTCTATACTTGAGCGAAATGTTCCAGGCAAGACGAATTGCTGGTCGGTGATGCGATTCATTATAGTTGGGACACTCAGAATCAGTGCATTGTTTTGAAGGTGGTGCATAGGGAGACCTAGTAAACGATGATCGTGCGCATGCATGCAATTTCCGGATCTATAGATCCGATACAGAACTTGTTGATGACGTTATTTCTTTCTTCTTATTTTTCTAGTTTTCTGTTCTTGTTGAGCAGCTTTCTTGCACAATGAGGAGAAAGTCAATGGGATAGATGAGTTCCTTCTTTTGCCATCATTTTTCTCTTTTGTATAAGGGAAAATTTAAAGCATATGCACCGTAGAAAACTCTAGCAAGACGATTTTATCCATCCTTGATTTGAGGGTTGGTAAGATAATTGATTCCCTCAAATTAAGGGTTAATGACACCGCTCCCGTGAAAAAAAAAAAAAAAAAAAAAAATTTATCCGCCAGACTACACTAAAACTACTATTAAATTAATTCCTACGTGGAAAATGTTGAAGTTGACCGGTTGGCTAGAATGGAGTGATGCTCTGAAGAAAACAACCGAACCATGGATTGAATTCAAGGGGAGCTTTATAGGTAAAATATAGGAAAAGTGTTAAAAGAGTGTCTTTAGGGCATTTACCAAGTCTCATTTATTGTGCTTTGGAACAATGATCATTTTTATTTGAAGAAGGTACATTTTCTAAAAGTTTCGCATTTAACTTTGAAAGTGCATTGATATATGTCATCTCTATTTTTAAGTGGTATTAACTAATTCTCTTGAATAGTCGTTAACAAGATCTATCTTTATATTTCGGTGTGGTTTGATAATTTTTTCCATTTGGGAATACATTACCATCAGCTATTTATCCTCTTTAAATAAAACAACACATTGATCTCTTTTAAGATCCAAATATTGAAGATTAATGCATCGCACAAGCCACGTAAAAAAGAAAAAGAAAAACCCTCATTCCAAATACAAACAAAATCTTAAACCCCGCTCCAAAACAATTATTGCCATGGTCGATACTTCTTTAAAGTATGAACCAATAAGCAATTTTTTTTTTTCAAAATTTGAGGGTATTTGCGGTTAAAAAAATTATCCCCATAATTTGTGCAAATACAAATTCTCAATTACATTATTTGTTAATGTATCATTCATTTAAGGGGGTGAAAAAGTTAATATGTCAATTTACCGCTCAAAAGGAGAGGATCTTAATCCTTCTCTTAAATCATATTTATTAGGTGAAGAATCACAGAACATTTATATGTCACCAAGGTCATGACTAATTGTTGCTCAACTCTCGCCCTAATAGATGCAACCGGCGCCATTGACATTGGTGGTTGGGGAATTCCCGCAAACACCAAAAGCCACCTCTCCTTCCCCCCTCTTCTCTCTCTCAATTTTGTTAAACAATATTTCAATATTTCTTGTAGCAAGTTTAACTTACCATGTAAAAGGTTTTGCTTGAAATATGATATTATTTCATAGAAAAAGATTTACTTTGAACAAATAAAATTTTCCCCGAATTCACACCTATTACCCATGACGATTGTCGGTGAACTTCTTAGTTTGAAGTTATATTGACTAAACTTATAAGATTTCCTGTGAACAATTTATCATGATGAATAACCATACTTTACTCCAAACGAAAGCAATATACCATAGAATATATGGTATTTTACTAGTGAAAAGTATACTTTTTCCGAACAAGAGATTTTATTTTCGTTTTAGAAATTGAAATTTACAAGATATATATGCACTTTCCTCTTTATATGTGATTTACGGTAAATTAACTGATGATCACCTTATAAAAGCCCCCGGAGGACTTGATCTCCATTCTGGGGCCACAGAGTCGGTTAGACCAGAAAAACTCACCCTCAACTTCTTTCGTTAAGATTTCTCGAAGAGCCTACGTTATTCAAAAGTCCATCGCAACTGAACCATCTCCTCAGTCCATCTTCTCTTCAGCCGTCGGAGCATTCTCGTGCATTTCGACCGCCGAACGAACGGGGCCATCCATCGAAGTTTAATCCTCCGTTCTTCGTCCCCAACGAAGAGCAGAAGCCCGCGTTGAAGTTCTTCGATTTACGGGGCCACATTGTTCGAGATTTCTTGGTCTGGTTAGCTTTCTTGAATTGCAAGCTCGTTGCATGGTTGCTTCCTGATAGATAGACAATGTTCTACACCAACACTTCTTGATGTGTGCATAAAGATAATCTCCTTCGAAAAAACTTATCGTAGGTGATCCAGAAAAAGGTGCCCATTGAAAGCTTCTTAGGGTTCACATTTATCTCGTTTCGTTCCGTTTATCTTTTTCACTCAGCAAATCAAGACGCGGGGTCAAAAATTTGTGCGCTACTCAGATTTTCACGGTGGTTCCATATTGCAGAGAAACTGTTTCCATCGAGATCAGCATTTCCAATTCCTCCATCGAAACCCTCCCGCCGACGAATAACCGCATCAAGAAATTCAAGAAAATGAACGGCTCTTCCATAACAGACGATGTTCCACAGTCCAGCAGCGCATCCAGCAGCGCGGGATCATTCTCCCCGCCAGAATCATCAGATCAAAATAACCAAGCTCCGGCTGAAGATGCGGAGAGGGCCCAAAACATTCCCCACGAGGTTGAACGCGAGCCAGTCGACATCCAGGATGAAGATCCGCTCCCCCAGTCTGACTCTCACGACCACCCCACCCTCTATAAGGTCATTGATGAGTTCGATCTTGAGACGGAGAAGCTGCCAGTTAGGGACAACATAGCCTTGGATAGCATGTTCCGTCATTGGCCTACGTCCGTCGTGCAAAACATACAGGCAGGCCACAAGCACTACGTGACGATCTGCGACGACACGGATCGCAATCATGGTGGCAGCGGTGGCGACAACAATGGTGTGAATGGGCCTCTGTATTTCCGCGGATTGAATGTATACTTCGCCAAGTGTCAAAGGACTGGCCATTACTTTCTGAATTTGAGCGATGTGCTCTTGGCGAGACAAATCAAGGTGGGTGATATCATTTTTTTCAGGTGGGACACTCAGAGAGGATGCTTCGTTATGGAGATCGTGAACGTCGGGACCTAATCAAGCACACTGCATGCATGTATCTGCAAATCTTTTGGTCGAAAAGAAACTAGAATGTTATGAACTTTTTTAGATTGACAGATTCGGGGGAAAGATTTGTGGAGATGACTGGATTTCTTTCCTTTTCTCTTTTAAACACTTCTGTTCTAGATGATAGCATAGGGCAAGTTAATGTGACATATACGAGTTCAATGTTCATGAAGATGGATTTTCTTTCTTACTTTCTTTCGTCTTTCTTTCTTTTCCTTGCCTTTTACGAGTAGGTAGCTTCTGCATTGGTAGTCCCCCCTGGTTATGCCATCTTAGAGAGAGAGAGAGAGAGAGAGAGAGTATATCAGCCATGGCCATACGGCGGTTGCTGCTGGCGTTGATGGTTAATTAAGATAGACCAAGTGCTAGAGGCTTTAGCAAGATGAGGCCATAAAAGCTTCTTCTTCTTCTTTTTTAATTATAAAAATGACTAACTTTTAAAAGTGTCAAAGTGTTTACTTATGTCAAGTATAACTAACCTTTATACGAAAAGAAACCAGAAACTCATAAACTTTTTGAGATTTACAGAATCAGGGAGATAGATTTATGGAGATGATAGCATTTATTTCATTTTCTTTTCTCTTTTAAACAGTTCTGGATGATGAGCAGCATCATGCATGGGATAGGGCAAGTTAATGTGACACATGAGTTTGGCACACTGTCTTTGTTGAAGTTCTTTTGTATTGAAGTTGACTGGTTTGAAATAACTTTGCTTTGAATCATCACTAGGGTAAAAAGTAGAGCGATTCTAAAGAGAAAAGTTCAAAAAAAGAAAGGTTTCAATTTAAGATTTACATTTGAGTCAGGGATTGACATCCTTTACAAGTAGGGGATAGACTTAGTTTGCTCTCCTTAAATAGATGCGCATTTGAGCGATGCGTTAGTGGCGAGACAAATCAAGGTGGGCAATATCATTCTATTCAGGTGGGACACTCAGAAAGGATGCTTTGTTATTGGATTGTGAGCATCGGGACCTAACCAAGCATATTGCATGCATGCATCTGCAAATCTTTTGGTCGAAAAGAAACCAAAATGTTACGAACATTTTTAGATTGACAGATTCGAGGGAAAGATTTATGGAGATGACTGGATTTCTTTCCTTTCTCTTTTAAACACTTCTGATCTTGATGATGAGTAGCATCGTGCATGGCCCAGGGCAAGTTAATGTGACATATGAGTTTGGTACAACTCGTGCTGAAGTTGACTAGTTTGAAATAACTTCACTTTGAATCATCACTTGGGTAAAAATTAGAGCGATTCTAAGGAGAATTGTTCAAAGAGTGAAAGGTTTCAACAAGAGATTTAAATTTGAGTCGGGGATTGACATCCTTTGCAATTAGGGAATGAATTTAGTTTGCCCTAGATGCGCATTATCTCTTTCAAGATCTAATGAGTATAATTATTCAATTCCATAATTCACATTTGAAGCCCTAATTGCCATATTGAACAAAATGCTAAATCCAACCAAGCCCTTTAGCCACTCAACATCCAGCCATTTACCCTGACTCTCTCTCTCTCTCTCTCTCTCTCTCTCTCTCTCTCTCTCTCAAATCAATTTATGATTTCTAAACATTATTTTCTCAATTATCTGCACAATGTGTTCTTAATGTGCTATAGTCTATTTAGTGAGCCTAGATGTTTGCAAGTCTTGACTTGGCATCAGTGACTTGACTCTTTCAATCATTCTCAAGTGAAAGGGGAAACAATCTATCATTCTAGCATTGTTGGACAGAATAAGAGGATTTTTAGTTGGAATTTGCTATGATCGATGATCCATTTTTATTTTAGGATCATGATAAGATTGTCATTGGATCAATATCTTTTTCTTAGTCAATGTAATGGGATCATGTGCATGTCATCATTATATGGAGGACTTTCATTTGGGTCAACCTTTACATAGCTCTTTTTTATTATTGGAAAATCAAACCTTAAATAGTTGATTTGATTTTATCATAACCATATTCCCAAAGCGCCACTTAAAAATAGAAGAATTCGAAGGGACTCAACCTCCCTTTTGGCCCAGAGCGGTTAAACCAGAAACTTTCCCTCCAACTGATCTTTTTGTTAAAGGTTTCTTGAAGAGGCCACACGTAAAATCCATCAAGAGTCCGCAAGTGATCTCTCTTGCACAGTTCAGTCCTTTCTTCATTTCACCCATCAATACTCGTCCATTCTTCATCTCTGAAGAAGAAGAGCAGTGCTGTCACCGCGTCTTATTGAGCCAGACCAGGCCATTGGATTGCTCCCAAATCAAGAGCCGATCATCCAGCATATATTGGACGATCGAACCCTACGGCTTTGAGTTGAGGAAGTGATTGCTTTGTCTTGGTTAGTCTTCTGAAGTCCACAATCATTTAATTTACTTGCTCGTCTGCTTTCTTGGGTGTCTTCATAAACCCTAGACATTTGCAATAAGAAACGTTTAGGATTTATTGTTTCTTGTTGCAACAGAGGGGGTCAAAGATTTGCACATCCAGGGCCGTTTCTTCGTAGCGGGGAAATTGTTTCCATCAAGATCGCCATTTCCGCTTCCTCCATCGAAACCCACCAACAATTTACGACAAGAAAATCAAGAAGACGTGCAACTTTTTCCCATTGAACGATTTTCCGGAGTCCGGTGGTGCCCAGTCATCGCCATAGCCAGAATCATCGAACCAAGTTAACCAAGCTCCTATGAAGAAGACGCTTTTCTACGACTTCCTCCCAAGCAAAGCCGTCGAAGACGCGGAGAGGGCCCAGAACATTCCCCACCGGGTCACTTGGCAACTGATCGAAATCCGAGATGAACATCCACTCCCCAGGTCCAAGTCTCACGATCACCCAACCCTCATCAAGGTCGTCGACGAGGAAGACGTATTCACAAGGAAGCTGCATATCTTGCACCACGCGGCCTTCGATTACATGTTCCGTCACTGGTTCATGTCCGATGTGAAAAACATACTGGCAGGCCACAAACACTACGTGATGGTACGCGACGACACGGGTTGCGATGATGGTGGTAGTAGTAGCAACGGCAGAAATCGCGTTAACGAGCCTCTTTGGTACAATGGCCCAAACGTGTTCGTTAGGAAGTGCGACCACTGTGATGAGTACTATCTGAATTGTAGGGAGCTGTACCGGTCGAGACGGATTGGGATCGGGGATTCGATCGAACTGCAATGGGATGTCACTTATCGGTATCTGCATCTGAAGGTGGTGCACAAGAGTAAATGAGCATGAAAATGCATGCAGATCTACAAACATTTCGGTGGAGTGTAAGCATGATTTCTTGTCAGTGGCGATCATGATTCAATATTTGTATGGAACAAATAAACAGAATGTCATGCAATTTTGAGAATTGGAGATTCGATGAAGAAACTGTTAACTGTTCATGAAGATGGGTTTTCTTTCCTTCTTTCCTTCGTCTTTCTTTTCTGTTCTTTCTTTTCCTTTCCTTTTATGAGTAGGTAAGCTTCTGCATTTGTTGCCGCTACCGTTGGTGGTTAATTAAGATAGACCAATTGCTAGAAATTAGAGGTTTTTGCAAGATGAGACCATAAAAGTTTTTTTAAAATTATAAAAATGACCAATTCTGTAAAAGCGTTGCAGTATTTACTTAATATGAAAAATCATATGGCAACATGTGTCTCCATAGGATTTAAATTTTTTACTTTGTGTTTAGGCCGATAGACTTGGACTTTTTCTCAGCTCGAAACTTTCACATTATACTAATGACGGCACGTAAATTCACGTACTAATTTTTTAAAAAATTTCTGCCT
This sequence comes from Eucalyptus marginata, assembly GCA_014182565.1. Taxonomy (NCBI): domain Eukaryota; kingdom Viridiplantae; phylum Streptophyta; class Magnoliopsida; order Myrtales; family Myrtaceae; genus Eucalyptus; species Eucalyptus marginata. The sequence continues at coordinate 20,397,882 of CM024588.1, read as the reverse complement.
TGCTTTTTACTTTTTAGAAAAAATAAACAAACAGGCATGTAAATTGGTTTTTGGGGTTAGGGTCAGGATATTGTTGGAGTCCCCATAAGAGCAACTCTTCACTTATACAATGTGCATTAGCAACCAATGAGCAAACGTGTCTTTCAAACATACTACGAGACTTCGATGATATTGTGATTCGAAACGGCTCCATGTAATGTTTTACGTCTCGTCCTCACTAGCTAGGAAATTGCAAAGAAAAAATATTTCGAATATCCCTCAATCTAAGTTTTCCATTAAGATCCATCTCTTGCGCGAGATCTGCTGTGTCTGTCCAAATACTAGAGTGAACGAATTCCGTCCATCATTTTCATGACCATTTGAATAAGAGAGTAATTTATAACGATTTCGTTTTAACGATAGATTTTCCTTCAAAAAGAGAGAAATAAATAAATATATAAATATATATATATATATATATATATATATATATATAAAAGGATAAGTATACTAGAAGTTCTAAAACTTATCATGAAAGTGCAATTAAGTTCTAAAACTTTCAAAAAGTGTTATTAACTTCTAAAACTTGTTGAATTGGTTTAATCTAGTTCTTTCGTTCACTCCGTCCAATTCAACTAACAAAAAATACTAACGTGTTTTTTTTTTCATGTTTCCTCTCTTCTATGTGGTGATGACATGGCTAAAACTACATCATTTTGGTCGAATTTTGATTATTAATACAAATTGTAGCCCTCTCTACTATCGGCCCACTATCGCTAGGAAGGGCCAACAAGTATGGGGGATGGCTAGCGATCACTAGGCTATCGGCAATGACCCGTGTAGGCCCTCGCCTACAATCGAAGAGGGTCATGGCCCAACCTCGCCCAATCTAAGGGAGACCCTATAAGCCCTCACCTACAGTCGGCGAGGGCGGTCAACCATTGGTCAAGGCCCAGTGAACCCCGTTGGCCATCCCCCACCCTCATTAGCCCTTCCCAACGATGGTGGGACAACGGCACCTCTAGTTTCTCCTTTAATAATAATATATATAGATTATTTCATAAATTTTATTATTTAAATTTGCCTTAAAAATCAAATTTGGACCAAAACAATATTGTTTTAACCTTATGTTTCATTATATAGCCACATAGGAGAGAAAAGATTTTAAAAAAGCCATAACAGCATTTTCGGTTAATCAAATTAGACATGGGTTAACAAAATGATTTGATTGCAACAATTTAACAAATTTTAGAATTTGATTGCGTTTTTTGTAAATTTTAAGACTTAATTACACTTTTATAATAAGTTTTAGGAAGTCCAATATACTTATCCTATTTTGTAGTACAAGTATGGGGAAATTACCAAAAAAAAAAGGGTCCTAAATTGCATTTATGTCAATTCAATCTTAAACCTTTTAATTGTGTCAATTTAGTTCTAAACATTTTCATGTTATGCTATTTGAATTCATTCAACCAAATTTGATTGGAAATCACTCACATAAACATCAGTCATCCTATATGGCGTGACCGATGCTAATGTGGATATTTTTAATATATTATTAATTTTTTTTTAATTTTTAAATAATTTTGTTTGTTTGTTTGTTTTTTATTTTCTTCTCTATACTTTTTTTTTTTTTTTTTGGGCCTGATGGCCGATAAGGGTCACTAGCTAACTCTTACCAACACTAGGCGAGAGCCGCAAAGCCCTTGCCTAGCCCAAATTTGGTGAGGGCATTGGGGCCCTCATTAGATCTGGGCTAGGGGTTGTGCAACCTCACTTTGGCTAGTGAGGGTATCGTGAGTCTGTGACTCTCGCCTAAGCCCTCATTAACCATAGCGAGAACCTAGGCAAGGGTCGCAACACCCTCACCCAATGCTGGTAAGGATCGACTAACAACCCTTATTGACTCTAAACTCCAAAAAATAAAAATAAAGAAAAGAAGAAAAACAAAGAAAAACAATATTTTATAATTTTTTGAAAAATATTATTAAAAATGTCAATGTTATCGTCAACCATGCTACATAGGACATTCAAAACATATTATTAAAAATATCCATGTTAACGTCAACCATACTACATAGGACAGTTAGTATCCACATCAACAATTGGCAAAACCTAAAACTGTTTATAACTAAATTGATACAATCAAAAGATTTACAATTGCATTGGACAAGTGCAATAGAATTAGAACTTTTTGGGTAATTGTCCCGTACTAACCTAATACAACCTTTTCTTTTTTAAGTAAAGCTCGATTTATTTCGTAGAAAATATGTTTCAAAAAAAAATTCCTCATTTACTAACCAAATCAATATGTGTGAAAATATGACTAGAAATTGGGACTTGGGTGGGAAACTCTTCAATTGGACATGGAAATCCCAACTCTAGTATTGGGTTCTTGGACCCGAAGCCAGAGTCTTCAACGCCTACCTAGGGTGTGCAAAATACCCGGGAACCGCCCGGAACCGCCCGGAACCGGCGGTTCTTGAGGGAACCGGTCCGGTTCCCGGTTCCAATTTATGGGAACCGGTGGGTACCGGTCAGATTCCCGGTTCCATGGGCGGATCCGCCCACCCGGACCAGACCAAAACCTTTTTAATATTAAAAAAAAAGAATTACTAAAAGAAACCCTGGATCTCATCTCATCTCACTCCCTTCGTCTTCTTCGGTTCTCGAGTGTAAGGTCTAGCTGTAGAAGTTACACATGCGTATTGTGTTGTATGCCAGGAAATGAAGAAACAAGGAATTGAAGAAGATCGTCTCTAGCTGCTGAGAGATGTTAGTGGTGCTTTTAGGCTAGGTGTGCCAACAGCACTAGTAGGCGTTAGGTTTGTAGTACTCGCAAGTGAGATGAAAGTAGTTCACCGTCATGGATGCTTCTTCGTCTTTTCTCTCCTTTTTAGCTGAAGACCTAGAAGGATGTCTATCTCGAAGCCGAGTCTATTGCGGTAGCTCCAGCTGCTTGGAACCTCAACCTGCTTCGGTCCACTCCATTCCAAGTCTATTCCGTGAAGGAATGACAGCTCGGGGACCGCTCTGAGTCAACTCCCAAGCAGTAATCATTTTTTTTGGTAAGACCCAAGCAGTAATCTTCATCTGCGTTAAGTCTATTATTTCAAGAAGATACATGTATGTAGACATCACTCGGCACAGCGCTCTGTATGTGCAAATCATATTTGTAAATTCACTGCGTTTACTTCTCCCGCCCGTCCGCATCTCCACGTATTTAAATTTGATTTTTCTTTCTTTGGCTTGCTTTGATGTCAATGTAGTGGTTACATGTTGAAACCAAAATTATTTCACGTCAATATCGATTCCATGGATCCACACTGAACCTGACCGGACCCGGACCGGTTTCCCATGTGATCCATGCAACAAACGGTGAATCCCTTGCCCAATTTTTCAAAAACCCGGTCCCATCGGGCAGTTCCTGCTCTAGGTCGTAACCGCCCGCCCGAACCACGCACACCCCTACGCCTACCCTCGAGTCTATCAAGGTCGAGCTTGAGGCCTTAGTGCCCATGCTCAATGTCCTAGCACCTAGGCCAAGTCCACAAAGGTTGAGCATGGGACCCCAACACCCATGCTTGAACCCCTAGAACCTAGGTTAGGTCCATAAAGTCCATGTTCATGTTTATGATGCTCAAGGTGGGGTGTTCAGCACTTAGGTCCAGTTCATTGACACTTAGGCTCAGGTCTCCAATGCGCGAGTGAGTGCCCATCAAGGCCTGGGCACGGGATTTCGGTACACCCATGTGCAGGACCATCGAGGCCAAGGCTCGGGTGCCCCAGGTTCATCAAGGCTAAGCCTGGGCTCCAGGGCCCACATCCAAATATCAAGGCGGGGCCTAAGTCCATTGAGGTCGGGGATAGTACCCAGTGTCGAGCCCAAGCCTAGCTTTGATGGATGTTGTGGACCCTAGCACGAGCACCAAGGTCTCACACTTAGTATTTGTGGACCCGAGCCCAACCTCGATGGACTCAAGCTCGGGTGTTAGGGATCCAAGCATAGGGACCAGGTTCTTAGGCTCGAGACCGAGGTGCCTGCACCCAGGTCCCCAATGCTTGAGTCAGGGTCCATCAAGATTGGACCCAAGACCCTACTATCTATGCCTAGTTCTTCGGTTGCAAAATCCCCGTGCTCATGCCTGATTCCCTGACCGTCATTGGCGCCGGAATAGTATATCACTATTCAGAAAAATCAACAGGAAATTAGACGGGGTCAGTAGGCACACTTATTTTCGATTGATGCTTAAGCAAATGAAATTCGGTCGGGTCTCGACCCGCAATCACACCCCACTTTGAATTGTATCAAAATGGAACACCGTCTCACGCGGACGGAGCCAATCGCCACCCCTCTCTCTCTCTCTCTCCTCTTCTCTCTCTCGTATAATTAATAGGCAAAATACAAAACCAAACAAATCGCTCATCGATTCGGCACAGAAAATTCCCCCTTCCAGCGACGAGGTCCTGAGATCTCGATCTCGATCTCGCTCTCGCTCCGCGCTCCATACCCTTTCGAGGCGAGATCTCAACCTTCCTCCGATCCGCGCGGGGTTCGTCTTGATTCGGCCGACGGAGAGAAATTATGGCCCCGGTCTCGGCTCTCGCCAAGTACAAGCTCGTCTTCCTCGGAGACCAATCCGTCGGCAAGACCAGCATCATCACTCGCTTCATGTACGACAAGTTCGACAACACGTACCAGGTCCCTCTCTCTCTCTCTCTTTTTTAACGACCAATTCGGCTGTCTTCTGGGTCGGTGGCGCTGATGGAGTCCCGATCGCTTCTCGTCATTTCGTTGTTGTCTGGGTGATGCTGGGTAGCGATCGGTTTTTCTGTTCGATGATTGAATTGGGTCGTCGTGTTTGTTCTCGATGCGATGATGGTGATGGGTTTGATCTTGATCCGTAGCCCCAGCTGTGGATCTTATAGCAGTAGTCATTTCGTGTTATCGGATTCCTCTATCACTTTTGGGAGATCCAATGGTGCCTTCATGATTGAGTGGGCATCTAGCATTGTTGCTGGCGTTCCCCGTCTCAGCTTCGTGTGTTTATGTTTTATACATGCAGTTGGCAAGATCGTCTAAATTGATGTTCTTCTACTTGTCGAGAACATCAAAGTTTCGGTTGTTAGGGCATTTTGCCTTGGTTGATGTTGAAGTTTCATGAAAATGGGCCCTGAATATTAATCTTGGCTGATCATGTAGATTAGAGAGTGGGGAAAATCTTATGCTTATTTCAACTTTTTGTAAATTAGCACTTTTAAAAGATGTTAAGTAGAAATTTGACGAGGAGATGCTGTCAATTTGTTGTAAATAGGTTGTCATAGATTTGGCCTAACTTTCAGCTCTTTGTGAGAATCGTAAAACACTGGGAGGTGGCCATCCAAAGTTTTAAATGCAATACCTTTGTGAAAATGTGCTACGCTGAAGACTTCTGTATATTTCAATAGCAGGCTTCAACAAAATTTTTCTCTCTTTAACTGTTGGCATGTTTCACATGAAGTAATCCTATTAAGGGTACTGGATAGGTTGATTAGCTGTTTTTATGTTTTCATGTTGAAAGTATAACAGCAGAAATACATTTTTGATAAAATTTTATGGGACATAAAGGTTTTGGGGGCATTACCTCTGAGCTAATCCTTTTATTTGCATTATAGTGTCCCACAACAGCATTTCTTTATACTTATTGCTGAACTTTAACATGCCATGATACCTTTCATGATAATAACATGTTAGTCATGGTGGATTTTAGCTGCATCTGCAAAAGATTTTTTTCTCTGTGTTTCCCTCTAGGTACCTTCATTTGATGTTTTTTAACATGGTTGAGTTATTGACTTTTCTGTGCATCAAATCTTCTCAGTAAACTACCTGCTGTCCTATGATGCATTTGAATACTGTAGAACATTAACTTAAGCTTTTTGTGGTATTACAATTTTCCAGGCCACTATCGGTATTGATTTTTTATCAAAGACAATGTACTTGGAAGATCGAACTGTACGGTTGCAGCTCTGGTGAGATTTTAGTTAGTTTTCATGTTATGGGTGCACATATAGCTCCTCGTGTTGATGTTGGTTTCTAGTGTTCATTACATGATGCATCCACAACGTTATGATGTAATAAGCAGAGATGGTACATGGGCTTGGCCCATAAGTTGACTGTTTTGAAGAAAAAATGTTGACTCGTGGAAACTGGGTTGTATATGCATAGTCACAATATCAATTTGTCGTCATGCATCATTGTTGTATGACACTGAAGCAGTTGCTAATTTGTATGGTTGAGGCTCTCATGAAACCAGAGTTTGTCCAATATGCAAAAATGACCAAAGGTGCAATTTTATTGCCACTTATGAATTGGCATGAGTAAGTAGTTTTCTAGGTTCAGTCAATCATGGTTCTTATTGTTGATTTATCTGTGTATCACAACAGTATTAGCTGATGATGAGATTACTGAAGAGTTTTTCAATAGTTTTTGTGGTCACTAAGTAGCAGTGTTTAGAAACTCTTCAAAACTAGCTGATTAAACAGTTTACCAAGTAGGCAGTTATTCTCTTGGTATGGTTTTTTGATTGGTTTAATGGCTTCAACAGGGTAACAGAAACTGATCAGTTCAGTCTTTGGTATAGTTTGTAAAGACTGCTGAATATTCTTCCACCTATTTAGTTCTTCATGACATCATTTTCTACAAGTTGTCATGTTAGTCCTGTGGATGGTTGAGTTAACACTACCAGCTTGTGAGTGTAGATTTTATTTATAATGTTTGTATTAAGGTTTATTTTTTACTGAGAAACATAAAATAGTATATTTCTGCACCTATTTATTGTTGTTGTCCTGATTGGATATGGCTTCTTTTAGTGCGGAAGGATATGCATTGATCCTTTTGTGATAATGTGTTCACTTGCATTAAAATCAAATGCTGATGTGTATTGCAGGGACACTGCTGGACAAGAAAGGTTTCGGAGCCTGATACCAAGTTACATAAGGGATTCTTCCGTAGCAGTCATTGTTTATGATGTTGCAAGTATGATATTCTTGTTTCTGTTCCACCTAACCTCACGTCGTTGGATGAAAATTATTGTCTCAACATGCAGTATGTATCAGAAGTTGTTTCTAGTCATATATCTGATTTCGGAGTTCTTTCTTTGCTATCAAATTCATATGCATTCTTCATCTTGTTAGGTGTCTCATCAATAAATATCTCCATATGCATGGGTTTGTGTGGCTTTCTTTTTCTTCTCACTGATTTTCTATTTTAGTTCTTCATGTCTGTTTTATCTTCCCATTCTGCATGGAATTCACGGATAGTGAATCCATCCTATCAGAAAGGGGACTTTCAAGTCTTAACCTTCTCTATTTTAATTAAAATCCTGCTTGGTTTGCAACATTAATTAAGGAATTGTGATTAAGTACCATTGTAAGAAAGTGTTTTGTGACTTAACCATTTAAATACTATATATTGGAATAGGGAATGATGCTAGATCAAATACATTACATCTCCTGAGCTTCTTGCCTTCTTCATTTTTAGTTCCTTCCCATTTTGTCTTTTATCTCTTGTGTGCGTGCATGTGCAGCTCTTTTTTTTTTTTTTTTTTTTTTCCAAATTTGGGTCTGGGACATCTGGATCACACCCTTGGCACCCATGAACAATTTTCTTTCCTAACAGAAGCTAGGAAGTTTAGGTTCTAGCGGTAGGTAGAATAGGGAGAAAATGTCAAATGCATTCTTTAAGTTGTGAATTATGACATAAGAATATATTTATATAGTTGTGCATTTGTGGGAGTTATAAATGCCAAATTGCAATTATTTGTAATTTGAGCTTCTTATTTCTTAATCCAAGAAAATCATTTGAAAAAAAGCCGTAGTGGTAAGTAGGAAGTACCTTAACAAGCTCTTAGTCTGCATGCAATTTGTCATTCAGCTAATATTGTTGCACTTGATATGGTTGGTCAGGCCGACAATCATTCCTCAATACTTCCAAATGGATTGAGGAGGTCCGCACTGAAAGGGGAAGTGATGTTATCATTGTGCTCGTTGGAAACAAAACCGATCTAGTGGATAAGAGGTAAGTTTGCTCTATTTTATATTTTGGAATGAAATAAAGCTGTTTATCATGGGAATAAGAGTTACTGGTTTGCTTTTGAAGTTAAATTTCATTCTCTGCTACCTTGAATTCTTGCAAGACTGCATTTCTCAACATTTGGTGTGTTCTTTGACTCTCTAATGTCATTAATAACAAGAAAATATTTTTCTTGCAAGTGTGGGAGCTTACATTCTTCCTGTGGTCAATCTTTTAGACTTCACCTTTACCTCATGTTTTGCTTCTTTATATTGGCCAGGCAAGTGTCGATAGAAGAGGGAGAAGCCAAAGCTCGTGAGTTGAATGTGATGTTCATTGAAACTAGTGCAAAAGCTGGGTTCAACATAAAGGTAATCACCAAACGACTTGAACCTACTTGTTCCTGGCATTAAACAGCAAGCATGCTTTTTTTCTGTACAGAAGAGTTTCTATTTACAACTGTCAATCTACTAGCATATACATACGGTAATGTTATGAGAGAGAGATCATCTGACTTGGAAATTCAAGCATTGTTTTTATGATGCTAAAAGTTTAGAGTCCATGTAATAGGTTATAGCCCAAAAAGAAGTCTCATATAGTTAACCTTCTGAATACACTTTCTTACCATTCCCAAAGTACCTATTATCTCCAGGGAATAATAAAATGGATCTAGTGGATGACTCTAATCTCAAATACATCATTGTTTGTTATTCCTTTCCATGCTAACTGAAAAACGATGGCAGTAATATTGGACACTTGATGATAGTTAACCAGTTGTTAGATCACTATTATTAATCTCGTGACAACCATATGTTTAGAAAACTGCTCTCTTTTATTCACTTTCTTATAGTGAAGTGTCAATGTATCATACAGGATGGTAAAGCATACCCTGATCTTCAGTTGATCTGTCATTTAAGCTACTTTCCCTTCTACTTGTGTCAGTTAGTTCATGTTCATGCTCACTTTTAATGCAAATTTATTTTGTTGAAAGTCGATCACTGGGCGAAATGTAAATTATCTTTTCAACTTGTTTGTCTAGGCTTTGTTCCGTAAGATTGCAGCCGCCTTGCCAGGAATGGAGACACTTTCTTCAACGAAGCAAGAAGACATGGTTGATGTCAATCTTAAGTCTACCAACCCAAATGCGTCTCAGTCACAACAGCAGTCTGGAGGATGTGCCTGTTGATAGATTCACGCTTGAGCATGTCATCTTTGCTGAACATTGTCTTGATATATGCTTCCTTTGTCATTTTGAAGTGTCTTGTAAGTTTATATTCTCATTTCCTTTTCATAGCATGGAGATTTTGGTCGGTTTGTTTTTGCTTGTCCTCATACGTAGGATTTGTCTGATTAGCCTTTTAGGTACTGATGTCGTGAACCTGGAATGACTCAGACTAGTACTAGTATCGTGATATAATTGAAGTCTGTGTTTCCATTCTTGAAGTGGAAGAAAGGACCTTGCCGATAGAGTCGGGATTTCTCGGTCTCTTTGCATTTATGTTGAGGAATATAGAGAGCTGCAATGCTATTGAATTACATACCCGTGTGAATATTTTCATGCTAGAAATACAAATTGCAATAGTTTCAATGGAGGGTTGGCTGGTCATCTCTTCGTGGTCTCCCTCTTTAATTTCTTTGTTTCTGTGTCCCTCGAAATCCTCGATGAGTCGCTGAAGTTGATGAGAAGAAATGAGATGAGTTACATCATAAAGTGTGGCCTGAACACAATTCATAGCCATGCGTGGCTAGGGCAGAATTTCACTGCGTCCTCGCCTGTCGTCAATGGTGTCTGGAAGGACGAAAAGTCAAAATTATTCCCCGAAGCGTAACAATAAGGCTATTTTCCCTATGTTTGTCATTAGCTCTTATCTACTTCTAGTTGGAGCAATGAAGAAATTTACATCTTGAGTTTTTACTACTCTACTAGTCGTTCGATCTGCGCTTTGCGCAACATTTTATTCTAAACACTTCTTCGGGATGGAATTTTTTAGCCATATAACTCAACAATAATATTTCATTTAAGTAGGCAAAGAGTGATTGTTCAAAGACAAAGCTTCAAATCATAAAATAGTCCGTGGAGCCGAAGGGGTGGATGGGCTTCAGTTGCACGGAAGGCCTCTTCTTCTACGCGAGAGAGAGAGAGAGAGTTTGTCATGCTTGTTAAATTTAGGATTTCTTTGGTTTATTTGAACTATAATTACTTCTATTCAAGGCATAAAATTTGGGTCTCAAATCAACCAGTCGGAGATCACGAGGCAATCATACTCAAATCACCTTTTTTGAAGTTTCTTGAATTACACTCGAGGTAATAGATTCATGGATGGTTTTCAAAAGGAAAGATTGGAGGAATCAGGACCCTTGCTCCTCCCATCCCCTTCTTCCCCCTCCAAAATAAATAGTCAATCCTCTCAACACTTGCAATCCAAAAGTTCGAAGTTGGTGTACTCGGCATCCCAACCTTTTCAAGAAGTGACTAGAAAGTTAACATTCATGAGGTACGAAATATTTAGATTGAGCCAAGGCTACTTTGCATCATTCACAATCCAAAGGCCTAAGGTTGGCGAGCGCTAGGGTTGAGCAAGGTTTGAGTGGGTAGTTCTCATCTTGGAACTGAAGAACCAATCATTAAGGATCGGTTCCGAAAAACTTAAACCGGAACCATCCGTTGGTTCCATGAATCCACTCAGGAACTGGACCATCGGTCCAGTCTGGTTCTTGGGTGGGTCCATGGAACTGACCCCAACAACCTTCACGCACTCAATGCAACATTTTCCTATAAGCCAAAGTAAAGAAAAAACAAAGAACTTCCCTATTTTTTATTGCAAGATTAATAAAAAAATTAGAATCATGTTGAAAGTTGAGAGTTAAGGCCGTGAGTTGATAGACGTCGAGCTTAAGAGTTGAGGTCGTGAGTGAGAGATGGAGAGACGATTTAGACAAGGTGAGAATGAGACGAGATAAGCACTTAGTCAATGGGTGTTAGGTGTTGAGTTTCATGGATTTTAGGGTTTTTATGTTTCTTAATTTTTGTGTTTGTTGGAAACTCTTTAAAATTAAATATATATATACATATTTAACGGTCCGGTTCGGGTGAACGGTTCCACACTTACCCACCGATTCTAATAAAGTAAAATCAGGAACTAGACTAATTCCCTTGGGAACCGTCGGTTCCGGTCCAATCCAATCCGATTCCAGGCGATCCGGGCGGTTCTCAGTTCCTTTGCACACACCCCTAGCGAGCACCTTGTCATTACCCCCTGCAAGACATTAGTGGCCGGAAGGTTGCTCCGCACAAATTCCATCACAGTTAGGTAACGAAATAAAAGTCATTCAGAGGTCCACTTGCTACAGAATCGAACTGATGACTTTGTGAAACGGACGCAACTCATTTACCATCATGCCAATCAACTTTACAAAAGAGGAGAACCTATATAATAATACAAGAATGAATCACAACATCGCACTTGGAATGCCATCATATTCTATTACATCTCAAGGAACATCCCATTATAAGAAGAGCTTGCGGACAAAAAAGGACAGCCCTACAATGCACAAACAGCCGGGAGACCGTGTACAACGATGCCCCCCAAGGTCGGCCACCTACGTTTTTAACTCGACGCGAGGCCTCTCTCGCAAGTTCTTTTGTCCCCTTCCGACCCAATTTTTGCCTTTGTTTTAGGACGATCCCTCCCCCTTGAGAAGCGCATCGAACGCGTCCAAAAGAGCTCCTCGGTCTTCCAGGTTGTCCTGTTAACCGGCAAATTATGGGCACGATGCAGAAAAAGACAGCCTCCAGGTGACAATGAAAAGGGGAGAACTGATGCCTTCCCCGAGAGATACAGGACAGTAATGACACGACTTTTGATTTTCCATTCCATATCGGTCTTAATGTTCTTAATTTGCCCTCGTCTATATGTTATTATAAGATTGAAATGTGATTTAGTCATAAGAACATGTTTAACTTACCAAGGAAAAAGGACAAATTGGCAAAAGCGAGAAGTTACTAATCCATTTTTTTTTTTTTTTTTACTGAAAAGTGCGCCTAATGAAATTCTTTGATCGTCCTCTCGGTACAACCACCAACCCCATCTCCACCAAACCACCCCCCCCCCCCTCTCTCTTTCTTTTTTCTAGATTTTCGAACTAATGCGTTTTGAAATTATTGAAAGAAATATCAAAATGTTTTTGGGTAGAAAAATGTTAAATACAAAATGTTCATTTAGTGTTATTTTGTATAGTAATAAATAAAAGAAAACAATGTCAAGTGTTTTGTCGTGTCATTCAATTGAAGTTGTTAAATTATTATTACTTCGTCGTGACATTTCATAAGGAAAGAAAACCAATGGCCCATGAAAACCGGCATTTGAAAAAGTGAAGTTAGTTCAAAACCATCTTATAATTACATCTCACAATGCTCCTTGGTTGCATCTTGTTGTTGGACTACAATGGTTGAACATCAATTCGCAAAAATACCGTATTCTAATACATTTTCGCATAATCCCTTCATAAAATACAGAGTGTGTTACCGCACGAACAATTCAAAAGGTTTTTAACAAACGACCAAGATATGTTCTCTTGTGACCCTACTGGGTCCAATCATCAACGATCGGATCTTCATGGAGAAATGCCTCCCATGCTCATGGTCATGTGGAAACGTTCTCTCTTCGTGCCAAGTAGCTGGTGGATCCATTAGCATTTTGGCTGCGTACAATAGCGACAATTTTGCAGAACATGGATCGGCCTAAACATCGGCAAGCTGTCTTGGCCGGAAGGATGACAGCTTGTCCTAAACATATGCCCAAACCACGACATTCCCCTTGTAATAAGGACTTATAAACACCTTACATCCACGTGTGATGTTACTTTATATAAACAATTTTTGAGATCCAGCCATGTGGGATCATAACAAATACAATAATAATCTTAATTGCTTAGCTAATGCAATTTCTTCCTCTATTTTACTTGGCTTTTCATTTTCCATACACTTTATTTTTGTCCGACCTGATATTAGCTTTTAATAATACTCGTCCGGAATCGTTGACGCTGACGCCCAAAAACTGCCCAAGTCTTTGACTGTTTACCTGGGGCCGAGAATACAATGGCTGAGTTTTTCGGGTAAGCAATAATGAGACTGCATTCATGTGACGGGAGCGATTTCCATGGGCCAATATGATAAGCTACGATCGAGGACTTTATGATCTGACAATATCTAGCGACGAATCAAGAGACATCTCTTCGAACTCCTCGTGCTATCTGCGAGCTGTGACTCGTGCTTTACTTTTCCACCGCATCAATTTTCAAGCGACTCGATGTTTGTCCGCATGCATAAAGCAATGCAGTCGTGGGGGATTGAATTAACAACGGCAACGTCTATCCGAACCGGTTCTCACATGCGTTAGTTTGTCAATATGACGATAATAACAACACAACCCCACGCATAAAACTCGATAACTTCAATCTCCGGGAGTCGACCTCGCGTTTACTTTGACCAGAAAATTACCGGAGGTCCGCCCTTTTTTCGCTAGGGTTTCGAGGAAATTTTGCATGCCGTTCCTAACCCTCTCCTCCAGGATCCATCAGGACAATTTCGAAAATCCCAAACCGAACGCGGATGCTCACGAACTCGTCCATGGCGACGATGGTAACGTACTAACGTTTTGATTTCCCCCAGCTGAGTCAAAGTCGACCAAACCTACAATGGATCCAAGAAGCTGTACGAGACATCATCGTTCTTCGTGAGATCCTAAAACCGAAGAGTCAGTCGTCCCTCATTAATGTAGTTCCCGATTCAAAAGTCTTCTTTGGACCTTTCCCTCCGCCTGTTTTGACCGGCACCGGCTCCAAGTCGTCGCCTCCTTCTCTTCACCATAGCATTCAACACGAACACTCTCGAACAAGTTTCACTAATGTCACACTAATCACTCTTATCGCGGCTTAATAGTACTCGGAACGATTCCGGCTTGGAATAGTGGTAGCAGGGGTCCTAACTCTTGTGTCGTTGCTATAATTTTGAAACTGTTTTTTTCCGCGCACTTGCCCAGAACTTGTACACTTTATGCACCATAAGACTTGTACACTTTATGCACCACAGGACTTTGTTAGGTGTGTTTGTGTTTTGCTGGACAGAAAATCTCATTTGAGTCTTTTTATGGTTGTTTTAGGCTCCGTTTGTCTCACGAACAAAAAAAATTATTTAAAAAATATTTCCTAAAAATAATCAATTGTATCATTTGAAATAAATTGAAAGATGTTGGGATATTTTCCTGGACAATAAAAATAGTATTCAATAGTTTATTTTTGTAAATGACACGAGCGATCATTTCTAACAAAATATATCCTAAATAATTAATTTTGATTAAATTGTCCATAAAAAATCCAGACCCATAAAAAAAAAAAAAAAAAAACGCAGACCATTCGCCAAACATCGTTGGTACCGAACCGCAAGAAAAAAAAAAGAAGTTTTAAGGACTGAAGTAGCAAACCAGCGCAAACTTTAGAAACTCCTAATACTATCAAACCATGCCTCTTTTATCGCCATTTTACATAATTTCTAAGACTTTTTTTCTTTTTTGTCGGGTTACATAATTTTGGACTCAAACGGACATCCTGCAATGCTCCACCTTTATTACTCCCTTGGCGTGAGGTAAGATGATCTATTGGATCGGTTTTCGCATATCAAACTAAATTTACCTTTTCAATCCAGTCCCATCCACGTCAAGAATAGCGATTCGTAAGGGTTTATTTGACTATGATTTGACTCGAGTATTGTGTCCGCCGGGAATTAGATATAAAGCCCCACAATTTTTTGCGCAAGATCCGATATGAGAGATAATTTTCCATAAGGAGGAGCTCCATTTTGATATGTGAATAAATTCATCCCCGGTAAAACATGCTCCGCCTTTCTTAAATAGGACGACATTCTTTTGGTCGCGAATTCAGCATATACACTTCAGGTTTTATTCACATCTTAGAGGGGTTTCTTCTAGCCCAACGGCAAGATACTCGCATGGTGATTCTTCTTCAATCTCGCATCCACTCTCTAAGTTATTAAGTTATGATCCTCTAGTGAGCATTCTCATCGAACTTACATAGGTATAGTGGTGGGGCACTTCCAGCGTTCATGTCGGGGTTGTTCCCATTGCAATTGGTCTAGGCAATACATTAAGATGGCATGGGTTTTGTCCCTCATTCATAAATTTACTAGTACAACAATGAATTAATGTTAAGTCTATTATACGGATGTCAATTCAATCTTAAACTTTTTACTTATGCAAAATTGGTTCTAAGCGTTTGTACGAAATTCTAATATAATCTTTTCAATTAATTTTCAATAGAAATTGCTAACGTGGCAATCCAGTTATCTCTGACCATTATATGTGACACACCACCAAGTTAGCAATTTCGGACAAAAATTGGCTTAGATGGCTATATTGAATATTTGAAAGATAATTTAGACTTTTTGTTAAATAATTAGGTTACCCAATTGAAACAATTAAAAAATTAGGAATGTTTTGTAAATTTGTAAAGAGCTAGTAGTGTCATTAGACACGTTTCATTTGAAAGGAAAAGAGCTCATCATAATTAAGGACAAGAGTTCTTAATAAAGAGGACAAGAACTCATCATAATTAAGGACAAGAGCTCATAATTAAGAAGACAAGAGCTCATGATTGTTGAATGTTTACCCGTTTCAAATATATCTTTCAGGAAAGTCCAGTAAAATCGATGCTGTATCTTTCCCTTTTGTTGTTTTCCTTGAATGGAAAGGTTACTTGGAAAAAGTGAGATGGATTGTACTTGCTGTAATAAGGGCATTATTAAAAGTCCTTCGAAATTTAAAAAGATTTTTAGATAGAACATATTTTCGTAATATAGGTTTTATACTATAAATACAAAATATCTTATCCATTTTTCGTCTCACATCTCTCATGGGATATTTATATCCTAAGTATATTATCTTATATCTAACTTTATCATATTTTAAAAAATACCAAACACGGGATAAATTTTATCATATCCTAAATTTTATTTTGACTACTAAACGTGATCATAATTTATAATTTTAGAATTAATATTCAATCTAATTCCTTAATTTTATTTTTGTTCATTTAATTTTTAATTTTTTAAATAAGTTCAATGTTATAAAATACAGAATGAAGTCACTTGCTCTTTTGTTAATGTGACTACCAAGTCAGCATTACAGGACCTCTAAACTTATGTAGCTTATGTATTGGAAAATGAAGAAGAAGTACGAATTTGAACATGTGAAAGCATTTGGGTTGACCGATAACATTTTGTCTTTTCGGTCGAAATTGACCGATAACATTAGACGATAGACTTACAACGTTTGGTGGCCAAATTAGCAATTCCCCTGAACCTGAACAAAACTTGGAGAAAACGAGTTTAAACAATACACCAAGCATTGAGAAAAATCCATGGACTACCCATGACATTGCCGCTTCAGTATTCCAAAGAAAACTCAATTTTTTAAGGTGTAACGAAAAAACTTATCGAGGCCCATTAATGAAAAAGTGAATCGTCTTGACGTTTATTAAAAACTTGTCGACTCTATGTGCTTAAATCCTAGAACTTTTATTTCTATCATTTAAATCCTCAAAAATATACCATTTTCAATTCACTTTGAAGTGCTTTCTTCTATTGATAGAAAGACTTGATTGGACCAAAAGATACACATTTTTCAATTTAAAAGCATCGACACAAGGACATTAGAAATACTAAAATGTTTCAATACAACACTTGTTAAAGTACTAAAAATTTTCGTTGGCTCACTTCAATGTCAAATTAGAAAAAGAATGAAAAAAGATATCACTTAAATGTCTCTAATAATAAATTCAAAGAAGAAAAATTACGTGATTTTTATAATTAAAACTTTAATAAAGTTGGCATTTTTTAAAAACCAGTCCCCGTGACATTTTCGACATTTTCATGTGTACATTTCTCCCTCCTCTCACTCCACATCATTTTTTTTTCTATTTTTTTCCTTCTCTTTTCTTCCTACTGCGCCCTCGCTGCTCCATGTCGTTCATGTGCATAGACTACTAGACCACAACTTTACCAGCACTCACCCATCACCACCCAAACCTACAAGCTGCATCACAACCTCCTACAACCCCACCCCGTGACCTCAATTCCTTACCATCGTGAGGGTGTCGTGGCGCTCGAGTGACCCTAAATCTAGGGTTGTCCAAAAATGAGGTTATCCCTGCTCAACAATGTTGAATTTTGTGTCTTGAGCGACTCAATCTTGTTCCTTGGCTCTCTCCACATCGACGCGGTCCACCACTCCTAGGCGAAAAACGCCGTCATTCAATGCTCACCGTCACGGTTGCTCGCTCGCCATTGAATGACACCACCATCCGCCGTTCCCTACCTGCCATCCATCACCCCCCACCACTACAAAGCCACGCAAAGCCATCGTCGTCCCATGCACGGCCACCATCGATCACCATGCCGCCACGGCCATTTTCCTGAAGGCATCACCCACAACCAAGTACGAGCACAGACACGGGCGACCACTATTAATCCACACCAGTCGCCAGTATCTCAGGCTAGCCATAGATCGAAACCGCCTGCCGTTCCCCACCCTCGCTAGTCGTCGGCCATTTATTCAGCGTTGTTTCTTGCTAGAAAGCTTGAAATGCTTCCCGCTCGTTCGATCCTCCTCTGCCGGCTTCGAATCATTAGGACGTGTCACTAGGAACCTTTCCAGCTGAACAATCAACGATCGCAGAGAACCGTCGATTCTCATCGTAGTCACCGTTGCTCCGTTTCGACCCGCTTCTCGGCCGGAGAAAGCTCGGAGTGGCCTGCACTCGTTTGAAGACCGATCCCTGACAAGTAGCTCAGGCGACATGTTTAAAGCCTCCCTGACATCCATTTGCAGGAATAAGCTGCTAATTTTGGGACAAACTGAATTAGCGTTTTCGATTTTGGGTTGTATTGGTTGTCAGGTTTCATAATGGGGAATTTCTTTCAATTTGCGATTTTGATTTATATTTTGGAGCAAACGTCGTAGATGACATCGTTTAGGGGATTTATATGTTGACTGGACATGCCGGCGAGCGACGTCAGCCTTGCTAGCATAAGAATATTTGGAGTAATGTGAGAATAATTTATTGTAAATCACAAATTCTTGAAGAAATGGATCCCATAATAATTTATAATTATTTTGTGATTTGATTTTTATGATTCAAAATAGATTTGTTATTTTCACGGTACATTAAAGACTATCGCACAATCATTTTTCAATTAATAAAGCATGATCACGTTAAATTTTCGACAACATAGATTACAATCGCATCATCCAAGCAATCGTTTAAAAAAAAGTGATCTGATAAAAAAATCGGCATAAGTAAGCTTGGCACAAAAATTTTGACATCTTTAGGACCTTTTGCTACAGGGGAATAAATATTTCAAGACGTAATTATCTGCGTGAAAAAATAAAAGAATAGCTTTTTATTCCCTTTTTATACGGTCGCGCGCTCTCTCTACTCTCTCGACGTGTATGTAAATTGCCGCATTTTCCAAAAAAAAAATTCTAAATTCACGCGATAAAAACTTTCTTAGAAAGAAACGAGGCACCACGTTTTTTAATACAGAAAAAAAAAAAAAAAAAAAAAAAGATCCATTTCGAGAAATGGTCGTTAGTCCCACACCCAAAATCCTCCTTTAATTTTCGAATTTTCAGACAAAAAAAGAAAAGAAAAGAAAAGAAAAGTCGCGCAACAACCAGAAAAGACAGCCGAGCCCCACCTCACTTTCGTTTGCCTTCTCTCCCTCCCTCCCCCTCCCTCCCCTCATCCCATCCCTCCCCCAATCCCACCACCACCACTTTCACCCGCACTCAACAAGAGCCACCACCACCCACCGCCCGCCGCCGCCCGCCGCCGGAAGAAGATACGCAGACCCTTTTGCGCGGCGGAGTAGATGAAGTGCAAGAAGCACCCTGGCGACCTCAGCAGCGGCGCCGGCGTCTGCGCCTCCTGCCTCCGCGAGCGCCTCTTCGCCCTCATGGCCGCCCAGGCCCAGGCTCAGGCTCGTGCTCAGGCTCAGGCTCAGGCTCCGGCTCAGGCCCACCGCGCCGCCGCGGAGGAGCCCCGTAAATCCGACGCCCAGCCTCCTCCCCCCCTCTCGTTCCCTCGCTCCGTGTCTCCCTACGTCTCTCGCCGGAAATCCGACGACGACCACCCCCGCCACCACCATCCCCACCACCGGTTCTACAGCACGCCGCAGGTCGCCCCTACGTACAGCGCGGCGTCGGAGGGCGGCGGCGGCGGCGGCGGCGAGGGGCTGTCTTCCGGGAGGTCCTACAACAAGAAGAGCCGGAAATTCTCCCTCCTCGCCTACCTGTTCAGATCCAGATCCGAGAAGCTCGATTCCGATCCGAATCCGGACTCCTCCGATGCCGATCCCAGGGGTTCTCGCGCCTCCCCTTCGCCCTCGTGGCTGTCGTTCCTCCCGGGCCGACGGAGAGCGCAATCGAGGCTGTCCACCTTCGAAGAAGTCTCCACTGTCGCGGCGGTCGACGGCCGATGCGGGAAGCCATCTCGGATCCCGGCTCGCGGGATGTCGCCGGCGCTGGGAGAGGATTCCGACGGGAACACCGGCGGCGATCGGTCGCCGCCGGGCAACGGGTGCTCCTCCGAGACGTCGTTGTCGCCGCCGTGGTGGCGGAGGACGCCGGTGACCCCGGCCTACGGCCCCAAGTCGGCGACCCGGCCGAGGCCGGGCCACTCGAGGAACGTGTCCGGGTTCGCCTTCTGCCTGAGCCCGCTGGTGAGGGCGAGCCCCAGCCGGAACCGGAAGCAGAAGGGGTGCATGCCGCCGGAGGCCGGGTACTCCGGCGAGATCGGCAGGGCGTCGGCGAAGCCGCACCACTGCACGGCGTCGTCGTTCGGCAAGAACCGGTCGCGCAAGCTAGCGGATTTCGGGAGAGCGCACCACAACCGTTGATTTGGCCGCTGGCCGTTGACGTTGACTCAGGTGACGGCGGTGATCTGGTTTCTACGACGGGACGCGTCTTGCTCCCGTTGATTTTTGAGTTTTCTTTGGGTTTTTTCTTTTTGATTTTCTTCTTCTTTTCACTTAACTTTTTTTTTTTTATTTTTTATTGATTGTCCATATTATTAAACAAAGTACAGTCCGACACATACAATAATTTTTTTAGTGTACAAATAAAAATGGCCGATTTGCGAGTGCGTTGCTTTCACACATTAGCAACGACAAGTGATCGGAGTTACGTGTTTGCCCCTGTTCTCGATTGAATTTTACATTGCGGGTGTGTCCGAGTGGAATTGCTTTTTTTATTTTTCTTGTCTGATTTAGAATAATTTATTGCCATCGAAAAAGAAGCATGTATGGATATCCTTTTTCTTAATCTTCTGTCGTAACGAGAAAGATGCTGGATAGGAAGTTTATTAGATTTATTACGAGTGTAAGAAACTTTCTTTTCTGCGCCGAGTGGTCAAAGTGGGCAAGTAGTGTTGGGGTCGATTTTCATAATGAGATTTCTTCTTTAGGTTAATATTTTTAAAAATTTCACACCAATGTCTCATGACACTTTTTTTTCGAACTATTTTTCATCTCACAAAAAATCACAAATTTGTATTGAAAAATCTTAAATCGGTGCTTCCTGTCCAAATCTCCAGCAAGATTTGGGTCGGGTACCAATTTTGATTTTTCATGAGTGGAAATTTAATTTCAAGAAAATGTCTTATGAGTATACATTTGAGATTTTTGTAAGACGAAATTAGTTTGGAGAAAAATCGTGTTTGGAATGTTTAATGGTATTAACTTTTATTTTGGAAACTAATAATCAGTACACAAAAGTGGGTATAATATTGGTCTAGGAATCTATGACGTTTCCACATGGTCTTAAAATGATCATTAATGACAGAATCCGAATCATTCTCAAGTTTTGGTCCAATCAAAAGATTTGAGGGGAGCTCGAAAATGGAATTTGGAGGAGGGTTTCTTTTAATAGTCTGGTCCTAGAAGCACATTGCACAGGATGAGTTCCAGCTTTTTCCATGGTCAAATCAACATTAATTGCAATAGAATGTCAGTCAATTTAAACATTCCTATGGTAATCCTTCCATTTGAACATGCTGGTCGTTGACCGGTTTGAGCATCATGCGGTTGCAAATAGAATGTTCGTTTTTATATGAACCGGTGCTATGCATGAGTAAAAATTGCTTCAACTTAAGCTTCACTTATTTGACCAAAAATAAATAATTTAAAAATATTTGTTTAAAAATGATCACTTTTATTATTTACAAAATTGAATAAAGAAAAATAATCACATTTAATGAAAATATTTAAACATAAATGGTTGTGGATCGTGAAAATAATATTCATTGAATAAATATTTCAAGTAGTTCAATCTATGATTTTTTTCCAAAAAAAATATATTTCAGATAATTCGTTTTTCGCGAAATAAATGGAATCTAATTATCAGTTAATTTTTACCCTTTTTTCATGGCATCATTTATTTGACCTCGATCGGTAAGTTCCAACCTTATTCAAACTTATATGATTTGTCCGTGGTCCTCTGAGACTTTGCATATGCCAATGACACTAATTAAATTGGAAAAAGGAAAAACCACAATTATAAAGCAAATGAAATACCACTCTAGGGGCCACTAAGCGTGGTAAGGATATTGGGGGGTGGAACGCTAGTATTACATGTGTACAATTCGACTCCCGTTCTATAAAAATGCTAATAAAAATTTGAGAGAGAACAGATAAAAGAACAAAAGAACCGTTTTAGGGCGTTGCCTTTCTTTCCAAAAAGTGATGGTGACATCCAATATATTTTTAGTGGCTTCTACTTATTTTAGTGAGGTTTGAATATAAATGAAATATAATTGCTCCAGAAGTCATGATTTGATGAAAGTCATCTTTGAAATATTTTAGTGAGGTTTGAATATAAATGAAATATTTTTAGTCGTTAGGGATGGGCACATGGCATGGAGAATCTGCGCCCTAAGATGTTCCGCTCCAGACCGGACAAATTTCCCTTGAAAATTGCCACCTCCCTCTATTTATGTACTTTTTAAAAATGTATTTTATTTTTGATATCGATTATTATATATCTTTTGTATTTATATTTGAATAATGTAGAAAGCAATTAAACGTACGACGAGTTATCAATTTCACTTAGGATTTATCCATTTTAGTTGTATGCTTTCTAATGTTTTTTTATGTGAGTGGCTTATGTCAAATTTAGACATTTTGCAAGTTCTCAAAAAAAGAGCAACATGTGCACCGGTTCCTTTCAAAAAAAGGCACTAAAATGAAGCGTTTGTTGCGCTGATACGGTGAAAATTTAGCATCCTAATTTAGTGCAAACATCGTAATATCACGAGTCGAATCATGGTAATTAAGTCTAAAAAAGGGGAGAGCCTATAGAGTTAATGGAAAAGCTTATCGTCATCAAATGATTGTTTTGTAGACTAGACATGTCATTTCATCTTGCTTAAAAAAATATCACGTGAAACGGATGACTTGTGCCGTCGGTAATATGTGCCCTTTTCGATTGGGCTGTTGGATAATGTTAATAGACTTTTTTTGTGCAGCACCTTATGTGTTACGCAATTTTCTTTTATAATTGATAAACTTGGCATGAGGGCCCAAATTATCAGTGAGGCAAAATTTGCAGTTCTTATTTGAAGCAATAATTATATAGGAAAAATCATTAAATTTTTCCATGGGCAACGCTTAAATATATTGGTGCTGTGATTCAACTGATTTTTTTTAATAAAAGACAATCGCACATATGTATATGTGGTGCATCTAGATCCGAACGTGAAAACAGATCCTTCTGTGAGATTTTATGGAACTACTGACTATTATTCTAAAAACTTAAGTTATTAAATGAATGAGTAAATGGGTATTTAGATATGTATCATAATACTCCCCCTTCCAAAAAAAAAAAGAAAATACATAAGCTAGACTTAGATGTAGATGCTAATAAGGGGCCAAGTGGACTTAAACTCAAGACCTTGTTCTAAAATCATATGAAATTTTGTAAAATCGCTGTCAATTATTTTAAAATCTTAAACTTTTAAATAATTGCGTAATTTAATATTTAAATATCCTCACACTCTACATGCTATACTCTTTTTTTTTTAATGTTAACGGGCATTTAGTTAATTCTAAATATGGCTTTAGTTCTTCGAAGTTGATATGGTTTGCGATACCCAACAAGCAAGGTCCTGGTTATGGTTTGTCTTTCTCATGAGAAAGTCCTTAAGACATACGTTTAACACATTGGTGACATATAGAAAGAAGCCAATCCCACCAAACTGCGAAAGGGATAGACAACTTTTATAAGATGTTTTGGAAACCGCTCACATCCGTAGGACCATCAAAGCTGCAGTGCTCTTTTTAGGAAGTTGCCTCGCTCAGTTTTCAGGTGTTGTAGGTTTAAAACATGTATAGAATCTCGGCCTCTCAATTCTAAGCGTATAGACACTAGGTCCCTAGTTTTTTTTTTCTTTTTTTTTTTGGGTCAGAAGTTCCCTAGTTCACTTGTTCAACGTTTTACTTTTACAGGATCTCGCTTACCCCTATCTTTTTCAATCAACATAATGTTGCAAAAATTGTAATGGGGCCAGCTTCAAATCATAGGTAATTAAGCAGACCACTGAATGAATAAGCAATCTACCATCGCGATCAGATGCTCCTTCAGCATAATTGTGGCCAACTAGGAGCCACATCTTATTCAAGCCTTTTAATTTAGCATTTGATCCCTTCCTTGTAGTACCAAGTTGTTATAGGCGCACAAACTTTTTTGGAAAAATAAACCGATCGGTCCTAAATCTATTGTCCTGGATGTCAATTCAGTCTTAAAAACTTTTTAATTTTGTCAATATAGTTCTAAATTTTGCATAAATTTTTATATAGTCCTTCCAACTATTTTTCACCTAAAAATTCTGATGTACCAGTCCAATTATCACCGACCGTCATACATGACATGCTAATAATTTGATGTGGAAGAATTTAAATGAAACATGTGGTTTTGGATACTTTTTGAATTTTTATTTCTCTCTTTTTTTCTTTTTCTTTTCTTTTCTTTAGTATTCATCTTTTTCTTTTAAGCCAGCAATAATGTTCACCCTTAACCAATTCGATGTGAGTGATCCAACCTCAGCCTCAAGGACACGAAACTGGGTCCTTCTTGAAACCCTCAGTCTCTCCTCTCACTTGAACCTGTCTCTTGGCGTTGACGCTCTTCCTTTTCTTTTCTTTTTGTTATTTTCAATTTTCTTTTCAATAATAGGATTCATATATTATTTACATTAAATTATTATTTTCATTTTATTTTTAAGAAGTTTGTTATTTGAAAAAAAAAACTTTTATACCATGAATATAGTAAATTCTATCTACCTTTATTCCATTTCCCCATTAGATAATTATATGCAGATCATATCTCCTTATATCCAACTTTATTTTGTTTTAAGCAAGAAATAGATACAACATAGGATAATTTTTATCATATCCCGACTTTTATCCTAGCCACCAAACCTAGCCTTAGTTTCTTCAAATGTTTCAAGATTCACAAACCTCAAGTTGCACTACCACATGATCCATGTGTTGATCAAGCAATATAACCGACAAGACCCATGCTGGATTTGCTTATTAAAACTCACTCTTTGCGGATTCGGTGAATAGTGAAAAGAAATTTGAGAAGATGAATGGTAAGAAGGATATTAAAGGGAAAAAAAAATTAGTGGCATCATTTCTATCAACAATGGCCCACCTCAAATGCCAATTGTACCATGTAGGATTGTTGGAGCTGATTGAATCTCCATGTGAGACTTCCAACTTGGATTGGCCAGATGTCACACATTGAAGAATCATCAAATGAATTTATCACTAAATTGGTCAAATTGAAAGATTTATGATTAAATTGGCAACTATACAATAGGTTTAAAGTCGATTGAGTAATTTTTCCCAAACTTTCACCCAATTCATTCACAAAAACACACATATTGGATCGACTAGCTCTATTTAAAAAGATATTCATATGAGTTCAAGAGATTGCTATATCAACATAATACATATGTGACACTTATTCTCACACTTCACAATTTTAACCCATCCTATTGTTCTTCACTATTCAAATAACTCATATCATATTCACATCTTTTTTTGTCATTATCACTATATAAATATGAAATCGTATTAAAACAGACACAATTCATTTTAATATAAAAATAAAATATTGTTATGGACTCCACGAAAATATTAGAAGGAGGAGTAATTGCGTCTGCTCTGTAATTGTTAGGAATTGAGTAATTGACGCTCCAATGCATATTATCAGCCCATGGCCAAATGAAGCTAAACTTCTGAGGAAACTTTACCCAAAAGTTCAATTTGAGGATGCCACATTGGTCCAGAAGATCTACTTTGACGTAAATAGTAAAAAACTAATCAATTACATCGAAAATGTAAATGTATATTACAATTCTATCCTTCAAAGAAATTTCATTCTCGAAATTTACCTAATCAAACTTAATTTCGCCCCGCACAACGTAACCTATATTACCAATAAACATAACAACATAAATCTTCTAGCTTCCATTGCACCCTATACTTCCAGGATCTCAACCGCTGCTATTCTCTCAATTTAAAGAAGCGTAAAAACACTAAATTGAGTCAGCGTCATCACTGAATAAGCATATTACTAACCATGTAATTCACATATCTCGTCATCTACAAACCAATAAACTTACAATGGATAATACAAACACAAATATTCCAATAATGAATGCAAATGCTATGCAATGCTATGCACAACAAAGTGCTATTAAGGAAAAGTCATTCGGGTTCTTAAACCTCGTGAATAAAATGCAAACAAATACTAAGCCTTCAGATTAATAAAATTAAGTCATAAAAACTTTTCCGAAAAATTAAATCAACTTCTTTTGGTAGCCATTACTAGAGATTTCCGTCGTGGCACTCAAGTATTGCACACATGACATCCTCAAATTGAACTTTTCTACATCATCCCAATTGAACAGGTCTAAGGGTCACTTGTATGCTTGATAAAAGCTTAGGAATTGATTGCAGTAATTGAAAAAGTGACGACACGATTACATTTAATACCTAGCGACTTTGGGTGTAATTTTTTCCTTTTGTAAAAGAGTGTCCATACAAAGAGCATACCATAGAGACATTCTTCCCTTGTATAATGTGTGATTCACTTAGTTCTTATTCCTGTGCTACATCCGAGAAGCTTGCTAGATGTCCTATCTTTTTGCCACATTTGTCCTTGAAAGTCACACTTATTATGGGGTTGTTCCTTCCCAATTCCACCTAAGTCTAGCGTAACTTTGATCAATCCCCCTAAACATCCATTTTATTTTGTGGACTTGGTATAGAGGGAGGCGGGTCAACTTTTCATCGCTCTCTAGAAGGACTTAATTATTCAAAGAAAGCAGGTATTTTCTATAAGGAATACATCTATCCAACAATTTCTTGAAAGCGACGCATACTCATTACAACTGTTCTAGTTGAACTAGTCCTTCCCCAGACGGTTTATGAAATAAAAAAGATACAAAACAATATGATGGGAGACTATGAGACTCACTATTAGAATGGTTTAAGCTCTCGGATTAGATTTTCTATCATGGTATCGGAGCTGGATTCTACTCCCTTTCGCGAGTGCATCTACCTCCGATAGTCAAATTTCCCATGCCATTCCAAATTTGACTTGCATGTGAGGGGGTGTTGAAAATTCCACATTGTTCGACAATGGGTTTGACATTCTAACATAATCGATGAATGAGAGTTAGTGAGAAAAATAACCACTTTAGTGAACCATTCCCTATTGTCAATTTGCCATGTGACCAAAACTTCTTCTTAACGTTAACAATTCGAAATATATAGCCACGCCATCTTAGAGGAAAAAGAAGGGCTTTGTCTCTAGGGACTTAGACTTGAGTCTCGCTTATTTCCTCTTTAAAAGGATTTGGTCGGTACAGTCCTTTTGATTCGAAATTACTTCAGCGTTATTGTCAAGTATGTAATCCAAAGAGAGTTTTCCTGTGTATAAAGGAATAATCAATTTTATATCATAAATATGTGTAAGAAGACCAAGAAAAGCACCGAGAAAAAGATAGAAGCAATGTAGGAGAAGAAGTTCTCTGTATTCACCGTGTTTTCCATTGTATGTACAATGTGTATTTAATTACAAAGAAAGAGATTAATAAAGGAAAAGTAATATTCCCTTATCTTTCTAATCCTAAAATAAACATGATTCTCTAACTATTAACATATAGATATGATTTGATAAATCATATCTTCCAACACTCCCCCTCAAGCTGGTGGCTTGTAGATGTCCAAGACACCAAGCTTGCTTAGAAGATATGCATGTTGTCTTTGACAAAGAGGCTTAGTAAATATATCCGACGGTTGCTCTGAAGTCCTGATTCCTCTTGTCTCGATAATTCCTTCTTGAATTTTCTCTCGAGTAAAGTGGCAATCGACTTCTATGTGCTTTGTCCTCTCATGCAATACAGGATTTGCTGCAAGCTTTAGTGCTGAATCATTGTCACAAAAAAGTGTGGTTGGTCCTTCAACTATTGCCCCAAGATCCTGAAGTAAACCCCTTAGCCAAACTATCTCACAAACAGTCTTGGCCATGGATCGATATTCTACTTCGGTTGAAGATAGAGATACAGTAGATTGTTTCTTTGTCTTCCATGAAAGTAATGATTCCCCAAACTTGATGCAATAACCGGTGATGGATCTCCTGCTCATAGGGCATGTGGCATAATCTGCATCACAGTAAGCCATCATTTTCATGTTGCATTTTCGAGAGAGGAGTATCCCCAACCCCGGACATGTCTTCAAGTACTTCACAATCTTCAAGGCTGCATTCATGTGGGATTGCTTCGGACTGTGCATAAATTGACTGAGAGTCTGCACTGCATAGCAGATGTCTGGCCTAGTCATGGTAAGATATATAAGTTTCCCTACTAGTCTCTGGTATCCCGATGGATCTCTCAATAATGGATCATCAGAAGAAGAGGATATACCAGAATCATAGTCGACAGATGTCAGCTTAGCATTTTGTTCAATAGGAATAATGGCTGGTCTACAACCTGATAATCCTATTTCTGATATGATTTCCAATATGAATTTCCTCTGACTAAGAGAAATACCCTGATCTGAACGAGCTATCTCAATCCCAAGAAAATACTTAGGTGGCCCTAGATCTTTGATATGGAAAGTGGAATGTAGATATTCTTTAAGTTTCTTCACAGTAGAATCATCATTTCCCATGATAAGTATGTCATCAACATAAATCATCAAATAAATAGATGACATACCTTTTGTCCAGGTGAATAGGGCATAGTCATATTTGGACTGTTTGAATCCAGCAGCCATAAGTGCATTGGTGAACTTGGCATACCATTGTCGAGAGGCTTGCTTCAGTCCATAAAGAGATTTACGGAGACGACACACCTTAGACTCCCCTTGTCTCCGTAATCCTGGTGGAAGATCCATATAGATTTTTTCATCCAGATCACCATGTAAAAAGGCATTATGTACATCCATTTGATGTAACGGCCAATCACGAAAAGCAGCAACAGATAGAAAAGATCGAACTGTGACATCCTTTGCAACAGGCGAAAAAGTTTCATGGTAGTCAAAGCCTTCTCGCTATGTAAAACCTTTGGCTACCAACCTAGCCTTATATCTCTCCACAGAACCATCTGCCCTGTACTTGATCTTGTAAACCCACTTGCATCTAATGGGTTTTCGATGAGCCGACATTGGTACAATATCCCAAGTATGATTCTCCGTTAAAGCATGTAGTTCGGCCTCCATGGCCTTTTGCCAACGAAGATCGTCTTTAGCCTCATTATAACTAGAAGGTTCTTGTTCTTCAGAAACATGGCTCATGCAACATAAATGTTCTGCTGATAACCTATCAAATGAGATGTAAGACGAGATGGGATAACGAGTACCTGGCGATCTTGAGGAACCACATATGTAATCCTTTGTCCAAGCTGGTGGGCGAGCTGCGCGACTAGAACGCCGTGGGAGTTCGTGTGGCGATGAAGAGGATTCTTCTTCAGCGGAAGTGGATTCTGGATATTCAGTGAAATGGGCTGATTCTTCTATATGAGACTCTTCGTTTGAGTGACTCGCAGAAGTCTCAATAGGTAGGGTAAGTGATCCACCGGTTGGTTCTAGGAGAGGAGTAGCAAGAATTGTATCTCCCGAAAGGGTATCTTCTTCCAATAAGAATCTTGAATTCCATGTCTTCTCATTTTCAGTTGAAGAAACAAGAGTTTGGAAAGGAAACATATTCTCATGAAAGATAACATCTCTACTGACGAAAAAATCTCCTATGGATGGTGCATAAACCCGATAACCCTTTTGCAAAGTGGAATATCCCATGAATATACATTCATTAGCTCGTGGCGCCATCTTATCCTTGTGTCCTACTGTAGTAACATAATAGAGACATCCAAAGATTCTGAGATGACTCAGATTCGGCTTCTTTCCATACAACATCTCAAATGGCGTCTTTCCTTTCAAAATGAGTGATGGCATGCGATTAATCAAATACGCTGCTGTGACTACACAGTCCCCCCAAAAATTCTCAGGAATAGATGCTTGGAACTTGAGGGCACGTGCTACTTCTAAGAGATGACGATGTTTTCTCTCAACAACACCATTTTGCTGTGGTGTATAAGTACAAGAACTCTCGTGCAAGATTCCATTAAGTGAAAATAAAGAAGCACACTCATTATTGAAGAATTCCCTTCCATTATCAGTTCTAACCCGACGGATTGTTTTTCCAAATTGAGTTTTGGATAAGGTAAGGAATGTTCTTAGATGAGTAAAGACTTGATTCTTGGATTGCATGAGAAATATCCACGTTGCACGAGAGAAATCATCAACAATTGTGAGAAAATATCGTGACCCATCGTGATGCATAGTATGATAAGGTCCCCAAACATCAGCATGAATCAAGGAAAAAATACTATCTGCTTGGGAATTACTATTTGGAAAAGCAGCACGTGTTTGCTTTGCCAAAGGACATATAGGACATTGGGGACAAGGGAATGAGGCACTATGTCCCAATCTTTTATGATGAAGGGAATTTTTGTCATTGATAACATTGTTACACAATGATTTATTGAATTCAACAGACGACAAATTAAAATTGCTGGGAAAATCCATCCAAAAATAGAGCCCTTGATAAGCTTTACTCAAGCCCATCAGTTTGCCAGTCGAAAGGGCCTGAAAGAAACAATTATCTGGAGTGAATAGGACATGACATGAATTTTCTTCAGAAGCTCGATTAACTGATACGAGGTTGAATTGGAAGTCAGGCACATAAAGTACATTTTGAAGAGTAATAAGAGGACTAAGGTTCACAGTGCCGGTCATGACAACTTGTGTGGAATTTCCATTTGGAAGCTGTACTGATATAGGAAAGGATAATTTTTGGATTTTGGAAAAGAAACCCTTATCACATACTATGTGATCACTAGCACCTGAATCTATAATCCATGCTTTTTTTGAAATTAAGTTCATCAAGCAATAAGATGTACCTGTGAAACTTCCAGCCTTATCAGATGCATCCAACCTTTTTAAAGCCTGCATCAATTCCTGATATTGCTCATGTGAAATTGATTTATCTGCTGGCTGCCTCAGTACCTGAAAAACTTGTGAAGATTTTCCTCGCTCTTTTTCTCCAGGTTTCCCATGTAATTTCCAACAGTTCTCAATGGTATGATGCGGACGTTTACAATAGTCGCAATATAATTTACCTTTTCCTTTTTGAACATTGGATTTTACCGTTGGAAAAAATCTGTTGTTGTTGGGCTGGAAAATTTGGGTTGAAGTGGGCCCGTACGTTCCTTCTTGTGCATTGGGCTGGAATCCTCGCGGGCCATTTTCGCGCATCTGAATCCTCCCTCACAGCCCATCGATTTCGTGTGGCCCATCTGCTCCAGCGAAGGCGCTTCGTGGGCCGTCCGAGAAAAGCCCAGGCGTTGAAAAAATTGAGCCGTCCGATTGATCGCTGAAATCTGAGCCCTCCATTTGCTCAGTTAAAAATAGATTAGGGTTTCGCCCCCCCGCATTCGCCCCCTTTCCTCCTCCGATTCTAGGGTTTCTCTGTGGGGGGCGATAATGGCCTCTAGCGGCCAGGGCCATCGCCTCGCTTCCTCTTCCATAAGTCGCCGTCCTCTGTTGGCTTTCTTCTTGGACGGCGAGCTGGTAGATCCGGCCAAGATTTGGCATGGGATCCATTGTGAGGATCTGGGACCAAAACGAAAGGTACGTTTCGTTTAGAATCAAGAGAAATCGGATCGATTTTTCTCTGTCGCGCATGTTCTTGTACTAATGGAGAATTGGTTCGGGCCAATTGAATTTTTCTTCGGCCGATTCCAATTCATTCCACAGTGCTAACAGTTCATTGTAAACTGTCGCGACGCTCATATTCCCCTGCTTCAGATCTGAAATTTGCTGTGTTATGGAAAAGATTTTGATTTGATCCATCTTTCCATACATCTCCTTAATATTGTCCCATATTTCCTTCGTATCTTCTGTCGGAGGAAGTCCCGTTGATACTTCAGTTGAGATACAGTTCCCAATCCAGGTTCTAACGAGCTTATTGCATTTTTTCCAAAAACGAGCCATTTGCTCGTCGGTTGGAACGGGAACCGTTCCATCCAGAAAACCCTCCTTATCCTTCGTTACCAGGGCACGTCGGAGTTCTCGCGACCAAGTCGAGTAATTCTCTAGGCCAGTCAATTGCTGACTGATCAGTTTCAATTCTAGTCCGTCGGCATTTGTGGTGTACAGAGGGTCGCCGGGCTCCGGCCGTCCTCCGGCAAAGAAGGATCCGTAAGGAAAAAAAAACCAGGTGAGAAATTTGGAAAGGTATTCGCCCCTGCATTTGCTCCGTTTTCTCGACCCGCATTAAAATTCGGATAGGGATTCGTTCCCCCCGATTCGCCAAATCCGCCCGTCTGCTCTGGGCCGACGGTAGAGCCTGCCCCACTATTGGTTGGTGCGCCTCCGTCGGTCCGCATGTTGCCTTGATACCCCGGCTGTGATGTATGTGGGTTTACCCCATGGATCCATGGATATGGCATCCACTGGTAAGGATGGCCCGAATAGGGTTGCCCCAAGTTGAACTGAGCCGGAGGATTCTGCCATTGTACATGAGGAGAATGGATCTGGGTTTGGTTGAATTGTTGTTCTGCCACAGTCGTCACAATAGTTGAATCTGGGTTGTGAGTACTCTGTGGAGTCTCATCTCTTGCTGGCTGATCTTCTGGAATTAAGGTGAGAGCCTCCGATTTGCTCATTGTAAAAGAAATTCGATATGGAAAAAAATTGATTCCCTTCGGTAATTGTTTTGCAGGTTACAGTTCCTCAAGGCAATCAAGAATGATGGATGCGGAAGCTATGCCAGAATCGTTGGACGCTCTGATACCATGTAAGAAGACCAAGAAAAGCACCGAGAAAAAGATAGAAGCAATGTAGGACAAGAAGTTCTCTATATTCAATGTGTTTTCCATTGTATGTACAAGGTGTATTTAATTACAAAGAAAGAGATTAATAAAGGAAAAGTAATATTCCCTTATCTTTCTAATCCTAAAATAAACATGATTCTCTAACTATTAACATATAGATATGATTTGATAAATCATATCTTCCAACAATATGAAACGACAAATTTACGCATCTGCGCCAACAACATACCATACAAATACAGGAGTCTCGTGATCATGATAATGATGTAGACCTAAGTATCATCAGCATTCACTTTCATGAGTTGTCGAGGAAATAAACAATGGCTTAAACCAAAAATAATATAAAATTCACTTAGCAGGCCCCAAAAGGTTGCTGAAATCTACTGAACAGCAGGGATATACAGCAATTTTCACCTCATAACCATCAATTTAAACACTCCATTACCAATCAAGTAAACTGCAATCTTCCCATTACATATTCGGCCACATCTAAGTACTTGAGTTCTGCAGTCCTTCCATAATTCAGATAAGAACTTTGCATTAGATCCCTTTTAACTATATGACCAAAACAATCCCACAATTCCTTAAGGGAAAGACATCGCCTTGGTTTCAAGAAGCCAAATAGCTTCTCCTTCACGGACCCTTTTGCCTGAGAAGAGGGAAAGAAATATGAACTGTGAGTTCGAATGAGAGAAAAGTGTCATTTCTTCTTAAATCTTAGCTCAAATCTCACCCATATCTCTTCAAATCGAAGATGATCTAACTGATGGGAGGTTTGACGTTGAAGGATCCCAGCACTTGAGGTAAACTACAGTTCATGTGAGATTTTCTTCCCGTGAAGAATTTCAAAAATGCTCATTAGGCTAGGTGTCAAAAAAGTCGGGTTTTGTGGCATTGGAGTTGTCTCCGTCTGGTTGAACTTTGAACCTCTAAGTCTACCTGCCCAATCTTGATTCTGAGAGATTAGGTTCCTAATTCAAAGTCATGTCTGCTCCTTTTAAACATGCTTTGAGGACATGAGTTAGGATATCATGGTTTGAATAAAAAAAAAAAACAAATTTAAAATGACTAAAAAGTATATCAATTTATACATAAAGCATTGCCTATATAGTTTTCATATTTAGTTAAATTAAATCAATTATAAGATGTCACATATAGTTACTATAGTTTTCATATATTAGAAATTTGGGTGGAACAACATCCACAGATATTACATCTTTAAAAAATTTTTCTTGATTGGTTAAATGCGGAATCAAAAACGACGATAGCAAGATTTAATTCTTTAATTTTGATTGAGGATATCTATCGACTCTGACATCATCAGAAAACAAAAGATAAAAATGACAAAGCGAGTTAAGCTACATCACCCTTTGACTATTCCCACCCTCATTTATTTTGATATGTATAGTATAGCCCTAATTAGACGATCCATGGGAATATGGATTCGCCATTGGTGGACAACTAGTAAGGGGTATGTCTATAATACTTCAGGTATATAGTGCGGCACTACGGCGTGTCGTCCTATTTAAGTACAAAAAAGTTGTAACATGTTGTACAATCGATTTAAGACATTATCACGATTCATCATTACCAAGCGTTGAACAATCGCAAAAATCGTGATGGTAGAGTAGTACTAGTACATCTTGGAGATTCCCGTGAATATATAGGAAGAGCTCAACAGCCAAAATTGATGATTAATCAGCGACAGAGGGATACTCATCAAATGCATAATTGACTACTTGTGGACTAGACAACTCGTTCTATTCATGTTAAAATTATCATGCGAAACTACTGACTTGTGTCATTGGTAATATGTTCATTTTCGATTGGTTATGGAATAATGGTTATTGACTTTTCTGCGCAGCAGGTTATGCGTACATAATTTTCTTTAGAACCTTGTTCGTCCCCGTCCCGTATGAAGTCTATGGGCAATGATAGATATATTTGTGCTATGACAGAACTATTTTCACCCCATTTATTTTAATATATGTAATATAGTTCTATATAGATTATCCGTGCAAGTATGGATTCGCTGGGGGCAGACAACCAGTAGATTTTAGGCGTATCGTACAACATTACGACGAGTCATGGTAATTAAATACCATAATGGGAAAACTCATCGTAAAATCAATTTACCACGATAATATGAATCATCATAGCCAAGTCTAAAGCAATCATGAAAAAAATGGAGCTAATCCCCTAACAAGCTCCCAACTCTAAGTTCAATTTTAATTGTGCCTGGAACTTTCTTTTGTTCAGAGAGAATCCCCAACTTTTACTTTAGTCCGAAATCTGCTCACGTGTCCAATAATTTTCACAGGTTCTTCAAGATCATCAACCTCAAAAGGCTGATATTGTTCATATGAAAGGGAGGGTGTTGACAAAGACGTCGATTCTAATAATAAACCTCGAACTGATCTTGATTTTAATAATTTTGAAGAAACTAGTGGCGATTTTTGGACGGGTATGCAGATTTGAGACTAGAATGAAAGTTTGGAATTTTTCTTTTAAACAATAAAAATGTCTTAGATAGAATTGAGATTGGACCTAAAGTTGGGATTTTTTAGGAACTAGTCCTTAAAAACTGGGGGTATGGTATACTACTGTATCTTAGAAATTCCCGTGAATACATCGGAAGAACTTCTACTTTCTTCTTCTAATGGCCAAAATTGATGATGTATCGATGGCAATGGGATGACTATAAAGTCAATGGAAAAGTATGGCCCCATCGAATACATTATTGATTACCTGTAGACTGGACAAGTCATCTTGTCCAGCTAAAAAAAATTATCATGTAAAACAGTTGACTTGGTCCGTCGGCAATGTGTTCCTTATCGGTCGGGTTACTAGATAGCGTTTGTTGACTTCTCTGCGCAGCAGGCTCGTGTGAACACAATTCCTTTTCGATCGACGAGTCATTTTTACTAGCACCGTCGCAAGGACCTTTGAGCTCGAAATTGAAACCGTCTCCTTTGGAAGTGTAAGCATAACATTCAAAGATCTGGGGTATGGAAATTTGTAGCCTTAATGTACTGAACTTCAAATGCAAAGCAGCACAGCTGAAAACTGTTAAGGATTGGTTTGAGGTTTCAAGTTACAGGAATCCACTCAGCAGGAACCTGCCTCCTTATCACATGTCTTTCTTCCTATGACTAGTCAGTGGTTTAAGATTAGGAAGCATATGAAGGTGGTTTCTTTAGGGTCATATTGAATTTGGTTTCAAATATCATTTAGTAATGTAAAATCTGGTGTTGCAACCGGCTCTTCTTGGTAAGTAGCTTCTGAAGTTGTCTCTTGATGATGAAATCTGGTACTTGTCGATTCAACTTGAGCAATTGGGGCATAATTCTCCTTTAGAAGGACAAATAGGGTGGTGATCACGTTCTACTCATGTTTTGGATTGTAGTACAGATCATTTCGTGCTCTAGCAAAAAAAAAAAAAAAAAAAAAAGCACTACCTCGTAATGCTCGACCTGCCTTATGATTCTCATAGGATACATCAGTATGGCTTAACAGTGGAAGTGAAATGGATGGCCTACAGGAGCTACTCCTTTCTCTTGGAAATTTTCATCAGGAGAAGAAAGCATCTTAATCTCTAAGGGTTGGCTGAGTGTTAAGCGCCTAGTTTGGATCTAGCAAATCCACGTCCATATCATGGCGTCAGCCTCTCATATTAATCTTGCACCAATCTATGGATGGAGACAATTTACATAATATATCTGCATGAGATGGTTTGCATATATCTATGGGGATTAGTTAATGATGTGGACATCGAGCCATATCAAGGAGGAGGTGCTTGGGACCCATTATCTATTCCGACTTATTCGATCACTCGAGCGCGGGCCAAGCAATTTAGGCAAGCTGTTGGCGTCATGGTTCGTTATCTTTGGCATGGAGATGAGCTTGGATCAAATCTTGAAGAATCTTGGAAATCTTTGCGTAATTTTTGGCGTGGAGATGACCTTGGATCGAATCTTGAAGAATCTTGGAAATCTTGGCCCAATTTGATTATCTAGTCACCAAATATTTGACCAAATTAAAAAATTATCTTCTTATTTAGATATTTCCTAAAATATGACGCATTAGATTTCTAGGGTTGGTTTTAGGGTTTGTGTAGCAACTAAAAAGCCTATATTAAGGATTAGCCGACTTTCTTTGGGAGACAGATATATTTTATTTTTGAGGAAAAGAATTGAGAGGCTTTCTTCTACTGCTCTTTTGAGTACTTGACCTTATCAAGATTCTCTTGTGGCGGTCGATTCGACTTATCAAGCGAGATAGCGAATTCTTTCGTTCGTGGCGTCTATAACGTTGGTTGATTGACACGCATTCGTCAACAGGTCACGTTCATACCGAGGTTGCTAATCACAGGTTTGATTAGAGGTCAAGGTTCGCAATTCGCACCATCCAGGCCTTCGTAAAACGATCTTTCCGCAACGATTCACATCAGTTAAGCCGCAAGATTCAGATACCCTGCGTTTTCCATAGGAAAATCGAGCCTTTTGTGGTGGGAGAGTGGTTGGAAGAGAGTTCTAACCACAAAAAAATTGAAACAGAAAGGGTTGGGTGCTGGTGAGGAGGAGGTTTCTTTGTAACCAAGAAAGCAGAATCTGTATCTCTTTTTGTGTCATTTGGAAGGAGAGAAATGATTTGAAACCTTTTAGATCCTTTCCAGTTGGTTATTAAAGGGGTGAGAGAGAAAGGAACCGTTGTTGATGTCTGTTGACCATACTCAATTTTCTATGGATTAATTACAGATTTGGTCCTCTAAGTTTTAGAGTTTGTGCAATTTGGTCTTCTAACTTTTATTTCGCACAATGATGTCCTCTAACTTTATGAATTTGTGCAATTTCGTCCTCCAAGTTTTGTTTGGTGCAATCAAGTCCTCTAAATTTCTTGGTTTGTTCAGTCAAGTGCTTTGTTCACCCACTATAACTAATATTATCAAATCAAGGTTGTTCTTTTTTCTTGCTTCTCATGCTTTTTTATGTGATTTTGGCACCAAATTAGTGTCACGTGTTATTTTCTGTTATGCAAGTAATGCCATGTCATTAATAGACTTGATGGTTTAGTTTCAGCCTTTGATGGAAGGAGTTGATTGCGCAAATTAAGAAAGCCAAAGTGCTTAACTGCACGAATTTAAACTCATGGGATAAAATTGCAAAAACCCAGAAAGTTAAAGAATATGATTGAACAAAAGAGAAGTTAGAGAACCAAATTGCACAAGAGCTGAAACTTAAAAGCACTAAATATGTACTTAACCCATTTACTTTTTAAGGAAAAAAATGGAGGTTCTTATAAGTGACAGTCACAAGAACACAACTTGAATTTTTCAAGCAGAAAGACTCATCTTTTGCTGATTGAGATGCTAACTTACTGGTTCTATGGTATTATCTAATCGTCATGCACTGCTTTAGTTACCAGAGGCCATGAAGGGTTAAACATCTGATCGACCGGCTGTATTCACAGTGTTGAACTCTACAAAAAAAAAAAAGAAAAAAAAAAACATGGTAATGAGTCTTCTTATGCCCCACCTTTTTACTTCTCTCTGTCTCTCATACATTCTCCAGCTGAATGTATCCCTGAAGAAGCATTTCCATCATTGGTGAGAATATGATATTTGCTGATGGAAGTCCATCGAAAGATGTAGAGTTCGGTATGTGTTTGCTATGAAATCTATCCTTTCTCTCTTGGTTATTTTTATATCCTAGGCAAATGCACCGGTGGAGAAAATTCAGTTTATCTCTTTGAGTCCTAAGAAACCTTTGTTCTCTAGTTGCTGGTTTCTTTCTGGAAACTACTGCTGCAGATAAAAATTATAAAATCGATGAAGTCTAGAACAAATTCATTTTAGGAATGTGTCCCATTTCATGAAGTAGCAGATACTTTATGCTTGTTCGAGGATGTCATGTTATTTTCAGTGCCTTTCATCTGCTTCATTTTCTCGAGATATGTATGTCTTCTTTCATTTTGGCTTTATCGTGCGTAGTGTTGAACTTGTAAGATCTTTGTTTCGAATATGGACAGGGTGGGACTACTGATATCCTTTTGAAGACACTTCCTGAACAATGACTACCAACTGAAACATTGTCCTCATAGAAACTCATAGATCTGCTCTGTAAAGCATACTATATCGAACCTTCATAAGAAAATAAGCCTAGGGCAATGTGCTTTGTGGAGGGTATATGAACATTTGAAAGAACTTTCAAGGTCCACAACCTCGCGTCGTTGGCCCTCGAACTGTAGCTTTCAGACACTCCATCCTCTCAACTGTTTTTGAGCTATACTAGATATTGCTGTTTACTGGTCAAGATTTTCTCAGGCCAGAGGCTATTCTTCTCCTTGTAGTGATCTCATTCCCCTTTGTTGTTGGTCTACTCAGCTGTGTATTGCCATATGGAACTAGTTTAGGTCTCTTGCTTCTTCTCTAGAGCCTGAGTAGATTGCGTTTTGTCAGAGAACAGAGCTTGTTACAGAAACATTCAGACTAATTGTATTCGTGGAACGGTTTTGCTGAATTCATGTCATGTTGACAGATGATGGTCATGTTGGGCATTGCAACCCGAGAAATAATACATTCCTGTCTCGAAGGTCAGAGCCATCAATCAGGAGTCGTCATATGCCACTTGTCATCGGCAAATTTGATTTTTCCTCGCCAAGTTTTATCTTTGTTAGATTCGTGGTCCGACTCATATTTTTCCATGAAATTCACGTTTTGTTGTAAAGTCTTCTTGTGGCCCTCTTTGTTCTTAGTAGTTGCTCACACTTAGATACTCTTGTTGCCAATTGGAATAAATCGGCAAAATTATAGCCTTTGAATTTTTCTATAAGATTGAGTTTTAATCCATCGAAAGTTATATTTATGAATTCTTTCCCCATAGAGTAGAATAAGACATCCATTTCTAGCTCTCTTGAATCAAGCAACAAACAGCTCAACCGAGTCATTATCATATTGATAGATTCTATCTAAATCAACAATCAATACCTCACATATCGTTATATGAAATTGAGGATGAAATTGTCTCTCCATCTCAAGACAAGTATGGATTAAATTAAAAGATACATTCGTATACCAAGTAAATGCAGTTTTTTATAAAGAGAAATGGAACAACCTAAGTCTTGAGAATTCGTTTGCTCCTACCTCTTCACATTGGACAATAAATCAATCAACATTTTCAATAGTCGATTGATCATCTTCGTTGATGAACACAGTGAAATCAGGAGTCTTGAATCCTCTTGGGTCTAGCATGTTATCAACCTAATTGGGATGTGGCTTTTTATATACTATTCTAACAATTCCTCCATCAGCACCTATTAATTGTGCAATCATACTTGTCATTTGCTAAATATCTAGAAATTGATAGACCTGACCTTCTTGCCCCTAGGTTCAAGGTAGATAGGTGGATAAGTTCATAATTCTTGCCCCCTAGGGTCATGATCTAGGTCTTGGTTGTCAACATTATGATTAACTGGCAAGTTAAGCCTATGGGGTACATTTCCTATATTTGGAGATGGAAGTACACCAAAAGGTCTTCATTATCCACATTTGGAATAGGGTGTAAGAGTAGAATATTTTCATTATTTGTCATATGTCCCACTTGTTTTTGTCGACATTGTTAATTTGGAGAGGATTAACCAGATTATTCCCACAAGCCAGATTAACTTGATTGGAATTGCAGGCCTTTTCAAAAGCGAGAATGTTGACACCTAAAATTTTATCGACAAGGCAAACATGCACTCTTGGTAAAAATATATGAAAACCAATAACAATAATGAGATGAAGAATAATAAATGACAAACCAATGTATAAATAAATAAAGAGGAGAAACCAATATCATCAGATTTTGAAACCCTTCAGCCCAAAATTGAAATGAACGCTAGCCCATTCCATGTGCCAGAACCGCAATTCATTAGACCAAGACCAATGAAACGTTAAAGCCCATGAGAAATCGGCCCAGATGAGTAAAGAAGGAAGAGCCCACATACAACAAAATCGATTTTCCAATGTTTGGTTCAAAAAAATACACTAATTTAAACTAAATAAATAAAACATTTTCGGTCAATAAAAAAACATTTTCGAAAGCAGTGAAGAGGAAATCATTTTCCCACATTTTTGGAGACCATTCTCTTTCTTCTCTATCAAATCTCCATGTCACTCTCCGCTGCCCCAACGGAGTCCTTCCAGCGTTCAATTGCCACCTCTTCGGAGACGACTCCTCGGCTCGGGGTTCGGAAATCGCAGCTCTCCTCCGACTCGCTAGCGAACCCCAGGATCCTGCGCATTTTCCGGTGGTCGTGAGGGTGCGATTGTGGGAGGGAGGCGGGTCCGAAGGCGGGGAGGTTTGGTGGTGGGGTTGGGTTGGCCAGGCAAGGGCTGTGGACGGAGTCAGACCAAGTTTGAATGAGGCGTTGGAGGGTGAGGTGAGGTTGGAGAGGAGGGAAAAAGGAAAAAAAATAATTAAAAAGTAAAAGTTAAAAAATTCATTTATTTGGAAATTTATCCTAGAAAATTAACAGATATTTCATGCTAAACGGCAAAAAAATGTTTTTTAATTCATTTTCAAGTTTGAGCCAAATATCGAAAAATGACTTTCTAAAAAAATAATTTTTAGAAATGTCACATTTTTTACAAAATAAATTCTTAAGAGAAACCCAATTTTTTCCATTTCCCGATCAAAAATCATCTGAAGGATCTTCTCGATCCCCCTTCTCTCTCTAGAACAATCGTCGTTTTGGAGTAGTCGCTACGCCTTTAGGCTCTTTGTTCAGTCGTC
The DNA here is from genome assembly GCA_014182565.1 of Eucalyptus marginata. NCBI lineage: Eukaryota > Viridiplantae > Streptophyta > Magnoliopsida > Myrtales > Myrtaceae > Eucalyptus > Eucalyptus marginata. The sequence continues at coordinate 20,356,545 of CM024588.1, read as the reverse complement.
CTCATGACCACGGAAGAGCCTAGACCTATACTTAGGACACAAGCAAAACTATTGAAATGCATGAGCTAGACCTACTTCATAAAAAAATCGAGAACCATCTCTCCATCTCTCTTTCTCCCTCCCTCCCTAAGTTTGCGTAGCCTATATTTCTTGCCTTTATATTTTCTCGCAGGCCCGTCGCGGCCCCAAGTAGATAAGAAGGTCACGGTTGATCTGGGGCGGGTAGCTGCCCGCCCTTCATTCTTTCGAGCTTTCCGTTTGTTTGGTTTTATATTTAAAGCATATAATTAATGATAAAAAACTGAAAAAACTTATTAACTTGTAATTATGTTGTCGAACATATTATTTGCATTTGGTTTGGTGTAACGAAATCGTTTGTCGAATCTAATTCATATATGATGCTGTGAAGTTATTTATTTTCGAAGTTTATAAAGTAATATCTTTACATATCAGAATAATAAAAATAATGGTAAGGCAATTCCACTAAAATACAAACGGACAATGTAACTCGAAAAATAAACTTAACACGACAAAAGATTTGCCATAGGCAACAAATGTAGATTTGGCAAGAACATTTAGCTAAGGTGATAAATGTGTGGTGCTACTGTCAAAGAGATCAAGTAATAATGAGTAGATTGAGAAAATGCATAACTAGATGCTTAATGGTTACTTATAGTTAAATCTTCGTATAATTAAGCAAGTATTGCCTCTACTACACGATAGATCATAGTATCATAATTACATGGAAATTTACCTATTACGCTTTGACGAGATATAATCAAGGCCTAGTTTCTCTTCTTATCATGTTATTAAAAATCATAAATGTAAAACCACTAGAATTTAAAAATGATTAATGATATCTTTATTTCTAGAATTACCATTACAATATGATCATCACTATATTATAATTCGAGATACATATAAAAGACATATTTTCTAAAAAAAAAAAATTGTGTAAATTAGTAAGCTACAAGTCATTATTTTTAAAAAATAATATTGGTTCCCTAGCATTATTAAAATCATGATTATAAAATATACTTATGACAATAAATATTGTTTAAGTTTATTTGATAATAAATAATGATCAACAAATAACTTTTTTTATTAGCAAAAATTAATGATAGCATGAATTTTGTGATAATGATGTAGTAATCATAATTTAAATAAAAGTTCATATTATTAAATAACTATTCTTAAAATATTCGAGAATTAAGCTTCAGAAAATGAGTAAATATAAACTATAAATGTATTAGATAATGAATTTGATTTCTGATTGCAAGTAACCAGAGGTATAATACAATCATGCAGCGTAATCTAAGGAATGTAATTGCTGACACTATTTGGATTTTGCGGCAATATTCATATGACAAGAACAGCTATTCTTGATGTTATTTTGAATCAAACGAGGGAATAATTGTTTCATCAGAAATTGATTGGGAATGATCGTGGAAGTGTCCAAACTAGGTGGGACTGAAACTATATTCCTTATCTCAAATTTCGAACCAAACGAGAATAGAGCCACTTCATCGGAAGCAATCTGGGAATAAAATTACTATTAAATTAAACATATTATAAATCTTAGGCATGACAAATTCAACGACCAATTCAGGACATCCTAGTCTTAAATAAAAAAAAATCACAAAAAACCCCCAAACTATGTTCATCGTGACACATTTATACCAAAAATTCCTATGTGAGACATTTACTTTTATCAAGGTTTTGTTAAGATTATTTTAAGTCAGAACATTGTCGTTTTTATTTTATTTAAGTCATGTGAGTATTATGCTTTTATGACATTCATGTAAATGGATTTTTCAACAATTCTCATTGACAGAACTTTGGCAGAAGGAAAATATGTCATATGAGTATAAGTCTGTAATTTGTGATGTCATAAAAAAAAATTTAGGGCTTTTTAGTGATTTTGCCCTAAATAAAAAGCAAAAAGCAATTTTTTTGGTGTTCTCTTTAAAATTTATAAATATCATTCAAATTTCACAGAGATTAAGAGGAGGAAAAAAATCACATGTGAATATACGTGTCTAATATTCGAGCACGGCAAAAATTTTCAGGGGTTTCCCGTTTTAAGGAAAAGTCAAAGTACTAAAGTCACAAGGATTTAAAAATCCTTGTAACATGATTGAATACGATGGGGATCTCTCGAATTGAATGGACAAGACGTTATGTTTAGGGAGAAGACCGGGTGGAAAAAAATAAAAAAGAATCAGCATAGTTCTAGAATGTGCTATGTTCCTAAGTTTCCACAAAATAAAAAATAAAAAATGAAAAAGAAACAATTTATTCCCCAGTTTCCTTCCGTTCGATGGACCCACCGAGATGACGACCGTTCTCAACCGCCCAACGTTGACAGGCCCCCACCTCCGAAAATTCCATGTTCAGCCAATCCTAGTTTATTTTCTTATTATGTTATTAAAATTCATAAATACTTTTTTAGAATAATGCTAGATCCATAGCATTATTTAAAATTATAATTATTAAATATACTTATTACAATAAAATATTGTTTAAGGTTATTTGATAATAAATAATGAATAATGAATAATGAATAAAGAATAACTTTTTTATTAGCAAAAATTAATGTTGCGATAACGATGTAATAATCATGATTAACTTTTTAGTTTGTGTTATAAAATAAGTATTCTTAAAAATATCCATGAATTGGAGTTATAACTATGAATTAAGCTTTGATATATAAATAAATATAAACTATAAATGTTTTAGATAATACAATTTTGCAATGTCATTTATGGAATGTAAAAAAATTGACACTATTTTGATATTGCGGCAATATTCATATTACAAGAACAGCTATTCTTGAATATTACTTTGAATCAAATGAGGGTATAATTGTTTCATGAGAAATTGATTGGAAATAAACATGGAAGTGTCCAAAGTAGGTCGGACTGAAACTATATTCCTATTATCTAACTTTGAACCAAATGAGAATAGAACTTCTTTAAAAGAAGCAATGAAAGAATAAAATTACTACAAAATTAAACATGTTATAAAGCTCAGGCACAACAAATTCTGAGACAAATTTAGGGCAAATTTGTTTGGTCTTGAATAAGAGCAAAAAGTTTTTTTTTTTTTTTTTTTTTGGTTTTCCCATGAAAATTTAAAAATATCATTTGAATTTTGGAGAAATTACCAGAAAAAATCATATGCAAATATATGCATCTAACATTTGAACATCATGAAAACTTAAGGGGTTTTGTGTCTTAAGAAAAGTCAAAGTACAAGAACTGCAAGATTTCGATTATAAGCAAGAAGGAAAAGTAAGAGTCAATTTAAACATACCCTTATACTTGCTGATCAGGGTTGCATATGATCGTGAACTCTCGTATCAAAAAGTTTACGAATAAGATGAGACTGTCGCAAGCATGGGACAACAAAATACTATGTTTAGGGACAAGCTTGGTGGAAATCGGAATAAATAATTTTACAAGTGGTTTCCGAAACTGTGTTCAATTAAATGTTATTTAAATAGGGAGATCACTAAGAAGGAGTCTAAATTCGAGCTCATCAATATATCTTGTTGAACTCATAACAAACCTCAATATCTCAACAATCTCTCATTTATATGTGATCTCATAGTTAATTTTGCCTCATTAATTCAAATGTCATTTTACATCATCTCTCCAACAAAGATATGTTGAATGTATTACATCACACTAATTATTCGATATGAGACTTTTTATTTAATACAGTTCCCAAGTGCATCTCAACAGACAAAGAATCAAATTAACATGGAGTGTTTGGTCGATCTTCATTATAGGTTTCAATTTACAAGACCTCGAATAAATCTTTTTTTTTTCCGTGGTGAATTATATAAAAGGATTATTCATCTTGCCAATGGACCGCCACTATTCTTATAAAATTTAGTGTACCCTTCTTCGTCCCGATCCGACGTATGTTTTTAGCCTCATTATTTAACGAGGGAAACAGATACGCTTATCATTCAATCCGGCGAGTTCTTCGGGTGACTTTTATTGGGGTCATCCCAAATCGTAGATAGTGCTCCGCCGCAGAGTGGCCAAGAATTCTACCAATCGGAAGGTTGACCGGTTATGAGCGAATGGGTGCAGTGGACAACGGAGGGTGCGCGAATGGGGAGGGAGAAGTGTTGAGCGGGACTGGTTAAACCCTCCTCTTCCATTATTATAGCCACTAATTAAAATAAAAAGATTTATTTATTGATATATATATATATATATATATTGATTAATATTTTTTTTTTTTTTTTTTTTTTTAACTCCTTTTTCTTTTAGAAGAAGCCGCCGCCTCTCGTTAGTGCAGGTCCCCGAGGGCCTGCCCTCCCTCCTCTTCCCTCTTTTGAATCTTTCCGTCTTTCTTTTCTCCCCCAATCTCTTTCGAGAGTCTTTGTTTGAATAAATTTCTGCAATTGATTCGGGATGAATGTGGGGATTAAGGGCGTGTGATAATAAAATTTATACTTCTTTATTTCTTTATTCCCCAGAACAAGTTTGGAATAGAAATCCGTTTGGTAACGCAATTTAATTTTTCTATTTATATAATAGATTTTTATTTCAGAAATAAATTCGAAGAAGAAATCAGAAGCTAAAATTTTTAACTTCTCAATTTCTATGTCACAATTTCTGGAACAGAAATTTTGTCACGTGCATCCTAATTTAGTCATTTCTTCAATCGACAACCACCGAGGAGGATGCTTGTCATGTGGCTCTGCAACCTCTCCAAGGTTAGGCTACTCTTCTCTCCTAATTTAGATTTAGGTCAAGTTTTGGGTGGTTAAACTCTCTTGAACTAATTTAAAATATAAATTCAGGAGCACCTTATAGGTATTTGATCTGATACTAGTGTCTTTGCACAACGATGGCAATGAATATCTAAATACGCAAAGCCTTTGCAAATGGAGTGGGAGATTTTGGTACGTGCTCATTACTAAATTTGGTGATCGATAGTTGCTCATTTACGATGTTAGATTTGTTCTCAAGGGATAAGAGTATGCTTCTAATTTGCAAACTGTGCTTTGTTATTTACTTATGGCGTTTTATTTATTCTATAGTTATTTGAGATTTGTTACGCTTGGAAAGCCTTCTAGGTACCTCTCTCGAATATTATTTTGATATGCGAATGGTATCTTCCTTTATACAAACAAAAAAACTATTTTTTTTAAAAAGGAAAAATTTAAGGTCGGTCAAATAGATTCTTATATATTTGCGAACTAAAGCTAAAGATAACCGTGATCTCTTGTGTTGGAAACATACAAATGAGATCCGGTTGGTGCTAAGCACGGGACCATGACACCCTATGTTTAGGGACAAGATTGCCGGAAAAAAAGGGAATTCGATTAGCATAGTTCTAGAAAAGTGGACAAACTAGGCTGGAAAGAAGCTATATAATTTCCTAAGTTTCCACACAAAAAAAAAATGAAAAAGAATATTCCTAGTTGCTTTCCGTTCAACGGACGACCGAAATGACGACCGTTCCTTTTTTTTTTTTTGGTCATAAAATGACGGCCCTTCTCAGCCGTCCAACTTTGACAGCTTCAGCTCCCAAAGAAAAAAAAAAAAGAGGAAATAGCAGCTCCAAAAATTCCATTTTTTCTTCATTTTCCATTTTTCATTTTTCGTTTTAAATTCTATAGCAGAGATCCGTTACAGGCAACAGTCACACGTCAGCATCAATCGAATAAAGAAAACACAAGAAGGAAGAAAAAGGAGAGAAGCAACTTCTGCTAATGGAAACCGCGGTGGACCCCACCCCGCCCGACCACCGAATTTCAAATTTTCAAAATAAACTTTCGAAGCGACGGGGACGATGGCGGTTCGGCTCCCAGTGGGGACGACCGCACCGGATCCGCACCCTCCGAAAATGCGCACCCGGCGCATTATATCGCCCGGCACCGACTGCGACGTAACTCCGAAATAACAGGCCAAAACCCAGCCCGAGAAAGAGAAGCTTCCACGCGAACGCAATCTCCGTCTCCGTCTCCGTCTCTCTCTCTCCCTGTCTTCGCGTTCTTCTCAAGTCAAGCTCTTCGGACGCCGATCGACGCGCTCGGCTTCTCTCTCTCTCTCCTCTCTCTCTCTACCTCCGCGCGCGCGCTTAGGGTTTGGTCTCCAGGAGCAGTTGCAGTAGCTGCAAGGGTAGTTCGGGGTTAGCTCGGTCGGAGGTGCGCGCGGGAACGATGACGACGATGGGGAGCTTGATCGGGCTGGTGAACCGGATCCAGAGGGCCTGCACGGCGCTCGGAGACTACGGCGGCGGGGACAGCACCTTCTCCTCGCTCTGGGAGGCGCTCCCGTCCGTCGCCGTCGTCGGCGGACAGGTCTCTCTCTCTCTCTCTCTCTCTCTCTCTCTCTCTCTCTCTCTCTCTAGGTTTCTTCGCTCGGTCTTCGGGGCGGCCGAGGGGGCGAATTTCGTTATCGAGTTTTTTTGGCGGAGGAGATTTAGGAGGAATGTCTTGCTCTCTCTCTCTCTCTCTCTCTCTCTCTATTTAGTGAGGGAGAAGAAGGTGGTCAATCCTTTTTTTAAGGGAGGAGAGAGAGAGAGGAAATCGGACAGGGGTATATCCCGAGTCTAATTTAGTAAAAAACCGCGATGGATCTGTTGAGCTTTTAGATGCTGCTCGGGATTTTACTTCGAGTGGAATTGTCTGACCGGGTGTGCAATTCACGTTCTGGGTGCAGAGTTCGGGGAAATCTTCGGTACTCGAGAGCATTGTGGGCAGGGACTTTCTACCCCGAGGATCCGGTTCGTGCTCTTGACACGTTCGTCCTGTTTGATTGGAACATTTCGACGCGAATGAGCGGCGTGTGTTGTGTGATTGTATGCTGAGGTTGTTGTTTCGCGATGATGGGGCAGGTATTGTGACGAGGCGGCCTTTGGTCCTGCAGCTTCACAGGACGGAAGATGGAGCGCAAGAATATGCCGAGTTCCTTCATCTGCCCAAGAGGAGATTTTCTGATTTCGGTACTGACTGTTTTCCTTCTGATTGCATTTGATCGATGTTCTTGGTCGCGTTTTCGTTTCTTGGGTAATGAATGGAATTCGGCCCTCAGTTCAGCATATCTTGTCCTGCATTCATGGATGAAGTGTCCCTAATTTGCAACGTGTGAAGAGTAACTATCCAATTATTGAGGAGGAAGTTTCTCGAACTGATATTGAAGCGACTAATTCGGACTTGGTCTTTTTTTTTCCTCGAGTTCTGGCCCAATAAACCTACTGAGTCATGTCTGCAATGGACGTTGTCCTTTCTACTTTTTCTCTGCCTCCATGAAGTCATTTTGTGCCTTGTCTTACAGTTGGAGCTACGATCTGCTTCTGATGTCATGTAGAAGTGAGACTGAGCCAGTATGAGAGAAGATTGGAGTCCTTGTCTCTGTTATTATACTCAGTTGCAACTTTTGGTGCACTCTGGCAATTATTGAAATTGCTAGGTGCTGGTTCCATTTACAGTCCTCCAATGTGTGTAACATAGCTCGGGAATTTTTTTTTTTTTTTGGTTTTATTAGTTAAAAATTGACATCACTTTCTATCCAGTCATCTTTCCCGAGTGGCACCTTTTGGGACAACAGTGTGGGGCAGTGACCCCCCTTTAAATTGGTCTCCAGAACTGATTGCTTTTTTGCCTAGTCCTTAAGTGGAAGTAGTTAAGCTATGCCACTTCTGTTTTCTAACAATTGTCTGCATGGATTGATTTGTAACTTGTCTTATGTCTGCATGAAATTTAAAATGATTTAGGCACACATTCAGATCATAATAATTTCTATTTCTTGTGCTCCATTTAGAATAAACTTATAAAGATGGACCTTTTTCTCCGTGCACATTACTATTTTCAGTGTCATCTTCCAGTTTCTGCCCATTCATTGATAAAATCACAATTGTGGTCCCTGTTTGTTGCTCTATTTTCTTATCCTGACACCATAATTGCCCTTGTGATTTCAGCCCTCGTCCGGAAGGAAATTCAGGATGAAACTGACCGAGTTACTGGAAGGACAAAGCAGATATCTCCTGTTCCAATTCATCTTAGCATATACTCTCCAAATGGTATGTTTGAGCTTGCATTCTTGCAAGTCGCAATAGAAACTTTGCTGTATTTCTTCATTATGCTGCACTTGTAAAATTTGCAGCATTAGGTCCTTTTAGTTGCTGTAAGAGATAAAACATGGGGTTTTTTTTTGCGCGATTTCTTTAGCTTTAGTTTTTTTGCCTGCTTGCTGATTTTATTTTCCTATTTTGTTCTTGAAATGATTTACAAGATGTTGTTCTGTTGATCATTTCCTTTGTTGTTTCTTCCTCCTATAGTTTATTTCTCGCCATCTAACTGTGTAACTCAAAATGCCATGTTGACTGCCAATGTACATACGTTTGTTAGGATTGAATGTTGTCGTTGTCCCAAAATGCAGGTTTTGGCTTTTTTATACTAAGAGAAAGACTGAGTTTTATATAATTGATCAGTCAAAATGTAGGTTTTATGTTTTTCGAGTGTGTACATAAAACTTACTGATTCACGTTTATTTTAACCTTTAAATATGATTTCTTAGTTATTAAGCCTCTATTTGCTCTTTTGGGGGTATGATACAATTGGTGTTTGTGTTTCTGATAAATCTATTTCTTAACTTTGGCATATCATTCTATAATTGCTACTCTATCTTATCTGCTTCTCTTTAATATTTTGTTTGTCTTTTTTGCAGTTGTCAACTTAACCCTGATTGATTTACCTGGTTTAACAAAGGTTGCTGTAGGTATGTTTCTTCTTTAGTTTAACTTGGCATTAAACTTTTACGCAATATGTTTTACTTGTACTGAAGAGAGATTTTTCCTCTTCAGAGGGACAGCCTGATTCTGTTGTTGAAGACATTGAAAACATGGTTCGATCATATGTTGAGAAGGTAATGAGATGTTGCCCATTTTTAAGATACATGATATTTACTTTGAAGTCTTCAAATGGGCATGACCATACTGTATCATTCTATGCAATGTATACTGTTGTTTTATCAGGCTTAACTTTTGATCGAGTTGAAGGAAAATATTGGCTCTCTTAGTTTTTCTTTCCAGTGTATGCACGTCATCAGGTTATAGCTAATGTTGAAAGAAGCCGCAAAAGAATGTGATAGTTTTGGTGAAGCAGTTTTGGTTTGCCTTAGAACTTGTTCAGGAGTTAGAATAAGAGTTTCAGGCTCTCTTTGCTTTATTTTCTAAAGGTTTTGTTATGGAAACTAGTTATGTATGTACAAGTGAATATGCTCTTTTTGAAAAAGCTTGATCAGAGTGATGATGAATTAAGAAGCTGTAGATCATTTCGAGTCTTTGGATGGTTGTTGACTATTTTCTTATTTATGGGATATTCTTTGGGCATTGGAAATTGCTGAGCTGGAGATGATCATAAATTTTGTGCTTCTGCACTAATGCTTAATATTTGATTAGACTTCTGTTTTTTGTAGCCTAATTGCATCATACTAGCAATATCTCCAGCGAATCAGGATATTGCCACTTCAGATGCGATCAAGCTTGCCAGGGAGGTGGATCCTACAGGTATGGTCTGCTTGTGTGGTGACAGTTACTAAATTTTTTTTTCCCCGATTTGGATGTCATTAGTCATAATTCACAAAGATGTCTTCATCAGGTGAACGGACATTTGGAGTCTTGACTAAGCTGGATTTGATGGACAAAGGAACTAATGCTCTGGATGTACTCTCTCTCTCTCTCTCTCTCTCTCTGTGTTCATGTCTGTCACACATGTGCTTGTCTCTGTCCCTGGGCATGTGTATGAGTCAGTGTGCCTGTGACTCATGGGATATTCTGTATGCAATTTCTTTTGCTACATTGAGCCCTTTGTTGGGCTAAAGATGACCAGGTACACATTTTCTTTTGTGTGTTCTTTACACTCAGGTTCTTGAAGGAAGATCTTACCGGCTGCAGCAGCCTTGGGTTGGTATCGTGAATCGATCACAAGCTGATATCAATAAAAATGTCGATATGATTGTTGCGAGGCGCAAGGAGCGTGAATATTTTGCAACAAGTACTGACTATGGACACTTGGCCAGCAAAATGGGTTCAGAGTATCTTGCAAAGCTCCTGTCAAAGGTTTGACCACTCTTTGCATCATCATGGAAATTCTATTACTTTGGAAGGATTTATTTATAACAAATTGATCTTGGTTCAGCACCTGGAGTCTGTGATTAGGGCACGGATACCGAGTATTACATCCTTGATTAATAAGAGCATTGATGAACTTGAATCAGAAATGGATCATCTTGGGAGGCCCATTGCAGTGGATGCTGGGGTGAGTATTGTGTCAATGTGCAATTATTGATGAAACTGGTGTTCCTTTTACTGTGTTTAACTGAACTCTGTTTCTATAGGCTCAATTATACACTATCTTGGAGCTTTGTCGTGCATTTGACAGGATCTTTAAAGAGCATCTGGATGGAGGGTAAATACCTTTGACCTTTTATCTCTTGCTCCATACAGATTGATGACATTTGGTGGTTGAATAACCTTTTGCTTTTTTGTTATTATACTTTATGATTGGTTGTGTAATTCATGGGAAAAAAGTGGTATAATGACCAAAATTTCTCCCCATTCAAATTATTATTGGTTTGTTGGTTGTACCTCATCTGTCAAGTTGCATGCAACTGTTTTGTGGATAATATACAATTTGAGTATGGTCACGGAGTGATAGTTTGAAAGAAAAATTATTTTTCCTCGACATTCTTGAGCTGCTGAGCTTTGCCTAGTACATGTTCCCATCACCTTGAGCTGTGATCTTTCGTTGTCGATGGGAATGCGGTATTCGTTACTTTTTAACTATTAGCTGAAATTGTTTTGGTGACCAAAACTAGAAAATACTTATTTCTTTTATTGAGTGAAAACTTCTAAATGCTGATCAAAGAGAATGTTCCTTTGTATAGTCAGTAGTTTTATGTAGCTTAAATTCATTCCATCCTCTATCCTGTGTATTTCCTTGTTAAGTCGGTTGTTTCCTATGTCTTTTTCAGGCGACCAGGAGGTGATCGTATTTATGGAGTTTTCGATAACCAGCTTCCTGCTGCTTTGAGGAAGCTTCCATTTGATCGGCATCTCTCTGTTCATAATGTTAAGAAGGTTGTGTCGGAGGCTGATGGTTACCAACCTCACCTGATTGCTCCAGAGCAGGGTTACCGGCGATTAATTGAGGGGTCTCTGAACTACTTTAGAGGCCCAGCTGAAGCCTCGGTGGATGCTGTAAGTGGTTTCTTTTTTTGTGTGGATCTTATGGTGCCTCTAATTCTTCGTACTTCTAGAGAACTTATGAGTGTTATGTCACAGGTGCATTTTGTTTTAAAAGAACTCGTGAGGAAGTCAATAGGTGAAACGCAGGTAATTTGGAGATTCGAAGTGGCGGCTTTAATAATATTCAAATCCTACCCTTTACATTAAGTTGAATTGGGGTTCATTGAAACAGGAGCTTCGGCGGTTCCCAACTCTGCAAGCTGAAATTGCTGCTGCAGCTGGTGAAGCTTTAGAAAGGTTCCGGGAGGACGGCAAGAAGACAGTGATACGTTTAGTGGATATGGAGTCTTCATACTTGACAGTGGAATTCTTTCGTAGACTTCCCCAGGAAATGGAGAAAGGTGGAAATCCCGCTACCACAACGGTGGACCGCTACACAGAAGGGCACTTCAGGAGGATAGCTTCCAATGTGTCTTCCTATATTGGCATGGTGTCTGAGACCCTTAAGAACACAATTCCCAAGGCTGTGGTTTATTGTCAAGTTAGAGAGGCCAAGCAGTCTTTGCTAAATTACTTTTACACACAAATAGGACAGAAAGAGGTTCGCTCTCTCTCTCTCTCTCTCTCTGTGTCCACACCCACACACACAGTGGAAGGACATCCAGATGCTTGCTATCGTGTGGTTGCATGTTAATATCTGAACAGATAGGACATAAGAAGAGGAGTTATCCAGAGGGCAGATCAGTGGTTGCCCCTGTTAATGTTGTTTAAGTTGGGAAATACTTGTCTAGGCTCACTGTAACTCTCTTTTTCGGTTGAAGTTCTCCATACTCAGGAGAGGGAAGCCTTTAGAGTGTTCAAACTGTTCATGAGCATTCGGCTGTTTTTTAATGGTTATGGTTTTCATTCCTTCCGCAGGGTAAACACTTGGGGCTAATGTTGGACGAAGACCCGGCATTAATGGAGAAGAGGCAACAATGCGCCAAGAGGCTCGAACTATACAAGGCAGCACGGGATGAGATTGATTCTGTTGCATGGGCTCGATGAAGTTAATTCTATGCTAAATATTTTTTCTGTATGATAGTAGTATTCATAGACTCGGGTGATTTGTTGACTGATGAAGCCCTACTCATTTTTTCAATCATGTCTTATAAATGTCTTATTTTGTATTGTTTTTTGAGTGGATGGCTCGGCATGTCTCATTTGAAACTGATCGGTGCGCGCTGATTTTCTCCAATATCTGCGCAGTTTTTTCATTCGAAGCCTGGTCGTGTACCTTGCTAACACCCCTTCTATCTGGTGACAACTTTGGTGTATGCAGCATCCTCTCCGATGGATCAACTGTCTTCTCTCGACAAAGTACAAGGGGGCGGGTCCATTGAGACCTATGTTGTCTTAGTTCTCTACTTTCATAAATCGATTCGAGCCTGCTTTTAAAATTTTCGACCCTCACAAAAAACGAATAAGAAAGTGGATCACCTCTAGCTAGTAATGGGTTTGGGAAAAGTGGCAAAAGAAGTCATAGATCTTTTTTGTTTGTGTTAATATAGTCATAAATATTTTACTTGGTGTTAATTTAGTTATGAACTTTTTTATTAGATGTTCATTTGGTCATTTTCGGCTAATTTTAGTTAGATTTTGTTGATTGGGCATTGGTTGATTGATGTGGCATGATCGGCTTTGAGGTTGATAACTTTTTAATTTTTAATAATATTTTAATATTTTTTGATTTTATTTATTTTATTTTTCATTTTTCTTTTCTCCCCTTCTTCTAACCAGAGGTGACGGGCCTGACGGCCATTAGTGAGGCTCTAGCCCTCACTAGAGGTCGTGAGGGTTGCTTGTGCCAGCCATGGGCCACCAGATTCGGCAAGGGTGAGCTTATTGCCTAGTGCGAGCAGACCTTGCGGTCTCTAGCAAGGGCTCGAGCCTCGTTAGTGGTCGTGAGGCTCGCCAGAGGTCGGAGAGGTTGACCTTGACCTCGTCGGTCGGCGCCTCTGGCCTTCAATGGTCGGTGATCGGCTTTCGGTGGTCGGCGATTGGTTGAAGGAAGGAGGAGGAGAAGGAAAAATCAAAAAAAAAAAAAAAAAAAAAAAAAAAAAAAAAAAAAAAAAAATATTATAATGTTATTAAGGTTGTCCAAGTCAACATCGGTTGTGTCGCGTCGACCTACGACATCTACAAAATCCAACTAAAATTAATTGAAAGGACTGAATTGACACAAAATTAAAATGTTAATATTAAATTGACATAATTATAAAAGGTTTAGGATTTCTTTGACACTTTTCCTAGTTGAAATTGGTTAATTTTAGACCCGCCGTCATTTATATTTAGTTGGGCTCTGTTTGGTTGCGAACATTTTAAGGAACCAAAATTTTACCTAGCCAAATAAATATGAGCTGTCACCTTTCACAGATGCGTTCAGCCACCTCTAGCTAGCAATGGGGTTAGAAAATGGTTCTACTTCGGATCCAAAATTATCATCGAGCTCTAGCTTTCTAAACCAATTTGCAATTTTAGGCAAACAATAGTTCCCCAGGCCTACTAATTTTGAATCAGAAAGAAATTTTGTCTTACACCCATTTGGTCAACTCTAGCGGAGCTAGAGTTTTATGTAGGTCTGTTTCATGCCAAGTAAAGTCTTACATTTAGGTGGACTCTACTTTTGTGAATATGTTTCAACCTGCTTTTGAAATTCTAGCCACTCATCTTCCATTCCGCCGGCTACCAACTCTAGCAATTAATGGGTTGAAAATGGATCAAAGCTGCTGAGACCAAATTGGGTTTTGGCTCAAGCTTTGTGAAGTACCAATAAACATAATTTTAGTCCAAACTTTTTGAAGCACTAATAGACATAAATTTTGGTTCAAACTTACCGACAGACTCGACTTCTATAAATCGATTTAAAGACGGCTTTTCAAGATTCGGTACGACACAGAGGAGAATAGAAAGGAATGATGGGTGCTACAAAATGAATGGCATGAATGAATCATGCTAATTCAGCACTCCAGAGGTTGACTTGATGTCACAGCATCCGACAGGGATCTAGTTTTCTCAGGTTCGACAGGTTGGGTTTCAAGTTTTGATTCCTGTGACCCCGGCATCCTTCTCCAGCTCGTCCAATGCTTTCCACAGTTTTGGGTCGAGAAAATCCATAATGACGACGGCAGCCCCGGCTTCCGTCAGTATTTTCTCCGGATTCCTTGTTCCTAATGCCACGACTGGCATTCCGGCTGCAACTCCAGCTCTTGTCCCCGAAACCGAGTCCTTCGATGCCACAGAGAACGATTAGGATGCAGATGGAAAGAAACTGAAGGTGCTGTGTTTCAAAATTGTAGTTATTATCGTGAGATAGATACTTTGGTTAAAGCGCAAGAATGTTTAACTCCTATTCACATTCTATTTAGCTGCAAATTTAGTTTGGATATCTAGCATGACTTGTAATGACGCAAAAACAATAGCTAACGACACTCAATTTTACATAAGCACAGATAAATGAAGTGATAAATGGATGTCAGAGAGCATGAAACTTAGGTTCTTTGAACCTGGAGGCATCTTTAAACGCAGCGAAAACATAGGCAGGCATACAGCATTACTGTGATTATTCCTAATCGGAAGATTGGGGCAGAAAACAAACTTGAGGAAGCTGAGTAGTACCTCGAACACAAAAGCATGCTTTTCAGACACTCCAAGCACTTCCAGGGCCTTCAGGTAAGGGTGTGGAAAGGGTTTCGCCTGTTCACATTCACTTCCGATCACAAGAGTCTCAAAGAAGTCATTAAGGCCTAGCAGAGAGAGTATGAGCTCGGCATTTGGTCGAGGAGCATTCGTCACGGCTGCTCGTCTCATGCCCTGGCCTTCAATCCACTTAAGAAGCTTGGGCAACCCTTTGACAGGTTCTAACTTTTCAGATGCCAATCTGTTTGTTCAGTTGGTACGAATCAAGCTTTTCAGCACCCGAAAATTGGATTGTCACCTCTAGGGAAGACAACAAAGAAGACTTATGGTGACTGATGGCTTTTCTTTTAACCTTGTATCTAAAACCCCTGTTTAGAACCTTAAAGTGTCTCATTTATTCATCATGCTAATTTTTGTGAATTCTGGTTGCCTGCATGTCTTGTCCTTCTCCAAACAAAACTTGCATTAGTATTGTGTGACTTTCAGAAAATATGCAATCTCACTGAACATTACAAAGAGTCAATTAGCAGCAGAACTCTGTAACAAATGCAACAAAGCATCTACTCCTGAGTAAGATCGATGATGAAGCAACTGCTGCTCGAGGCATTTTGGTTCAACATTTTGCAGAATGAGCACATCATTCCAGGCTCTCGAAAGTGTCCTGAGGACCACTTACTTCCCTTTCTTTCATCCTCCTTGATATCTACCATGGTAGTATGATACTATCTACAAGGACTAGGAACAATACCTTCGGAACATCTCTTCCTTGTCTTCCATGAATTTGCGGGCCTTTTGAATCTCCCAATCAGGAAATAGGACACGGCAAAGCTCTTCATTGTGCATGCCACTGATTTTCTTGACAAAGAACTCCTCGGTGATTGGAATGCCCCCGTTAAAGCCGACCTGCGAGGCACTCTACAGTTTCAGAACACGCTTCACATGGGTATACTTCTCATGTAATTGAAAATTAAAATCTGAAAACTGGAGGCAAGTGGATCAGTTAATCACCTCTTGAAGCATTTCCTGGAAGGCATAGTAATGGATGGGATCAGAATCACAGAGCGTGCCATCAATGTCAAAAGTATTGCTTCCAGCGGTGCAAGAGCAGCCAGAGAAGTTTCACTGTCGAAGATGAAAAAGATATCGTCATGACTACATTGGTAGCTCTTTAGCCAGACAATTACATGAACATTGTAAGGGCTGGTGAACTATTTTGATTGCATTGCATTGACGTGTTGCCTTACCTTCCTGTTATTGGAATACCACATCCGAATATAATGAAACATTGAAAAATTCAACAATAAGGGACGCGAAAATTGCAGAAAAAGGGATTAGCCCAAAGGGTATCAAGCGACTGTCCAATCCATGCCATGTTTTTTAGATGAGGCTTCAAGTACTAATAGCAAGTCAGCAACAGTAAAGGTTTAGTCGGCAATGTAAAATCCCTTTACGGTATTGTGCTTGGCTATGACTTTTAAGAGTCTTTTAATACCCGACTATGTATAGATTGATGGGAGAAAAATGAATTGAAAACAGTTAAGAAAACACACTGTATGCAATCGTCCTTATGCAGACCCTCATGCTTTATCGCGAATTGCGCATAAGCATTATCCTGTGAAGTAACTTATGAAGTATAGAATTACCAACATTCTCATTTTGAAGCTCGGAGAACACAAGGGCAGAACCGAATTCGATGACAAAGAAATAGCAGATCGTGAACCTGGACAAAGAGTGAGAAGTATTTGCAGGGGGAGACATCCTAGTGACAGCAATCCTACTAGCAGCAAGCTTCCACTTTGGACAAGTCCAGGTCGAGTGGTGTGATCCGAGGAAGTTGTCTGAGCGGCAGAGGTGGCTGTGATGTGGAGGAAGGCGAAGAAGGAACGCCGCAGATTGCATGTTACACCCCAAAGATGCTCTTCTGATTCTCTGTCTCTGAGAGCGAGAGAGGCCAAAGGAAAATGGAATTCCAACGGTCGTTGGTTCTCCTTTCGCCAGGAACATGAGGTCCTTAAGGGCAACTTTTGTCGGTTACCTCTCCCCTTTGTTTCTCCACGTGGATTTTTCCTCACCAATCAAAATTGTTAGACTGAGTTTGGTGAGAGAACTTCAGGTACAAATTCGGATTGAAGGTGAAAGTAGGTGATGCCATTTTCGGTAAATTGCCAATCAAATCCATGGAGGAAAGCATGAACTCAAAGGTCTATAAAAAGGTCATGTTTTCTTTCATTCCTAGGCTGTCAACTAAACTAAGCTTAGTTTTGCCAAATTTTGATTATATATTTTTTTCATAAGTCCGAAAGCCCGTGTTGAAAATGTCTTGTGCGTTAATATTCGGCCACTCAAGTCATATGGGCTTGCATACAAGTACTCTTTTTTTTTTTTTTTTTTTAAGAAAGCAAAAGATAGTACTGGAAATATCGTGAATGGTGTTGATATGATATTTGGTAGGTTGTCATTAAAATGGGAAATTGGACTTTCGATACATTTTGTTTGAGGTCATATACTTTATTTTCTAGTTTTGTGGTTTTAGCCCAACTCTGGCACCAACTTTCATTCGTCTAAAAAACTACACCAACTTGGACTTAAGATCCAAATTTGACACCTGCTGCCATCAAAAGTTATAAGGGAAAATGACACAAATGATGTTTGAATTTTAACTTAATATGTGATGTAGTTTTTGAATGTTTAATTTATTTGATGTGGTCCTTACACTTTAGCTTAATGTGCAATGTTGTTCTTGAATTTTTAAATTATTTAATGTGGTCCTTAAACTTATAGTGCATGTTTAATTTTGTTTCTAAACTATATGAAAATGTTAAATGTTGTTCCTGAATTTGAATTAATGGAAGAATAATAATGAAAATTTTCAATAAACATATATCAAAAGTTCAGGGAGTATATCACATTGCATTGGATGAAAGTTCAGGAATCATATCGAACAAATTAACAATTTAAGGACTTTATTGCACATTGGGGCAAAATTCAGGGATTATTTGTATTGTTCTTCTGGCTCCAATGATGACAAATGTTGAATGTATGCCTCATGCCGTCGCTGGCCTAGTAGCCGACATCATTTTGTCAAAAGTAAATCGGGGGAGATGAGAGAAACGTTGTTGAAAAATTAGGGAAATTTTGTGGGTTATGGTTCTTCAACTTCAATTGCAAGCCAGGGTTCCTCCATTTGGGGGGCAAATTTAGTGTTTAGGGGGACAAAAGTTTAGGAATTCTTGCCAGTTGAAAAGGAAATCGTCCTCGACTGGAAGCAGCAACAGCTTCTTTTCCCCAGCAGCGAATGTAACGTATCTTTGCCCTGTCAGTTCCATTTGTATGTTGGCATTGAGATTTTCAGTTCCATTTACATTTGCATTGAGATTTTCAAGTAGATAGACTCAAGAAACCACATCCAATTTCAATGATGGATCGAAGAAACTATGTCGTCTCGTTGTATTTGGAGGCCAGGCCAGAAAATAGTGCGAGTCACGCAATCCACGTCTGTCGCCATCTCAGCCAAGGAGGGGTGGATTTGAATGGCGCTTTAATGGGGAAAAGTGTTAAAAAAATCCTAAACTTATTGCATTTGTGCCAATTTAGTCCTAAACTTTTTTTGGTGCCAATTAAGTCCTAAACATTTTTACGTTGTGCCAATTCAATCATTTTCGGTCAATTTTGGCCAATTTTTGGACGGACGCCGATCGGTGACGTGGCGCGATCGGTCTTGACATGAATAACTTTTAATAATATTTTATCTTTTTTGTATTTTTATTTTTTGTTTTTTTTTTGTTTTTTGTTTTTGTTTTTTTTTTTTGTTTTTGTTTTTGTTTTTTTCCTTCGGTGACCAGCTGGAAAAAGAAAAAAGAAAAAGAAAAAAAAAAAAAAAAAAAAAAGAAAAATAATAAATTAAAAAAATAAAAAAAATTTAAAAATATTATTAAAAGTTATCCACGTCGGTCGATCGATCATGCCATGTCAGCCGGCCGGCGTCTAGTTAGCAAAATCCAGCCAAAATTAGCTGGAAATGACTAAATTGGCACAATGTAAAAATGTTTAGGATTTAATTGGCACCAAAAAAAGGTTTATGATTAAATTGGCATAAACGCAAAATATTTAGGACTTTTTTAACACTTTTCCCCTTTAATGGGGATCGGATTTGGATATCGAGCCGGTCCTTTTTTTTTTTTTTTTTTTTGGCTGACAAATGAAAGCCCGCATCCAAATTGAGCGAAAGCCACAAATTTGTGCTTTGACTTTGGTAATCGACACCGAGTCGTCTATGTCAAAACACATCCTAGGAAAAACCAATCCTTACCAGTCTTGTGTTGCTCAATAATAGTACCTTTCATTTTGTTTTATGAGGAATCATCACCGACTACGATAAAGAGCGAATGTCCTGACCTAATTTTGGGCATCGAGGTAATGTGGCATTTACCTACAAAGACTAACAACAAAAAGCCAAGTCAATATCGACCATGATTAGTTGACTTCGTGCGCGCCTTGTTAGCCAACGGTATAGGGGCCGATAGAGCCCAAGAATGACCCCAAAAACCTTTCAACAACTAAGGTTGATAGCATCATACAAAATAATTACCTAGTTTCACATCAATTCAGTGAAGGTCCATCATAATCTCATGCTTGTTATGCAACGTAGTTTCGAAATGATTTAATATATCTATTTGGACTCACATTTTACTCAAACTTGATAAACGGATTATGGGCTGATTTGGATATATTAATCGTTTCGCATCACATCAATTCTTTGATGTTGAGCTATTTTATTTTTTTTTTAACACTAACTCATATGTGCATCTCAACAAAAATAAAAGTGATAAGTGCATCTGAAGTCCTGAAACATCTCACAAAAGTACAATTGAGTCATAAAATTTCTAAAAAGTGCAATAAAGTCCTAAAACTTGTCATGAAAGAGCAATTGAATCATAAATTTTTAAAAGTGCAATCAAGTCATAAAACTTGTCGAATTGATTTAGTTAAGTCCTTCCAGTGATCGCATTTGTTTAAGTTTTAGGATTCGATTGGATTTTTGTGATAAATTTTAGGACATGATTGCACTTTTTGAAAATTTTAGGACTCGAATACACTTTTGTGACAAGTTTTAGGATTCGATTATGCTTTTGCAATAAATTTTAGAACTTCTAATGTACTTATCCCAAAACAAAACTAATATAAACACAAGCAAGCGAGATATTTAAGCATGAGAATCCAAAATGAAAGCAAAAGACCATCGAAAACAAGGATGTTCAAGAAAGTGCTGCTCGTACAGATTCACGCACGGGCTGCGTCGTGGGGGATCGGCCCGCCCTTCAATCGGCGCGAGGCACGATCTCGAGTTGGCCCATCTACGATTGCTAAATCTGTGCACTAGATACGGATTGGGAATAGATGTATTCTCACACCAAAAACAGAGATTTCATGAGGAGATTCGGCGACAGACAGATGCTAACTCATAACTATAATGTAGACACTTCGAGACGGGTGAAACACGAAGGACATTACATGGACGATGGAAGCGCGACTGTGTATATCTGGAGTGGTTTACGATGTGTATGGAAGGGTCGATGAAGACTCATCCGAGGCTTTATTTTTAGGCATTTGGATCGCTTAACAAAATGAGTTAGTGGAAAATCTTTTTATAGTGAATAAAAAAGTTACGATTACATTTAGGGAAATAATTACTATTTTTGATAATTAGAAATCATTTTCTATAAATTGACTAGATAACGATCCTCGGACCAAAGATCTTGGCCTTGGCGCTTCGGCACGGGATCTTGACGCTTGTGCCTAGGTCCTCAACAACGAGTCTAGAGTCCATAGAGGCTGAACCTAGGTCCTTGGTGGCCTTGCTTGGGCACCCGGCTCCCAGTTGCACTTCCATTGAGGCCAAGCTTGGGTTCACAAAGGTCAGGCCCGAACATTGATTCCTATACCCAAGTACCTAGTTTTTACACCCAAGTCACCAACGCCAAGCCTAAGTCCATCAAGCTTGGGCTTGAGACCTGATGTCGGGTGCTGGGTCCCCAGTGGCCATGCCCTACAAGGTTAGGCCCACAAATGCCGAGTCAGGACCCTAGTCCAGTGCCTGGGCTCAAGTCCATTGAGGCTAAGCCCAAGTTTCCATAGAGGTCGAGCTAAGGACATGCCTAGGACACCCATCATGGCTCCCATGTTTTAAGTCCACAAAGGATGGGCCCAGGTCTAGACCTTAAAACTAGTTGAGAATAATGAATGAAGAAAAATCATTCTATTCATTGACTAATGAATAGTACACGTGTCTATTTATGGGTTTTACATAATGACTATCTAAATTAACAAATTAAAATCAATCAAGGAGAATATATAGGATCACTAAATATTCTAAATATATATCTAACATCCCTCTTCGAACTCAACATGATCGAAAGATGTCAACTTGAGTTTGGAAAATAAATCGAGAAAACGCTTGGGTGGATGTGTCTTGGTGAAGGCATTAGCAGTCTATTCAACAGAGGAGTAGAGACAAGTTGAACAGTGCCATGAAGAATGTGATATTGGATGATGACAGTCTATTTTAATGTGCTTGGTGCATTTATGAAAAATATCTGTGCAATTTTGATATCACTCGGGCTGCTGCATGAATGACTATCTCGCTATGATGACACACTCCCATATATTGTAGCAGGAGCAGTCACCATAATAATTTCAATGTCGTATTAGCAAGAGTTCGATATTATATTGGAATGAGCGATAGTGGTATGCTTCTTCCACATTTTTAATCTCAACTATACTCCGTTCCTAAATTAAAAAAAAAAAAAAAAAAAACTATACTCACGCACGAGTCCCCGGAGTCAGTGCTTGGGTCCCTAACTCTCCCACCCAAGTCACTAGCAATGGCCTGAGTTGAGCTTGGGTTCTCGATGCGCATGTGATCGCGCTGGAGAAGCCTTAGCTCCTACAATCGGGATCTCGGCGGCTTGGTATTCCTAATATCATGGGAGGAGTTCGTATTTGTCTAGAAAATAAATTCAATGTTTACGTTTCTAAATGGCAGAAAATAATATTCAAGTCATTTTTAGATTTTTATTCAAACACCAAAAAATGTTGCCTATTTTCTAGAGAAAATGACTTTTTGAAAAATGCCTTTCAGAACTTTTTGCAAAATAAACACAGCCTAATCTTAATTTGTTTTTCCTCCGGGACGCTCGGGGACTCCTCCTCTCTCTTTTCTGATTTTTCCTGTGCCTGCACTCCAATGCGCACCAGAAGGTGTGTTGCTCTCTCCGTGTAGTTTTAGCTCACGTACAGCCCCCCTTTAGCGGAGTTGATCATGGACTCTTTTGGTCTTCTTCCTTGAAGATTGCCCTTTTCCTGGAAGAAATGAAAGAGAGTCCCCCTTTCGCGGAGAAATTATCGGGTACATAAGGGAGGCCAACTCAACAAATTACCAGTCCATTTCGTTAGGTGACATATGTCGCGTCGGACCATTTACAGTAATTTTCCTCTCTCTCTCGCTTTCGCTTTTTCAATTCCATTGGGCGACATATTTGGAAATTGAGCCGGTCCTTTTTTCCGACAAATGAAAGCTTGCATCCAAATTTGAGCGGATGCCATAAATTCGTGCTTCGACTTTGGTAATCGCCGCCTACTTCTAAAAACATCCTAGGAGAAACCAATCCTTACCAATCTTGTGTTGTTCAATAATAGTCCCTTCGTTTTGTTTTACGAGAAATCATCATAAGATGCCTGCGCACCAATATCGAATACGATATCACGTGAGATTCATTAAAGCCACAAAACGTTAGATAAGTTCAAAATTCAAAGCCGTTCCTTTGTAAGTGAACCGCAGCTTGCTATCAGAACAGTAACGTTACACAGTCACTGGCCGTTCAATACGTCAAGGCAAAACTACAAACAACTCGTGCAGTCCCTACCTCGGAGCGCGCTCTGCAACCATCGCTACAGAACGACGCCGGTTGGTCCGCTGGGAAAACGAATATCCGCAGAATCTTTTTTTTTTTTTTTTTTTGGGTGGAATTTTGGGGTTTAATTTATTAGGGCGGATTTTGCTTAGGCGTGTCCCGGTTGCCAATTGGCATTCACTTTCGGTAGTATAAGTAATATTTCTTTCTTAAAAAACTGAAATTACCTTTATAACGAATCGATAAAATAAGAAAATATATGAAATGCTTGAGAAATGAATGAATTTGGAAATCTATATCGGAAATCTTCTGATTTTATCTCGTGGGTCGCGGATTTTAAATTTTCTGTTTACCGATGGGCAATTAATATCTTCCATTGATGGCCCTACTTGGGCACTCGGCTCTCGGTTGCACTTCCATTGATGTGGGCCTAGGTCTACAAAGGTTGGGCTTGAGACCATGATGCCAGGTGTTGGGTCCCCACCGGTCGTGCCCTACAAGATTAGGTCCACAAATGCCGAGTTGGAACCCTAGTCCAGCATGTGGGCTCAAGTTCATCGAGGCTAAGCCTAGGTTTCCATAGAGGTTGAGTTGAGGACATGCTTGGGACACCTGAGTGGTCATCTCGGCTCCTGTGTCTTAGGCCCACAAGAGATGGACCCAAGTCCAGATGTTAAAACCGGTTGAGAATAATGATTGATGAGAAATCATATCCTGTTCATTGACTAATGAATAATACACATGCCTATTTATAGGCTTTACATAATGATTTTCTAAATTAACAAATTGAAATCAATCAAGGAGAATATATGTATATATATATAGGATCACAAAAAAACCTTAATATATATCTAACATCCTCCCTCAAATTCAAGATGATTTGAAAGATGTTAACTTGAGTTTGGAAAATAAATATAGAAAACACTTGGGTGGATATGTCTTGGTGAAGACATCAGCAGTCTGTTCGGTGGAGGAAATAGAGATAAGTTGAATGGTGCCACAAAGAGCATGATATTGGATGAAAGGATAGCCTATTTCAATGTGCTTGGTGCGTTCATGAAAAACATTATTATGTGCAATTTGAATAGCACTTTGATTGTCGACTATTCCACTATGATGACTCACTTTCATATCTTCTAGTAGCCACGGTAATCATAATAATTCCGATGTCGTATTAGCAAGAGCTCGATATTTTGCTTCTATACTGGAGCAAACGATAGTGGTCTGTTTCTTCTACATTATTATTCTCAACTATACTCATGCACAAGCCCTCGGAAGCATTGCCCGGGTCCCTAACTCTCCCACCCAAGTCACCAGAACTCAAACCGAGTTGAGCTTGGGTCCTTGATGTGCGTGTGGTTGCGCCCGAGAAGCCTCAGCTCCTGCAATCGGGATCTTGACGGCTTGGTAATCCTGATATCATGGGAAGAGTTCATGTCTGTCTAGTAAAATAAATTCAATATTTTCTTTTCCACATGATGGATAACAATTTTCAATTCATTTGCAGATTTTTATCCAAACACCGAAAAACATTGCCTTTTTTCCCTAGAAAATGACCTTTTGGACAATATTTTCCAGAAAATTTAATTTTCTGCAAAACCAAAAAAAGCCTATTCTTAATTTGTTTCTCCTCCGTGACTCTTGTCGACTCGTCTTCTCTCCCATTTCTGATTTTCCCGGTGCCTGCGCTCCTCATGGTCCACCAGAACGTGCGTTGCTCTCATCTCCGTGTTGTTCCCGCTCACCTACACAGCCCCTTTTCGTAAATTGCCCAGGCAAATTCGCCACCAAATCAACGTCGGCGGAGCTGATCAGTGGACTTCCCTCGTCTTCTTCCTTGAAGATTCCCCCTTTCCTGGAAGACATGAAAATGGGTCCCCCTTCGTGGAGAAAATATTGAGTACATAAAGGAGGCCAGCTCTGTAAATTATCAGTCCATTTATTATTGGGCGTGCCGCTTCCAGCCCACTCACATTAATTTCTCTCTCTCCTTTCCCTTTCGCTTCCACTACAAAAATCTCCTCTTTCTCTTTCTCTTTCTAACCTTCGATCACATCTCTCTCATTCTTTTCACGAATGCATTGACCGGACGTCATTTTCTCTGCTCATCTCGGTCGTTCGCAGCCCCACCTCCTCTTCGCTTTCCATGAAAAGTCCTCGTTCTTGCCTCGCTTAGAGTGGTCCGTGTATGCTATTGTTGAACGAATGTCCATAATTTCTAAACGAGGAAGGATGCGATGAAGGAATGAGACTGTGAGAGCGGGCGCTGTGCGTGTTATTGTCTTGAGGGTTGAAATTTGATGTCGTTAATGGGCCCGATTTCTAAATTTCATGCTATTCGAAAGAGACAAAATTTAGGCATCAACACCTTAGGCCAGAAGATATGGATTCATTTACACTTTCTGCTTAGTATAAAACTTTGCGCACATGTATTCTAAATAGAAACATACATGCCCTTAAACTATACCTTATATTCCACTGGGTGGAGATATTTAGTCTTAGGTGTTGGTGCTCTACAAATAGATAGGTGAGAGAGAGAAGAATATACCAAAAAAAAAAAAAATAAAAATGCATCTCATATTTGAATGGGTTTGGATTAGGATTAGAGCATGAAATCAAGAGCCCTTATTACAATTTTCTTTGCCTTCTCAAGATGAGGTAACCCCATTAATAATAATTTCTCCAAATGAATTTGTCTTGTCTGTAACTAACTAATTGGTTTCGTCTCCACGTTAGTCTCTTTTTTGGCATTGCTGTCATCATATGGTTCACCATTACTTAATTCCCTCTAGGTGCCACTTTGATTCCCCCAATAAATTGACCTAGATATATCTCTAGATGGATAATATTTAATCGAGCACCCATAACCCATCATCGCTTTGTACCTTTTGAGTGCTCAAATGGCCATCAGCCACCAAATAATTAGACTTCTAACTTTCAACGATTGAATCGAATCACTACGACCGACTGACCCGGTGACCCGGAAAACATCCACCGGGCAAAGGGTGAGCACCCTTGCCGATAAACCTCGTATCCTAGCCGTAGATTGTAAGGCAAACCTCGTACACTGTCCGGGGCTGCGCTTATGTATGGAATGTGAGTTGGGGGAAATTTCCGTCGGTGCGCGTTCGCTGCTTTTGAGGTTCGGGCGCGAGGGGTTGTTTGTAACTACTGTAACCGTCGGGATCACGCAAAGCTGCCTATCCCCACCACCACCACCACCACCCGACGAGCCTATAAAGCCTCCCTCCTCCTCCTCCCCTTTCCGCCATTGCATCATCTCCCTTCTTCCTCTCAGATCTCTCCCTCTCTCTCCCTCTCGCATTCGGCATCGTTTCTTTGCAGAGGTAATGCATCCTCCGGATCTAATGTCTGTCTGTCTGTCTGTCTGTCTCTCTCTTCCTGCAATTTTCTGGTTTTTGCTTGATCTGCTCGTGGCTTTCCTGATCTCTCCCGTGCTTTGCTTATGCTTTCGTCTTTGTCGCCTCGTCGCGTGCTCGTGTCCCACCGGCTCTCGCCGGATCTGATCTGCTGGCTTTGGTTCGATCCGGTATCATCGACTGCTCTGCGTTTCCGCGCTGTCTCTGTTTGAATTTCGGAACGTCTCGGCTCTGAATTTTTTGGCGGCCCTAGTTGGGACCCGAGCCAGCACCGGGGTTCGTCTCTTCCGGTGCTGATCTCTTTTTTTCGGCATCTGGGGTCGAGAGGATTCTTGGGGGAGAGCTGAGGAGGGGGAAAAAGAAGAGATTTTTCTTCTTCCCAGTTGAGCATTGTATCCAAATGTTCACTTGTTATATTCAAGTTCATTTTTTTTTCCTAAAAGCATAGGCATATCGTGCATACGGTAAATCTTTTTTCTGGTGCGAGTTAGCTATTGAATCATAAGTACGACCATCATGCAGTGAATTTAGTTGTACCATTTGATCTTCCAAGTCGTGCATTAGTCGAGTCAATGATCTGGATTTGCAGGATTTCGTCTTAAGGGTTTATTCGGGATCAGATCTAATCGGTAAAATGGAATAAATAGGTTATACTGAAGCTTTTCCACAGTAGTCGGAACGCCTTGATTTTGTGAAGGGTAAGCGTGTTTTAAAGCTTGTATGGATCAAGAAGATCCATCAGCAGATACGGTGCATGTTTGCGAACTGATCTGCTTTTGTTCCAAATTATATGCCAATAGTTTATGGTATTTTCTCTCTGAAACGTACTCCATTGTTTGGATCTTAACATGGCCTCTACTTGGCAGCCTTACCAAGAATTGATAGCATGAATTTAGCTGTCCTAATACAATTATTCTTCTTGGTGATCCAGATCTTGTGGTCCAGTATTCTTTAGCTGGCTCTCATGGGGAGTGTTATTGATGTTGCAATTGAGGCAAGCATCTGATTTCTTTTCTAGTAGAGCTTTCTTTTGATTACTTGTGTTCTGTTTTGAATGTCAGTACTAAACTGTAGCCATGATGTACTGCCTGATCTGCCCTCATATGTTATTCATTCTTCCAATCTGGAGCTGTAGACTTCTCAATCTCAGTTGTTTCTGCATCTACATGTTCATCTTTGATTTTCATTCACACTCAAATATTTAGTAAGAATCAAGAAGTTCCTTTTATTGTTTAGTAAGAATCAAGAAGTTCCTTTTATTGTTGAGATTTGGGGCATATCAATAGTATCTTGACACCCTGCTAAGGTGATAATAATGGATCAGGTTCGGCACAATGGACCTTAAACTATAAGTCTGATAAAATGCACTAAGTATGCATGATGATGAGATAAGATGCATTTGAAATGCTAGATCAAGCCTCCAAGTGAAAACAACTTTAGAATAAAATGCTTGATTGGTTTCTCATTATACATTATCTTAGTCTAGGTGAGTAACTGTCCTGTCTTGCTGATCATGTTCCAGAAAACCTTTGATTCTATCCCTTCCCCTCTCTCTGCATGCGTGTGTGCACGTATGTGTATGTGTGTGGGTGTGGGGAGGGTGGGGTGCGCTCTCACTTTCGTTAATTTAAGATTTGTGTGACATCCATGGTATGAAAGTGACTTGACAACTTGCTATGAGAATATATTCAGAGCAATTTGTTGATATGAAGAATAACTGGTAGTTGTGAATATTCTCTCTCTGGGGCAAAGATGCTTTTGACATATTCTTCCAACTTGCTGATGCGTAATGCTGACATGAGAAACTGCCTGCTTACAGGAGGGAAGCTTGACAGAGAAGAAGCCCAGAGTTGTTTTTGTTTTGGGTGAGCATCTACTTTTAAGTTTCTGCAACTTACTCTAGGGATAACGGGGTCCTTTATTTCATCAGTATGGTCTTTTTAATAATAATTAATTCCATCAAAGTTAGCTTCTATTAGATTCTGTGATACTATTGATTATTATTTGATTTTGTCAAGTAGCAGAAAGTAGATTCATTCAGATCTTTCAGCAGAGTTGCTTGAGGGATGCATCGTGTTTCAAATTTTCACTATTGCTTGTCTTTCGTTTGAAGTTTTGATCCTTCCCCTTTGGATCATATGTTTGGTGCTTGACGTAGAGTTAGGTGAGATTTTTTTTTTCCTTTTTTGTCAGACGAAATTCAACTTTTTTACTCAGTTTTTCTTTTTCTTTTTCTTTTTAACTTTATTTTATTTCTTTCCCCCCTTTTTTCAGCATTACCTTTCTATTTTCTTTTATTTCTATATATTCTATTCCTTCAAAACTGAATGAGCATTCAGTAGCTCCATAATGTTAATCTAAATACAAAAGATTGATTTGAAATGCATCATTCGTTATTAGTAAGGGGCATAATATGTCACCGTTCACTATTATGCATGTTTAATAATTTTTGCTTACACTCACCATAAACTGGGGTTCATGTTTGTCCTCTGGATGGAGAATATTAGAATTGCCTTTTTAATGGCCGGAAATTTAAATGTGGAGTGTATGATTCATTGTATACACATCGAATTTTGCTTCTACAGATTTTGATATGGGTTTTAAAATTCTTTGAACTTATTGGAAGGAGTTTTTCTTTATTGCTTCAGAAGACTTCTAAGTTCTTCTCTGCCAAAAGGTAGAGGCTCTTTCATCCTTTTTAATTTAACTTTCTTAAGTTTGTAGGTGGACCTGGCAGTGGAAAGGGCACGCAATGTGCCAATATTGTTCAGCACTTTGGCTTCACCCATCTCAGTGCTGGTGATCTTCTTCGAGCAGAAATCAAATCTGGTTCTGAAAATGGGTAACAATGCCGCTGTCATTGATATTCTATTTTTTTAGAAAGCTAGTATAGATAGTATCTGCACTTGTACTTTTCGCTAGAAATATGTGCATTCTCTACTTTCCATGTGGTAGGATCCTTTTTTGACTAAACCTAATTATGTAAGTCCAGGCATGTTCAAGGGAAGTTTTTTACATGATGCTATTTTTCATTCTTTTGTAATTATTTTCAATGCTCACTTAAACAGGATTTCTTGGTCATTTCACAATTTTTTTTGGCTTTGTTTCCATTGAGATAACGTTTCATGAATCGTTACGTGGCAGATGATAATGTTGTTCGCATCCGCTTTAGTTGTAATGATACCCTGCTTTAATGGCTACAGTGACAGTGAGAGAGAGAGAGAGGGGGGGGGACGGTTGGGTATTGCTGCTTGGGCAGCAATTGGTTGCACTGTGTTGTTATTGATTCACTGGATTTTGAGCTCTGGTTGAGTTATCAAGCCGGCTTGAAAGTTGCAACTTGCAACATGGGTAGTTGCACGTGTACAGAGGATTGCTGCTTGGGTGGTGATTGGTTGCACTGTGTTTTTATTTACTCACTGGTGATTTTGAACTCTGGTTGAGATGACAAACCACCTTCCAAGCTGCAATTTGCGACAAGGGTTGTTTGCATGCATGTGCACTCATGCACAGAGTATTGCTGCTTGGGCAGCAATTGCTAGCACTGTGTTGTTGTTGACTCACCGCAAGCTGCAATTTGCGATGTGGATTGTTCACATAACCCATTTGTGACTTTTAGTTACTTCACTATTTTGAACCCAACATCACAGCTAAATGGTCCAACGTGAAAAAGAAGCATGTCCTACACAAGTTAACACTCAGTAGTCTATTAAGCTCATTCAGACGTGTGTATTTGACTGTTTCAACTATTATTCATGACACCTTGTCTCTTACACACATTTTAACCCGCAATCATATTCTTATAAGTGGCAGAAATGTTCTTAAACAAGCTTGCTTTTTTCAATTTCTTTTTGTGCTCCAAAAATTTGATTCAAATAACTAATATGTCATCTTTGGGTTGGACATATTTAGATTCCTGCTTATTGGCATTAATGATTAGTTGCAAGATGGAAACTTCAGTTGTTAGTCCTAACTACATGGTTGACATTCCTTTATGCCTTTTTTAACCAGAGAGATGACTGAAGCTATCTCGAGATGAATTAATGCACATTGTAGGAGCCATGTCTTTTAGGTTCTTTTACAATTGTCTCATTGAAGGCCCAATGACCAACCAAATTTCCTATTTCAATTGGTAGAACTATGATCCAGAATATGATTAAGGAGGGAAAGATAGTGCCTTCAGAAGTAACAATCAAGCTCCTGCAGAAAGCAATGCAGGAAAGTGGAAATGACAAGTTCCTTATTGATGGTTTCCCTCGCAATGAGGAAAATCGTGCTGCATTTGAAGCTGTTGTAAGTTTGGCTACACCTATTTTTGTTTGAGTTGCACTGCTTTAATCTTAGAACTAATCTAGTATCATCCCTCACATTTCAAATGTGAGCCTATTAGCTATTGCATGTTGATCTTCTTTCCTAGAGGGATAACAAGTAAGATTTTTGCAGACTAAAATAGAGCCAGAATTCGTGTTGTTTTTTGATTGTTCTGAGGAAGAGATGGAAAGGCGCTTGTTGAGTAGGAATCAGGTCAGGCGATTACTTCTTCACCACCTTTACCATACAAGTAGACTTTTTTGCTTTTGTCACCTTTCCAGCTCATGTAGTCATTTTAGAAATCTGATGCTTTTCCACTATTTGTTACTGGTTTTGAAGGGAAGAGAAGATGACAACATAGAAACAATAAGGAAAAGGTTCAAGGTGTTCTTGGAGTCTAGCCTCCCAGTTGTCGAGTACTACAATTCCAAGGAAAAAGTCAGAAAGGTGAGGAAATCTCTAAATGTGTTGAAATCTTCTGTAGGTGTATTTGCATGATGTTATTTCATTTGATTGCTTATCTATATTGACTTTCATTCAGATTGATGCTGGAAAGCCTGTTGAAGAGGTCTTTGAGGCCGTCAAAGTAATTTTCACCTCAAACTCTGAGAAGGTAAAGTGGCAAAGTTGTGTTATCTTAATTTAAAGGAACAAATTAAGGTTATCAGTTGGGCTGTATTGTCTTCACAAGTCGATGTGATGCTATATGTTTATTAAATGTGGTTTTGCTTCTGACTCATCCTTGTAGTCCCTTTTGGAGAACTAGTACTTGAAAACAATATCTAATGAGATCATCTAGCATAATGATGTAGCTTGTAACTACTTTGTATGTGTACATTGGTCTATGTACGCAAGGCTTCTATTTCCACACCCAAATTGGCTCTATTTATGTCCTAGGACTAGTATACCCTCATTTAAGATCAGGAGAAAGATTGCATTTGCTCTGCCCCTTATTCCCAATTCCTGTTTCTGGTCCCTCACCCAGTCTCTCTCTCTCTCTCTCTGACTTTAAAGCTTTTCAGCTCCATCATTGTTTTGAATAGAAGTAATTCATGCACTGATAGAGAATTTCCAAAAAAATTTCTGTCATATTGTACGTTACCCTTTTAGTTGAAATGGATGCAATGTAAAACATGTGGCATTTTTTGGTGCTTGGTACGAATAAAAGATCAAGAAACACTTGATTGGTTGATCAATCAAGTGCTGGTTTTTCATTCTTTGCAGAGGATGCCAATTGGTTATATTCTAGATTCTTGATAGAAGCTATTTTCATCTTATGAAGATGCAGCTTCCAGGTTTTTTAGGTTTGTAGCAGAATGAAAGAAGTAAAGGATTAAACTTAATAACTCTTCACAACCCAATAACAAGCTTTCTATAAGACTTTTGTGTAATATGAGAGCAGGGAGAGAGACTTTTCTATCAGATAGTTTGAGTAAACTCTGTGGGTAGAAATCCTTCCTTGAGAGGAACAAAAACCACAAGCATTGGGATTTACAAAGAGGTGTGTGGAGTGCTTAAGGGCTTCTACCAATTGTTCACTCTCCCTTAGATAGGAATTCGCATTTATAGGAGATAGAGTGAGGACAGCTTATGAAGGGTGGTCAACATGCCAACTTATCCCAAAGTGTGTTAACTCATTTTAAGATGTTCGATTTCTGAAGCCATGGCTGCATCATTTGTAGCTCTGGAGATAGCTTGAGCCTTTGTACAGCTGTACTTTTTTCCTAGACTGGCCCTATGCAGTATTTTAAGTACCACAAGTAAAGGTTGTCTTCCAAGGGCGCTGAACATGGAGGTTACCTAGTGTTATGAATGGTGAATTTGGAGGTCTGCATCCTATAATTAAATGCTGAAATCATAGCATAACTCTTGACAGAAAAATGCATTTTAGCACCATTAACCCGTTGTATAAAGAATCAGATTAATATTTAGAAAGTGACGGGATAAGGTGTTTTTTTGGGGGGGGTGCTCACATTTATTAACTTCTCCATTTACCACTTGTCAAGTTGAAAGGTGATGGCACAGCCAGTTTCTGTTGCTTTGACAATTTACGAAGGCCTTGTATTAAAATCATTGCCAATAGAATGAACATAATAATTATTCTGCCACAAGTGGCATCTCATGGTTGCAACGTCAGGCTAAGCTGCTTTCTCCCCCCTCCTCCTTGGGTAATTAGGCAAATAGTGTTTTTTTCTTTTTCATTTTTTGATCAAAGGCTAATAGTGGTTGAACTACTTTAACTCTTGCATGTACTTTTTTACTTAATTTATTTGAATATATTCTTTTGGTAAAAAGGATGGGAACGGTAGGTGCTAATTCTATCTTGCACATATCTGCAGGCTACTGTCTAGAGCATCCATTTATGTTCTGTGATCAGCTTTGGATATCCTGAGGTAACTCTATTATCTCAACCTTCACAAGTACCATTTCAATTTTGTCAATATGGGTTCAATTTTAAGGTTGAAGAAATGCATTTAGATTTTGTTGCCGTGGTCATGCAAATTCCTTTTCCTATGCTGCCCCTCGTTTTGAGATAATCAGCTGGTTGGGAGAGTACAGCTGAGTATAAAGGTTTCTTGAGCATATGCTAGTCCCAATTCTTGACTGGAGGGGACACCAAAGGCCTCTGCCCTTCCATCCCTTGGATAGATAGAGAGGGAGGGCAGAGCTTTTGGTTTTTTCATGTTGTCAAAGAGTTGAACAATGAAAATAGATGGCGAATGCCTGATCGAATTGATCGGGTCATGTAGGAACAAGGTTCAAGTCTACTATGATTTGAAATTGGCTTAATAATGTTGATATTCCAAGTTCGGATTCTGATATGTTCTATATGAAACAGAACCTGATTCTGTGCTCCACTAATTGAACTATGGAATACATCTATTCGATTATATCCCGCTTCCACTTCATATATGGGGCTATAGGAAGGTTCTTACAATAATTATCATTGAGTACATATAATGGATGGTCTAGAACTTTCCCATGTGCTTCCTTTGTTCCTTTTGGAAAGGGGTACTTTCTTTCTTTTTCATATTTCGTGCTTCTTTTTTTGTTCGGCCAATGGCTGGTGAAAGATAGAGTTCGATGTCTGATTGGGACAAACCGTTTGCTTAGTTATAGGTCTAGGTAAAGTGAGATGGCTGAACATAGCTTTTATTCTGGTAGCATGTTTGACACTTTAGTCCACTGTCTCTACAAATCTTTCAATGTGTTAATTTCAAGAGGCTTCACTGAATGGAACTTACATATGAAAAGAGACAAACTCACCTGACTTTGTATGCCTGTTATATTGCGTCACTTTTCCTGAGAAATCTAATTACGGTTGGGAACACAGTGATGTATAATGCTGGAATTTTCTTTGTTCCATGCCAGGTGACGATGCTGTTGTACCTGCCTATTGTTGCTTCATTTTGGAGGATTCTTGCACCTATTTTAGCACCTATTTTAGCAATAGAAATTATATACAAGCATGTGATGGGATATATGGCTCTGTATTCTTATACCGACTGCATTTAAAAGGTTCATTAACCTGCAAATAAAGTTCCTCTGCACCCCTCGCCCCGACATGGCTGATTGTTGTTTTTTCCTCCTTTTCCTCCGTACCCTCTCTCACCGCCGGTCAACAAATTAGTCACTAAAACATGGGTGTGAGATATTCATGCATCACCTCTATACTAATGCAAAAGTATCTCAAGTACAGACAAATGTCTGCTTTCGAAACAGTTGTTCTCAAAACATTAAGAGATTTTACTCTAATGTTTTAGAATGTCTCAGGACATAATAGAGTTGCGTCTTTGCCATAACGTTCTTCTGTACGTCGGCATGCATTATCTCGCTGATATTTCATGACATTTCATCATTTGGCAACAATCTCTGCGTAGGAAGAGCCGCCTAATGGGAAGGATTCACGTGCATCCAAAACTTCTAATGTGAAGAGTTCCAGAAAACTGGGAAAAACGTTGAAAGATCTCTGCACTCTATATTTTAGCTGCATCTATCAATCGAAGTCATACAGAGTTGGGTCTTTGAAATGGTTGTGGTCTGAGGAAATGAAGTAGCCTTTGCCTTCAATTGAAGATGGCGGCCATAACTGCATTTGAAAGTCGTGCTTCAAGCTCAGGAGCTTGAGTTTTTTTTCACGGATATAAGAAACATCCTTGGACTTCAAAATTTTAATAGCCGTTGCTGCCCATGAACTGTATCTCTAGCTTACCGGAACACCCTT
Source organism: Eucalyptus marginata (assembly GCA_014182565.1). Lineage (NCBI taxonomy): Eukaryota > Viridiplantae > Streptophyta > Magnoliopsida > Myrtales > Myrtaceae > Eucalyptus > Eucalyptus marginata. Next base: position 20,321,824 of record CM024588.1, on the reverse strand, counting down.
TTCTTTTTATAACAAAAGGGGCCCAAGCCCCTAAATTTCACACATTGTCTAATCCTACAAGTAAAGTAACATACAATATTTTTGTTAGTTTATTCATTCAAACAATCTTGTTTCCTCCGATTTGCGCTCCTTGAACATTTTTCGTACACTTTCATCGAGTATCCTTCCGCTTTTATTTACTAAAAAGTCATTTCTTTTCTAAGAAAACCCCATCCCAGGTCACGAATTCTGTAGTTGCATCTCTCTCTCTCTGCCAGCCTCGGTCGAGGTAGCAGTAGCAACATGGCTGCGTGAGGCCGACGACCTCCCTCAGGCCATGGAAGGCCTCATATTGAGGTCACGGGCGACCTTGATCAAGGTCACGGGCGACACGAGCCATATGCGACCTCAATGGCAGCTCACGACCTCAAGCTGAGGTCGTCAGCAACCGGTGCCCATGAATGACCTCCATGGAGGTCTGTGAGATTTCGGAGCAGATAGGGAGAGAGCGACAGTATAGAGAAATTGCGTAGAAGAATGAGCGAGGCACCGTGAGCAGAGGTTGAGGGGAGGTTTGGGATGGCTGCGGCAGCTGACCGGGGTTGTGGCGGCGGACGGTGGTGTGTGGTGAAGAAGACACGGGGGTTTGTGGATAAAAAATTTATAGGAGAGCTGGGGGCTTGAGAATTTTTAATAATATAGTGGGGCAATTTGATCTTTTCATAGTGGATTTTTATTTTTATTTTTATAGTGGTAGTAAATTGGTAATTTGAAATTAGAGACATGAATGGAGTTTTTTTTTTATATGAATGTGAGACATGTTTTTGGTTGAACAATATAATTATAGACATGGGAATTGGCTTATTTTCCGTAAAATTTAACCATTTAGTTGCACTTTGTTTTTGGGAAGCAAGACTACAACTTGGTGATGTTTGGGTCACTACACAAATCTTATTGGTGAATATTATCACTGTTCAAAAGTCTCTACCCCAAAGTTTAAATTAATACATAGAATGAGACACCGTGAATTAAGATCCATATAAACCTCATCAACAAGTGTTGTGGTACTCTAAGACTCTTCTTTTCATGCATAAAATGGACTGAGAATGATACAAGAAATTGATGACTAGGAAGTCTTGGCCACAAATTAAATCCAGAGCAAAACCCGACTTTAATACCATATTTGAAAGTTTAATTCAATAGCTTAACTTAATAAGTGGAGTGAAACTCTCTCTCTCTCTCTCTCTCTCTCTCTCTCTATTAATAAATAGATTTCATAAACGAACGGCATGGGATACTTTGATAATCAGAGAAGAATTTGTAGTTTTTTCAAAGCTACCAGTGACGCTACACTGGAGTTATGATTTTTATTGTTATGATGAGTAGTCTTCAAACTTATGGTGATAATGATAGTAACACTTTATTTTTAGTTTTGATAACACATAATCTTAGCATTGTAAACATTTTTTCAAGCCATTTAAATCGAATTTTAGAGGCAAAAACTTTTTGCTTCCATATGCTTTGCCATATAATAAATTTTCCATCGGAGATTCTTTGTTTGCTAGAGCAGTAGTGTTGTGAAGTGTGTGCAGCAAGAAGAAAGTGTAGTGTGCAGAGTGTTGTGTCATAGTGAGTGACGTGAGGGTGGTGTGTGCTGTTGGTGAAGAGGGAGGGGTCTTCATAGAGTGTTGGGATTTGTGTAGAGTTGAGGTGTTGTGAGTGACGTGAGTAGAGAGTTGTGAAGTGAGTTAAGTGTGCATTATAATAGAGTGAGTTTTAGTGTGTTAATTATGAAGAGAGTGGTGGTGTTGCTATGTATATATTCTTGTAATAATAAAGAGAGTGTTTATAGGGATATCCACTTGAGTCCTACAATTAGAGCTGTGTCTCTAAAGTTCAATATGGTATCATAGTAGGTGGTTAGTGATTGGGATAATGGTGAGTGAAGAAAGTGGTTAAGGACCATCGTACTTGAACAAGTGGTTAGGGAGTGTAGTAGTACACCAAAATTCTACTAGTGCACAAGTCAATGATTGTGAAGTTGATGGGTATGGACTAGGTTTACATGGAGTAGTGCCGAGCACTATAATCAAGTCAAGATGGTGGATTTCTCAAGTTTGGTGAATGGCGTCAAGAAGCTCATTAGCTCCAATTATAATTATTGGAGTACCTACATGCAATATTACTTACTTGGGCCAAGACTTGGGGACATGATTGGTGGCAGAAACAACACACTACCCATGAACGATGGCAAGATGACAAAATGGAACATCAAAGCAGGTAAGGCTTTATATGTTCTTGCCGTGACTATTGAATATGAGTTGTTACAGCACATCAAAAGTGTGAAGACCATAAAGGAGGTGTGGGATAACTTGGTGGCACTATTCACGAGTAGGAATGATGCCAAGTTGCAAAGATTGGAAATGACCTCTCAATCTCGCAACAAAATTCGACAATAAGTCAATATTTCTCCAAAGTTAAATATACTTTTGAAGAAATTACAAAGCTAGATCCTCAAAATGTCATCTCCGAGATAAGGATGAGAAGAATTATTATTCATTAGCTATGGGCAGAGTATAATAGCATTATTACAGCCACCATGGATGGATGGAACAACCAATCATGACCAAGTTGGAGAATTTATTGGCTAATCAAGACAGATGTCTAAGGTCTCAATAAAGGGTGAGAAAGTGCCCTCTTCAATAATAAGAGAGGGTTTAAGGGCCAGAGAAGATATGGTGCTAGCAAAAGAGATGACAAACTGTGGAATAATCATGGAGACTAACGGAGGCAACCGGAAGGGAGGAGTTATCACCCAGGGGGAGCTCGTCCAGATCATGATGGGGATGACAAAAAGATGAGAGCAACAAAAGGCATAGGAAACGGTGTTACATTTTTGGCAAGGGAGGACACATTGTTAGAGTTTGTTCATTCAGGGAAGGAAATGTTGTAACTTTCTTCAAGAAAGAGATTGAAAGCAAAGAAGAAAGGGATTTCCATACGCCTCTTGTAGTGAATGAACAAGAAGAGCTTGCAATTGCTTATATAATTGAGTCAAATTATTCGACAACTCTTGTCACATCTTGAAAGAAAAGCAATTCAAGGGAGAGCTTGAAGAAGGATGTAAAAAGCAGTCATGAGAAGGAACTACAAGAGATGTAGGACATCATGAAGAAGCTGAAAATCGAGAAGGCGAAGGTGGATATGATGCTGAAGAAGAGGGACGGAATCGCTAGGACAAAAGGACAAGATGCTCAAGGCAAAAGAAAGCGAGCTAGAGAAGTTTTGACGTGAGTTCAAGAAGTTGGAGAAGCTTAAGAAAATCAAGCCCATTATGACGTTCCCAATTGCTCATACTGGGAGAGACAACGAACACATGAAAGAGAAAAATGAAGGTTTCTTTGAGAAAATGAAGCTATCTTCACCTTACATCCCGCAGTGCAACGAGAAAAGATCAAGGAAAAGAAGTCCTACGAGAAAAAGGATCAATGCATTGAAGTGCTTCAGATGGGATCAAATTAGTTGAAGCATGAAATGTCACGAATGAGAGGGTTGCTCAAATGAGTCTCAATCTCAAAATTCCTATAGAAGATATGCCAAACATGAAGATCTGATTGAGTGAGAAGAAGAAAAAGGAGACTAAAATGCAAGATGAATTGACACTGTAGAAACTTGAGGTTCACCAAGCCTGATGGAAAGTCATAGAAAGAGAAGCAATTGAAGTTAAAGTAATAGAGCCATCCACATATGAAGAAGCCTTGCAAGATGAAGAACAGAGGAAGACAACTAAAGAGTTCAAAAGCAATATTGACACGGTCACTAGATCTGAATTAAGAGAAAGTAGTCATTAAAGGGGAGTATTCAAAATATCACTGCCTCTCTCTCTCTCTCTATTAGTCTTGTTTTTTTTTCCTCGTCCTTATATTTTGCAAAAGACTCTAGCTTTTATTGAGCTAGCAAGTTGATGTTTTGGTGTGGAAGTTGGTTCATTGACTGACTCTACACCCTATAAATAGGGACTCTCGCCCTCTATGTGGGTAGAGTGGAAGTGTTGTGTAGTGTGTGCAACAAGAAGAAAGCGTGGTGTGTAGAGTGTTATGTCCTAGTGAGTGGACGTGAGAGTGTGGGTGTGTGTTGTTGGTGAAGTGAGTGGGGGTCTTCATAGAGTGTTGGGAAGTGTTTAGAGTTGAGTGAGTGTAAGGACCCGGGTTCCACTGTGTAATATTGTCCGCTTTGGACACTGAGTCCTCATGGCTTTAAAACGGAAATTTATTTATTATTATAATCGCGTTACTATTCACGTATTAGAGGGACCCAAGCCTTATAAACTAGCCCAGGACTCCTCCCCTTAAGTGATGTGGGACATGAGAAATGCCCTTAGCCTCGCCCGCGTACTGCCAATGCGATCTTAGTCCGTCCCTCCGTACTACCCCAGGTTTGGGTTGTCACATCCTCCACCTCTTAAGGCACAGCGCCCTCGCTGTGGCCCCACACGCTGTGGGAGTCGGCTTTTATACCATTTGTAAGGACCCGGGTTCCACTGTGTAATATTGTCCACTTTGGACATTGAATCCTCACGGCTTTAAAACGCGTTACACAGATTAGAGGGACCCAAGCCTTATAAACTAGCCCAGGACTCCCCCCCCTAAGCGATGTGGGACAGGAGAAATGCCCTTAGCCTCGCCCACGTACTGCCGATGCGATCTTAGTTCGTCCCTTTGTACTGCCCCGGGTTTGGGTCGTCACAGTGAGAAAGTATTAGGTATAATAGTTGTGCCAAGTGAACAATACAGTAGTCCATTCGTTAATCAAATGTGTCTAGTGGGGGCTCACATTTCAGATTTTTTGGAAATTCCTTTCTCATGAATTTTCTTTCTTCCATAAACACCCTCCACCTTATGTCTTTCTCTCGATCGCTCTTTTCCTTAAGAAACAGTTGAGATCTTGGTGCTTATAAAATTTGATCTTTCCTTCACCAAGATCTCAGTTTCTGTTGACTGGCCAATGACGGAGTAATCGATGGAGGCCGAGATCTTGGTGTGAGGAGGATGGTTTGGCGATGGGCATGCCAACATTACTGACCTCGACAATGGTGATATTGGTGAGGCGCTTGGAGGGTGACGGCTGTGAGGTCTTCTAAATTGACTTGAAGAAGGCTTTGGTCAGGTCCAAGCTGTCGGGTTTGAGGTAGGAAGCTGAGGGAGCTTTGTGCATTTTTGTGCAAACCAAAAAACTGGGATAGTGCAACTATGTGTTGAATTGGAGAGAGAGAGAGAGAGAGAGAGAGAGAGAGAGAGAGAGAGAGAGAGAGGACAAGTGAAGATGGGGGAAGAAGAAAGAGGGAAGGGGTGTTTATGGATGAGAGAACACAAGTGAGAAAGAGATTTCTAAAATATTTGAAATGTAGGGTGCCATTTGACTCGTATCAATCAACTGATGGATTACTGTAATGCCAACTTGGCACAACAATTATACATAATATTTTCTCAGAGTTAAGGTGTTGTGAGTGACATGAGTAGAGAGATGTGAAGAGAATTAATTGTGCATTATTAAGGAGTGGGTTTTAGTATATTAGTTGTGAAGAGAGTTGTGGTGTTGTTATGTATCTAATCTTGCAATAATAATTAGTGTTTATTGAAATATCCACTTGAGTCCTACATATGGTATTAGAGCTGCACCTCTAAAGTTCAACACGACTCAAAGCAAGCACTGGCATGGTTGGCGCGTCCCAGTCTTGTTTTGTGTCCAGCCTTTCTGTAGGATATCACCTTATAGCTGCTGTAGTTTTCAGGAATTCCAGCAAGCAACAAACGAGCTTTGAGAATGACAAAGTGACCGGGCTTGTCTCCTGACCAAGTCCAGCAAAATCCAGCAAGATCTTGACGCGTCAGCTGTGTCCAGTAGTCTCAGTCAAGCCTTCGCCGCGCCTCTAATCTTCTTGCAGGTTTATTGGTGCCCAACAACCGATGCCGTCACAACCACACCGTTGTGTCTAGGAAACCCTGTCAATTCCAATAGCTCTTCCGTGCATCGGTTGCTATGGTCTTCTCGATGCTTTCCCTGGTCACTCCTGCCAACTCTAGCACCTCAGTATTCTGTACAACCGAAGCTGACGCTAGGTTGGTCACCACCGCGCTGGATTGGTCTTTGTGCCGTCTTTAGCCTGCGAACTTACCAAGTAGTGGATCAGTCATCGGCTGGTATCTTTCCATTCCACCAGTTCCAATTCCTCGAGAAGGTTTTACCATGAGTAGCCTGCATTACTCCGTTTGAAACGGCCTCTTTTGTCGGTCTCTCGTTTGTTCCATGGCATTGGTCTTTAGTTTGCTCGTGACTTGTTTCATTGGATCTAGTAGGCTTCGTTTGAACTTTATGTTATTTAGTGGTTAAGTTTTAGGCTGTCTATATTATTATTTTTTTCAATTATTTCCTTGCATTAACCAAGACATATTGGCCTTTTGGACCTTTAGGCACTAAGGTCAAACCCTAATATTAGCACGTTATCAATGATGTGATTAATTCTAATCATAACATGTATTTCATGCAACATAATTGCAGGTCACCATCTCATGTATGCTTAGGATACATCCATGATTCACATTTTTAGTGGTTACATACTTGGAGCATTGCATGTTAATCTAAAATGCGTAGTGTTGACACCTAAATTTTGACTGTTCTACTTGTTCATCGGGACACGGAAATTTGGAGTGTCAAAACTTAGCACAAGGGGTACTTGAGTACCAAAAGTTCAGAAAGCTACAATTGAGTGCCAAAATCGGAATGAAATGAATCAGTTAAGTACTAACGGCAAAAAAATTTGACCAAAATGCTGATGTGACAGTTTTTTCGGCAAGACAAGTGCAAAACGACTTCATTTTGCATGTTGATGTGGCTAGATAAGCCAAAAGTGACGTCATTTTGCACGCTAACATGGAAAGAAAAGCAAAAAACAATGTCATTTTCCTTGGATTTGAATTTTAAATAAATATTAATTAAATTAAATTTAAAACTAAATTTAATTAAAAACGGAAAAATGGGTTTGCTGCGGAATGATAAGGGTTCGATCGTCCTCCACTGCTGCCTTTCCACTTAAAATTTCTAGCACCCTTATATTATTAAAAAAATGCCACGTAAAATTTCTGGCACCCTTTGCTGAAGTTGGCACTTAAATGTCTAATTTTCTAAAGAAAGTGGCCCTTATGTATACATTTTGTAATTTTTGGTATTTGAGTATTTTCTCGTGCGAAGTTTTGACATTTGTGTTGTACTTCTGCTCTTGTTCGTCACATAAAAATGTCAAGTTACATTAAGCATTGCATTTAGGTAACAATGATATTTGGAACCAAACTTGTTCAATTTAAAATTGTTTAAAAAGATAGAAAATTTTAAAAAAGAGAGAATAAAATATCAATGATATATTGTGGAGGAAGATTTAAAAAGGTTTTAAATTTTGAATGATGAAGCCAATTTCTTTTTGAGCATATCCCTTGTTTCCAAAGATGATTGTTGATTGAGTGAATATATGCAATTATCTTGGGAAATCTTCATTGGCAACAACATCCCACTCTATAAATAAAGGGTGCAAGGAGGCTTTCAAAAGAGGGGGAAAACAATTAGAGAGAGGAGAGAGTTTGTCCGCATAAATGGACGAAGTTGCTACTTGTAGAGAATAAAAGTGAGAAAAGATGTTCACAAGCAAAAAGAGAGGGAGAGAGATAGTTTGTGGGTGAAAGGAGTGGAAAAGAGTGGACAATACTATGGCGTCCCGGTCCGCCACTTACTAATCCCTATTCTTTATTTACTTTGAATTATCACGCAAGCGGAAGTCTTTTCTAAAAGTTAGCATATATAACACGAATTATATATGTGCCTCTGAAAACACCAATAGTAAAGGGAATCATGCTTCCATTATTTACCATACTTATATTTACACCGGGTAGTGGATTACATATAAAAAAAGGCTTAAACTAGGAGAAATCGAAAAGATGCCTGTCTCCCTAACCTTGCTAACTTCTCACTACCGTTCATCCATCCATCAGACCCGACTATATGGTCCTACACCCAGAAAGTTACAATTGTGTCGAAATGCAAGCATGACCCCTCCGTGCTTCGTCCTAATCCAGCTCCTAATCCTCCACATTACTCCCACCACCACCTGCGCCAAGAGCATTAGGGAACGGAATCGGTCCTAACAGGCGACCATCCACTAGCACAAATATAGTAACAAAATGGTAGGTAATCAGATTAGGCTGTCCTATATTCACTAGCAAGACAGTCGTGTATCGAATAAACACCATGGCAGGAAAGTCCAAGTCTGTGAACTTGTGGTACTCGCCCTCCAATACAACGGGCACTCTATAACGAGAGATGGGGGATGCGGGGAGTGGTGTTATAGCTATCAATCTGAAAATAATAACAAAAGTGAGCTGACACCTAGTAAGAAAAATAGTAAGATCATAAATCACTCGATCTAATTGACATTTGATTACTAGAACACAGCTAATATCTAAGCAAGTAAGCACACAAGTATGAGTACACGACAGATCTCAAGCTATTTCTAGTCACACGATGCTAGCATGCATTTAATGCAACATGTGTCATATACAATCACATGGGTCATACAACTATGCAGTGGGTGCATCAAACTTCATATTTATCATGCACAATATCACTGGGGTCCATCCCCATTTCACTGCTTAACCGGTCCATATAGGTGACTCATGTAGTGTCCTCCTGTTTACCAACCAGGCATCCATGGTTCTCATATCGCAGGCATTCCTACTCTGAGGCATCTTGGTTATTAGTCAAGGCATTCACCTCCGACATTTACTCTAGGCCATCGTCAAGCTCTTGAGTTGATAATGTTTAGACTTTTGGGGTTTGTCACTGGCTTTGGCATCCCCACTACAACCTAGAGCATCTAGGTTTTTCGCCAAGGCATCCACTTCCAACATCTACTCTGGGCCATCATCGAGCATCTGAGGTTCGCCAACCTTGGGCATCGCATATTATAATCCATCTCATGCATCGCAGGCATAGCACACTCTGCTGTGACATAGCATTCACACAATATAAAATGCGTCTCATTCAGCACACGTGACACTAGGATGGGCACTATGTCACCACGCACGATTCACTGCCTTTATGGCACATTCAACCACGTATAAACAAAAATTCCAGATTCCGTCCTTTTATGTTTTTAACCCAATTTCCACAAGTAAATGGTACCACATGGCAATCAAAATGCACCATTTGAAAGTCTATCAAATGCCATTACTAACATTAGGTCACCAAGCAAGATTCGATCACCATCCTATAGAATTTAATGCAATTCAAATTAAATGCAGAAACGAATAGATTTGCGCAGTCAAATGAATCAAAGCCAAAATCATAGTAAATGAGCTCGGAAAATTATAAAATTTTAATATGTTATGGAGAAGACCTTGACAAACATTTTCATAAGGGCAGAAAGCCTAATTCGACCTTTATGAAGAGTAGAAATTCACAAAATTCGACCCAGAGGTTCTGCCCATCAACCAGAATCACGGCCACAAAGAATAATTCGTAGCAACACCCCAAACTCGATAAAATGCTCTTGAATTTTTTATAACTTATGCATGAAAATGTCCCCTACAAATTTCATGAAGGAAGCATGACTAGATTCAGTCCCAAAAATTTATAAAAAATTAAGAACACACTGGGGTCACCAATTTAACAATTCTGGCATATTAATATCACAGAACAATCATGCCTTTGTACCAACCATATCAATTTAGAAAAATCCGAATTACACATATGTTTTAGTTCAAGCAATTTAGCGCAATTTTCATGAGGAATTTTGTGGAGAATCGAGCTAAAAAATTCTATAAAATTTAGAGAAGTCACCGAGGTCACATGTACTATAGTCCTGGGCAATACCAACACAGTAGGAAAATATATCCTTGCACCGACTCCTTTATCCCAAAAGAATCCATAATAAATATATGTTATAGATCAAGGTCTCTTGCACGACTTTCATGAAAGTTTCACTTATATTGCAACACAATAAGCCGTACAAAATCAACAAGCCAGAAGAGTTTAGTAATAACTACGGTTTTGGGAATCCAGTCTATAGATCAAAGTTGCTTGTACTACATGCACTTCACGAATTCATAGCTAAAAATACAACCACACCAGACATCACAGAGCACATGCAACATCCCTCTTCAGATATAGACCACGAAAACGTTCTTACAAGCTAAAAGCATGCACCAAGATCACATTCAAAGCCATACGAACATTAAAACTAATGTGCCTATCGTTCTTTCCACCAAACTACACATTCACAGCATCTTAAAGTTTTTGTTTTAGAGTCGCAACAAATATGCACAGCCACAAAACCAAGCAAACACCAAGAACAACAATAAAAACCTCCTAACCTACAAAACCAAGCCCTAAGAAGATCAAGGAGGATGCTATTTCTCCTTGCCTTTTAGTCCTAGCACTTTGGCCTTCTCCTCCTAGGCTCACTGTGAGCTTGAGAATGTCTTGAGCTTGCTGGGTCTCTTGGGTGAGAAGGAGGAACGAGAGAGAGAGAGAGAGAGAGAGAGAGAGAGAGAGAGAGAGAGTGACACGGTTAGAGAAAGAGAAATGCTCGGCGAGGGGAAAGTGAGAGAAATGAGAGAGAGAAGAAGAAAATGAGGAAGAAGAAGTAGGGGGAGGGGGCTGCCGACTTAGAGAAATGATGAGGGAGAGGTTTAACTTGTTCACATCTCTTGCATGAAAGCTTAGTGGACAAGGAGAAGGCAGTTCATGTTGGCCCTAATTTAGCTATTTTTGGCCTATTTAGGAATTTAAGCCAATTTAGCAGTTCATGATTGGCGGCAATGAGTATTTAATTGTTAGAATATGTCTTAATTTCTAGTAAGTAGGACCTAGATGACCGACCATATAAATACATGCGCATTAGAGATTAAATTAGGTGCTATAGTAAGACTTAGGTGCATATAATAGTCATACAAGGCATGGTTTAATTGCCTTGTTTCCTAAGTTCGTCCATTAGATTAAATCATCTGTACTAATAAGACTCGTTACGACTAATTAATTAGTTGGACAAAATTCAGGGCGTCACAAACATGGTGTTGTCCTCTGGGTTTTTCTTTCACATCTCACGTTCTCAACACCATAGCCACCTCATCCGCATGACCAGTCGAGCTCCTACAACTCAAGCCATGCTTCACAACTCCCTAGTCTCTTATCGCCTTAGCCAAATGCCCCTGGCAGCAGCGGGCTCAGATCGGTCTTTGGCCTTCTTAAGAGACGTCCATCAAGTTTCTAACGGTGTCCGCAACACACTACCATTCCAGGCTTCTCAGCGAACTTCCAGGCGACACCAGCAAGCCAAACGAGCCATTAGTCACGCTTTGCTCATTCCCGCTTCCGACGATTACCATACCTCGTCAGGCCTTGAGTAACTTCAGCAACAGGTGCCCTCAATTCCGCAGTGCTACACCTGATGGTGGTCCGGCGAACCACCAGCAATCCGGAGAGTTTCTCCAATCATTAGCGAGCAGCTTAACACGTGTTGGATGAACCTTTTGTCAAATATTTTTTGCAGGTTCTGAAGTGGTTAGCTATTTTCCTGTGAGAAATAATCCCCAAATGTCCAGGTTTGTTGTTGCCAGCTGAGTTTGGTGCCACAATTGATATTCCAGATCATCCTTGGCTTCTTTTGTTATCATTGTTGAATTGTGCTGAGTTGACCATGGATGTAAGCAGTGCACGCCAATGATCGTCTGTCTGTGAACCCGTCATTGTCCTTGCATCGTTTCCTCGTTGATCCCACTTTTCAGAAGTAAATTTTTTGAACTGGGTAATTTCTTCAACCGAAATTAATTTGGTTATTTTGTTACTTAGTTTACAATTATTTGATTCTAATTGTAATTGGTGATTTTGTTAGACATTATACGATCAAGAAAATTGTTGTGTTGTGAGTCACAATAATCAAGAATGTTGAGCCAAGAGACGTCGGATTAGATTTTTGATTATTGTAACTTTCCATCTTGGATCATGGTGAATTATATGTTTTATGTGGTTAAATTACATTACTCGTGTTAATTTTTAGTAAACTTTCTTATAAAAAATTTATATATAAACATTGCATCATATAATAGGTCACGTTGCATTTCATGTCGATTAGTTTTTCCAATTAGAATTGCTTATTTAGGATAATGTGGAAACTTAAGAAATTTCTTAAGTTAAGAAAGATTTTAGTTATTCTTTAATTTAGATGAGACTATAGTAAATTTGAGGTAACTTCTTATTCTGATGAAAAATCATAAAAATTTTAAAAAATAAAAAAATCTTAAAAAGAACATGCAGGTGCATATAGAATTATTATGTCATCCATCCCATGTCATGTAGCACATGCATATTTAGGGCCATGAGAATTAAATTGCACACCTGTTACTATAGTTTGAGATAGGTCATATGAATTGCACATCACGTGTCATTAGGTAAAAATCATGCATATCAAATTTAGATTAAAATTGCACATAATTGATTTAAAAAAAGAATTAAATGTCATATCATTTAGAAATCATGTTTAGGGCATGCATTTTCTAAAGGGAGAAGTGCCAAAAAAGTCCTAAACCTTTTGCCTTTGTGCCGATTTAGTCCTAAACCTTTTTTTTGGTGCCGATTTAGTCCTAAACCTTTTTACGTTGTGCCAATTTAATCCTTTCTGGCCAATTTTGGCCGGATTTTCTTGACTGGACACCCGGCCGGCACGTGGCGATCGGCGCGTTGACAACTTTTAATAATATTTTAATATTTTTGAATTTTTATTTTTATTTTTATTTTTATTTATTTATTTTTGTCTTTTTCCTCCGGCCAGTCGCCGGACCTTGTGACCGGCCGGAGGAAAAAAAAAAAAAAAAAAATAAAAAAATTCAAAATTCAAAAATATTAAAATATTATTAAAAGTTGTCCACGCGCCGCCGATCATAAATCAGCCACGTCGCCGGCCGGCGTCCGCCAGCAAAAATCCGGCCGAAATTGGCCGGAAAGGACTGAATTGGCACAACGTAAAAAGGTTTAGGACTGAATCGGTACCAAAAAAAGGTTTATGACTAAATCGGCACAAAGACAAAAGGTTTATGACTTTTTTGGCACTTCTCTCATTTTCTAACTAACATCTTGCAGAATTTTAGAAGACTAGACAATAATGAAGTAATATTTTGCTTTGTTTTAAGGTTAATCATAATTCTTACAATTCGTCATTTGGGTTATTGGATGTTATTTTATTGATTGTGCACTTGCATGACCATCCTTTACAAATTAGTGATTTAGTTCAAAATCAACCAAGACTACTTGCAAAATATTTTTGAAAATGAAAGGTACCATAAGGGTGTTAGATTAATCTAGCGTAATCATGTCTCCAAACTTATTGAATCACTAGTTCACGGAAGTAAAGTATTCTCCCATACTTTACTTGAGTTTCTAATCAACTCTAACTGATTGGTGGCGGCTCCAAATTGAATAAAATTGCATGTTTAAATGGGCTAATTTTCGACTACCGAGTTGCAATTGGTAAGATTTGGGAGGGTCTGTGCTAAGTGTTCAGACTTAGTACTCTATTAACTTTGTCTTGGGTAATTCACCTTTGTGAAGGTCGCGATACATAAATTTTGTAATAGAAATCAAATAAACATGCCATAAGGTTGCATATAGATTGCATGTAGACCTGAGGCTAGTTTAATCTTATATCATGTGATGCACATCACTTAGAAAATATTAGCATCATCAGCATTGTATATAGTTCTATATTCATGGTAAGTTGATTAGGTCATATTAGATTAGAGTCCTAGAATTTAATTTCTCTCTTTTTTTTTTAAATAAAATAAAAAATAGTATTTCATATAGTCCTCATTATAGAATAGGCTCGTGACTTCCTTAAGGTCATTCATGTTAATTAACTTAGGGTTGCATACATGCATTTAAAATGTGTCATCTTGCATATAGGATTTAGAATGCATGTCTGTCTTTGGGGTCTTTTTGTTAATTAATAAAGAAAAGAACAAAAAAATTGATGGGTTAAAATTCATGTCTCCTGGCATTTAGTAGATTAATTAGTATGAACGTTGATTAGTGTCGCGCAGGAGTAGTACTTAGAATTAATCACATGACGTATAGAAGTTACCATTCGTGTCATATAGCCATATCATTCTTGCAAGTCCTTTGGTAATTAGTGCATATAAGTCAAATTCTTTTAACATAGAAAAATGTAAAAAATTAGTATAGATTGCATATTAGTTAGTTATTATTTCATGCACAATCCTGCACAACTATCTGCATGTTTTTCCCCTGATTGTTCACCTTCGGAAAGGTTTGGATAGCCCTAGGCGCCCGCGTTCAAGTTTCCCATGTTGGGCATGAGAAATTCCCCTCTCTTTTGAGGAAAATAAATTCAATATTTTTCTCTTGACAGAAATTAATTTATAAATTACTTTTTAAATTTTTAGTTAAATACTGAAAAATATTGCTTTTCTTTAAAGAATAGCTTTTCGAAAAATATTTTTCAAAAATATTAATTTTTTTGCAAAACAAGCGGAGTTTAAGAAAATCCCAGTCCTAGAACACGTGCTGCTCATGCGAATCCCCCTTTTAATGATGCCACCAGGTCAAGGAGGCCTTGGTGGAGCTGATCATGGACTTCCCTGATTTTCTTTAATGAAGATTCCCCATTTCTGGAAAGAAATGAAACAGAGGCCCCTTTCGTGCGGTATCATCTCTCTCATTCTTTCTACAAATGCAATGACCGAACATGTCATTTTCTCTACTAATCTCGGTTGTTCCTTCCCCACCTTCGATGAATGTCTTCATTCTTGCCTTTGCTTAGAGTGGTCCGTGTACTGCATGCATAGACGTTATTTATATGTTTGATGCATATATGCTATTCTTAAACAAAGTTGTTCCAACGTGAAATGTGGAGGTGGGGGGTTCGAATCTCCATATTCTCAGGGGTTGGGGTGGGGAAGATTTAGGTGCCTAACACTTTATCCTAGAATATATGGAGTTATTTTTGCTTTTCACGTAATATAAACTCTTGTGAACATGCATTTTGCGTTTTAAAACTAAATTACTTGAAGCTTTCAAAGTACATAAATATTTCAAAAATTGGTAAGAAAACAAAAAAAAAAAAAAAAAAAGGGCAGCTTTCACTTGTCTTTTAAGTAGAAACATATGTGCCCCAAAGCTACACCTTATATATAGATGGGTTTGGGCTAGGATGGGAGGACAAAATCAATGGCGGTGATAACAATTCTTTTTACCTTCCCAAGATGAGGTAACTCCGACACATCCCAATAATAACAATTTGTCCAAATGAATCTGTCTTGTCTATCGCTAGTTAATTGATTTCACATCCAGGCTAGTTGGTTATTTCGCATTGCTGTAGCAAATACACAAGATGGTTAACCGTTACCTTAATGTCCTCTAGGTGCCACTTTGTTTCCCTCGATAAATTGACCTAGATTTATCTGTAGGTGAATAGCCTTTGATCGAATGTCCATCCCATCCGACCATCACTCCATAGCTACCGTGATACTCTGATGACTATTCGCCACCAAAGAGCGTACAGTTCAAGACGGTCGTCGGCCACATTGTTGTCGCCAAAGCCATCGCTAATTAGACTTCTACCTTTGGAAGATTGAATCGCTCCGACGCAGTGAAATCCCGAAGGACACATTTGAAAATTCTCGAGCAAGGGTGCGCCCTTGTAATGGAACTCTATACTAGAATTAGATTCCGAGCTAGACCTTACGCACGATGGGTCTGGGCTATAGAATATTCGAACCTGCGATGGGAATTAATTTGCGCGTTCCTTTCATGAGCTTCACTAGAGGGTTGTCTACAGCTTTAACTGTCAGGATCACGCAAAGCAGTCTATAAAGCCTCGATTCACAGCTTTTTCCTCTTCACCATTAGAATATCGGTAGCGTTTCGGCTCTAAACTGTTCGGCAGGCCAGGTTGTGAACCGAGCCAGCATCGGGGTTCACCTCTTACGGTGCTGATCTTTCTTCTTCTACTTTGCGTTTGATGGGATTCGAGGAAGAGAGATGAGGAGTGCAAAAAAGAAAGAAAGATTTTTCTCCTTCCTAGTTGAGCATTGTGTCAAAATGTTCACTAGTCATATTCTAGTTCCTTTATATTTGAGAAAGCAGAAGCATATTTATTTTAGTGTATGTGCATAAGATTATCATGAATGCAAGTACGAAGCTTTTTATCTTACGGTCAGGCCACCTTGATTTTAAAATAGATATGCCTATCTTGATTTTTTAAGCTTGTACGGATCAACAAAATCCATCAGCAGATATTTTTGTATGTGTATGTTTGCAGCAAACTGATCTACTTTTATGGCAAATTAGATGTCAATATTTATGTTATATGCTCTCGAAGATGCACTCAACTCTTGGGAGCTTAACATGGCCTCTTGATGGTAGCCTCTGGCATGAATTTAGCTTTTCTGAGTCAATTATTCTTTGGTGAACCAGATCTTGTGGTTCAACAATCTTTAGCTGCCTCTCATGGGGAGTGTTACTGATGTTGCAATGGAGGCAAGCATCTGATTTCTTCTCTAGTAATTCTTTTTGGTTACACGTGTCCTGTTTTGAACGTTAGTCCTAAACACTAGCCATGATGTTGTACTGCCTGTTGTGCAGTCATATGTTATTCGTTCTTCCAAAATGGAGTAGCAAGACTTCTCAATCTCAGCTGTTTCTGCATCTCCATGCTCACCTTTTAATTTCATTCACACTCAAACATTTAGAAATAACTCAGAAGTTCCTTTTATTGCTGAGAGTTAGGGCCACATTAAAAGTACCTCGACACCAGAAAATGTCATCTAAACCTTTGATAAGTTAAAAAAGGGGATAGGGTTCAGTGCAATGGACCACAAAAGTCGAAACTAAAATGTCAAATAAAATGCACCAAGCGGTAGCCATGATGTACTGCCTCATGTGCAGTCATCGTTATTCGTTCTTCCAATATGGAGTAGTAAGTCTTCTCAACCTCAGTTGTTTCTGCATCTCCATGCTCATCTTTGATTTTTTTTTTTTTTTTTTTTCCACACTCAAACATTTAGTAATAACTCAGAAGTTCCTTTTATTGCTGAGAGTTGGGGCCACATGAAAAGTACCTTGACACCAAAAACTGTCATCTAAACCTTTGATAAGGTGAGAAAAGGGATCAGGTTCAGTACAATGGACCACAAAATTTGAAACTAAGAAGTCTAAATAAAATGCACTAATCATTCATGATGATGAGATACAAGGCATTAAGCATGTTCCAGAAAACCTTTGATTCTGTCCTCTCTCTCTCGTGTGCGTGTGTATGTGTATGTGTGGGTGGCGAGGGAGCGGTCATGCTTGCACTCGCACTCGTGTTAATTTACGGTTTGTGTGGCATCCATGTATTAAAGTGACTTGACAACTTGCTGTGAGAACATATTCAGTGGAGACTGTTGATATGAAGAATAACTGTTTGTTGTGAAGATTCTTTCTTTTGGGCAAAGATGCTTTTGACACATTTTCCCTCCAACTTCACTGACGTGCGATGCTGACACAAGAAACTGCCTTGCTTACAGAAGGGAACCTTGGCACAGAGAAAGCCCACAGTTGTTTTTGTTTTGGGTGAGCATCTATTCTTAAGTTTCTGAGACTTGTTATAGGGATAACAGGGGTCCTTTATTTCTTCAGCAAAATCTCTTGAATCGTAACCAATTCCATCTGAGTTAGCTTCTACTAGATTCCATGATACTCTATTTTGGCCCATTTTTTAAGTTTGTCAAGTTGTAGAAAGTTTAGCACAGAAAAAAAAATTGTAGAAAGTAGACTAATTCGGATCTTTCAGCAGAGTTGCTTGAGTGATGCATTGTGTTTCAAATTTCCAATATGCTTGTCTTTTGCTTGAAGTTTTGATCCTTCCCCTGCGGATCATACGTTTGGTGCTTGATTTAGGTGAGATTTTTTTTTTTTTTGGTAGGACACATTTCAACTTAATCACTCAGTTCTTTTTCCTTTTGACTTTATTTGCTTCCTTACTTTTTTCAGCATTCACCTTTCTATTTTCTTTGATTTCATCATATTCTATTCCTTAAATACTGAATGAGCATTCAGTAGATCCATGATATAAATCCTTTATTTGAAATGCACCATATTTTATTACTAGGGGCATTATGTGTGACCATTTTCTATTATGCAAGTTTAATAGTTTTTTTACTTATAATCATGACAAACTGGTGTTCATGTAGATCTTCTTGATGGAGAATATTAGAATTGCATCATTTAATGGCCGAAAGTTTAGCTATGTAATATATGATTTAATGTATTCACATTTAATTTTTCTTATAAAGATTTTTATACGTGCCCTCAAAATTCCTTTTAACTTTTTGGAAGGAGTATTTTTATTGCTTCGAAAGATTTCTACCTTCTTATTTGCCAAAGAATAGAGGCTCTTTCAACCTTTCTAATTTAACTTTCTTAAGTTCGCAGGTGGACCTGGCAGTGGAAAGGGTACCCAATGTGATAAAATTGTTCAGCACTTTGGCTTCACTCATATTAGTACTGGTGACCTTCTCCGAGAAGAAATTAGATCTGGTTCTGAAAATGGGTAATAATGCCGCTATTATTGATCTTCTATTATTTCAGGAAGTTAGTATAGCCACTTGGGTAATAATTGGTTAATTTTGAGCTCCGGTTGACATATCAAACCGGCTTGAAAGTTGCAATTTGTGACATGGTTCGTTTGCACGGGCACAAAGTATTGCCCCACTGTGTTGTTTTTGACTCACTGTTGATTTTGAACTCTGGTTGAGATGACCAACCGACTTCAAAGCTGCAATTTGCAACATGGGTTGTTTGCACTCATTCGCACGCACATACGCACAAAAGAGTTTTGCCGCTTGGGCGGCAATTGGTTGCATTGTGCTGTTGTTGACTCAATGGTGATTCTGAACTCTGG
This sequence comes from Eucalyptus marginata, assembly GCA_014182565.1. NCBI lineage: Eukaryota > Viridiplantae > Streptophyta > Magnoliopsida > Myrtales > Myrtaceae > Eucalyptus > Eucalyptus marginata. Next base: position 20,302,845 of record CM024588.1, on the reverse strand, counting down.
TTGAGATGACGAACCAGCTTCAGAGCTGCAATTCCTCATAGGTTGTTCACATAACTCGTATGTGGCTTTTAGTTAGTTCACTATTTTGAACCCAACATCGCAGCTTAAATGGTACAGCGTGAAAAAGAACCGTGTCCTTCACAAGTTAACACTCGGTAGTCTCTTGAGCTCTTCCAGACGTGTATCTGACTGGTTCGCCTATTAATCATGACAGCTTGTCACTTACATTATAACCCGTTATCCTATGCTTACAACTGACAAAAAAGTGTTTTTAAACAAGCTTGCTTCAAATCACATTTATGATGAGCAACTCTATTCGCCATTAAATATCATCTTTGGGTTAGACTAATTGGCAGCAAGAATTAATCTCAAGGTGGAAACTTCAGCTGTTAGCCCTAACTGGCATAAGACATGTTTGACATTCCCGTGTGCTTTTCTTTTAACAGAGAGATGACTGAAGCCATCTTGAGATGAATGCATGCACATGATAGGAGCCAATGTCTTTTAGGTTCTTATGCAATTGAGTTGTCTCTTTGAAGGTTTGACGACCAACCAAATTTCCTCTCTCAATTGGCAGGACTATGATCCAGAGTATGATGAAGGAGGGAAAGATGGTGCCTGCAGAATTGACAATCAAGCTCCTGCAGAAAGCGATGCAGGAATGTGGAAACGACAAGTTGCTTATTGATGGTTTCCCTCGGAATGAGGAAAATCGTGTTGCATATGAAGCTGTTGTAAGTTTGACCAGACCTTTTTTTTTGTTTGCAATGCGCTGCTCTAATCTAGTTACTGTTCTAGTATCATCCCACACATTTCAAATGTGAGCCTATTAGCTATTGCATGTTGATCTTCCTCCTCAAAGGGTTGAAAAGTGAAATTTTCGCAGATTAAAATTGAGCCAAAACTTGTGTTGTTTCTTGATTGTTCTGAGGAAGAGATGGAAAGGCGCTTGTTGAATCGGAATCAGGTCAGGCAATTATTTCTTCATAGCCATCACCTTACAAGCACATACTCTTGCTTTTGTCATCTTTCAGCTCATCTAGTTATTTTAGAAATCTGATGCTTTTCCACTATTTGTTACTGGTTTTGAAGGGAAGACAAGATGACAACATAGAAACAATAAGGAAAAGGTTTAAGGTGTTCAAGGAGTCTACCCTCCCAGTTATCGAGTATTACAATTCCAAGGGAAAAGTCAGAAAGGTGAGGGTGTCTCTTAATGTGTTGAAATCTTCGGTAGGTGAATTGCGGGTTCTTGTTCCAGTTGATTGATTATCTATCTTGGCGTTTATTCAGATTGATGCTGGAAAGCCTGCTGACGAGGTCTTTGAGGACATTAAAAATATTTTTACCTCGACCTCTGGAAATAGAAAGCACTCCTGTTGCATTATCTTATAGGCTTCTTTTGCTGTGAAAATCACTGAAAGGAGCAAATCAGTGGTGATCAATTGGGCTGTATCATCTTCAGAAGGCGATATGACGCTATATGTTTATTAAATGTGGTTGTTGCATCTGAGTCATCCCTGTAATACCTCATAGAGAACCAATACTTCTAAATAATATCTAATGCGATTATTTAGCATAATGATGCAGCTCGGAACAACTTTGCATCTGTACATTGGTCTAATTGTGTGAGGCTTCTATATTTCCACAGCCAAACGTCCTATGGCAATTTATACCCACGTTTAACTATCTGACGCTGAAGCTTTTCATGTTCTATTATTGTTTTGAGGAGAAGTAATTCATGCATTTATAGAGAATTTCCAAAAAACAATCCGTCATATTGTACGTTAGGCCTTTTAGCTGAAACGGATGCGACGTGCACCACAGGTTGCATTTTTCGGTGCCTGCTATGAATAAAAGATCAAGCAGCCTGAGTCGATTGGTCAAAAAAGTGCCGTTGTTTCGATCTTTGCAGAAAAAGGCCAGTCGCTTATATTTCAGATTCTTCATAGAAGCTGCTTTCACCTTTTGTAAGTGCAGCTTCTAGTTTGTGTAGCAGAATGAAAAAAGTGAAAAATTTAATATGACAAAAACTCATCCCAACCCAATAATGAGCTTTCCGCAAGAATCTTGTGCAACGTGAGAGTGATTTTTTTTAATATCAGATAGTTCGAGTAACCTATGCGGGCACAAACCGTTCATTGAGAGGAACTAAAACTACAAGCACTGGGATTTACAGGGAGGCGTGCACAGTGTGCTTCAGGGCTTCTACCAAACGTTCGTTCTCCCTTGTTAGGAATTTGCAGGAGATAGAGTGAGGGTGGCGTATGAAGTGTGGTCGACGTGCCACTTAGTTTCGTGGGTTGCCTACTTTTCCCAAAGGATATGTTAGTCACATCAAAGATGTCCAATTTCTAGAATCTTCCGGGCATTTGTTAGTGCAGTCTAGAAAAAATATTACAAACAATCTAGTCTTAGGCGGCAATGCATGTGTGCAAAAGAGTCCAGAGAGCGCAAATGTTGAAGTCTCTAGGAGCCTATGCATGGAGAACAAGGAAAGCCATGCAGTCTCTGACAAGAGTAGAGGTCTTTCCTCGAAGAAGTCGGTAGGTAGCTCTAGAAAGAGAGCTTGCATTGGTTTGTTTAGGGTGTTGGAAGCATTAGATAAACTCCATATCATTGTACTTTACCCACGACAAGATCCCCTCCTACAATTAATGTAACACCACATTTCTATCAACTAAAAAAACTATATTCTTGTCTCATATCCCATGACATATATCCTTGAACTATCCTAGCTTGTCTCTTATCCATTCCTTAATCAAATACATACTACACAAATATACACTTGCACATCATTGACAAAAAAAGTTATTATCCATACCAAAATCGTGCTTCTATGCGATTCCAAATCTTCAACGTGGTATCAAAGTTAGGCACGTTCGGATGGTGTTGGGCATTTGTCCACACTATCCTCAACTAAATCAAAGTCAGAGCCGGACCTGACTCTAAAGCCAGAGCTAAAACAAAGGCCAACTCGCCTCTTAAAAATACCCATCTTTAATTTGATGGGAACATCTACAACTAAGAGCATTTTGATGGCCGAGACATCTAAGACATCATTAAAGAAAGAGATGTCAAGTCGGAGAAAGATGGGAGTGTTTTAGCAAATCAACTACGAAAGGATCTAGGGTTCTTGGAGCAAAGATCACGAAAAAGGCATGGAACTGATCATCGAAAGGATTTCAAGACAAGTTTGAGAGATCATGAAGCATGCTTGAAATATCACAAAAATGGATCAAGGAGGAGTGTTGGGGAAGTGATCCATTTTTTGATCCAATTTTGAAGAAATATCTAGAAACATTCACTCTAATAGTGGGCAGTTGAATCTAGTGGTGTTCAAGTCCTTTAAGGAGTCGTTGGAGCTTGTTATCTAAAAGAGTCCACGTAAGCATGTATCTAGAAAAAATCCTAAAATATCTCCTTCAACTACGGTGGAGATTGCTTATAAAAGGAATGGGCTCATTTATGTCGATGTGCGGGGGCTGAGCTCATAAACTCAAATCTTTAGCTCCTTCATCGACACTCCTTTAACAAACTATTTTATTCAACTGATGATACTATTTTTTTTATTATCCCATGACCTATGTTCTCGAAGTTATCTTAACATGTTCCCTTGTCTATCCTCTACTAAATACATACCCTATATATACACTTGCACACATAACTAATCAAAAAATTATCATTGATACCAAAATCATGTTTCCATCTGATTCCAAATTTTCAATGCCGAAGCTGTGACCCATCATTTGTAGCTCTGGAAATAGCTCGAGCTTTGTGCAGTTTTACTTCTTTTTCTTGCATGGCCACAAGTAAAAGTTAGTCTTCCAAGGGCAGGTGAACATGGAGGTTACCGTGGACTTTGAACAGTTTTCCTTTGCTCGGACAATTTACAAGGCCTCACGTTAAACAATCATTATCAATATGAACGCAGTCGCTATTTTGCCTAAGTAGCATCTCAGGGTTGCAAATGTTAGGTTAAGCTGCTTTCTTCCCCGTCCTTTGGTAAAATAAGCGAATAGTGGATGACCTAATATAACTCTTGCATGTACTTTTTTTGCCTGATTCATTCGAATATTGTTTTGGTAACAAGGAATAGGAAAAATTATCTATAGGTTACTGTCTAGAGCACCCATATATTCTGTCATCAGCTTTGGAAATCCTGAGGTAATTCTATTATCCTAACTTTTACATGTACTGTTTTCAATTTTGTCCGCGTGGATTAAATTTTAAGTTCTTCTCGTGGTCATGCATAGGAAAAAAATATTAGGTAGATCCGTCCTCCATATAAAATTGTAGATCGGTTCATTTATCGTTTGACATGTTTACAATGCCAACTCATCAATTTTTATTTGGCAAATGGGACCCACTGCAATGCTGCACCGTTCATCTTCCCCAACAAATCCATCATTTCATCCCAAGTCTCTCCCCACTGTCCATCTTTCAAAACAAATCAAATTTTTTGTCACCTGAAACACAATAACTTGTCATTAAGTAAGATGATCAGGTCCGGGGGAAAAGGAAGGAAAAGAAAAAGGAAATTAGGGAATTTTTTATCTTTTTTTTTTTCGGAAAATAGCGAGGCTTAAATTTGCCTTAGGTGAGACAACTGAAAGGAACCTCTCCATGGTTGCGACCGGTTCTCGGTGCTTGTCCGGTTTCCATTTTCTCTCTCCTTTGTATACGTGCGAATCATCACAACCTCTTCTTTATTTATTTATGTATTCTTGTTCTTTTTCACAATGGTGGAGGAGGAGGATATTGGTGATGAATTTCTGGAAAGTAGTTGATGAAGATTATGACGAAGACACCGAGGAAATGAAGGCGAAGCAGAAGCATTTCAATTGATCATTTCGGGATAGTGAAATCATTGGCTCTGCTGTCGACCGGAATGGGGGTAAAGCCTCCAGCAAGCATGTGGGTCACTCATGAACGATGGAGAAAGACTTTGGGACGAAACCAGTGGATCTGTCGAGGACGATGAACGATGAAGAGAGAGGCTTCGTCCATGCAAAGTTGCAGTGGGTCCCACTAGTCAATTTTGATGAGTTGGCATTAATTGCACATATGTCGAAAGATAAGTGGACTCATCTGCAATCGTTCCTACGTGGAAGGAGAGATGTGAGGCTGCATTTGATAGTTACGATAAAATTTATGATATAATAAAATTTGTTATATCTTGCGTTTGGTATTTACTCAAGACATGATAAAATCGGATACAAAGAAATATAGATCAGATAAAATAATCTTATGGGAAAGATGCGATAAAGGTGCGCAGGGTTTAATATTTAATATAGGAAAATTATTTTTCTTGAATGACAAATTTCTTAAATTGACAAAATTAAATTGTATTTAAATATAAATAATATTTTAATTCTAATAGAAGAAATTCAAAATAAGAAAATTAAAATTTAGTTATTTAAATTTAAACTTTTTATTTATATATTCAAATTTAATTCTATTTTTAATATAAGTTCAATATATAAATATAAATATATATTTATTTACATATTTTAGGTATTTTAGTATCTTAGGTATATTAGTACAGTTTACTATATACTAAAATTTTATTAGAGAATAATGGAAGAGGAAGAAATAAAAAAATAAAAAAAAAAAAATTAAAAACAGAAATAATAAAAAAAGAAAATAAAAATAAAGTAGGCAAAAGTGTCGCAAGAAATTTTTACCATTTTTGTTTGTAAAATTTTCTGTTCATTTATACTAATATGTTGTTTATATCAAATAATATACATAATAAGAATATATTCGACATTATTATTGTAATCACTAAAAATGGATATGATATAATAAAATTCATAGATTTCATTTTCTTATTTTATCTAGTTTTATCATAATTAGAAATTCGGACGATTAAACATGGTGACACGCAAAAGGAGAGATAGGAATAGAGGTAGTAGTGGTAGCGGAGACAATAGCCCGGCCTTGTTGTTTTAGCATGTTCTTGAGAATGACTTGTAGACCACCCTCGTCTAGTTGGGGTGGAACTTCCTTTAATTGGTCAGCCTTAAGTTAAGCAATCAACCGCCCAGTCTTTTCTCATTGTTCTTGAGCAATAGCCGTAGACTCAACAGCTTTGACAGTCTTTTTATTTGTGGAGTTGCATTGGTAGGCGTTCTTTTATTGATGCCTAGGTGGTTGAAGCCTCGATCATGGTATTGGCAGCAGTGAAATCTCCAGTTTTTTCCTTTTCGTTTTGAGGGGAAAAGACATAGGGTGGGTCTAGAACCCTTAATTAGACGTGGCTTATTTCAAACCCTTATCTCGTGACATTGGGATTAAATTTTAACTTTAATTGACCATATGGGTATTTCGTGCGAGGAGTCGCTATTAGTCTATTAGGGTCGGTTATAAACCAAATGAGATATGGAATGAAACATCACTTTCTATGTAACTAGAGATTTAAGGTCGGGGATTTGATTATACTAATTATTTAATAAGTGCCATTTTGATACCTAAACGCAATTGCTTATCAACTAAGGCATTTATGTGGTCTTTTCCCCAATCATGAGTCCTAGGGCTTTCCATTTGCTAAATGTCTATATAATATTTTTGGGTTTATTACGATTCTATGGTTTATCCTAACTAAGCTAAAAATGAAAATAAAAATCAATATATTGAAAGTGCACAACCAAATAAAATTGAAATGGAAATGTATAAAAAATGACTTAATATTTATCTCTAAGAACATCCAAAAGAGCTCGTTTTATTTTAAGTTCAATTTTTGATTTGAAGCTTTTACTTTTTTTTTTTTTTTAAATCTAGGAAAATATAATACTAAGCCCAAACTAGTATTAACGCTGGAAATCCAACCAAACTGAACAAATTATATAGTTTTTAAAATTTTCCTAACTTTTTAATTTTTCCGAATTCTTTCAAATCAATTTTTTAAAAATATTTTTTATTATTTTATTACTCTTTTAAATTTTGGCACCAAAAAGAGGACTCGGGCCGGGCCCTAGTGCCCAGTCCGAATGAAGGTTGCGCCTGGACTCTATGGGTCTGGAGTGAGGAAGCAAATCTGGGCCCTTGTGCCGGCTCCCTTTTTAGCTAGAAAAAAGAAACCCAACTCATTTAGGGACAAATTTAAGCCGAGCCTATTTGTACTAAACCAAGCCCAAGCTCACCAAACTATTCCTAAGGCCCGAGCCTCTTTTTTACTCTTCTTCTCTCGTTTTCTTCTCTGTCCCGAACGACACCTCGCCCACTCCCTCCCTCTCGGCTCGACCTTCTTTAAATTTTAAACAAAGAGGGTTTTTTTTGGGCCCTTTTTCCTTAAAGAAAAATAGAAAAAAGTCTCTTAATTTCAAGATGAGACCTTTGCCTTTCCTTTCCGCAGCCGCCAGCCACATGCTCTCCCCTCCGAAAGAACAAAAAAACCTAGGATTTATATAAGGTTTGCGTCATTGCATCGCTTGGCGCGGTTGTGAGGATTGACTTGTCCAGAGACTCCATAGATCAATTTTTTTTTTTTTAATTGGAACCGAGCTTTCTAAGTTTCACTGTCCCTAAGTCAAATGTCTAGCAAAAAGAATTGAAACCAATGAAATTAACTGATTTTTTTTGGTCAAAGGTTAAATTCTTCGATTTGAGAGACAAATTAGTCTTTGGCCAATTTCATGAAGAATATGAAGTTTAAAGATCTAATTTTACATGCCTATGCGAAATTGACATCTATATGCAATTGAGATACTAAGGATATCTAACTAATTTTTTGTCAAGAAGTGAGTATTGTGGAGATCTCGAATCTTGATTTTTTCTAACTTTATTCGTCAGAAATTCAAGGGGCAACATATTCCACTTGTGATCACGGGGGACGCTTTGGCCGACAGTCCTTCCAGTTGATTTTTCATCCATTTGAGTAACATCTATCCCCCAGGGTCCTTTGGGAACGCGAGAAGGGATTAGTGGCACCGCATGTTGACCGGCACGTACTAGTGGCTTTGTGAGTGCTCGAGAAGGAGCTTTTGGTGCCATGGATATGTTGATTTCAGGGAGAAGGGACTGAGAAGTTTTTTTATTTTTTTTCGGTCGAAGGGAGCAAGAAGTTGAGGATGTCAATTAGCAGAGGGATCGAGAGAGAGAGAGAGAGAGTTATAGAGAACGTGGAAGAGGGACGGTTACTTGCGGATAATCACTGATAACCTATTTGCCCATTATCAATGAATCAATAGGTGTCGATAGGCTTAGTGATAGGAGAGAGAAGACACGACCAATAAGTAAAATCAATGCACAAGCGATAAAAAATTAGGAAGGAGAAATAGAGTAATGATAACTTTTTGAAATGTAGCACACCTGTAATCCTTTCTTTTCTTTTTTCTTTTTTTTTTTTGGTCAAAACATACATGTAGTCATTAAGAGAGTATAATTTGCTGCTCTAATAATTTAAGTTCTTGACCATGTGGTCGGGATGAATTTCGACCTTCCATCATCTTCAAGTCTTGAAGGATCTCTATCTCTAATGATCTAATCTAATCCTAATCTAAAACTAGGATTAGGTATATACAATAAGAAAGAAATAGCCTTTCATAGCAAAAACAACCACAATACAATTGAGAACAATTAAACAATTGAAATCATATACAAAAGTGAACAAATTGGGTCTCAGGATCAGCCTTTACAATTCATGCATCGATTTTTCTAGATACCTATCCCAATTCATTTTATATGGCTTACAGCCATTGACCACCATTTGTGTTATGCATGGCAATGATGCAAGCCAAGGTTAGGCTTTCTCAAACAGTAGGATCGGGAGAGTGACTTGCACACGGGAAACAGGACGAACAGAAATTTCAGCACCGCACAAGCTCAGGAGAACAGTCGTATCTTTGTCAATACAAATCGGATCGACCTGATTCCAAAGCCAAATGAACAAAGACTTCTGGATCAACAATTTCCCTGTTTTGGGTTTTCTGAAATAAGCACTGTAGGATGGTCGAATTTGGGTTGGAAGTGGGTAAAAATAATGAACAGAATAGGAAAAGATAGAAACTTCGTTGGTTGCTTTTCTAGGCCTCCAAGGAAGTTGAGAGGGCACCGATTCTTCTAGATCGATGACTGCAACTCTTCAAGGATGCAGGTTTCAAAAAACTCCGACTCTTCAAGGACGGAGTGAAAACTCTTCTAGGTTTTCAAGGGTATGAACTCCGCTAGGTTCACGATACTTGCTTGAGAGCAAAGTTTTCATTCATCAAAAGTCGTCTATCTCATACAAGGAATTGGATGGCTTATATCGTCAAAGAAATAAAGACAAAGCATTGAAACTAGGAAAATAGTAAAGAGCATAGAAACTAGAAACTAGTAAAAGCATAACGTCTTCATGGCTCCCAAGGTGTCTTTCAAGCTTCCGGGATGGACTCAAGATATCGATACGGCTTCTCGGTTGAATTGACAACTTCATTGACAATCGACAACTTCATTGATAAGAGGTTTCGTCGAGCTTGAATGAGGGCCGATCTTCTTGGTCGAGAGAGCTGGTCTTCAATGTGGGCTGCATCATCCTCCCCATCTTTAAAAGAATTCATCCTCAAATTCTCACCATCATCATCAGAAGAATCTCCCACATAAGGTGTTAAATGTCAAACGTTGAAGACGTCGTGAATCTTCATATGAGAAGGAAGATTTGATCGATACGCATTAGGATTGATGCACTCCAGAACTTCGAGAGGTCCAAGCTTTTGATCACTAAGCTTGTTATAACTTCCAACGGGATGCCGTTCCGGTGGCAAATAAGCCCAAACAAAATCTCCAGGTTCAAAGATAACTTCACATCGCTGCTTGTCGATGTCCATTTTATAGGATTTAATTTTGCTCTCTATTCTTTGGCGCACATCTTCATGAATTGTCCTCATTTGAGAAACAATATCGTTGAATTTGCTGCTTGACTTCTCAGCAAAAGGAATTTGTGCAAGATCAAGAGTAGTGTTCGGTTGTCAACCATATACGATCATAAATGGACATTCAGTGCTACGGTTCTCAGCACAATTATATGCAAATTCTCCAAGTGACAACCGCGTCTCCCAAGAATGGGGATTATTATCAATCAAAGTCCTTAATAGATTTCCCAATGTTCGATTGATGACCTCAGTTTGGGGATGAAACACACTATTATATTGCTATTTAGTACCGACATTCTTCCACAGTTGTCGCCAGAAATGACTAAGAAATTTTGTATCCCGATCCGAAGTAATGGTCTTCGGAATGCCATGCAACTTATAAACTTCCTTCAAAAATAAGTCGGCAATACGCGAAGCATCCATAGTTTTTCGACATGGAATAAAATGTGCCATTTTTGAAAATCGATCGACAACAACAAAGATCGAATCCATACCTCTGTGTGCGCGTGGTAGTCCAAGGACAAAGTCCATAGAGATATCCTCCCATGGGGCATGTGGAATCGGCAAGGGCAAATAAAGGCCAGCATTAGTAGCTTGTCCCTTTCCAATTTGGCAGCATCAACACCTAATCACATGTCGATGTACATCACGTTTCAAATGAGGCCAAAAGTATTTGGCTGAGACGAGTTGTACAGTTTTGTCGCGCTCAAAATGTCCTTCACGGTGAACTTCATTGATCACCCTTTGCCGAAGAGAATAGTCTGGCACACATAAACGATTTCTTTTGAAAAGAAAACCATCACATACAGTAAAATCAACAAGCTTCTTTTCACGTGCATCGAGAATGATCTTGGAAAAGTAGGGGTCTTCTTGATATAACTCCTGAAAAGAATCAAATCCAAGAGCAGTAGAATGCATTGTAGAGAGCAAGCTCTTCTTTCGACTAAGGGCATCAGCAACCTGATTATGAGCTCCAGCCTTATGCTTAATAGTGAAAGTGAACTCCTAGATGTATTCAGCCCATTTTGCTCGCTTGGAGTTAAGCTTTTGCTGTCCGGAAATATACTTGAGAGCTTCATGATCGGTATATAAAATAAACTCTCGATGAATAAGATATTGCCGCCAATACTCAAGTGTGCGAAATAATGCGTAGAAATCCAGATCATAGGTACTGTAACGAAGTTTGGTACCATTCAATTTTTCACTAAAGAAGGTGATGGGTCGACCTCCTTGACTTAGAACTTCTCCTATGCCAGTACCTGATGCATCACAATGCACTTCAAAAACAAGATCAAAATTAGGCAATGCAAGTACCGGGGCTGTGCTCAATTTTTCTTTGAGCTGTTCAAAACTTTTCTGAGCTGCATTCGTCCATTCGAAAACTCCCTTCTTCATGCAAGAAGTGAGTGGGGCTGCAATGGTGCTAAAATGCGCAATAAACCGTCGATAGAATGAAGTGAGGCCATGAAAACTTCGCACTTCATGCACATTTGTTGGAGTTGGCCATTCTCGAATCACCTTGATCTTAGAATCATCCACCGAAATGCCATTCTTTGAAATATGAAACCCCAAGAAAAGGATTTGTGGTACCATAAAATAGCACTTGTCGAGAGCCGCATACAATCGTTCCTGCCTCAACACACATAATACTTCTTGAAGATGCTGCAAGTGCTCATCGATAGACTTGCTAAAAATCAAGATATTATCGAAATAAACCACAACAAACTTTCCCAGAAAAGGCTTCAACACCTGAGTCATAAACCTCATGAATGTCGATGGTGCATTCGACAATCCGAATGGCATGACTAGCCACTCATATAGCCCATCTTTCGTTTTGAATGCTGTCTTCCATTCATCTCCGGGTTTGATTCTAATTTGATGATATCCACTCTTCAAATCTAGCTTCGAGAATATAATTGCACCAGAAAGTTGATCTAAGAGATCATCAAGGTGAGGAATAGGAAATCGATACTTGATGGTGATCTTGTTGATCGCTCTACTGTCGACACACATCCTCCAAGTACCATTTTTCTTAGGCATTAAAAGAGTTGGAACGTCACACGGATTGAGGCTCTCCCTTATAAAACCCTTATTCAATAGCTCCATAACTTGTCGATGCAATTCCTCATGTTCGGTCAAACTCATTCGGTAATGAGTGAGATTTGGCAAAGAGGCTCCAGGCATCAAGTTGATTTGATGCTGAATATCTCTCATAAGAGGGAGACCATTGGCTAAGTCCATCGGGAAGACATCCTTGAACTCTTCCAAAAGAGGTTGAACTCGATGAGGTACGACAGAGGCAACTTCATTATTCTTACTCGTTTTATTAAGCAAAATATACAAGATATGAACTCCTTTCAAAGCATCCTTCATATCCTTCATTGTAAACAACGTAGGGGAGAAGGAATTCTCAACTACAGGAGTTTTCAAAGGTTCCCTACTAGGTGCCAACGTAATCTTCTTGCCTCCAAATTCAAAAGAATATGTATTTCGATAACCATCATGCGTAGTCCTCCTATCGAATTGCCATGGTTGACCAAGAATAATGTGACTAGCATCCATCGGCAGAACATCACACCATATCTTGTCATAATAAACAGAACTAATGGACAGATTAACAAGGCATCATTTTGAAACAGTTACCTCAATGCCTTTCTTCAACCACGGGATTTTATAAGGCGTAGGGTGCGTTTTTAATTCCAACTTTAGCTTGTTTGCCGTTACTTCAGAAATTATATTCTCACAACAACTAGAGTCAATAATTAATTGACACACCTTTCCCATGTGAGGTACGACAGAGGCAACTTCATTATTCTCACCCGTTTTATTAAGCAAAATATACAAGATACGAACTCCTTTCAAAGCATCCTTCATATCCTTCATTGTAAACAACGTAGGGGAGAAGGAATTCTCAACTACAGGAGTTTTCAAAGGTTCCCTACTAGGTGCCAACGTAATCGTCTTGCCTTCAAATTCAAAAGAATATGTATTTCGATAACCATCATGCGTAGTCCTCCTATCGAATTGCCATGGTCGACCAAGAATAATGTGACTAGCATCCATCGGTAGAACATCACACCATATCTTGTCATAATAAACAGAACTAATGGACAGATTAACAAGGCATCATTTTGAAACAGTTACCTTAACGCCTTTCTTCAACCACAGCATTTTATAAGGCGTAGGGTGCATTTTTAATTCCAACTTCAGCTTGTTTGCCGCTACTTCAGAAATTATATTCTCACAACAACTATAGTCAATAATTAATTGACACACCTTTCCCATGATTGTGCAAGCAGAATGAAAAATATTGGTACGCAGCCACCTATCTCTAGTGCCATCTCGAGGAGTAAAATTTTTTTTCCTCACCATAAGAAGTTTGCTAGTGTCAGCATGCACTATTTGTTCATCATCCGCAGCTTCTTCATCATTGTTCAACTCCTCTTCAAGTGGATCCTCAACATTCTCATTAGAATCATTATCCACCAAGAAGGCTTTACCGGCTGGTCGATTCTTATTGATTTGACAATTGCTAGCAAGATGACCCAACTTCCCACAAGAATAGCAACGTATTTCGAACATAGCAGGTTGCTTCGAAACATGGGGCTGAGTAGAAGGCTTACTAGCAGATTGCGTTGTAGCCTCAGCAACTTTAGCAATGCTAGTGGTACTCTTAGTGGCCTGACTTGTCGTGATAGTTGATTTTTGTCTCCGAGAACGAGAGCGCTCCATTTTGAGTGCCTGTTGGTGTGCATCTCCTAAGTCCCAAATGTCGAGAACTTCCAAGGCGTCTTGAATGTAAAATTGAAGACCGTTCAAGTATTTGTTCACAAGCACCTCCTCCGGGTCTTGGATATTGTTACGAATCACCAACTCATTGAATTCATTGGTGTATTGGTCCACCGTTCGCGTACCTTGTTTTAGATTTTGGTACTGTTGATAGAGCTCTCTCTTATATCCTTTGGGAAGAAAATATTTTCGAATCTTGCCCTCCATCTTTCTCCACAAAGTGATTGGTGCTTTGCCAACGGCTTGGCAAGTTTGTTTTTCACGTCTCCACCAAGCAATCGTCTTGCCTCGGAATCGCATAGCAATGATCCCAACTCAACGATTCTCTGGAACATTTCGATGCTCAAACACCTCATTCACAAGTGTCAGCCAATCAACAATTTCATTAGGAGACTCAGTACCTGTAAATTCTGGAACATCTTTCTTGACTTCCTTTTCCCAATCTGGCTCACGAATATGTTGTAAATGATGTCGAACATGCCTCCAACCATGAATAGATTGAACACTCTCTGAAGAGGAAGAGTCACCATGGGAATCTTCAGTCCTGGAACGGGGTGGAGAATTATTTGCTTCAGCCCTTAAACGCTGAACTTCTCGCGTCAATTCATCAATTTGTTGTTGCATACTTTGCTGCAAATTCTCAGCGAGTGTGTGCACTTCATTGAGGGGAATGGTTCTGCCGCCATGACGTCTAGCTTGTCTTGGAGGCATTGTCCTCTCCTCCAAAGCTCTGATACCGAATGATGCAAGCCAAGGTTAGGCTTTCTCAAACAGTAGGATTGGGAGAGTGACTTGCACACGGGAAACAGGATGAATAGAAATTTCAGCACTGCGCAAGCTCAGGAGAATAGTTGTATATTTGTCGATACAGATTGGATTGACCTGATTCCAAAGCCAAATGAACAAAGGCTTATGGATCTACAATTTCTCTATTTTGGGTTTTCTGAAATAAGCACTGTAGGATGGTCGAATTTGGGTTGGAAGTGGGTAAAAATAACGAACAGAACAAGAAAAGATAGAAACTTCATTGGTTGCTCTTCTAGGTCTCCAAGGAAGTTGAGAGGGCACCGATTCTTCTAGATCGATGACTGCAACTCTTCAAGGATGCAGGTTCAAAAAGCTCCGACTCTTCAAGGACAGAGTGAAAACTCTTCTAGGTTTTCAAGGGTATGAACTCTGCGAGATTCACGATACTTGCTTGGGAGCAAAGTTTTCATTCATCAAAAGTTGTCTATCTCATACAAGGAATTGGATGGCTTATATTGTCAAAGAAATAAAGACAGAGCATTGAAACTAGGAAAATAGTAAAGAGCATAGAAACTAGAAACTAGTAAAAGCATAACGTCTTCTTGGCTCCCAATGTGTCTTTCAAGCTTCCGGGATGAACTCGAGATATCAATATGGCTTCTCAGTTGAATCGACAACTTCGTCAAACTTCATCGACAATCGACAACTTCATCGATAAGAGGTTTCGTCGAGCTTGAATGAGGGGCCGATCTTCTTGGTCTAGAGAGCTGGTCTGCAATGCGGGCTGTATCAGGCAACCAATGCTTATAAACCCCTAAGTGAATCCCAAGGTCATCCCACGGATATATACATCTAAAATCCACATGCATAGCAAGAAATAAACATGCGGGCAGGTTCTCAAGCCTTGGTTTTGAACAATCAAACAATTTTAGTGAGCCAACATTGGATCACTTATTCATTTGACATGCACCAAACACAATCACAAGTGTCTAAAAAAGGGTAAACAAGTCAAAGATTATTGAAGCTCAAATGATGCTCAAAAAGTTAATTAAAAATCAATTCATAGTGGATTGTGAGACAACATGCTAATGGTATAGCAAGGATGTGTCACAACTATGGAAAGCATTTAGCCACCAAGGCTAACTCGGGTGCAATGACTATATGTCTTCAATGGAGGAAAAAATTGCAGAATTCTGATGCAAAAATAGTGAGTCTAATGCTGGTCTTCATTGGAGGAAATGAGAGTTGTTAAAGCTTAGAAAAGACCTATGAGATCTAGGCTTCAAAGGTCCATTATCTTTCAACAGAGTCATGCTAGGTAAACAAGGATAGAGATTATCTCAATACCCTCAATCCCTATGGAGTCGGATATTAAAAGGGATTTATTTCCCTCGGGATTCCTTTTGGAATGCAAAAAAGGGGTCATGCTTCTCATGAGGATGGCAGAGCATGTTGACGGGAAGAGTTCAATTTCACATTTAGTTAAGTGGTTAGTGGGCAACGGGGATAAAATTAACATTTATCAAGACAGATGGCTTAAATGTGGCATTATTGGAGGACCGGCTAGCTATGGAGAACCGACAAAAGTGGCTAACTTGATTCGAAAAGAGGAGGATAAATGGGACGAACAGATCCTGCGCAGACTAGTTGACGAGCAAACCGTCAGTGAAATATTGACAACCCCTTTGAAAACTCAAATCTCACAAGATAAAGTTGTCTAGACAAGTACAAAATTTGGTCAGTATACTGTTAAGAGTGCATACACCATAGAAAGAGAAGAAGCAAATCAAATTTCCACAATCTAGGCCTCAACATCATACTAGCCACCCCGTGAGCTCTGAAAACGTATTTGGCTACTAAATACCCCCCCGGAGAATTAGAATTTTCTTATGGAGTTTATGCCAAAATGCATTACCTACAAGAGATAACCTATTTAGGAGAATGATTTTACCTAAGCCCGCATACCCTTTCTGCAGCCAAGAAGTTGAAATAGTAGAGCATTTGTTCTTGCTCTGTCATGGACAACTCGGATATGGACAAAGGCCACATTATAGATTAATATTTCAAGGCTAGGGTTAGTAAAGATTGAAGATTGGCTACAAAATTACAATACCAAGCGACAAACCCATCTTCCCTTGACATTGTGGCTACCATCCTCTGGTTTATTTGGAAGGCGATGAACAATTCTGTCTTTAGGCACCAAATCGCGGATCCGGGTACCTCAGTGGAATCGGCACACATTATGCTTAGGAATTTTCGAAGATGGAATGGAAAAAAGATGAAGGCTTAGACGGAGTTTGGAGACCTACCGCGAGGCTAGATACCACCGAGAGGTCGAAGCTTGAAGATGAACATCAATGGGTCGTTTGTGGAAGGGACGAACACCGGAGCCATAGTAGGCGTCCTTCGAGACTCGGCGGGCACTCTCCTTCAAGGGTTCGCCAGATCGGTACTAGCAGCCTCTGCCCTCCATGTCGAAACCCTTGTACTAGTTGAAGCTCTCTCTTTCCTCACATGCAAAAAGGACAACGTACTTCAAGTGGAGTCAGATTGTGCAGAATTGGTTGAAGCAATTTCAAACTCCTTTTTAGTTTCGTGGGAAGTAAAGCCTCTGGAGTTGGGGGCTAGAGATCCATGGGCTCATTTGCCAATTTAAAGATAGCCCATTATAGAATAGAAACAAATCAGGTAGCTGACTGGATAGCCAAGGCCCAAAGAAAAAATGTTCTGCCGAGTAATTAGATAGCTTATCCACCCCCTATCGTGACTTCTTTTTTTGGCGCTCGATTTGCACGCGCCTGCAGAGGCTAATGGTTTGGCTAGGTCTATTAAGCTTAGCCTGAGCTCTCCCAAGCCCACCAATTCGCGACTTAATGGTTTGATATTTTTTACCTATAAGTTAATTTTAAAAATGAGTTGCCACTAATCAATTTGGGGTGGGTCGATTAGAAACCCAAGCGAAATATTGGGAGGAATATTCGCTCTGCGCAATAAGATAAATTAGGATCGGAGACTTGATTACACTAGTTAATTACTAATGCCCTTTTGGTACCTAATCTTGTTTAAACCCTAAGACTTTTGGATTTTCAAGGGATTTTTCCATGCATTTTGTGGAGGAAAAAACATTTTTTGGTCTTTTTCTATTTTTTTGGACATAAAAAAGCATTTTTTTGACCTTTTTTGAAAATATAAATCATTTTTGGCCTTGTCCAAAAAAAGTCATTTTTTTTGGCTTTTTCTGATTTTTTAAACATTTTAGGAAAACATGGGATATTTTTTATTTTTTGGAAAGTAAATTATTTTTTATTTTTTAATCATTTTATTATTTTATTATTAAAATATTATTTTTTATTATTATATAATATTATATATTTAAAGAAACGATCCGGGTCTGGTTCTCGGGTTGGGACCGACCCGGGTCATCCACCCCAAGGCCCGAACGAGCCTACAACGTGGGCCTGGTCTGAGAATCTCTTTTCTATTTTTTTTTTATAAACAAATTGGGCCCCAAGTGAAATTGGCGCATCTTCATTTTAACAAGTCCTGGCCCAAGAATTAGCCGGCTGGCCCACGAGTGCAGACCCAGCCCGGACGGAACCCTAGCCCGAATGGCGACCCGCATCCTACTCAACTCCATAGCCGCGACTCGGTTCCTACAAAACCCTACCCAAACGACAACCCGGGTCCGACCTGACTTCGTAGCCATGACCCGACTCCTAAAAAAAACCTACTCGAATGATAGCCCATGCCCGACCCGATTCCAACCCGGCTCCTTCTTCGCGGACCTGGATTTTTGGAGCCTTAGAGTCCGACGGTCCGCGGCGCCGAGGGGGGGTTGGCTGGGATGTCATTAAGTGGTGAATCGACGGCGGCGATGTGGCGGGCGGCGGCTAGGGTTTCAAGGGAAAGCGACAGCGACGGAGGGGTTCCCACTTGGTACGGCAGCGACGGGAGTGTGCAGCGGCAAGGGACAGCAGTGCTTGATGGCACGAAGCTCGGCCAAGGTTGACGGACGGCTGGGTCGTTGTGGGATGGAGTGGCAGTAGATGGGGGCTTCGGCTCACGCCGGACCTCGAACACCAACACAACGATGGATCTGTGTTGGGGGGGGTGGGAAGCTGCGATCGGCGTCGGGGGGTAGCAGCAAGCTGTTCGTCGAGGCGATGGGAGGCAGCACGGTGACGGACGGCGGCGTGCTGTGGCGGTTTGCTCCCATAGATTCTCCTCAAATCTGGCCCTTAGGACCTCGGCTTCTCTTTTGGTCGGCTGGCTCGGCGTCTCCTCCTTTGGCCGACCCTCCTTTGCCCACAAGCTTTTAGATCTCGGCTTGCGAGTGTTCGAGCCTCCCCTGAAGTCTCTCGGGGGAGGGTTTCAAAGCTCGCCTGCCTTCGATCTTACTCGCGTCGTTGCTGGTTCTTTGGCCTTCATCGGAGGGCCTATTTATAAGCTAGGGGGAGGCCGGTCGACGGGGCTTCGGCCACTAGTCCTCACACGCCGACCAACCTTGGTACAGCTGGATTGGTGGCACCTCAGCCACCCACTTGCTTTGCTTTGAAGGCATGTCCCATCTAACGCTAGCTGCTCCATGTGCGTTGGCGTCCGCCTGCTCAACCGGCATCGCGCGCGTCCGGCTTCTGCGCTTGCATTGCAGAGAAAGGGGAAGGAGATGACAAAGGAGCAATGGGGTCGGGCCAGGTTAGGGATAGATGGGCCCCTAGGGCCCGTGAGAGGGGGAAAAAGAAAGGGGCTGGGCATAGCGCCCAGCCCTAGCGAACTGCTGCTTCTTTTTCTTGTTTTTATTTTTATTTTTACTTATTATCCAAAAAAGTAAATAAAGATTAAAAAAGGAAATTAAGGCCTAATTTAAAAAACCTAGTCAAAATTTAGGTGTCAACTGCTGCCCCTCTTTGAAGGTGAGCTCATAGAGTTTGCATTCAAAAACGAATTGATACCTAAATTTTGTCCATGCATATGCAGTAGATTATGTCTTATTTGGAACCTAGTGTCCTATGCAAAAAAAAGAGTAATATATGATTACACATACCAAGACAGGTAGGAAGATACATGTAGTTACTTACTGGGAATGAGTGAGATAGGGTGCGAACCTCGAGTTTGGCAAGAATCAGGGCATCATCCTACCTAGTGACATGAGGAGGTTGCTTATCCAAGACCTAAACCTTTCTTTGGTCGCCTTGATGGGAAATTGCTTTTCTAGGACCCGAACCATTCTTCGATCGCCTGTTAGAGCAATGAGTTGTTTGTCTAGGACTCGAACCTTTCTTCGGTTACCTTGACTGGAAATTGCTTTTCCAAGACTCGAACCATTTTTCAGTCGCTTGTTAGAACAATGAGTGGTTTGTCTTGGACCCGAACCTTTCATCGGTCACCTTGATGGGAAATTGCTTTTTCAGGACCCAAACCTTTCTTCGGTCGCCTGTTAGAGCAATAAGTTGTTTACCCGACCTTTCTCGGGGGATGTACCGACCTTTCTCAGGACATCTGTTTGTTGGGTGTCTGATCTTTATCAAGGACACTAGTTGGTTACCCGACCTTTCTTGGGGGATGCGCCGACCTTTCTTAGGGCATCTATTTTTTTGAATGCTTGATCTCTATTAAGGACATCGGATGGTTACCCGACTTTTCTCGGGGGATGCGTCGACCTTTCTCAGGGCATCTGTTTGTGGGGTGCCTGATCTCTATCAAGGACACCGGATAGTTACCCGACCTTTTTCAGGGGATGCGCCGACCTTTTTTAGGGCATTTGTTTGTGGGGTGCCTGATCTCTATTAAGGACATCGGATGGTTACTCGACCTTTCTCGGGTGATGCGTCAATCTTTCTCAGGACATCTGTTTGTGGGGTGCCTGATCTCTGTCAAGGACACTGAATGGTTACCCTACCTTTCTCGAGGGATGCGCCGACCTTCCTTGGGGCATCTGTTTTGGAAGATACTTGGACATTCATAGGCATTGAAAGAGTACCTGGGCATTCACAATTACTAACCTAGATGATATCTGGACCTTTGCAGGCGTTGGAGGAATACCTGGTTATTCACAGGCTTTGAAAGAGTACTTGGATGATCACAAGTACGAACCTTGGGAGATACCTGGTCGTTTACAGGTATCGAAGGGGTACTTGGATGATCACAAGTACGAACTCTGGAGGGTGCCTAGACGTTCGCATGCGTTGAAGGAGTACTTGGATGATCATAAGTACTAAACTCTAGAGAATATCTAGTCATTTGCAGGCATCGAAGGAGTACTTGAATGCTCGTAAGCCCTGAATACTCAGGAAGGTTTCCATCTTCCGGTAGTTGGAATATCAAGGATGCGTCTCGAATATTCGTGAAGGTCTTTCACCTCCTGGAAATTGGAATATCGAGGACGCACCTGTAATATTCGTGAAGGTCTCTCACCTCCTGGTAATTGGAATATCGAGGATACGCCTTGCATATTCGTGAAGGTCTCCTACCTCCTGGTAGTTGGAATATCAAGGAGACGCCTCGCATATTCGTGAAGGTCTCCTACCTCCTGGTAAATGGAATATCAAGGACGCGTCTCGGATATTCGTGAAGGTCTCCTACCTCCTGGTAAATGGAATATCAAGGACACGTCTCGGATATTCGTGAAGGTCTCCCACCTCCTTGCAATTGGAATATTGAGGACTCACCTTGTATATTCGTGAAGGTCTCTCATCTCCTGGTATGTGGAATATTGAGGACATACCTGGGATATTCGTGAAGGTCTCTCACCTCCTGGAAAATGGAATATCGAGGACGTACTGTGATATTCGTGAAGGTCTCTCACCTCTTGGTATGTGGAATATCAAGGACGCGCTTTGTATATTCGTGAAGGTCTCCCACCTCCTGGCAATTGGGATATCGAGGACGCGCCTCGTATATTCGTGAAGGTCTTTCACCTCCTAGCATGTGGAATATCGAGGACATACCTGGAATATTCGTGAAGGTCTCTCACCTCCTGGTAAATGGAATACCGAGGACGTACCTGGGATATTCGTGAAGGTCTCTCACCTCCTGGTATGTGGAATATCGAGGACGCACCTCGCATATTCGTGAAGGTGTCCCACCTCCTGGTAAATGGAATATCGAGGACGCGCCTCGGCTATTCGTGAAGGCCTCCCACCTCCTGGTAGTATAACTTTGAGTGTAGCACAAGGCTTACCTGGATGGCTGCAAGCACTCAAAAGATTTGGAACACCTGGGTAGCCGCAGGTGTACAAAGTATTGGAATACTTGGATGAACACAAGTATTTAATGGTATGATTTAGGACCACTCAAGTAGGTCCAAGTGTCATGATGATAAGAGAGCATACCTGGGTAACCGTAGGTGCACAATGCAGTGGAATACTTGAACAGCTACTAGTATTCAATGATGTAATTTAAGGACAACTCGGGCAGGTCGAGTGTCACGGAAAGGGAGTGTATTGACAGTGTCGGGTACTCGAATACAATGTGATGCTTGATCAATCACCAGTATACTATGAGGACAACTCAAACAAGTCGAGTGTCGATAAGAGAGAGAGTACCTAGACAGTGGTAGGTACTTACATACAAAGGGATACTTGGACAATCACAAGTACCTATATTCTGAGGACAACTCGAGCAAGTCGATTGTCGATAAGAGAGTACCTAGACAGTGGTAGATACCTAAAGACAAAGAGATACCTGGACAGTCGCTAGTATTATTACTTTGAGGACAACTCGAACAGGTCGAGTGTCAAATGAGAGTACTTAGACAGTGGTAGGTACTTAAAGACAAAGGGATACTTGGACAGTCGCATGTACCTATATTCTGAGGACAACTCGAACATGTCGAGTGTCAAGAAAAGGGAGTATCCGAACGGTGGTCGATACTCAAAGACAAGGGGATACCTGGACAGTCGCAAGCATCCTAACTCAGGGGACGACTCGAATAGGTCAAGCGTCAATGAGGGAGTACCTAGACAGCGGTAGGTACTCAAAGACAAATGGGGATAGGGATATGCTTACCTGGCGATATCTCTGATCTTTGAGAGTATGTCTGCTATTTGCATAGTATGCACACATGATCATACATGCTGTAAATTCATGAATTTAAATGTGATTTATGCATGATAATTTTGTCAGTTTTGTATCATCTGAGTTCCACCGGGGAAAATTTTGAAAGATAGTCTTCATTTAGAATGTGGATGTCTTAAGCATGCCAGATGAGAGATTTTCAGTCTGAAAGGACTTTCCACTCACTCTCATGGAAATTGCTATTTTATCCTGACCATTGATGTAGGATTTATAAGGACCACACTATTTCACTGTCATTATGTCAGCAGGGGTCCGAGTATTCTCGCAAGCGGTATGACTTTACCAATATGAGAGGTCTTTGTCGAGACCGTAATGTAGGCTTG
Organism: Eucalyptus marginata; assembly: GCA_014182565.1. NCBI lineage: Eukaryota > Viridiplantae > Streptophyta > Magnoliopsida > Myrtales > Myrtaceae > Eucalyptus > Eucalyptus marginata. The sequence continues at coordinate 20,280,056 of CM024588.1, read as the reverse complement.
ATCAACGGCTTCTCAAAGGGGACCATCAAGGTCAAAGCTTATGAACGAAATGCCACACGATCAACTTCGGGTTTACAAGTCAAGAACCCTGCAAAAAGAGATAGAATAATATTGCTCGTACTTCTTCGAGTGATGCTTATATACATATGAAATCTTACGTTAATTAAAGTGCCATAGTCTAAAGAGACTTTTACAAGAGGGATGTAATGTAGATTTGGCTCATGTGTAAGATGTAACGACTCGGACCCCACTGTGTAATATTGTTCGCTTTGGACACTGAGTCCTCACGGTTTTAAAACGCGTCACACAGGTTTAGAGGGACCCTAAGCCTTATAAACTAGCCTCAGGACTCCCCCCTAAGCGATGTGGGACTAGAGAGGACCCCTCCCCTTCCTTGGGCTGTCACACTCTCCGCCCTTTAAGAGCACAACGTCCTCGCTGTGGCCCCCACATGCGGTCGGGAGTTGGCTCTGATACCATTTGTAACGACCCGGGCCCCACTGTGTAATATTGTCCGCTTTGGACACTGAGTCCTCACGGCTTTAAAACGCGTTACACAGGTTTAGAGGGACCCCAAACCTTATAAACTAGCCCCAGGACTCCCCCCTAAGCGATGTGGGACTAGAGAGGACCCCTCCCCTTCCTTGGGCTGTCACACTCTCCACCCCTTAAGAGCACATCGTCCTCGCTATGGCCCCCCACACGCGGTCGGCAGTCGGCTCTGATACCATTTGTAACGACTCGGGCCCCACTGTGTAATATTATCCGCTTTGGACACTGAGTCCTCACGGCTTTAAAACACATCACACAAGTTTAAAGGGACCCCAAGCCTTATAAACTAGCCCCAGGACTCCCCCCTAAGCGATGTCGGACTAGAGAGGACCCCTCCCCTTCCTTGGGCTGTCACATAAGAGGGTGATTGCCTTGGCATCGTCACCAGTCTTTCTTTTCACTGTCAGATGGAGGCTTTATTAATCGAACCACAACAACAACTTTTCTTGAAAATACAAATGGTTGTATTTTTTGTCTGGGGGGCATTGACCTTGCTTTTACTAGGCACACTGCTTTTTAATGCCCTGAGCTTTTTTAATTCAATTTTCTCATTAATGGGCATTGACCTTGCTTTTACCAGGTATACTGTTTTTTCATGCCCCTAGTTTTTCATTCTTGTTGCTTGAGGAACTAGCCTAGCCAAGTTCAAATGAAGCACTGCTATTAGACTCTTCAGTCTCCATCTTCAGCCGGCGTTTTGGGCTATACTGCTTGAATGGCAGTAACTACTGCTTTGCCTCAATGTGAGGGTGAAATTACAGACTCAATTGAGTTGTACAATGGGTACAAATGCATGGAGGAAGAATTGCTCTTCGTTATTCTAGGGCACTTAAATTGTCGCAAGTGTTCATATGCAATAAAGACACCTAAAGATTGATGCAAGTGCGAGCAAGAAAATTTCTATCCCTCTTCTCACCTTGTGATGTTGCCTCGTCTTTGACATTGCCCCAGTGTGGAATGGTTCTTGACAGGGATATGAAAGAAACTTCACAAGTGTATGGGGCTTAAAGGTAAGCAATGAAATGGCCCTCACCGTTTTGGTTATCGTACCATTCGCGAGAAATTAAGTATATAGTTAGTTATTTAGTTAGTTTAATTAGAATAGTTAGGTGGATTTAGTTAGGAATTGGTTAGTTTATTTAATTAGTGTAATTAGATTGAATTAGGTAGAATGGTTCGATGTAATCATTAGTTAGATTAATTAGTCTGGTTAGTTTAGGTTAATTTAATTAAGTGCTTTAATTTATTTATTTTGTAATTTATTTAATTGTCGGTAATTTATTTAATTATTAATTATTTTCCAAAAATTAGACCGAGATAGCCGGTGATTGGAATTTCGTGCTGATTGCAATAGTGTGTTTAGTTTATGCAATTGGATGTTAATTTGTGCAAATTGAGTGTTGATTGGAATTTTGAGTATTTAATTCCAAAATTTGTGAATTTCGATATTTATTCAGAAAATCCCGGGTGTCGAATTTTAACACTGAAAATGGTTTTATATACTATATAAAACAGTGGGATTTTAAAATTGGAAGTTATGAATTTTTCGGGTCCAATCTAATCGTGTACCCACACACGACTATTTTCACCGGGTATTTTTAATACGAAGGAAATAGGCCAGGATCACTATTTTAATTGAGGCATTTGAGTGCAATGCACAATATCCTGGGCTGAGATTGATTGATCGTGTGTTGGTTAAGAGGACCTGTCTCGAGCGATTACTCCGGACGCTACTAAATCCCTTTTCGGGTTACCAAGGCATTAGGGTATCGGGTCGTAGTAGATTCTAGACCTACGCTCCTTCGGGAAAGCCGTCTATGAGAGACATAGCCGTGCTCAATGGGGAAGAGACGATGCCTGGCTACGCTAGTAGACAGTCGAACATGGGAGTTGGTTGTGCCTTGAGGGGCTTAATTAACAATTGGAACGCATGATTATTTGAGTTTGATGCACCTGATTATGAGACAAAACTGTGTGGCATGGTATGGGACGTATCATAACGGTTTGGCCTTATAATCGGGACCCTTGTGAACAACTGAGTTGACGAGGCAGTTTAATTGTTATATGCATTGATTATATGCATTGTGATATGAACTGTACTGACGTGCAGGAAGGAACTGAGGCGAGGTAAGTCCCTTGTGCTAATTGTGTGATTGTGTGGTTAGGACGCTTCTAGGTGTATTTCCCTCATAACTGGGGCTTAGAGAGTGAACTCGCTGAGATTTATATCTCATCCCGTCGTGGGCTTAAAATTTTCAGGACCGTAGAGGGAGGACCTGGAGCCGAGCTGAAGAAACCTGAAGTGTAGGTCAGATAGGACAGCCTGTTTTTGAGAGTCAGTCTTTTGAAATCTTTTGGGTATAGGCTTTTGTACATGACTCAATATGTTTATAAAAGTATGTTTGTTTGTGAATGTGTTGTCCTGTTTTTCTATCCCGAGATGGTTACTGTTAGGGGATTTGTTATTCGCTTCCGCATGTGCAATAAAATGTAAGGGTCAGCGACTCGTCCTGGGAAGTCGCAAAATTTTTATCGACCATAAAGGGATGGGCACGCGCTCGAGGATCGGGGCGTGACATGGGGATATTGAGCTTTAATTGAATTGGATTTAGATCATAGAGTTAAAAGAATTATTTGGATTTAGGCATGTTAAGAAGCAAAACTCAGCTAGACCATTGAGATATTGTGGCCGGAAATCATACAAAGAAAAAGGGGGATATTGAGCTTTAATTGAATTGGATTGAGAAAATCGATGAGCAGAATTCGGCCAGCCCATGACTTTGCTATATTGAGCTGGTCTCTTTTATTGGATTCTTATCTTGTTTGATTTGATTTCTTTACTTAAAAAATATCAAATAGATTGCATGATAAATTAAGCTATTTTTTTTTAGGTAATATAACATTTTTTTTTGGTAATAGTGCATGTTTAAAATAGCTTTCCATGATATGATAATATTTTGCTCAAATAATTTCATAATCCGAATTGGGTAGTGATTCTTTTTAGATAGTTCATTTTAGGGATTTATTAATTATCAATTTGAATGAAAAACCCAAAAATATCATGTGCACAGCATATAGTTTTAATTGCATTATCCACGTATCACTATTTGCTAGGTCATACATGTCATGCTAGGTCATAAGCCACTTCATTTATACTAGCCATGTCATGTGCCACATCATTCATACCATGGCATCTTGCTATGTCATGTGTCATTGCCAAGTCATTCATCAATGTTATGTCATCTTCCACATTATCAATTATGCCATGTCTTGATTACATGTCATTTAGTGAGTACATGTTTAGAGCAATCTCATTGCATTATCCACGCGTCACTAATTGATTGCATTAACTATTTCCTATTATCAGAATTCTATCATTTAATTAAATTCGCATGTTATATAGCATGCATGTTAGATTCATCTAACTAGAAATTGCATGTCATTAGAATTAGGTCATAGAGTTAAATACTTGCATGTCATGTTAAAGTAGTTAACATTTTTATGTCATTGTGTTTAAATTAAGCTAGTATTCCATGCATTGTGTATAGCTTAGATTTTATTTAAAAGAGAAATCCCCAAAAATAATTAATTAGGATTCCATAATTAAAAATCACGCTTAAGTTAAATATGCATGATTAAATTAACTTTGTTTTAGATTGATTGATTTACCTAAGTAAATCCTTCCTCTTTTAGCAATTTATTTATTACTTTGATTATTGGTGTTAATTTGATTGATTGCGCACCGCATGATCATATTTTGCATGTCAGTGCATACATTAAAATCAATCCAAATTGCTTGGTGAACATTTTGAAAATAAAAGAGAAAAGTCATTGAAAGGACATTAGAGTAGTTTAGTGTAATCAAGTCGCCAAATACATTTAATCTCTAATTTGTAGAAGTAAAGTAAATCTCCCAACTTTACAGGGTTTTTAATCGACCCATTAAAAATAGATTAATGACAACTTCCAAATTGAAAATAATTTGCATGTTAAATTGAACCTAAGTTATGAATTGTAAGGACTTGGGAGAGCCCAAACTATATTTAGACTTAAACCCTTTATGGTTCATGTGGCACCCCTCGACGGCCCCCGAACCGTTAGGGTCACCACAGTTCGATTACCATTCTCTTGCTTGACCTGAAGGTTTTTCAATCCTGGGGATTTATATCTTTTAGGCCGGTCCCTGCGCAATTTATATGGCGGAAGCACATCCATCAACTCCCTTCCCTATATTCAGAAAACGATGCACACCAACTAAACATTTTATAAGTTAAAGCCGAACACCTTTATTTACATAAAGCAGATGGATATCTTTCATCGGTACATCAAAATGCCAAGGTCTTCTATACTTGGCTATACTTCAAAAGATGACTGACATCTTTTCCAACAGTCGTATACTTAAAGTCCATCGTTCAGTGTCGGCGTCCAAAAGTTCCTTCCTTTGCTATCCTCCTCCTCGCGGTCATATCCAACCACTTGATCCATCTACCGGTGGCAGTGGGAGCAGAGGTATTTTATCTAGTTTGAAATGTTAGTCCCCAAACGGGGTGAGTACAACTACTCAGCAGTAAAGATCCATCAAACTACACAATGCAACAAGCAAGACAATCAAGATATCACGAGTAAAGCACATATCATCCAAGCTATCGAGCATACATCACCATGCGGTCGTGCATATATCACCATGCAGTCATGCATATCTCACTATGCCATCGTGCATATCTCACCGTGCCATCATGCATATACCACCATGCAATCATGCTTGTATTTCCATGAGGTTCATTCCATGCCATATGCACATACATACGCATGATTCATATCATCCATGCTATCATGTATACATCCCCATGAGATCCATTCAAGCCTTCATGATCGCATTCTCAATGTCAAATAGCATCAATTTACTTTCATAAGCAGATCATGCATCATGCCATATGCATACACCCATGCACATGATTCAATTTCAATTTTTTTTTTATCTTTCACAAGGATCTCATCATTTTTCTTCTAGGGACCAATGTTTGCATCCCTCATTTATCGCTTGCACCCAACCTGGCATCGCGAGGAGCCTCCGGCACACACCTCCGGGCATCCGGCACACACCTCCGGGCATCTCGCATCCCAACTAGCATCACGAGGAATCCCCTCGGCACACACCTCCAGGGCTTCCGGAATTACGTACCGACATACCACCAGGCATTCCCCCTAGAATTAGGTACCGTATACCACCGGGCATCTCGAAACTCTCGAGGATCCTCCGGCATTCAGCCATTTCAGGCCACCGGGCATCCACAAGGCATCGACTCATCGATCCTTTGGGCATCCCGACACTCCCAGGGCATCGTCGGCTCACACCTCTGACGGCCTTCTCATCATCACAATGCATATTTCCATAAATCTCATTTTTCAAATTCACATTTGATTGCAAAAATGCCAAGGGTTGAAATCAGCCTTTTTAAAATCATATGATATGCATTGGAAAAATATCATTTGATGCAATAGTTTGAAAACTTCATTGAATTCATAAAAATCCATCAATCTTTTGATGTCATATGATATGCATGAATGTCACCACATCATTGCACGAATAACAACCCAAAATATCACAATTTATATAACAAATCAAATAATCTTTAAATAGAACAGTTTTCAGCTTTAAACAGAATGCGTTCTGCTTGTGAAAAATTCTGGAAAATTTGTAAACGATGAAAATAAATTCTGAAAATTTAACACATTGTAGATAAGGTCTAAAGAAACACTTTTCGTGAAGAACACCCTATCAAAAAAGCTTCACAGAAAACGTATATGTCCATGCATCACAGAAAAAGGGATTTTTAGCCTTACCCATGCACAGTTTCGAAAAAAATTTCGATTGAACCCTTAAATGAACTCAGAAAATTCTGAAATTTGGACACGTTGTAATTAAGATCTAGAGGTACAAGTTTCATGAAGAAATAAAAGTCCAATTCGTTCTGAATTAAAAGTTAAAATCGATTTACTTTTCCTGTTCTCAGTACCATTTTCCAGATCTACCCGTGTTGAAGAAAAATCGTTTCCTTAGTCATTAATGGTCCATTTATTCTGAAATTTCAGTATGTTGTTCCTCAAGATGTTATCTACAAATATTATCAAGAGCACGAAGTCAAATTCGAACTGGAACATTTTATAAAATTAATAGAATCGTAAGAGGTCAAAGAGCAGTTTTCCAGATCTAGTCTTTTTGAAGAAAAAGGGTTTTGCCACTCAATACTTGTCCATTTCGTCTCAAATTTTAGTATGTTAACCATCAAGAAGTCCTCTACAACTCACCAAAGGGCAAACTGTTTCTTCAGAAAACAGAATACAAGACTTAGAACACAGCTACTTCATCTTCAAAAATACTCACCTCTACTCCATTCGAATTTCACCATACATCACACATCGTCACAGCAAGTAAACCACAGCAACAAAGTCTAGATTTAATGGACTCTACTTGCCTCAAGTTCTACAATGCTAACGGCGAGGGGTTCGGTGCGGTGGTGCGGCAATTACGGCTCGAGTGGAATGGTGGCTACGGCGCGACGGGGACAGCGGTGGCATCCAAGCACACGGCGGAGGGGCGGTCCTTTCCCTCGCTGCTCACTCTCTCCCTTTCGCTCGCTCACCCGCTCGTTCTCTCTCCGTTTCTCTCTCTCTCTTTCCCTCTGTATACGAGGTTTTTGCTCCTCAATTAGTTGACTAATTAGTCAATTGCATGGGGATTGCGTGTGGAGACTTCGTGGCCTTCATTCGGCCTTCCTTGGTGGCAGCGAAGAAGCGCGGACAGCTCAAGCAGAGCGTGGCTGCCCTTGAAGAATTGTGGTCGCCATCTGTCCCTTCCCATGCATAGACGTGTCTTCCCTTTTGTTGATTGCATGGGTCAATTAAGCAAGGTCTCGGTGGCTGTTGCAATGAACGGCAGGTGGAGAGTAGCGTGGCCATCATTTGGTCGACCTCCCCCGCGTCGCTGTCCAAGAGAGAGGAATAAACGTGGCATCAATCTAATTTCAAGAGCTTCCTTTGCTGGCCATCGAAGACTAGAGAACGTGGCAGCCCGGTCAAGATCTCTCTTCTAGTTGACCGGCGGAATGAAGAGGTGACGTGGCTGTGGGTTGATGGCCACAATTCTTTCTTCGCATGCGGCATGAGCAGCTTGGACGTGGCTGCATGGTTTTTTTTTTTTTTTTTTTTTTTGTGGATGCATGGCCGTTTAAGTCGATGATCTTCGTGTCTTCATGCAAGAGAATAGATGGACGTGGCTTTGCTTAGTTGACTCTCAAGTCAACTAAATGAAATCACGCTGGCAGCAATTGGAGAGGACAACACCGGCGTGCACGTCTTCATTTCTGCATGAAGAAAAGGCTGCGGACGTACGCATGGCCGCTATATGTTACAGGTCTTCAACTCGGTTGATTTGCGAGGCTGCTCGGGACTAGTATCGGATGTGTGCATGGCCGTGCATGGGAAATTTCTCTCTGAAAGTTGATGTTTCGGAACGACGGGTGGTGATGAAACAATGGCCTAATGCTATACCAACAATGACAATGACAAAATAGCATCCGCAAATGGTGCCAATGACACAGTTTGTCGATACTCTCGTCGACCCGTGACGAGCCGTTACTTATTCGAGGTTTGACAAAAATCCGGATGCCATAGTTCACCCTCTGGGAAGGTTGCGACATCATCATCATTTGTTCATCAACAACATGCGCACCTTATATCTATATTATGTTTGTACTATTGTTTCAATTATGACTTATTATATTCCATAAAAGTACGTACGTTTTACTTTGTTGAGCACCAAAGCATTGCAATCGTGAAGTTGGGTGTACCTCTCTCTAATTTTGCTCCATTTTCTTTTCTTTTCTTTTCATTTTGATTTTTCTTTAGATTTTCTTATAGAAAATTCACCAATCCACGTGTGGGCCCGGCATCACTCCTCTTCATTAATTTAAATCTCCCACTTCCTATTCTCGTGACGTGAACTTTCTCAACTAGAAAGTAGATAGCATAACGTGGGCATTTAATTTACTCTACTCAATGCTCACCCCACCTCCAAGAAAAGACTTTTGGGTCCTCTTGAAGAAGATATTTATGCAATTATTATATGACATGCCATCAATACATGTAAATGAGGGTTTGATAACGAGTGATAAGCTTTTTCAAAATTCAAATACAGGACGTGTCAAGATTCTTGTCGTGCGGGTATTATAAATTGGCTCGTTAAACAAGTTCGTCTTGGAAACGATATGTTTTGCCATGATTGTCAAGACTGAATGAGAAAATCGATTTACGGTGCCATGCGAAAGCACCTATTTAGGTATGTAATGGGGTTCCCTTGTCCACCTTGTCCAGAGAACAATTAAATATGTCGCCAAACTTTGTACACGAATTTTGTAAATTAATCTTAATATTGTCGATTATCAATTGATGGTTTTTTTTTTTTCTCCTTTGCAAGAGAATATTACATCTTATCCATCCAAATCACTCTAATAGTCTAAATGTTATATGTCTAGGGTAATATGATTAGCTTGGATGTCTATAGGAAAATGATTAATTTGAGTGAGTTTGCGATGAGATGTTTTGAAAGCACCTTAAAGTCTTCATGTTTAGTATAGAGCAATGCTAGGCACACCATTACCGATATATAAAATTTAATATGATAACTGGCGTGGCGGATTGTGAGAGCAATTAAGCATATGGGCCACTTTCAAATGTTCAATAACAATGTATCTTGTCATTTCGATCATAACCTAGACTCAATATAAACATATATATATATATATATATATATATATATTATATATATATATTTCGTTTGACAAGATGTATGATCCGTCTCACTTGTTAGTATGGTATCACATGTCCAATCAAGTCTTTGAAGCCATTGTGAAAACCAAAAATAAAATAAAACAACGGCTAATAGATTTATGACTTAATAAGAAAGTATTTCATGAATAAGGTACACATTTTTAATTTAATATCGATTGTTAGATGTGATGCAATTCATTATATTCAATAGTCTAGATTTAATTTGGTGTGTACAATAAACACACTTATAATAATTGCTCATGACTTCACGTCAATATGATCGACGGTGCTGTTGAGTTTTAGATGTATATTTTCTTCATCCAAAGAGTAGAGTGGGTCGAGAGGAATCCACTATATACGCTTGCAGGCAGAGAAAACGCCAACCTAATCCCCTCAAAGTTAGAGAGAGAGAGAGAGTTTACATGGCGAGCATTCCCAAGCTCAACGCTATAGCGAGGACGGCTCTCGACAAAGCTATATCAGCCGTCGCGACTGTCATCGTCTTCCTCGTCCGTCTCTTCGCCAACGCGTTCCGATGGAGCCGGTACCCTCCGGCTCTCACTTTTTGCCGGAGACACCAAGCTCCTCCGTATTGCGCAGTATGTCTGCACAATGTCGCCGTCGGCGAGCGCTACCGTAATCTGCGGGAATGCGGCCACTGCTTCCACACCGAGTGCATCGATGCGTGGTTTGAGCGTCACTCCACATGTCCTCTCTGTCGGAGTCGCGTCGCCGGGGTCAGTCCTCTGCCTAACGAGGGCGGACATGGGCGGAGCAGCGGCGTGATCCTCAGTTTCCTGTTGTTCTCGCAGAGCATTTTTGGGAGGGGAGTTGTGGTTCCGGGTGAGAATTCTCGGTAGGCGACGTGGCTTGATTAAACGTTGATTATGCCGAAAATGATTTATTATTGCCACTACTTTAATTTCTCGCCATTTAAATTATTTTTGGGACGGTTCAATTTGCCATTGAGATCAGCTTTGTTTCAGTTAACTGTATTATTGGTAAAGGAGGTGATAAGGGAACTTCTGCTCATGTTATTGGCTTTTGGCTTTTGGAAAATATGTTCGTTTGTTTCTGTTGAGGGATCGGATGGATGCGCCGAGTTCCCGCGAACCGAGTGCATCCAAGCTCATCAGATAACGTGAGACCAACCGCAAGCAAAGATCGTGATGCATTAGACTCGTATGCATCCAGAGCACATTAGTATTTGAGTGTTATTAAATTGATTAGACACATAACCTGTCAAATAATCTACTGAGCTAAGATTATTTATGAATTTCCATCTTAATTTAAGTTTCTATGTTCGTCATTGACCAGCGATCCCCTCATCGGCATAGGAGTTGCGTTGTAGGTAGATAAAGCATTCTTAATTTTTAGTCGAGTGAAGTTTTTCCATTCATCATTTATCATTTGCATGTAATCTTTAATCTATATTTTTGAATCTGGGTAAGTTTGATTTGGTACTTGACTCAAATACGCTCAAATAACCTAACAAATTCTTATATCCACATACTTTTAACCTTTATCATCGGACATGATCGGAGGCTTCTTCTGTTCTGCGTTCATATTTTATGTTATGAAGTATTTAGAGTGCTTTTAACATGAGAGAAGAATGCATGGAATAAAGCTTGTATGTCGCCTTCTTCCTCCGGTCGTTCAAGATGCACTTTTCTCCCTCGCATCCTACGACACTCCCATCAGCATCAACTATTTTTATGACATTTTTTCTTTGGCTAACCATAAAATTATTTCAAATCCTAGGAATCGCTGGAGTAATAAGTGTATTCATCCTTGTTATTTGAGGCTTAAATTTTAATCAACACACTTGCACATTCTCTTAAGGTCATTCTTTTTCTTTTTTTTTTTGGTCAAAATAAGTAGCTTTCATTACTTGCCAAAAAACGGATAACAAGTAGATTCAACATCTAAGCATAGGATTAAGTGAAGAGGGTGGGGAGGATTATCAATCCAACTCGGTGGGAGGGAGCCATTATGATGGGCCCTTGCTACCCAATCGGCCGCTTGGTTGAATTCTTTGGGCTGAAAGATAAGCCGGGCTTGAGGATGAAGGCCCAACAGAAAGGTGCAGTCGCTGATGAGGGACTTGGCAGCCCACGGTGCTTCCCCTTTGTCCCATAATGCTTTCAACAGCCACTAAATTATCTGAGGCAAAGAGAAAGTACGGGTCAGAAACTGAACTGAACTCAGTTTGTGGGGTTCGTGTGTCCAACATCTTCTTTAACCAGAGCAGCTGCTCTCTCACAGCTAGGGTTTCCGCCACCAGAGCCGAAGTAGCATGGATCGGCTTCGCAAGACCATCAACGAGAACACCATGCTCATTTCTACAGATCACAGCCACCGATCCAGTCATGGATGAGCGACACCAAGAGCTGTCCACGTTTAGTTTTCAAATCTGGTTCTTCATTTGCGTCCATGGTTTGGGGTGTGAATGTTTGTTGATGTTCGTCTTAAGGCCATTCTCAGGAGCACAATATTTGCAGTGGGTATGCATGATATCATATGGGAATTAATTGGTGGTAGAACATCCCATCGATATAAAAAAAAAATCATTACACTATTGGTTTTGCAAAATTACGAATGACTTCAATTTTTTTCTTTTTTGTGCGCGAGTAATAGATTCTCGATGGAATAAGTCATTCGCATGCTGTAAGCGTGGACAGTTAGATGACATGTCCTTCCGTTTAGTACTAACATAAATTCCAATCCACATCTTTTCTTCACGTGACTAACAATGTCATTCGTACAATGTTTCTAAGTTCCTATTAACATGCGACACAAGTAACCTCAAATGAATTCAGCGCCGTGCCCAAGTTGTTCATTGTTGGTGAATAGCAATTCACTAACTTCGTACTCACATTAAAAAAAAAATTATGATAAAACAAAAATTTTATCCACCTCACTTGAATTAGTTTAAAAATGAATCAATTCATATTAGAAAAATTAATTGTCCCTCCAACTTCAGTGGTTACACTTGATTTTCATGGGTAGGTAGATCTGGTATCATATTTGATTGAATCTGGTGAAAATTTGCAGACTAGTCATGTGACGGTACAGTTAGGTAATGAAAAATATGAAACAAGACCTCTGTTAATTTCCTTAGATAATTCTTTCAGTATTTGCATTTATCTACCAATTTTTGTGTAATTTCCTAAGTCTTGTCACTCTTCGTGTCCGATCTATTTCCTTCCAAAGTCGATAGGTTTCATCTATTGTGTGAAGATGAAGTTCATGCACGATCCGGAGGGCCCAAATCAGCATCCAACAACAACAAATTCATCAGTACCATTAAGAGATTAAAGTACGGTCACACGCTAACCATGAAGTTGTTCTTATTTGGCGATGTCCCTCTCGAGCGTCCGGAAAAACATATCCAACATCGTATTTTAATGCCTTGAAATTGTGTTCGGTGACCCAATTTGCCGTAGTTGGAAGTTCCTTTGTCCATGTCGTTCGATTTCTTTATCTATGTTTCCAAGTCCAGCTAATCGTTACTTTGCCATGTCTTGGGGTGTTGAAGTAGGTAGGTGGGGACACTTGTTATGGCCAACACGTTCGAATTAGTGTGAGAAAAACATTAGGATCCATGATACCCAATTAGAAAGAACTTGTAAGAAAATTATCAAAAGATTTAGCACTAAATTGGCCATTTGGCCATTAAAATTTTATAACTGATACAATATATGTACAATGGGCTTAGGGCTTATTTGGTAATTATCCTTATTCAAATTAGTATGAGAAGAATGTTAAGGAATTTTTTTTTTTAAAAAAAATACATGAATTTTCACCCTTTGCTAAAAAATCAGGTCTACTTCTTAGAATATATATCTCATACCTCAGCTTGGTTAGAACGACTACAAGGCCCACCTAAGGAAGAAAGCCCCGAAAGACTCTAGCCCCAAAACACCCACCCACAGGGCCAACACCTCAACCCAAGTCTACCATCACCCTCCCTCACCAGCTACCGCCGTTCCCGCCGCCTCAGACCACCCCACCGCTGCCAACAACACTGCTCACTATCGTCCCGTGACGCCTAAATGCCCTCTTTCTCTTCCTTAGAGATGGTTCGAATAGGGACCAGACGACTTATATAGGGCTATAATTTAATGGACGGGATTCAACCGAAGCCATCACGCTGTTTTTTAGTATCTTATGGGCCCAAATAGCACCTGCCGACAAGAGATCCGTCGAATTATGATCCTGTGTTTTATCATCCATAACATTCAATTGAGTAATTAAAAAAACCTTTTCAGTTCCGTGTAGAAGGTCAGTATTTAGGTTTTCTCTTAAGTGTGTGAGAAGGGAAAAATTTAGAAAATATTTTTCTCAATATAATTGCCTGTGTCATCTACAAAAAACGAATGAAGAAAAAATATTTTCATCATCTCTAAAAATGTTTAGATATAAATTGTTATCCATAATAATTTTTTTTCATTAATCAATTATTTCAAGTGATATAATCGATCATTATTTGAAAAATAATTTCCAACTCATTCATTTTCAAAAAGTATTACCAGTAAAAGTGCACATGCATTGCGTGTGTACACAGAAACTTAAATTTTAAAGATTGTACATATTATGTCATATTTAAATTATAAATAAATGACAAGAATTATCGACCCAATATTTGTATTCATATACATGAAAAAAAAAACCGAAATAATTTACTGATATAATCATTATTTCGGAATGAGAATGTTGAATGAGTACAATCTTCAGCAACAAGCACAAACTGAGTGCTAAAAACTTAAGAATTAAATTTTCACATATCTAGCAACATTAACAAGCTCTACGGTTAAAAGAGGGGGGCATTTGTTCTCTCTCGACTTACTTGTTCACCGATCCTCTCCATTGGGTGAACTTGCTCTTGTTCATCTCGGCCGGTCTTCTGCTCTTCCCGGCCATTGTAGGCCTTCGTTTTGCTCGAGATTTGGAGGTTTGCTTCATCTGATGTGCCTCTTCAATCTCACTGAACGATTTCTTCCGTTTTCGTCTCAAGATCGAGATCGAAGCTACCCTAGTTATCTCCGAATCGCTGCTGCTGCTGTCTGCTCGGGCTCTGTTCGTGCGGGCTGCCGGAGCTGCTTTGGGGTCCTTATGGGAGAAGTTGGACTCCTCAGCACTCATCCTCATCCCGGTTAACCTCTGCCCTGGTGAGATCGAAGCTACCCTAGTTTCTCGGCCGATTCGCTGCTGCTACTTGCTCTGGGTCGGTTTGTGCTGGGAGCTGGAGTTGCGTGGAGGGCCTCTGCGGTGGAAGGTTGTTTCTCCCTTCTCGCCTCTGCCCTGGTATGGCTTTTGCAATGTCTATACTATAGAGGGTTTACGGGTTGCTGGAGCTTTCTTATGCATTTATGGCATCCTCTTCGGTTGGCTTGGGTGGCCTCTTGAATGAGGCCCAGAAGGGTACTTTTAGTGGTATGGGTCGAAGCCCTTCTTCCCGCAATGGTATGTCCCAACCTACTGAGCCTTCGGGTCAGGCTGTCTCCCCCGAAGTGGCCCTAGTTACTAGTGCAATTGAGGTTAGGCTAGGGCCGCGTTTCAGGCCTTCCCGAGATGGGCGTTCTTGTGGTCGAAGTCGCCCTCGTTCTTCTTCCAAGCGACCTCAGGGCATGGGCCAGCATCCCAGAAGCTCGAGACCTCCACTTGCACGGTCTTGGGCCAATGTAGCTCGCCTTGCTACAAAGGGCTATGATCTAACCTATGTCCCACCTTCCTTTGTGGATAATAGGCCGGTTGTTAACTTGTCCGAAGATGTGCTACAGGCAACAAATCCCAAGTGGCATGAATGCTTGATTGGGTACTTTGTGGGAAAGAAACTCCATTTTCATCTCACTGAGCAAGCTTTGAAGAACACTTGGGGCCCAAAGCTTGTGGAAGTGATGGCCAATGACCAAGGATTCTTCTTTTTTCACATTATGGATCCTTTGTTCAGTAGGAAGGTCTTGGAAGAGGGGCCTCTAACGGTAGCAAGAGTGCCTCTCATTTTGCAGCAATGGAGGCCTCTTATGGAGCTGAAGAAAAACAAGCAATCCTCTGTTCCGATATGGATAAGGCTAAAGAATCTTCCATTTGACTTGTGGTCGGCACCAGCGATAAGTGCCATTGCAAGCACCGTTAGTAAACCCTTTTATGTGGATCAACGCACGGAGCAAATGAAGATGACTTCTTTTGCTAGGGTGTGCATTGAGATCCAAGCAAATCAGCCGAGGTGTTCGTCGGTTGAAGTGGTCTTGAATGGAATGTTGCGGTCGATAGATATTGATTATGAATGGAGGCCTGTTGAGTGTCTTAGGTGTGGTGTTTTTGGCCACAAATGCCAGGATTCCCCAGCCCCCACCAGACCGGACTCGGCTTCACAGCAAGCTCAGGCTTCCCCTGCCTCTGCGGTTCCGATCCAGCTCCCAGCGCCTGCTTCGGTTGTGCTGGAAATCCCTGCAGAGCCTGATATTGGGTGGAAGCAGGTGAAGGGAAAGAAGAAGATGCCGCCTCCTCCAATGGAAGGAACCTCCTCCCTTCCGGTTAGCTCTAGCGATAAGGGTCGGTCTTTGAACCTGAAGGCTAGTACTCTGGAGAATGGGTTGCCCTCTACCTCAACTCACAGGACTTAGAGAGGTCTCAAGATCCTCTCCAAGCTGGATGTTGTTGGCCCCGGTCCTGCGGAGGCCGTTGCTCCCGACCTCCCCAGTCCTGGCGCGGAGCGTGAGGGCTCGGATGTCCTCCCCAGTAGTTTTGACGAGGATCTGCTTTCTCCATGTCCTTCGTCGAGGGCTTCGGATGCTAGTAAAAGGGTGGAGACTATGTAGGACAAGCTCCTGGCCTTGGCTCCTGACCCACCCCCTTCTTCTGCACGAGCTGCTTCGCCTCCCTCTCATCGTAAGCCCTCCAAGAGGAGGTAAACTTTCTTCCTCATTGCTTTTATGTGTGTGTGTGTGTATATATATATACATAGGATGCTGGAATATAAGGGGCCTTGTTGACCCCATCAGACGAGCGGAAGTTCGGAATTTGGTGTTATTGAATCATTTGGTTTTAGTTGATGTTGTGGAGACGAAGGTCCCTAAAACTAGTTCAATTCTATTTCTGGTAATTTGTTGAGGAACTGGTGCTGGTTGGAAAATTATGAATACTCCCATCGGGGAAGGATTTGGGTTGGTTGGGACCCCTCTCGTGTGACGTTCGAAACTTTTTCAATAACTGACCAGGCGATTCATGGGAATCTCAGATGTTTGGCTTTGGGGGATGTCTGTTGTGTTTCTATTGTTTATGCTTAGCATACCTTCACTTCCCGGAGACCACTTTGGGAGGACCTTATTCTTAGGAGTACTACTTTACGGAATATACCTTGGCTGGTAGTTTTTTCTCGGTTACTGTTCACTTTTCCCCTCTACTGGTGTGATTTTCATCCTGTTCACGCCGGCGGCATTTTGCTCACCCCGGCCACCTCAGCCCTCCATTTGGCGCGAAATTTGAAGGTTTGCTTCCTCTGGTAAGCCTCTTGATTCTCACCGAACGGTTTCGCCCGTCTCCTTCTCTTTCGTGAGATCTAAGCTGCCCTTTTTCTTCGTGAATCGCCCTGCTGCTGCTCTGCTCAGATTCTGGTGGTGCGGCTGCCGGTGCGGCCCTAGGGTTCCTCGAAGGGGAAGTTGGTCTTCTCAACACCCTCATTCTTTCCGCTCTAGCCCGCTTTGCTTCGGACCCCTGTCGAGCTACCTTACCCCTCAAGAGTCGCTGCTGCTACAGTCTACTCGAGTTCTCTCGTGTGTCTTGCTGCTGCTGCTCCGGGGTTTTGGTGGGGGTAGCTTGGGCTCCTCAGCACCTACCTTTAGCTCGGTTAGCCTCTTACTTGTTACGGTTTTAAATGGCTGTACTGTAAAGGGTTTTCAGGTGGTAGTTGGACTGCTGTTGGTGTATTTATGGCTGCTTCATCTTCTGTGGTTGGGGAGCCGAGTTATGCGGCCCAGTTGAGTGCTAGAACTGAGAAGGTTCTTAGCCCTCTCTCCCGAAACAAGGAGGCCTAGCCATCCTTGATCATGGGCAAGGCCCCTGCAGTAGCATAGATTGTGGACCGTGATCTTCCCAATGCTTTGGCTCGTGTAAGACGTTCGAGAGGATGTAGTAGAGTGAGATCAGCTTCCAAGCGGCCCTAGGCCTCGCAAAAGCAATTGAGGAACTCAAAAGCCCTTGATGCCCGGTCGTGGGCGAACGTCACTAGGCTTGCAGCTAAGGGGTATTACCTCACCTTTGTTCCTCCTTCGTATGAGGATGATGTCCCAGTGGTGAATCTTCCTGAAGAGGTGCTGGATGCGGTGGATCCCAAATGGCATGAATGCCTTGTTGGGTATTATGTAGGGAGGAGGCTGCCTTTCCAACTCACGGAGCGTTCGCTGAAGCATAGTTAGAGACTGAAGCTAGTTGAGGTCTTTGCGGATGACCAGTGATTCTTTTTCTTCCGTATCCCCGACCCCTTGTTCTGAAGAAAGATTTTGGAAGAGGGACAAGGAAGATTTTGGAAGAGGGACCTATAGCGGTTGCAAGGGGTCCACTTATCTTGCAATAATGGAAGCCTTTTCTAGAGTTGAAGAGGGAAAAGCAAACTACGGTGCCGATGTGGATTCGTTTGAAGAACTTTCCTCTCGACCTTTGGACGGCCCCGGCAATTAGTGCCATCGCGAGCACCATTGGTAAGCCTCTGTATGTGGATCAACGTACGGAGCAAACGCGAATGATTTCCTTCGCAAGGGTTTGCGTCGAGATCTAATTCAATAAGCCGAAGGTGTCTTCGGCCAATGTGAGAATGAATGGAGTGGTTTGGTCAATCGCTATTGAGTATGAATGGAAACCAGCGGAATGCTTGAAGCGTGGCTCGTTTGGACACACAAGTGCGGTCTCCCTCAGCTGGTCCGAAGCCGGTGCAGGGCCAGCAGCAGGCTCGAGCCATTCCCACCCCACCTGTGGAGGCCCGCCCCCTCGAGCCTACTCCGGCAATGGTGGAAGACGCTAGTGAGTTTGATTCTGGGTGGAAACAGGTTAGAGGAAAGATGAAGAAATCCCCCCCTTCTAAGGGAATGGTCTTGGCCCATCTGGTCAGTTCCGGTGAGGAGGGGTGCTCCCTCAGGCAAAAAGCTGTAGTTGCGAAGAGTATGCCCTCAACCTCAACTTGTAGGGCCCACAGTGGGCTATGGATCCTCACCAAGGTGGATGCTGCTGGCTCTACTGCGGAGGAAGATCCCATCAGCCCTCCTGATGCCTCGACAGCAAACCCGGTCAACCCTGGCGAGGAGTCAGATGGTTCGGCCAACCGACTCGGTAGCTCAAATGATGATCTTTTGTCTCCTTGTCCGTCATCGAAGGCTCCTTCGCCTAGGAGGAGCGAGGAGACTATCCAGGACAAGCTCTTGGCCCTTTCCCCAGCCCCACCTCCTCCCTCGGCTCATGCGGCTCCTCCTCCAAACCGGCGCAAGCCTCCGAAAAGGAGGTAACCCTTCTTTCCTCCTCTTCTTGTACATATGTATATAGGTTGCTGGAATATTAGAGTCCTTGTTGGCCCTTCTAGGCAGGCGGAGGTCCGTAACCTTGTTTTATCGAACCACTTATTCTGTATTGGTTTGTTGAAAATGAAGGTGCCACGGAATCTCTTCAATTTCATTTCGGGGGGACTAATCAGGGATTGGTGTTGGCTTGCAAACTATGAATTCTCCCTAAGGGGCAGAATTTGGGTTGGTTGGGATCCTTTAAGGGTTAAATTCGAAGCCTTCTCTATTACTAAGCAAGCGGTTCATGGAAACTTTGAGTGCCTGGATTCTGGGGTGGCTTGCTGTATCTCTTTTGTTTATGGGGATCACTCCTTCTCACTTCGGAGACCTCTGTGGGAGGACATCATCTTCAGAAGAATTCATCTTCAGGACTCTCCCTGGCTTGTCTTGGGGGATTTCAATGCTATTAAAGATCTGACGGACCGTACCGATGGCTCTAAAGATTGGATCCCTTGCTTTGATGAGTTTGGGTAGTGCTTGGAGCAGGCTGAACTGGAAGATCTAAGGTTTGTTGGTTTTAGATACACTTGGACTACGTCCTCGGGGCCTTCTAGGAAGGCAAGGAAGATCGATAAAGTTCTGGTGAACGCTAAGTAGAGTCTGGATTTCTCTTACTCGGAAGCCTCCTTCCTGGCGCCGGGAATCTCGGATCACTCACCTATGGTGGTTAAGGTGCTTAGCCCGACTCTTCGGAGGAAGCCCTTTAAGTTCTTCGACTTCTGGATGAAACACCCGGAGTTCAACGTGATTGTTTCGCAAGTTTGGGATGCTCCGGGGGTTGGAGTCCCTATGTATAGGCTTGTTTGCAAGCTCAAGACTCTTAAATGTCGGCTTAAGCTGCTCAACAGAGATTCTTTCTCTAATATCTTTGCCAGAATTCTTGATGTGAGGAAAGCCTTGGAGACCACTCAGGCAGGCTTGCAGCATAATCCCTTTTCTGTTGACCTTGCTAAGGTGGAAAAAGGATCAATGGCGTATCTTTGCAGAGTTGCGATCCTTCGAGGAGTCATTCTTCAGGTAGAACTCCAGTGTCAGATGGCTCAGGGAGGGAGACCGCAACACTAAGTTCTTCCACCAGTATGTCAATAAAAGACATTTGAGAAACAAAATCCTATATGTCCTCGATTCTTCGGGGAACCAAGTGACCGAGCCACGGCTAGTGCAGCGTCACTTTGTGGAGTTTTTTGAAGACCTACTAGCACCGCAAGGGGAGTTGGTCAGGCCTTCGCTTGAGGAATTAAGGGAGGTCATTCAGCATCCCCTTTCGGATGATCAGGCTGCGCTCCTTGCTAGGCCGGTCACAAAGTTGGAGGTACGGGACACTCTCTTCTCCTTGCCCAGGGGAAAGGCACCTGGACCGGACGACTTCACAGCTAAGTTCTTCAAGGAAAACTGGGAGACGGTTGGTCCCTTAGTCACGGCTGCAGTGATGTATTTCTTCACTTCCGGAAAACTCTTAAGGGAGATTAATAATACCATCTTGGTGATGGTTCCTAAAGTGCTGAACGCCACTTCTGTGGAGGATTATAGGCCTATCGCCTGTTGTGACACTATCTACAAGTGTATTACAAAGGTGCTGGCTAATCGGGTGGCTCTAGCCTTGAAGACCACGATAGGCCCTTATCAGAGCGCTTTTGTGAAGGGCAGGCGGATCAGAGATAACATCTTGCTAGCCTAGGAGCTTTTCTCTAGCTTCCATCTTGAGCCATACCTCCCTAAATGTGTGATAAAGGTGGATTTTAGGAAAGCCTATGATACTGTGGATTGGGACTTCCTTGAAGGAGTGTTGCTGACCTTTGGGTTCCCTCAGTCTGTGACCCGGCTTATTATGACCTGTGTTCGCACACCCAAATTTTCAATTGCTTTGAATGGAGAGCTTCACGGGTTCTTTGCGAGCGGCCGGGGACTCCGCCAAGGTGATCCCATCTCTCCTTTCCTTTTCACTCTGGTTATGGAGGTGCTTTCAGGGATCATTTTAAGGTACTCTTCGAGGCTTGAGTTCAAGTTCCTTTGGAGGTGTAAGGCGACGAGGCTCTCACATCTCTTTTTTGCGGATGATGTATTTCTTTTTTTGTGAGGCTGACCTCCCTACAGTGGCTCTCCTAAAGGAAGGTCTTCAAATCTTTTCCTCTTAGAGTGGCCTTCGTCCAAACCCGTGCAAGAGCGAAATATTCTTGGCCGATGGCGCGCCTTCCTTAAGGAATTGTATTCTCTCTAAGCTTGGCTTCCAAGAAGGGAACTTGCCGGTTCGCTACCTGGGGGTTCCTATTATTACTTCGAGGATCAGCAAAGCAAACTGCTGTGCCATTGTCAATCGTATCACTACAAGGGTTTAGTTTTGGACTCACCGCTTCCTCTCTCTTGCTGGATGGCTTCAGCTTATCAGGTCGGTTCTTCATGCTATACAAGTCTACTGGGCTAGTGTATTTGTTTTACTTATAGCTGTGTTGCACTAGATAGAGAAAATCCTTAGATAATTCCTGTGGAAAGGTCCGAATATGGGCAGGGGTGGTGCTAAGGTAGCTTGGGATGAAGTTTTCCTTCCAAAAGAGGAAGGAGGGCTAGGTATCAGGAGACTCCGAGATTGCAATAAAGTCACCATGCTGAAGCATATCTGGCTCTTGTTCTCAGACAAGGAAGCGCTGTGGTGTAGGTGGATTCATTCCACTTTCTTAAAAAATAAGAACTTTTGGGTCGTTAGGAAGCCAACCTTTGGATCCTGGGCCTAGAAGAGTCTGTTGAACCTAAGGAGTGATTTTCGGACAGCCTTCTTGTGGCATCCCAAATATTTGAGATAAGCCCTAGAATGTCCTAAAGCTCATAATTAGGTAATGAAATTACCTTTGGCTTATGCTTTAGTTATTAACCGTTAAAACTAAGTGTTACACGCCTATGTTCTTGAATTTTCTTAAGATTTGTACTATAAGTTATTTTTTTTTATAACACAATTTATTCTTGGCTTTACTTCTCTTAGACTTGTCTTCCTATAAATTAAATGTTGCAAGATTTTTGGCCATATAAAAATTAAAGATTCGAAATCTATAAAGAAAGAATCAAGGGATTTATTAAAGCAAGTTAGGGACCATTTGGACTTGGGCCTTAGGCCCAATAGTTTGGACTTTAGGCCCATGAATAGAGGGCCTAAAGTGGGCCATTTTGGCCAGGCCCATGAGGCCCATTGGGCCGTACGGACAAGCATGGTGGGGAGGGAAAATTCGAAATGCATGCCCCCCCCCATGTGTCCTAGTGTATTGGCCACTTGGCATTCATGCTTAGAGGTCAAATAAGCAATCATTAGGGGGAAGAAAAGAGAGAAAAGGCAACCGGATTATGGAGGAGAGAGGAGAGAGTGTGTCGCATGGTGTGAGAGAGAGAGAGAGGAGGAAATTCGAGAGAAAGGAGAGGAGAAGAAGAGAAGGAAGAAAGGAAGAAAAGGAGGAAGAAGAAGGAGGATTCGTGCGTGCCGTCCGTGTACCGTCCATAGCCCGACCTCTTGAGGCAAGTTAGGACCCTTGGGTGCTCTTGCATGTGTGTTTTGAGGTGTTTAGAGTCCAAGAAATCGAAGCTAGGATGTCTTGTTCTTGTGAGATGTTGCTGTTTTCGCATGAACCGTTTGAGTCAGAATCTTGTGAGGGCTTGCATGTATGTTTTGAGTTCGATTTTGACTTTGATCTCTTCATGAAAGTTGTAGCCAACACCTTAAACTACAACATACTAAAATTTCGTGCAAAATGATGAAGATTTAAGGGGTCAAACCCTCATCCTACGAAGACACTAGATCTGGAAAATTTTTGCTGACTTTGTGATAGATTTGTGCTTGCATGTTGATTTATACCAAGAATCTCTCTTCGACTTCTTCATGAAACATCTTTGTCTATGTGTTAGCTATAACATAGTTAAATTTCATAATTGTTGGAGGTCATTTGCCTATTTAATGGACTGTGATGTGATAACCGTGCAAACTGTACATTTCGGACATGTAAATCTTGACATGCATGACCTATAACTTTCTGTGCAATTTACTTTTGGAGAAATTTCCTTCATATGATATCTTTATCTATGTCTTGACTGCAACATAGTTAAATTTCATGATTTTTGAAGGTCGTTTGCCTATTTAATTAAATATGATACGAAAACTGTGCATGCTGTACAATTCCGAAATTTATGATATTGAGTTGTATGGTCACTTCTATGCTGTGATGTGTGGTCCATATGAAATGTCATGCAAACTATGAGGCTTTGGATTTGTTTTCATGTATTGGCATAATGACTTTCATGCATTTCATATGTGATTCAAGAAAAGGAAAAATTTTACATGATTTCAAAAGGGTTTTATTAAATCAAAAAGGGGAATTTCTTTAATGTATACTACATGATTTCAAAAGCACACTTTGAATCAATTGCATTAGAGATTTCAAGAGTGGAATTGGAAAAGAAAGGTATGAGGATATGAATGACCGTCGGAGGTGTGAGCCGACGATGCCCCGGAGTGTCGGGATGCCCGGAGGTGTGAGCCGGATGCCCGGAGGTGTGTGCCGGATGTCCTCGGGAGTTTCGAGATGCCCGGAGGTGTGTGCCGGAGGTTCCTCGCGATGCCAGGTTGGGTGCGAGCGATAATTTTGGGATGCAAACATTGGTCCCTAAGAAGAAAATTAATGAGATCCTTGTGAAAATTAAGAATTGGAAGTGATTCATGTGCATGGATGTATGTGTGTGGTATATTGCATGCAATTAGATGCAAGTATGTGAGATATGATGACATGTGTATGACATCAAGGTAAGTTATGTATGCATATTTAAATGACATGCTATGGATCTCATGGTGGTGCATGCTTGATAGCATGGGTGATGAGTGTACAATGTATGTGCACTTTTGGCATGATGGCATATGTGATGTGATAATGATGAATGCATATATGCATGATGGGGATGACGACCATATGATGGCGCATGTATGTGAGTGCACTTATGGTATGATGACATGTGGTGTGATAATGATAAAGATGATGACTATATGATGATGCATGGATATGAGATATGATGACATGTGTATGATGTCAAGGTAAGGTTGATGACTATATGATGATGCATGGATATGAGATATGATGACATGTGTATGATGTCAAGGTAAGGTTGATGACTATATGATGATGTATGGATATGAGATATGATGACATGTGTATGATGTTAAGGTAATGTGTGTATGTATATTTAAATGACATGCCATGCTATGATTGTATTGTTTGATGCTTGAGTGGTCCTTGGACCTTTACTTGTTGAGTGGTTGTACTCACCCCTTCGGGGACCAACATTTCAGATTAGTACGATGCCGATTCCTACCGTCACGTGGGGTGTCTTTTACGGCCTTCCTTCTGACGTGGAGGTCGAAGTGACGGAGATTGACTGTCCCGCCGTCCCTGGTCTGACGTTTTTACGGATCCGTACTTTTGTGATGTATGATGTGGGCTTGTCCGGAGGCCCGGTCGTTCAGGAGTTCGTGTTTGTCCACGTTCGCTGAGATGGAGTGATGATGGGGATGCTGCCACCCCCACCGCCTGACGCACTGGGGTGGGTGTGATGGCCCGCGCGTGAAGAGTAGGAGGATGACACTTTTTGGGATATAGCCGACACTAGTAGTCCGAGGGGAGGACTTATACACGCTGTTTTAGTGGGTCGTGTGTTCCTTTTTGGGTTGAAGGCCGAGCGTATGAAAGAGTCTTGGCCTACCTTTTGATGTACCGACCCGTGGAAAACCCTTCGAAAATATATATGTAAATAAAAGTGGTTCGGCCTTGTGTTTTCTTTCAATCGAAATAGTTGGTGTGCATTGTGCTGTCGTTAAGGAAGCGGAGAGATGGTGAGACTTGCCTCTTATTTTCGCCGTGAGCTGCGCAAATCCCTAAGGCCTTTTCAAAAAAAAAAAATTACGCCTAAACCCCGGTCAAATTTAATTCTTCTTTTTTTACTAATGATAAATAAGTATTGTTTATGTTTTAGAGTTAAATGCTTAGTATCTGTGGCGACCCTATCGGGTTTTGGGGGTGCCACACTTCTGCTGGAAAATTGGCGATGGCCAAGCAATCTCTCTATGGTTTGATAATTGGCACCCTAGGGGGCCCTTGAACTTGTTCTTTTCAGACTCGCTTATCTATAGTTCAGGGCTTTCTAGACAGGCTTGTGTGGCTGACCTCTTCTCAGGCGCTAGGCAAGCTCTCAGGACGGTGCTTGAATCGTGGGGTTATCCCCTTCCGGTCCTTACGGGTGACCCAGGATCGTTGCTGCTGGCGAGGAAGCCCTACGGGCCGATTCACGGTGGCAACGGTGTGGAACTCCATCAGGAAGAAGAGAACCTGGGTCCACTGGCATGCCTTCATGTGGAACAACGCCATAGTGCCTCGCTATCAGCTTAATCTTTGGCTTATTGCCAAGCGCAGGCTCTTAACCCAGACTCTCCTTCTGTCTTATGGTAGAATTGGAACTGCTACCTGTGCGTTTTGCAAAAGTATGCATGACTCTATTGATCACTTATTTTTTGGTTGCCGTGTCACGGCTGGCGTTGCTTTCTTTTGGGCTTCCAGATGTAATTTGCCTTGGCACAACAAGACTTAGAGGGAGAACCTCCGATGGGCTGCTACTTTTTTTATGGGTAAAGATTTCCATAAGTGCATTGCCCGATTTTCCTTTGGCGCTCTTTGTCATATCATTTGGGAAAATAGGAATAGCATCATCTTTAGAGACCAGCCTCTTACGGTCCTGGCCATGAAGAACCATCTATTCAGAGTGGTTTGAGACAAGGCTATCACCTTTAGGAACGTTGAAGATAATTTTAGAAACAGAAGGTTGTAGAGAAGTTGGGGCCTAGACCCGATTATTTTCTCAGGGGACCCGTAGGTTGGTTGGCGTCTACTGCTTGGAACCGGGGTTGTCCTCCCTCCTCGTTTGAGGCTTGTTTGGTAGCCGGTTGTTCGTGACTGGCTTCTCTTTTGGTGTTTGTGTTGTAATGTGTGTGCCGCGGTTTGCTGCGGTTTGCTGGCTTTTACATCTTGGCACCCTTCCACTCCTTATGATCCTTCATTTAGAGTGTAATTTTTTGGTGACGAGATCTTTTGTACATTTGGCCTTTCCTCAATATATTTATTACATTTTACAAAAAAAAAAAAAGAAAAAAGAATATACCTTGGCTGGTTATGGGGGACTTCAATGCTATAAAGGACCCCTTTGATAGATTGGGTGGATCTGACATGTGGATACCGTGCTTTGATGAGTTCGGCCAGTGCTTAGATCACGTTGAGCTTGATGATCTCAGATATGTTGGCTTTCGATACACTTGGTCTACTTCTTCTGGTACTTCTTGCAAGGCAAGGAAGATAGATAGAGTCCTGGTAAATTCCTGTTGGAGCCAAGTTTTTTCCTACTCGGAAGCGTCTTTCCTTGCACCTGGGATCTTAGATCACTTGCCTATGGTGGTCAAGGTTGTGAGTCCAGTGATTTGAGGAAACCCTTCAAGTTCTTTGATTTTTGGCTGAAGCATTCGGACTTTGAGACAATTGTCAATCAAATTTGGGAGGATCCTGGGAAGGTGTGCCCATGTACGGGCTTGTTTGCAAG
The DNA here is from genome assembly GCA_014182565.1 of Eucalyptus marginata. Taxonomy (NCBI): domain Eukaryota; kingdom Viridiplantae; phylum Streptophyta; class Magnoliopsida; order Myrtales; family Myrtaceae; genus Eucalyptus; species Eucalyptus marginata. The sequence continues at coordinate 20,253,513 of CM024588.1, read as the reverse complement.
CTTAAGGCTCTTAAAAGTCGACTCAAGCAGGTTAAATAGGGAGTCATACTCCAACATCTCCGCCAGGACTTCGAGGCGAGGGACACTTTAAAGAACACTCGGGTTGGCCTCCCGGCGGGACCCCGCCAATTTTGACCTTGCCGAGTTAGAGAAGAGCCGGCGCCGCACCTTCTTGGACCTCCGCTCTAAGGAGGAGTCTTTCTTTAGACAAAAAACTAGGATCAACTGGCTTAGTGAGGGGGACCGTAATACAAAGTTCTTCCACCACTATGTTAACAAAAGACAGATGAGAAACAAAATCCTCTTCGTCATGGATTCCGAGGGTAACCAAATCATTGATGAGCAGTTGGTCCAGTAGCATTTTGTCGGTTATTTCTAGAACCTCCTCACGCCGCAGGAGGTGCAGGGATCACCGTCGGTTCTGGAGATCCGAGAGGTCATCTGCGCTCCTTTAGAAGACGACTAGATCATCTCTTTTGCACGGCCTGTCTATGACCTAGAGATTCAAGACACCCTCTTTTCTTTAGCTCGGGTAAGGCCTTGGAATTGGATGGTTTCACGGTTGAGTCCTTTAAGGAGAACTAGGCAACGGTTGGACAACTAGCAACGGCAGCCGTGAGGGATTTCTTCACCATGGGGAGGCTCTTAAGAGAGATCAATAACACCATTTTGGTTTTGGTCTTTGAAGGTTCCTAATGCGACCATTGTTGATGACTACGGCCTATTGCCTGTTGCAATACCATCTATAAGTTAATTACCAAAGTTTTGGCGAATCGAGTTGTTGCTGTGCTGAAGGATTTAGTTAGCCCTTTTCAGAGTGCTTTTGTTAAGGGACGGCGGATCAGGGACAATATCCTTTTGGTTTAGGAACTTTTTTCTAGTTTTCACCTTGAGCCTTATTCACCTAAGTGTGCAATTAAGGTGGACTTCAGGAAAGCCTATGACATAGTTGATTGGGACTTTCTTCAGAGTGTTCTCCTTGCGTTTAGGTTTCTCGAACATTTGGTTCAGCTTATCATGACCCGTGTTCGGACTCCTAAGTTTTCCATTGCATTGAATGGGGAGTTACATGGGTTCTTTGTTAGTGGTCGTGGCCTTCAGCAGGGTGATTCTATATCTCCCTATTTATTTACATTGGTTATGGAGGTACTCTCTGGGATCCTCCTTAAGTGCTCTCTACAGCTAGATTTTAGGTTCTTTTGGAGGTGCAGGGCTATCAACCTCTCGCACTTGCTTTTTGCGAATGATGTGCGCCTATTCTGTGAAGCTCACTTGCCTTCTATGAATCTCCTCAAAGAAGGCCTCCAAACCTTTTCAGCTTGGAGTGGGTTGCACCTGAATTGGAGGAAGAGTGAGGTTTCTTGTCAGGGGGATCGCCGGCCTTAAGGAGTCAAATCCTTCTTGACCTTGGTTTTCCTGAAGGGAACCTCTTGGTACATTTTTTGGGAGTTCCACTTATTACGTCAAGACTGCGAAAGGCGGATTGTGTTGCTTTTGTCAGTCGCATTACAGCAAGGGTACAATTTTGGACTCATCGCTTTCTTTCATTTGCGGGCCGTTTTCAGTTGATCAGGTCAGTTCTACATGCCATCCAGTCCTATTGGGCGAGTGTTTATATTCTTCCTGCGGATGTGTTGGACTAGATTGAGCGTATCCTCAAACAATTCCTTTGGAAAGGCCCCCAGAATTGGGCAGAGGGGGTGCCAAGGTGGCCTAGGAAGATGTTTGCCTCCTAAAAGAGGATGGAGGGCTGGGTATCTGGAGACTCCGTGATTACAATAAGGTTGCCATGCTGAAGCATATTTGGATCCTGTTTTCAGATAAGGAGTCGTTGTGGTGTAAGTGGATCCACTCGACCTTCTTAAAAAGGAGGAACTTTTGGGTTGTGAAGAAGCTAACTTACTGTTCCTGGGCTTGGAAGAAGATCTTACAACTCAGGACAAAGATCCGATAGGCCTTCTTTTGGAGAATAGGGGATGGCACTTCAGTGTCACTATGGTTTGACCATTGGCACCCTAGGGGTCCTCTGAACTTGATTTTCTCGGATTCGATCTTTTATAGTTACTGGCTTTCTAGGCGGGTTACAATGGCAGACATTTTCTCGAGGATGGCCAAACTATCAAGGCGGTATTGGAGTTGTGGGAGTTTCCCCTTCCTCCTTGTCTCGAACCAAGATTGTTTTTGTTGGAGGGAGAGCACGGTGGGCCATTTTACAGTTGTGATGGCTTGGGAGTCCATTAGACGGAAGAGGCCCTATGTCTTTTGGCATGCGCTTGTCTAGAATAGTGCTATCACGCCTCGGTACCAGCTTAGCCTTTAGCTTATGGGAAAGCGTAGACTTCCTACCCAAGCTCTTCTTCTGTCTCATGGTAGGATAGATAGTGGATCCTGTCCTTTTTGCAATGAGGTGCCTGATTCCATTGATCATCTCTTTTTGGGTGTCGTGTCACTGCCGGCATCGCGTTCTTTTGGGCGGTCAGATGCAATCTTCCTTGGCGAAACAGGTCTTGGGTTGAGAGTCTTCACTGAGCCACTACCTTGCTTTCGGGCAAGGATTTTTATAAGTGCATTGCCCGCTTTTCTTTTGGGGCGCTTTGTCATATCATTTGGAAGAGCAGGAACAACATTCTCTTTAGAGATGAGCCTCTTACCGTCCTGGCCATGAAGAATCATCTTTTCAAAGTTGTCAAAGATAAGGCTCTCACCTTCGGGGATGTGGAGGATCTTTGCTCGGAACGGAGGTTACAAACGGTAGGGGCTTGACCCGATTATCTTCTCTTTCGGAGATCTCCATCCGCCTTTCTGAGGCTCTCTTCGTGCCTAGTGGTTCTTGGTTTCCTGACTCTCAAGGCTGCTGCGACTTTTGGCGGGAGGCGGCTACCTCTCCTACCCGGATCGTTATGTGTTGGTTGTATCTTGTTGGCGGTTTTTTGGCCGTGCTTGTGCTGTTTAGTCTTCTAGGTGTGTAGCTTTTAGCCGGTTTCTGGTTTGCGGTTGTTCTTGTCGTGCTTGCTTTTAGCTGCTCGTCTCTTTTACATCTCGGCATCCTTCCACTCATATTGACTTGCTCATCTTGAGTGTAAGTTTTGGTGCCTTGATCTTTTGTATAGCTTGGTCTTTCCCCAATATACTACTTATTCCTACCGAAAAAAAAAAAAAGCTCTACAGTTATGTCGCTCCTAAAACCTCACGCCTCTTCTTTCCAATTTAGGCTCTTGTCGCTTCACATGGCCGAGTGCACCCGCGGGCAGAACTCGTGTTGGAGGCTTTCTTCCCTTGCTTCCTATATGTCGAACATCATGCTTCCACTATGTTCACGTTCCATCCTTCTCACGCATGCACTATCTTCGCTACTTGCCAAGTACTCATCACCCTTCTCAGCAACCAATTTTGCTGGCCTAGAAATTTGAGATAATAAAAAAAAGAAAAAAGAAAAAAGAAAAAAGATATGCTGTGAAACGATTTCGCATGCCTTTTGCGCTTATAAGCATGGCTAGTTTCTCTTATCGGGCTTTTCACATATGTGCGGAAGTGACTTCAATTTTAATAATAGAGATCAATGGCCTTATTCTACTTGAAAAAACAAAACAAAGTAACCTGCCCTTTTATATAACCCTAGATATTTTCGACCAAATACTAAGGGTCTATTTAATAACCATCCTTTTTTTTCTATTCTTTATTTTCCTAAAATAGAAAAAAATGGGAATCTATTTGATAACATCAGCTGATTTCTCTATTTTCAAGGAAAGAAAATTGGCTAGGGAATAGATTTGGAATAGAAACAAAAAATGAAAAAAAAATCTATTTTCTTGTTTTCGAATGAAAAGAGAAATAATGTCATTTTAGAAAAACAAGCTCAATACAACATAATACTCGACTTTACACAATCAACATGAGGTTCGGTCTCCGACCCGATCCAAGGCCCCCTTTTAAGAATAAAAATAAGAAATGAGTAGTTTTACTAAATCTCAGTGTTAATTCTAGTTTATAATTAGTTAGACATAAAAAAAAAAAGTGAAAATATTTTGATGAAAATTGGATTCAAAATTGGCTTTACTTTATGGATTTTTAAATATTGTTTTCTTTTAGAGACAATGCTAGCGAAAGTTTGGTAACTCTGGTTTTCTTCTCTTAAGATTCTATTAAAACTTCTTTAAGATTATATGCAATTATGTTTTAATGGAAATTTAGATGGTTTTAAATAAGTTTTTTGCCTTACTATTTGTCTTGTGTTCATAGCAGTTGAATTAGCCTGTGCTCCATGGATTTCCGATGTCATTTACTTGAAGGTTTGATGAGTTTGTGTAAATAAGTGCACCAACTTTAGGATCGCCTCCATCCTTAGTTATTCTATCATTGCCCATCCCGCCAAGTAGCGGTTGCTCTTCATCTTGCAGCAAAAAAAGCTCAAAAGGTCGATACATTTGTTTATTGTAATGCCCAAAGATTTATTGTCAAGCTCATCATATTGTGAGTAATAAACCAACGGGACTCTTTGCTATCATTTCAAGTCATCCATATTTGACTAACTATTATGTTGGAATTTTTGAAACCTTCTTAGAATATCTTGATCAATTAAATCCTTACAAAACTCCAGTTTATATAAATGCGTTCTTTTGCTCAGAAATTCGTTCGGGGAATAGAAATGGGAAAAACTATTTCTAAAGAGAAATTGTTCTCGAGAAATTGTTCCCGAGAATAAAAATATTATCTAAGGCACCCTAAATTTCCGCCTTTCTTATTAAGACAATATGCAAGTTATGGTTAGTCTTGTATGATAGGTTAATATATGTTTATAGTATTATCAAATAATCTACTAATAGGCATCGAGGTTAATACATGATTAATAGGTACTAGAGAGAATATCAATATCTAGGAAGATAGGTGGCTAAAACGAGGTATTATAAGGGGACCGACCATCTCTAGTGACCCAACTAAAGTTGCTAGTTTGATTATACAAGAAGAGAGAAAGTAGGATGTTGACATGCTCATTGGAATGTTTGATGAACAAATAGTGAACAAAGTTCTTGTAGTGCTACTTAGCTCTTGTGCCACATAGGATAAATTGATGTGGATGGCTTCCAAATCAGGAATCTACTCAATGAAAAGTGCCCACAACACCGCATGCAAGCAACATCTTCTTTCCAGCTACCCCGTAAATTATGGAATCGTATTTGGAGTATGAAGACCCCCCTAGAGTTAAGATCTTAATATGGAGCATATGTCAAAATTCACTCCCCAGAACATAAAATGTTTATCGGAGAAAAATTATACCTCGGCTAGCATGTCCATTTTGTGCCTAGGAAGTGGAATCTATAAAACACTAGTTATTGCTTTGTTCATGGACCAATTCAATTTGGTTGGACCCTAAGGCTAAAATTCAAGCATCGCATCACAATATCACGTGAATAGAAATTCAGCTCCAAGACTTAATTGAACAGCAAGAGAACTTAATGACCTTTGAAGAAGCCGCAACTCTCTTGTGGTTTTTTCGGAAAGAGGGGAATAGCTTTGTGGTTCGAAGGCTTCCCCCAAATCTGAAAGCCCTAATCAACTTGGCAAGAATGTCACTTTGAAATTTTAGCAAATGGAACCATCAAAGCTTGAAACTTTACTCAAAAACAGCTCAGTTGGCACAAAATTGGATCCTACTGAAGGCACTTACCTTAAAAATCAACATTGACGGAGCTTATGTTGAAGGAGCTAAGGAAGGTGCCATTGTGGGGGTTGTCCGAGATATTACATGGACCTTTCCTGGCGGTTTCACTAAAATTGTTCCAGCCTTGTTGGCGATCTAGACGGAGGCATTGGCCATGCCCAAAGCTTTGAAGCTGCTTTAGTCGAAGAAAGAGAAAAGTCTGCAATTGGAAACTGCTTGTGTTGAGCTTGTAGATGTGATGGTCAAAGAAGATCGCGTGTGGTAGGAAATTAAGGCTATAATGGAGGAGGCTAAATTCTTGCCGGGCTCTTTTGAAAATATCTCCTTGCCCCATCATGGTCGATTCACAAAATGTGCAGCGAATTCGGTAGCTAAAGCCCATAGAATAAATTTCTTGCCATTTTCTTGGGAAGTCTGCCCCCTCAACCCCTTTGGAATTTCCTTTGTTTGGATACTTTGTCAATGAGTCTTTTGTTTAAGAACTCTTAAGGGTGTGTTTGGTTTAGCATTTTAAAAGCCCCTTGCAACCCCAAAGCCCATTGGGGAAAAATTGGGTTGTTTGGCAACCATCTCCCTAGAGGTTTTCGAGTGAAAGTTAGCATTAGGAATACTGAAAACTCAAGGCAGGTGAGAACCTGCTTTGAGCTTTCAGCATTTTCAAAATGCTGAAGAGCTCATTTAATGAAAATTAGTAAGTTGCCTATTTTGTCCTCAAAACATTACTGGAAAACCACTTTTACCCATTTTGAAAACTAAAACCCTAGATCTCGTTCTCTCCGCACCATTCCATCACTCTACACCCTTCCATCGCTCTCTCCCTCGTGATGACTGCTTCTTGCTTGACTGCGCTCTTCCTTCCCTCGCTCAAGTGCTCATCCTTTGCAAGTTCGGCTCTCCTCTCCCCCCTCCCTCTAGTGGATCCGCTTCCGATAGCTTAGATCTAAGAAGTAACCGGAGCCCTCCCTATTTTTTAATTGTGCTTGTCATTTTTGTTGTGATGATTGAGTTTTTAGTGATGGCGATAGTGATTTCCATTTGTGGTTGTTATGAATTGTATTTTTCTTGGAGTTTTTATCTGCTCATAATTTTTTACCCAAATTGTTTGGCTTCGAGTTCTCTGTTCATAATTTTTCTCTTAGTATGTGCTATTTTTTTTCGGCTTTTTAGTGACTAGTAAATTGGGATTCTAAATAATAGACTATTTTCTTTTTGGGGAAAAATCTAATTGGGGAATGAGATGGCGTATAAATGTTCTGGCTTCATTGAGGTTGAAAGTTAGTGATAGTCATGGATTATAGGTTGTGTTTGGTGGTGGCAATGAGAAAGCAATGAATGGGTAGAGGAAGCGCGCCGGTTCTGATCTCGTCAACCCGACGGTTTCCTCCATTTGTGTCCATTTATTAATTGCTTGTGAAAAGAATTTGGTCTTGTTTCTTTCTTCTTCCTTTTTATAGAGCTGCAGTTCCAAACCTAGTATTTCTTCCCTCTTTCGTTTAATTTCTTTTCAGCTTAACCTTTTCCTCACCCATCAATTTCTTTCATTTTGCTTGGTGGGATTCAATTTTGGTCTTTTAGAGATTCTTATTCTTCAGCTCTATGCTTCAAAATGATCACTAAGTTAAATTTTATTCAATTCCTATTTCAGTTCTAATCGATCCGATCTCCATTGCACTCAAGTAAAAAATGTGAAAATGATGCTCTACCCTATGATCATCTAGAGATTGTTATACCGATACACTCCTCTAATGTGAAAGCCTTTCTTTACATCTTTTGCCACCATATTATTCCTTCTCCCTCATCCATGATCACTTGTCGATTGCTTTGCCATAATTGAATCTTGCAGATGCTAAAGAAAGAACGCTATCGTGTCTAACACCCCGCACCAAGAAAAAGTACATAAAAATGAAGCTTGCTCTCAGAAGAGGCACAATCGGTCATTACTGGAATGCTTATCGACCTACCACCGACATAATGTAGTAGCTGACTTAATGCTATGAGTATTAAATCAATGCAGGACTAAATCCATCTTGTCTCATCTCATCTTTAAATGTACGGAGATTGAGTTCAGATTGACATCTTTTAAAGTTATTGTCTCTTGTCTGCTACTCTTGAATTTAGCACGAGGTTACGGATGTCTAAAATTGAAAAAAGCAGTTCAGTGTGGATTGTATCTGTTGTTTATTGTCCTTAAACTCAAATTGCATTTTTTTATGTTGCATTTATTAGTAGATGGCAAGTTCATCAAACAAAAAAAGCATTTTGGAGCCCTAAAGATGTTGAAACCTTTTTTAAGTTGTGCGTTGAACAAATTGACAATGGCAATCGTCCTGCAAACAACAAAAGGGATGGATGGATAATTAAGAAGTTTGAGGACCTAAGGGGCAAACAGTATGATAAAGGTCAAATGAAGAGTAAGTGGGATAATCTTAAGAAAGATTGGAAAAGATGGAGGACAATGGTCCTAAAGGAAACTGGATTAGGATGGGATCCAAAAAAGAATACTATTGATGCAAGTGATGAATGGTGGGAGGAGAAAATTCAGGTTTTTTTTTCTTCTTTTGTTAAATTTTTTTTTAAGTTCATCTTTTTCTATAAAACTCACGAAAATGTTTATTATAACAAGAAAATCCTAAGGTTAGAGCTTTTTGAACGAAAGACATACATCTGAATCTTCAAGTTTTGTTAGATAGAATGTTTGGAGATACTGTTGCCACGGGAAGCATCACATGGAATCTTGCACAAGACTTATGTGTTGATGAAAATGTTGTGGCCACACAATTTAACATCGGTGATTGTGCAAGATTTATTGATGATAATATAGAGTGCGATGTGGGTGAAAAGACTCGTGAACAACCTTGAAGCGATGAAAGAATGTCGCAGAGTTCAATGAGGCAATCTCAAGGATAGAAACAAAAGAAATTGAGTACAGTTGATAAGCTAGCAATGCAAATGGAGATAATTTGTTCAGCTATTAAAAATAGAAGTTATGCCAAAGAGTTTGATCCTTACAAGGAACTCATAGAGACGTTGAAAGCTATACCTAAGATTAAGTAAGACCAAGAGGTATACTTTTTGTACTAGATTATTTTTTAGAAAAGAAAGATAATAGGCAAATCTTCATGAACTTGGATGGTGATCAAGAAAAAGTCACATGGCTCAAGTATAAGTTCGCATAGCATGATCGTCACTAGGATGTTTGCTACTTATTTCAATTTTTTCATATGTAATGTGAGACCTATTTGCACTACTTATTTGTACTAGTTGGTGAGACATATTTATGTTATATTGTGAGACTTGTTTCCAATTGGTGTTCTTTTTGTCAAGTAGAGTTTGCATATATATATGATATTGATAAGTGTTTTTTGTTGATGGATGATTTAGATAATTTGTTATATCGCTTATTCTAATTCTATTTTGTTACTTTAACTAGTTATGGATAATTATCCCGAAAAGGAAAACTATGAAAAAGAGGAAGATGAATATTTGCAACTTTGTGCAGCTGCGCATACCTATGGTATTTATCAGGCAACATATGGTCAAAAAACACCATGCATAACCTCATCATATACATGAAATGCATGGTTAAGAGAGTTGATGGGCATGTATGCTAATCCTGAAAGGTTTTATCGAATGTCTAGAATGGATAGAATTGTGTTTAAGAATTTAATGCATGATTTAGTGACACAATATGGTTTGCAAGGATCTAGGAATATTGATGTTGCAGAAATGCTAAGATTGTTTCTTCATATTTTAGGACATAATATAGGTAATAAGTTAGAACAAGAACGCTTTCAGCATTCTGAAGAAACCATATGTAGGTATTTAGCTTAGTTTAGGATAAAGTATGTGAAATTGCAGCAGATTTGATCCAACCATTCAATCAGCAATTTAGGGAAGTTCCAAAGAAGATCAAGAATAATACAAGATTTTTCCACATTATAAGGTAAGTTATGATTATACAATAGAAAAGATGAACTAAATATAAATAAAATAATATTTATGTTCTTGTTTTAGGATTGCATTAAACTATAGATGGTATTCATATTCTAGCAATGGTACTATGAGTGAGCAACTTTGTTTTATCGATCGAAAAGGAACACCGACACAAAATGTAATGGCCAAGTGTAATTTTAACATGGAATTTACTTATGTTTGGGCCTGTTGGGAGGGAACGACTCATGATACTCGTATCTTTTATGAAGCCATTAGGAGACATGATTTACAATTTCCTTATCCTCTGAAAAGTTTGTTAATTAATGGTTTTTACGCATTAACATATGTATGTGTCGTATGTTAATTATATTTACAACATTTTTGCGTAGGTAAATATTATTTGGTAGATGTTGGATATCCAAATCTCACGGGTTATTTGAGACCATACAAAGAAGGTCGATATTATTTGCCTGAGTTTCAACAAGGTCCTTAACCGACAGGTTATAAAGAAATGTTCAACTATGCCCACTCCTTAGCAAAAGAACGCTTCAAGTGCCAAAAGTTAGCACAAAGGGACACTTAAGTGCCAAAACTTATGAAAGTGACACTTAAGTGCCACTTTTTATGAAAAATGGGCCACTTAAGTGCCACATCTGGCGAACCCCAACGAAAATCCTACGTGGTATTTTTTTTTATTAATTTTCTCACTTACGTGGCTCGCCGGCAAGCTGACTCAACAAAACACACACAAAAATGGCGTCGTTTTGGTATAATTTGAATTATAATATAAAAATTAATTAAATTAAAATTAAAACAAAATAATAATAATAATAATAATAATAATAATAATAATAATAAATAATAAAAAATAATAATAATTAAAAAAAAGGTTGTCGCGACCTACCCTCGGGAGGAGGGAGTAGGTTTAGGGTATTGCCTAAAGGACGGGCCTAAAGCCCATGATTAGCGCGGGCTCTCCCAAGCCCATACCCCGCGTGACGTTGTGATATTTTTAAGAAATTTTGCACAAAAGGAGTCGCCACTAGCCTATTGGGGTCGACTAGAAACCAAGTGAGGCATGGGAGTATACCTCACTTCCTACGCAACTAGAGAATCTAGGGTCGGGGACTTGATTACACTAATTGACCAATTAGTGCCCTTTCGGTACCTAATCTTGTTCATTTTCACAAAGGATTTTTTTGGCCGGCAGTTTGGATTGATTTTATACCTATCCACTAACATGTGAGGTGATCATACGGGTGCGCAATCTTTAAAGTAACAATCACAGCTACCAAAATCCCAATTGCAGTAAAATTAAACACGTGCAATTAAACATAACAAAATATGCAAACTAAACATGCAATGTAATCATATACGAGTAAATAAAGGTCATATTACACTAAAAAGGCAATACATGGCAATTCCTAATCAAACCCTACCATTTTTGGATTTTCGAAATTTTTTAATTTTTTCATTAATTTTAAAAAAGAATTCCGGGCAAGGCCGGGTCGGGTCCGGTTTGACCCGACCCGGGTTCGGCCCGGTCGACGCAGATCGAGTCCGGTCGGAGACGGGACTCGGGTTCGGCCCGGTGGGCTAAGATCGACCGTTCGGGCCTCCGTTCAGCCTGACTTGGGCTCAAACAACGGGCCCAAGCGGGATCAAAGGCGGAGTTGGGCCAGATCTGTGATCTGGCCCAACTCGGCCTGCCCTCTGGTATGCGACCAGTTGGTCGTGACCAGAGGGAGTCACGGTGGTGTCCAGCTCCGTGGGGGGTGCTCCGGTGACGGCGCGACGGTGCCTACTCGGTTAGGCAGGCGGGGGTGTCCTTGACGTAGGAGGTTAGTTGGGTCCGGAGGTTGCGGCGAGGACCGTCCTAGGCGGACTCCGGCGACGGTGTGCGCATAAGGACCCGCAGCTCCCTTTCTCTTCGGCTCCGGCGACACGGCTCCAAGAACACGAACCGGGGTGCGTAGAAGGGAGAGGGATGCGAGACGAGAGAGAGAGGGTGTGCGAGAGGGCCTCGACAAACAAAAAAGGGGGCGGCTTCCGGTCGGGCATTTCATCGAATAGGTGGCGGCGACATGGGAAACGGAGGCCTCGAGCTCGGCCGAGGCGCGGGGCGAGCCTAGGGTCTAACGAAGCAAGCTAAGGTAACCGGGAACACAAAAGAGGGGGATGGGTGGTGGTGGAGTCCGCCCGAAACGGTCGGGGGAACTCCGGCCGGCTCGGTTCTAAAAGTTGCGCACCAAGTGTTCGTTAAAATGCCAACCCGAGTTCCGGGAAATGGTGGCGGTCGGCTCACGGGCGGCGATTGGGCGTTTTGGGGTGGCTCTCAATCCCTGGGTTTCGCTCTCGGGCCTTCTCTCCGTCTCTCCGATCTTCGGGCTTCCTTTGTTACCGCTCTCCCCCCCTGTTCTCGGCTTTCTCTGTGCTACTGGATTCCGAGGGCTACGACGGTGGTCGGCGGCTTGGAGATGTGTCGACGATGGCGTCGGTGGCCCAAAGACGCGTCGGCGACAGAAGAATCGGGCTGCCGGCGTCGCGGATTCGGGCGGAGGGGATTATGGCAGCAATAGTGGCGCTCGAACGGACGACTAGCAGTCGCCCAGGCGAGAGGCTCGGAGCGGCTGTGCTCAGCGGAGGAGGGGTCCGGCACTCACAAGGTGGAGGGCAGCGACAGTGCCTCCATTCTCTTGGTTTTTCCTCCTCCTTCCGGTGTCCTCTTTGTGTTTCTCTCTATTTCCTCTCTGGCGTGTTGATTCTCTTCCTCTCTGGCGTTTTTGTGGTGCCGATTCTATCGCCCCTTGTTCTCTGTCCTCTCCTCCGGTTTTATGCTCGGCCAACAAGCGCACATGGCCTCTGCAACTACCAGCTTGCCGCCGGACTGCCCTCGACCGCGGATCACGCCGCTCGCCGCCACCGATGCCCTGCTCTCGCGACGCTCATCCTCTCTATTCTCTGCAGGTTCTGCAAGTCTTCGAGCAAAGACCAGCAGAAGAGAAGAAGGAAGGGCCGAGCCGCCGAAGGAGAAAGGAGTCTGGGCCAGGCCTAGCGCGAGGGGAAGAAGGAAGGAAAGGGTTGGGTCGGGGCAAGGCCGGATCCGGCCCGACCCGACCATTTTTTTTTTAATTAAAAAAAAAAAAAACTCTTTTTTAAATAATTTTTGTGACTAATTCCTGACCTTTAACGCTATTTTAAATTAATTAATTTAGGTGAAATTTAGGTGTCAACGGCTGCCTCTCTTTGAATGTAGCCTCGAAGAGGTTGCGATCAAAGACAGAAGACACCTAAATTATTTTGGCGATAGAGAGACCCTAGGTGCATATACACGTATCGGGTCGATAGAATTGACTCATAACTATGAAAGCGCGTCTTGTCGATAAGAGGAAGAAAGACTCTGGGCTACAGAAGCCCACCGGGTCATAAGAGGAAGGAGAGGGACTCCGGGCTACGGAAAGCCCACCGGGTCATAAGAAGGGGTAAAAGGACTCCGGGCTACGGAAAGCCGACCGGGTCATAGAAAGGAGGAGAAGGACTCCGGGCTACGGAAAACCCACTTGGTCATAAGAATGGGTAAAAGGACTCCGGGTTACGGAAAGCCCACCGGGTCATAGGAAGAGGGAGAAGGACTCCGGGCCACGGAAAGCCCACCGGGTCATAAGAAGGGATAAAAGGACTCCGGGCTACGGAAAGCCCACCGGGTCATAGGAAGAGGAGAAGGACTCCGGGCTACGAAAAGTCCATCGGGTCATAAGAAGGAGGAGAAGTACTCCGGGCTACGGAAAGCCTACCGGGTCATAGGAAGAGGGAGAAGGACTCCGGGCTACGGAAAGCCCATCGGGTCATAGGAAGAGGGAGAAGGACTCCGGGCTACGGAAAGCCCACCGGGTCATAAGAAGAGGGAGAAGAACTCCGAGCTATGGAAGCCCACCGAGTCATAAGAAGGAGGAGAAGGACTAAAGTCTCACCGTGTAACAACAAGTTTCGACCATGGTTTGAGGAAAACCCATGAACCTTTGTAGATGGCATGGTTTAAGGTTGACCATGAACCTTTGTTGTCTTTAGGGAAGCATCCGCTAATCCCTTGAAAACTGCATGGCTTCACTGGGGAATCCTGTCAAACTCAACTTGAGCAAGTGTCATTAGAGATGTCATCAAGAGACGTATTGATAAGATTGTAGCATTAATTGAACAAGTTAATCAAGCTAAGTCCGACTGCCTCTTTTTTTTTTTTTTTTTTTTTTAGAAAAAACACTCGATGTTAATCAGCATCATGTGGTGCAAAACTATCATCTTGTTCGGGGATGTACCATTAATTATCAAATCCTCTGGGAGACAAGTTCTTATCAAAACGATTTTTATTTGTGAAAAATGCTCATTAAGTATGCCAAACTAAAGCTTCTTAGTTAGAAAGGGTTTCTCACACACTCTCAATAAAATGGTTGCTTGATCCCATCCATTCATGTGAGGGGTAACTGATTGCTGAAGGTATCTCACATAACCCACATCAAAGGCTTTCAGAAACATTCGCTATGAGCACAATCTGATCGATCAAAAAGGTCCTTTTTGAAGGGATCACAATATAGGCTCGGTTAGGGCTCCACTCCTTTAAGCGGTAGCTTCTTTGTGGCCTTCTCATTTTCGCTCAAACCATCCCAATCAGAAGAGACTTCGGAAGAGGGTTGTAATGTTGGCTCGGGAAAGGCTTGAAAGGCTTAAAATTTTCAAGAGGGTTTTTAAGAGTCGGTGATCATCATGGCATCGTGACCAGGTCACTCGACCTTTCAAAAGCATTTGGCTTTTGAAACACAGCACATCTCGAAAGTCCCTTGACTAATCATTTATGCATGGGAGTTTTGTTCCTTTTTCCAATTTCCTTTGCACTTGCGATGATTTTTACGCAGGCACTTAGACTTTGATAATTTTTTTTTTTCACATAAGATGCAGCCTTTTGGCTCTTTTTCTTGACGGGCATTGGCCTTGCTTTTACCAAGTACATTGCTTTTTCATGCCCCTTAGTTTGTTGAACTTTTTGCTTTTGAACTTTCGTAACTCTTATGACTTTCGAGATGCTTTTCAAATTTTCTCCTGACTGTCAATTGTATTTGGTTAATTCTTATGCCTTGCCCCGGTGAAGGGGGATGATCATCGCTCGGGGTTTAGAAATGAATAATCAGGCCCAAGTTGGTTAAAGCAATGGATATCAGTGTTTGGGGTAGAGAAGGAAATGATCTTCTTCACCTTGGGATGAGTCGAGCTCTAATGAGAATTCCTCTGAAGCTATCACCAGAAGATTAACGCAAGTGAAAGTAATAGAATCTTTCTCAATATTTCGCTCTACAACACGACTGTAACCTCCTATGCTACCCCATGGTAGGGTCATTCTTGACAGGGGTACTTTGACGGATCATCTTTATTCGGCCCAAAAGGGTAGCAAGATGTCAGCTTGGTGCTTGAAATCGATGAAGAAAATGCCTTTATCATTTCGAGCTTTGCGCTCAATGCGAATGAATCCTTTGTCCTAAGAAGAGGTTGCTTTTAACTCGACTCTCAAGAGTGTTTGAAGGATGTGTTTGGAGATGGGCTTGCCTTTCTTCATCCTAAGCACTTCTTATTTGGCATGGTTAACGTTTCACCCTTTTGCCCAAATAAAGTCATTTTGACGAGCCCTTTTCTTGAGGGTCGCAGACGTGAAGCACGCATAGTGACACCAGAGAAACAGGTCATGCGAATCATATCATGCATTTTTTGTTTTTGTTCTTATTCCTCTTTGTTTGTTTGTTTTGTTTTGTTTTGCCCTTTTTATTGATAATTTCGGATTACCTCTCAAAAGAGACATTCAATCGTTTATGCGAGGACTTGATGGATTCTTGAGTCAATTCTTTCTTCTGCCATTTCCTCGTTAGGCGGTAAGGTACCCGAAACACAAATAGATGTGCGCGTATGCAACATATGCATGATATCTACAATGTTATGCATGATGCCATGTGACTCGAATTGTGCATGAAGTGGCTACACGGCCTTGATTTCACTCATGGAAAATACTTCTTGACTGCATCAGCGTTTACAGGTCTAGGCAATTCATTGCCATCCATTTCAACTAAAAACATAGCACCACCGGGAAGAATCTTCTTAATGACATACGGCCCTTCGTAGTTCGGGGTGAATTCGCCGCGAGAATCTGGTATGATTGGAAGCACCTTCCTTAGCACAAGGTTGTTGACTTTGAAATGTCTGGGACGCACCTTTCGATTGAAGGCTTTTGCGACTCGTCTCTGATAGCATTGACCATGACACACAGCTTGCAATCTCTTCTCATCGATCATATTTAGCTGCTCATGCCTTTGTTGCATCCACTCAGCCTCATCAAGCTTAGACGGGAAATGACCCTTAGAGAAGGAACTTCAACCTCAACAGTAAGACGCCTCCATCCCGTACACGAGTGAAAAAGGAGTTGCCCCTGTAGAGGTGCGGATAGAAGTTCGGTACGCCATTAGTGCATAAGGAAGTCTTTCGTGCCAATCACGATAATTTTCAGCAGTCTTTGACAGGATTTTCTTTATGTTCTTATTCGCCGCCTCCACTACTCCATTCATCTGAGGGCGGTACGGTGACGAGTTTAAATGTTTAATTCGAAACTCACCGAGCAAGCCATCCATGACCTTATTGTTCAAATTAGTGCTGTTGTCAGTAATGATTGCCTTCGGTACCCCGTAATGGTCAATAATATCGCGACAAATGAACCTGGCCACATTCTTGGCGGTGACATTAACATACGAGTTGGCCTCGATCCACTTGGTAAAGTAGTCTATCGCCACTAAGATAAATCGATGCCCGTTTGAAGCTTTGGGGTTGATGGGCCCGATCACGTCAATTCCCCACATTGGAAAGGGCCAGGATTGAGACATTTGGTGAAGTTCATTTGGAGGGGCATTTATCTTGTCTCCATAAATCTGGCACTGGTGACACTGTCGTACGTGCTGAATGCAGTCGGACTCCATGGTCAGCCAAAAGTAACCAAGTCACATGATCTTTCTCGCCAAGAAGTGTCCGTTCATGTGGGGACCGCACTCCCCTTCATGTATCTCTTTCATCAAATGGTCGGCTTCTTTAGCGTTGACACACCTTAGCAATGTTGAGTCAAATGACCTTTTATAAAGGACGTCTCCACTGGCGAAGAATCTTGATGCCAGCTTAGAGATATGCTTCCTATCTCCTGCTTCACCTCCTTCGGGGAATTCGCCTTTCTGTAGGTACTTCAAGATGTCACTATACCATGGCTTTCCATCAGGCTCCTCTTCAATTATCATACAATAAGCTAGGCATCTAAAGATTTCAATTCTTAACGGTTCAATGTCCATGCGTCCAGTTACTCGCAACATTGAAGATAAGGTAGCCAGGGCATCAGCGAACTGATTATGGGACCTTGGTATGTATTCGAATGATATTTCTTGGAATTCTTTCGTCAACTTCCCCAGGAACTCATGATACGGAACCAATTTAGAATCCCGTGTTTGCCATTCACCTTCGGTCTGTAAGATGATAAGGGCCGAATCACCGTAAACCTATAACTTTTGGATCTTCATATCGATGGCAGCCTGGAGGCCGAGAACGCATGCTTCGTATTCAGCGATGTTATTCATACAAGGGAACGTCAATTTAGCGGCGACAGCTTAGTGTTGTCCTTCTGGGGAGATAAGGACTGCCCCAGTACCAGACCCGGCTAAATTAATTGCACCATCGAAGTACATCGTCCATTTGTCGCTTGATACAAGTAAAATTCGTTGTTCCGCATCACTATCCTCATCAGATGCTCTGGACCTCTCGAAATTTTCTGCCAACATGTCTGCTATGGCGCGACCTTTAACGGATTTCTGTCCTAGGCTCTGAACGTCGAACTCTGAAATTAAGATTTGCCATTTAGCCAACTTGCCAACCAATGCCGGCTTCTCTAATAGATACCTGATGGGGTCATTTTCGGTCACCAGAAAGATTCGATGATGAAGCGTGTATTGCCGCAGCTTGTGCAAGACCCAAATCAAAGCCAAGCAAGTTCTCTCAACTTCTGTGTAGTTCCTCTCAGAAATGGTGAACTTCTTGCTCAAGTAGTATATTGCATATTCTCTCCCGTCGTTCGGTCTTTTCTGTGCCAACATGGCTCCCAACAATTCATTATATATGGTTAAGTACAAAATCAGGGGAATTTTAGGGAGAGGGGGCACTAGGATCGGTGCGTGAGTGAGATAGTGTTTTATTTTCTCGAATGCGCCCGGCACTCGATCTCACTCAATCTTTGCATTCTTTTCAGGAGCTTGAAGAATGGCTTCATTTTTTGGATAGTTGACAGAGATGAATCTCGCCACATAATTGAGTCGTCCCATCAGGCTGCGAACTTCCCTGGTGGTTGTCGAGGGTTGCAAATCACAGATAGCTTTAACTTTTGACGGATCAATCTCTATGCCCTTACCACTAACCATGAACCCCAACAGCTTTCCCGATCTCGCTCCAAAACGCATTTTGCGGGATTGAGGCGTAGCTTGAATTTCCAAAGACATTCGAATAATTTTCGCAAGACTTTAACATGATCCTCACCCCGTCTCGATTTTGCAATCATGTCGTCCACGTATACTTCGATTTCCTTGTGCATCATGTCATGGAATAACGTGACCATGGCTCTCTGATACGTTGCCCCAGCATTCTTTAGACCGAAAGGCATCACTTTGTAGCAGAAAGTTCCCCACGGAGTTATGAATGATGTTTTGCTCCTATCTTCTTCCTTCATACGGATTTGGTTATATCCAGAAAAACCGTCCATGAAAGAGAATAACTCAAATCTTGCCGTGCTGTCAACTAAGACATCGATATGCGGGAGTGGAAAGTCGTCCTTAGGACTTGCTCGATTCAAGTCGCGATAGTCAACACACACCCTGATTCGCCCATCTTTCTTCATTACCGGCACGATATTTGCTACCCAATCAGGGTAGCGCGTCACTTCAATAAAATCTACTTTCAGCAATTTCATCACTTCTTCTTCAATCTTCTTGGACAACTCTGGTTTAGTTCTCCTAAGTCTTTGCTTCTTGGGTGGCACATTAGGATTCGTCGGCAAAGCATGTTCCACAATTTCAGGGTCTAATCCCAACATGTCGGCGTATGTCCAGGCGAACACATCTTGATACTCTTTCAGAAGATTAGTCATCCTCTCCACCTCTGACTCTGAGAGACATGCCCCGATCCTCACTTCCCTGACATTCTCTGCATCACCTAAATTTATGGTGATTGTTCGCTCTTTTGTCAACGGTTTCGATTCTTCATGTCGATTCCATTCACGCTCGATCCCCTTCTGATCGTCATCATTGGTGTCATCGGAACCTGAGAGACTCTCTCCATGCACATCCGGGTCACACGAGTCCTTATCATGATTATGCATAATGTAATTCTTGAGATGCGACAAGATAAGTTAGAGCAATGTCGATAATAAAGATGGTGCATGCCTTTTTTGAAGAATTTTCGAAATATATTTTTTTGTAAAAAGCTTCAAGAAGTCATCCTCATATCCTCGGATTTCCTCGTCCTTGCAAAACAATCCAAAAAGGAAGCATGTGGAGGCCTAGGCCTCAGCGACCATCATAGGGCTAGTTCAATGTGCTTCCACATGTCCTTAATAAAACATGCGTCTATTTTATTGAATAAGGAAAGATAAGGCCGTATTTTAACACACACCACCCTCGACCAATGGCTCAAGATCGGGGTTGACCATAGTTCACGCTACAAATGGCATAAACAGGAAATAAAGGAAAAATTACGAGATCCCGCGCAAGGGAGAAAACATAAAACGAAAGACTAAGCTAAACAAGAACCGCCCTACTTTGGAGGGACGGCCATGACTTCAGAGGACTCAGCTTCCTCGCATGCTAGGATGGTGCATATGATGTCCTCCTCCTCTTCGAACAACATCCTTGGAGGTCCTGGAAACGTCTCTTCCAGCAACGGGGGAAACAGACTTTGATCGCCCTCGCCCTCCTTAGTTTGGGCAATGTGCTCACTTTGGTTTCTATAACCACCTCGGCCTCCTCGAGCACTTCGGCCTCTTTGCCTTCCACGGCCTCCTCGGTTGCCTTGACCACCTCATACCTCATAACCTCCTTGTACCTCAACATATCCCAGGCCCCTCCTCGAGTTCTTGCGAACTTCGATGATCCTTCGCATACCCTGACCCTGCGATCCAAGACCCTCTCCAGGACTATATCCGCTCGCCAGCATAATCTTTCCCACAGCTATGGCTGGCTTAGACAATTCAGGAGCCTTTGTGAAAGATCCTGTAGGCACATGGACCATGGATACTAGCTCGAATGTTTGAAAGCTGGATTCCTCGGTACACTCAGGCTCCACATACGGGATGGTTGTCTCGTGGTAGATCCTGAAGTCAGACTCTCCATGGATCGTGACAAGCCTGTTGTCCACCACAAATCGTACCTTCTAATGAAGGCTAGAGGCAACAGCACCCACCGTGTGAATCCATGGCCTCCCTAGCAGAAAATTAAAAAGCGCTTGGTATATCTAACACGTGGAACGGGACTTGGAAAAGTACAGGGCCAATCAGCAACTCAAGTTCAATTTCCCCTATCACCTGTTTCTTCATCCCGTCAAAAGCCCGGCACGGCTTGACTTGCCCGGTCCTGAATTCTTCCAAGATCAATGCCGAGACGGTGGAGCGTAGCCAACGGGCATATATTGAGCGCCGAACCATTATCGATCAACACTCTGCAAACAAGAGTGCTCTCATGCTTCATCGAGATGTGTAACGCTTTGGTATGATTAGGGCCATCAGGGGGGAGATCTTCATCAGTAAAGGAGATTTGGCCTTTCAGTAGAATGGCCCCAACAAACTCTTCCAATTGGACTTCATCGATTGATTCCATACGTGCACCTCATTAAGGACTTTCAGCAAAATGTCCCTGTGTTTCTCGGAAGATTTGAATAATTCTAGGAGGGAGATTTGAGTCGGCAGCTTCTGCAGTTGATCCACCACATTGAACTCACTGGACTTTACTATGGCCAAGAATTGCTTTACCTCCTCCTCGGTCACGGCCTTCTTTTCTACTCCTTTATCAAGGGCGTAACAACGGCTCGATCGCGTGACAAATGTCTACCTTAGTGTTCCATAGTCACAAGGTACAGCTTTGGGATCGAATTTGGGAGGGTTCTCCAACACTATCACTCCATCTTTCTCCCGGGGTGGCAATTCTATCATGACTGGCATTGCGTTCTCTCCCGTGACTTCGATTACCGACATCTCTTCGACCATAAGGTTGATCACCATGGGTTCAGTGATTTCCATCTCGATATCATTGGCGGGCTCCTCATCAGGTAGTTCAATCACCATTGGGGTTATCATAGCTATCACTCCTTCCTTGTACAAAGTCGGGGTCTTCTGAAATTCCAGCATAACTTTCTTTGCTCGAGATATACAAGCAAACTTGCAGAAAGATGAGCAGAATGACGATGGCATTACCATGGATACGACCCTCTTTTCCTCTTCTCCACGTCGGATTACCCCCATGGCTACCATCCTGCGAACGCGGTTCAGCTTCTCTTCTGGGGTCACATCCTCCTGACCTCCATAGTATCTCGCTAGCACTAGGGACTCGTACAACCTAGAAGCATCCACCACTAGAGGCTGTTAACTCGCCTGCGTCTCCTCGTAAATTGAGTTCACTCCCCCTGCATGATTTGGTAGCGGGTTCTGTTGCACGTTAGGTTGAGCCTCCCTGAAGGTCAAGATCTTCTTGTCTAGAAGCTGTTGAATTTTGTATCTTAGTACGTTGCACTCGTCTACATCATACCCCCTTTCTCCCATGTGGTATTCGCATGTCTTGGTCATATCGAACCCGGCGAATCTCGGGGGATTGTCTCTAGGTACCTCTTTCACGACCATCCTCTTTTCGAGGAGCAAGGGCAGCAGCTTTGACAGCGGGCGTGGTAGTGGGGAAAAATCCTTTCGAAAGGGCCTTTTGCCGTTATCATATGCTCGTGACGAGGTACCTTGGACCATTATAGGCTTGTGCACTGGTGTTGTGGTCGGCCGAGGGAAAAGCGGCTCTTGTACAAGCGCTACTTCAACTGCGGCTTCCTTATCTCTTCTTGCCGGGAACTTCCTCGTGCCTCCGGTGGCTATCTTGCTCTCGATAAATGCCCACTCGATTCCTTCTACCTTTCTACTAGCTGTGAAAATGTCCGGCATCTCGAAAATACTAATTGGAAGTATTCGAGGGCAATGTCCCGAGAAATAGCTTGCTTCATCTCCTTCTCGTTCAAGGCCGGCTTCACTTGTGAGGCCATAGTCCTCCACCTTGTGCGAAGGCCTTAAGTGACTCATTCCTCTTCTTCTCAATACGGGTCAACTCTTCCTTCACTGTGGGGACGAGATTCGGCATTAAACCGGTATTGTTGCAAAACTCATTGGTTAAATCTTCCCAACTAGTGAATTCTTCAATATCTAGTGCGATGAACCACATCAGGGCAATGCCTTCCAAGCTATCCTGGAATGTACGTATGAGGAAAGGTACATTGTCAGCGTAGCGAGCCATTTTCCTCACGTAGTACCTAAGGTGGGTCCTGGGGCATCTCGTTCCGTCATACTTTCTTGTGAACTTAGGCTCCTGAAAATTCTCAGGGAAATTCGTCTTGGTGTATGGGGACAGCCTATCAGCTCCTTTCAGCTTGTAACCTTGTAAGGCACACAAATGCTCCTCCATCTTTGCCAAACGTTTTTCACTCTTTTCACTTAGGTGGGGTGTTGGGTCTTCCTTCGGAGGGGGGTCCAAATTGACGATGATTGGCGTGACAAAAGGAGCCTCTCTAGCGGTCTCTTTCCCAGGGAGATTAAGAACGTGTGTGCCTCCCATCGACGGGGGAGCTTGTCCTGATGACGTAGGAGTGGATGTTCCAGTGACAGCTCCAGCAGGGGACTCCTTAAAATTCTGGCTTATTTCAAGCATCATTGCGGTGAGTTGGGCCAGCTGGTCCTCCATCTTGGCCATGCGCACGTTGGTGTCCTCGTTCTCCATTGACTTCGCGTGCGGAGTGGGGATCTCCGCTGGCCGTGTCGACGATCATCGAAGACACCGATCAGCTAGTACTTGAGGCAAGGGTAGATAAGCATACATAAGTACAAGTAATAATCAGGCAGTCGGCCCACGACCAGGATCTAATCGCCCCGATTTGTTCGTTTCATTGAAAGCCAGGTTGCCACATAATTCAAGAAAAATATGAGAGAAAAACCCTAAACAACGAAGCTAACCCGAAAATGGAAAGACACTCTTTTAACTCCCAATTTTCAACATTGAGACTCAAGACAAATTCCTTAATATTGCAAACGCATGCGGGTATGGTCCCGCTACATATCGCACTCGACTCGATCTAACTAATGAGGACATGCTTCGCCGTGGCAGCCCGCTAACTCGGGTTAACTTCGAAGCACGCTCCTCGGCCTCCTTGAGTTCCCTTTTAAGGCGCTTGATCTCGGCTTGGTGGGTGATCTTCAATGGCACTTCAGGGATCTTCGAGTGGAGGCTCTCTGGGATCTTATGCCTAAGGATGTACTCCTTTGAGGCACAGTAGGTCTTTTCTTGCCCCTCCAACTCTTTCTCAGGCCATATCAGCTTCCGAGGGTGGCACATATCACACATCGACTTGATCAACGTGACGGAGTCCTCGTGATCTTGGCATCCGTCAGGGAATTCTATCCTGAGCGGGTCCTCCTGAATCGCCGGTGGAAGTTGTTGAACCTCTTGAACTGACGGGTGACTTGTGTCGGGTAATATTCGATGACTCCAGTGATTCCCGACGAGAACAGTCCAGAAGCCCACACAAGAACCGTGCTTCTTGAACCTGGAGCCATTTAGCATGCCATTAGAAATCCTCAGGTCCAGGGTTGGTCATGAAAACTAGCCACTTGGAATAATGATAATCAGGGGCAAACGTTTTCCTATCTTTAAACTTCAGGATAGGGTGGCTAGAATCGGAAATGTCGCTTATGTTCATCAAGCCACCGAACCCCTTAATGTGAGAAAAGAACCAAATTTGCAAGAGTGCAGGAGGAGCATGGAAAGTTTTGTCTCTATTCTCTTTAAAACGAGTAAGGGAGAGAAAAGTTTCAGTCAATATAGCATTAACAAAGCCTTTTCCCATACATACTTCATGAACTACCCATGCTACAGAAGGATTAATAGTGTTCCTACAATGTGGGAATATCACAAACCCGAAGAAAGCTAGCAGAAAGATCCTATTCTTTTGGAAAGATGGGGCATTTTGAAAAAGCTCATTTAGAAATGAAAACGAGCAGGTTTTGCGATTGGCTCTCAAAACTTTTCTCACGTCCTCTCCTTTAACTTGAATGAATTCGGATAAGGTCGATGCATGCTCAGTTCCTACGGGAGGGCTAACCAACTCCGACACTAAGGGCTTCCCAATGGCAATACTGTATTCCTCCAAGGTTGGAGTGAGTTCGTGATCACCGAATACGAACGTGCAACTTGCGGGGCACCAGACATGCGCTAACGCTCGCACGACACCACAATGAGTCTCTATCTCCAATAGGGGAAGTAATCGTCCGACATAAGATCGCACCTGGGCCACGGCTAGTCGATCCGACTTATCCCACCACGTGCGAGCTTGACTCTCGGGACGAAATGATGCGAAGCTCGGTACCCCATCGTATGCCAACCCAAATGACGACAAACCTAATTTGTCATGGACCAACCAAAAAGAAAGTGAATAAATAAATTGCACAGGAAAGAATCCGAGAAACTTACTCCATTCATCATGTAACAATGCTAATGACATAGGCATGCGCATGGACGGCGGTTCGATTTCTACTCTAGACGGCTCAAAATGGAGCCATAGGATTACCGGACTGAACCAACAAGATTGCGGTTAGGTCGGGTTATCCCATGACTCCGGCTTCGTCAAAGAAACGACCCGTGTCGCATGGTCCCAGACCAGGGTAGGGATCTTTGACATTAGGAAGGAAATTTCGGGGTTGAGATAGGCGACTCGTACTACATGGTTGTAGTCGGAGTGGTATCCACCTCAACACCATCCTAAGTGATCCTATGCTGCCTAGGTCCGGCGGCAGGTTGTGTGTGCTAGGGTGTAGTGTAATGCAAAGGATACATGCATGTCAATTTATAGGCAAGCAACACTTCATAAGTTCGAAACATAAACATCCATTTCCAACTCCACGCCTGCACGACAAAGGGCTAACAATCACTCCTCCCCTTATAACTCCCAACTACAAAAACATTTAACACCTAACACGTTAGGGACATACTTGATATCCTCGCTGCCAAACAAAAATATTTTTTGAACAAGATTAATTTTGGCCTAAGTCCTCTAAGGTTTAAAACCAAGTCCCCGTGGAGTCGCCAAGCTACATGCAACCTACCCTCGGGGGGAGTAGGTTTAGAGGTATTGCCTAAAGGACAGGCCTAAAGCCCATGATTAGGCGTGGGCTCTCCCAAGCCCATACCCCGCGTGAAGTTGGGATATTTTTAAGAAATTTTGCACAAAGGGAGTTGCCACTAGCTTATTGGGGTCGACTAGAAACCAAGTGAGGCATGGGAGTATACCTCACTTCCTACGCAACCAGAGAATCTAGGGTCGGGGACTTGATTACACTAATTGACCAATTAGTGCCCCTTTCACCTAATCTTGTTCATTTTCACAAAGGATTTTTTTGGCGTGCTTTGGATTGATTTTTATACCTATCCACTAACATGTGAGGTGATCAACGGGTGCGCAATCTTTAAAATAACAATCATAGCTATCAAAATCCTAATTGCAGTAAAATTAAACACGTGTAATTAAACATAACAAAATATGCAAAATAAACATGCAATGTAATCATATACGAGTAAATAAAGGCCATATTACACTAAAAAGGCAATACATGGCAATTCCTAGTCAAACCCTACCATTTTTGGATTTTCGAAATTTTTTAATTTTTTTAAATTGTTTTTAAATTTTTTTTTAAAAATAATAATAATAATATAATTTTCCGGGCCGGGCGGGTTGGGTCGTCCGGGTCCGATCCGAGTTCGGCCCGATCGGCGGTCGGGTCTAGTCTCCCGAGGACCGGGTTCAGCCGGTGGGCTAGGCTCGACGTTCGGGCCTCCCGCCCGGCTCGACTTCAGGCCCAAACAACGAGCCCAAGCGGGATTAAAGGCCAAGTTGGGCCGGATCACGGTCAGCCCAACTTCGGCTTTGCCTACAGTATGCGACAGTCGATCGTGACCGAGGGAGTCACGGTGGTGTCCCGGCTCCGCGGGGTGCTCCGGCGACGGCGCGCGGTGCCTCCCGGCCAGGCGGGCGGGGCATCCTCAAACGTAGGAGGTCGGTTGGGTCCGGAGGTTACGGCGAGGACCGTCCTGGGCGGACTCCGGCGACGGTGTGCGCATAAGGACCCGCAGCTCCCTCTTCGGCTCCAGCGACGCGGCTCCAAGAACATGAACCAGTGGGTGCATAGAAAGGAGAGGGATGCGAGATGGAGAGAGGGGTGTGCGAGAGGGCCTCAGACAAACAAAAAAAGGGGCGGCTTCCAGTCGGGCATTTCGTCGAATAGGTGGCGGGCGACATGGGAAATGGAGGCCTCGAGGTTGGCCGAGGTGCGCGGGCGAGCCTAGGGTCTAACAAAGCAAGCTAAGGTAACCGAGAACACGGCGGGGGATGGGTGGTGGCCGAGTCCGCCCGAAACGGTCGGGAACTCGGCGGCTCGGTTCTAAAAGTTGCGCACCAAGTGTTCGTTAAAATGCCAACCCGAGTTCGGAGATGGTGGCGGTCGGCTCTCACGGGCGGTGACTAGGCGTTCCGGGGGTGGCTCTCGATCCCTGGGTTTCGCTCTCCGGCCTTCTCTCCGTCTCTCTCGTCTTTGGGCTTCCTGTGTTACCACTCTCCCCGGTTCTCGGCTTTCTTTGTGCTACTGGATTCCGAGGGCTACGACGGTGGTCGCGGCTTGGAGATGTGTCGACGATGGCGTCGGTGGCCGTAGACGCGTCGGGCGACGGAAGAATCGGGCTGCCGCGATGCGGATTGGGCGAAGAGGATTTCGGCAAATGGTGGCGCTCGGACGGGCGAGGCGGCCGCCTAGGCGAGAGGGCTCGGAGCGGCGTGCTAGGCGGAGGAGGGGTCCGACACTCACAAGGCGGAGGGGCAGCGGCGGTGCCTCCATTCTCTTGGTTTTTCCTCCTCCTCCCGGTGTCCTCTCTGTGTTTCTCTCTATTTCCTTTCTAGCGTTTTTGTGGTGCTGATTCTATCGCCCCCTTGTTCTCTGTCCTCTCCTCAGGTTTTATGCTCGGCCAACAAGCGCGCATGGCCTCTGCAGCTGCCAGCTTGCCGGCCGGACTGCCCCCCGACCCGCGGATCACGCCGCCGCTCTACTCACCGATCCCTCGTTCTCCGCCGCCACTCATCCTCTCTCGTTCTGCCGCAGTTCTATAGGTCTTCGAGCGAAGACCGCAGAAGAGAAGAAGGAAGGGCCAGCAAGGAAGAGAAAGTCTCAGGCTTGGAGCCGCGCAAGGGGAAGAAGGAAGGAAAGGGTCGGGTCGGGGCAAAGGCTCTGATCCCGCCCGACCCGACCATTTTTTTTTAACTTAAAAAAAGTCTTTTTTTTTTTAATAATTTTTGCAGTGACTAATTCCTGACCTTTAACGCTATTTTAAATTAATTACTTTAGGTGAAATTTAGGTGTCAACAAAAAGGTGGAGGAGGGAGGAGGAGGAGGAACACAATCGACGGCCGAGGGCTTAGCCCTCGTCGCCTCGCTCGCCTCCCAAGCCTATTGCCGGGAAGGTGGGGGAGGGTCGATGTCGCCAGCCTTGGTCGAGGGTCCGTGACTCCCGCCGACCGGGTGGCAAGGGTCCGTGTGCCCGCCTGCATCGACGAGGCTCGGTGCTCTACCCATCCGACGAGTGTCGGCGCCACCCGCCCGGTCGGGCCAAAGGCCATTGACCCTCACTCGGGTCAGCTTATGGTCGCCGGGCCAAATACCCGGCCGACCTCCCTCTTCGTCACCCGGCCCCTTCAAGGGTAAAGTGCGAGGACCTCAGCCGTCCTCCTCCTTTTTTTTAATATTTGTATTTGTATTTTTAAATGTTTTAAATAAATTTAGTTTTAATTTAATTTAATTAATTATTATATTAATTATTACCACGCTACCACTAATGTGCGACAGTATGTCCTGCGTCGGCGAGGCCTTCCCTTCAGCCAGATCGACTTTCCTCTGCTTGATGATCGCCCTCAGCTCCTTCCTGATGAAGTTGGAGGCCTTGATGGCGCGGTTGAATGGCGTTCCGGGCAGGTCGATGGGGATCGAGATGATGCCGGATGCTATGAGCTGGAACGGGTCGGCGAACCGTGCGACGTGGCTCGGGTCCTCGACACTGAGGAACAGGCGGGCAGCGAGCCAGAAGGTGTAGCGCTTCGCGAGGGGGAAGACGGTGACCTCGTCCTTGCCCTCCCAGCCCATGGCGAAGTGCCGCCGGGCGATGCCGTCCATTATCCCGATGTACCGCTGCAGCGCCTCGGGCTTGAGGAAGGTGGGGAGCATCTTCCTCATCTTCTTGGCCTCCTCCTTGGAGGAGGTCTGGGTGGAGGAAGGGAAGACCTTGTTGACGGAGTCAGGCCACCACGCGACCACCAGCTTGTTCTCGTTGGAGAAGAGGAACTTGTTGCCGGCGGCGCCGCAGAAGATGGCGGCCGGCTCCCCGAGGAGGGAAGTCTTGAAGACGAGGGAGGAGTAGCGGGCGATCCGGTCGAAGATGAACCGCTCCGGGTGGCCCTTCCACCCGGTGGAGAGGAAGTCGAGGCTCTCCCCGACGAAGGGGAGGCCGATGCTGCCCGGGGGAAGGTTCGGGCCGGCATAGTGGGACCGGTGCTTGTAGAAGAGGAAGAAGAGGGAGAGGGTGACGGAGGAGACGAAGAGGAGGAGGAGAGTGAGATAGAGGTGCTCCATTTTGGAAGGCTTGAGCAGGATTGGTGTGTATGAAGTGAGGAGGTACAGGCAATTTATAGGCAATTATAAAGCACAAGAGGAAGGTGTAGAAAGAGGGAGAAGGTGGCTGCATGTGAATCAACAGAAAAAAGAAAAAGAACAATCTAAACCGTGGAAGATCAATCAACTACTAAATTCAACAGAAAAATCAACTTGAAAAGGGATCAAATTCCACGATACGATCATATCATTTGGTAAGCGTAACTAACCCGTTAGCCGCCATTCACGACGAAAGTGCGTAATTCTCTAAAGAGACAGCATCTATTCCCATATTTGATTTGATCCACAAGAAGAGAAGCCAGCAAATACCCATTTCTTAAAAGCATTGCAATTCATGAACACAAAGACAGATGATCAATAAATTCAAAGCAACAAAACTCCCAAAGCGTAAACCCTCCCAGCTAAACATTCTTCAGAAAACAAAGAGAGATATCATATGCGAACAGACTTAGAGTAGTCGACGGACGTACTCTGTCCCTCTTGAGCGACAAAGCGGCTTTCCTTTTCTTGGGTTCATTCCTTGATCACGCATAATGGCACTAAAGTAGGAGGCCGGAAGGATGCGTCCAGGATAGAGAGATAATGAAGATTGAGATGAGGACGGAGGTGGCGTAGAGGCGAGTGGTCGGTTGCTTGCGTCGCGGAAGCTTTAGTCGTGGTTACTTGTAACCTCCCCCAATAGCAGGAGACAAAGCTTCACTATGGCCTTTCTGCCATAGACGAATCACAAAAAGCTCACCATGCAAAATCGGGGAATCACTCGGGTTGCCTAACCGACCAATGGACAAATGGCCAAGTGAATGACAGAGGCACAAACAATATCAGCTTTGTTTGTTTGTAGAGATGGATCTTTTTCGCTATCTATGATTCAAGGAGTGCTCTGACACCAAGTGCAAAACTTGGACAGAGGACACTTAAGTGCCAAAAGTTAGAAAGTGACACTTAAATATCAAAATCGGAGCAAAATGGATCACTTATGCCAATCCGACCAAAATTCGGCCAAAATGTTGACGTTGCGATTTTCCGGCGAGTAAAAAGAAAACGACGTCATTTTGCATGTTAACATGGCTAAATAAAAGCAAAAATGACGTAGTTTTGTTTTCTGACGTGGTATATAATTAATATAAAATAATTAAATTAAATTATTAAAATAAATAATAATTATTAAAATTTAAATATTTTTTTAAAAGGTGGGGGAGAGGAGGCAAAGGGTCGGGGTTGAGCCCCGCTCGCCGCCGCCACCTCCCGCCATCGCTGGGAAGGGTCGGCGACGGTGGGGGAGCATCGGCCGGGGTTGTCGAGCCTGGCGAGGCCGACGACCTCGGTCGATCGGCGGCGAGGGGCTTGCAAGCCCCGCCAAATCTTGGGCGAGGGTCGCGTCCCTCCTTTCCAGATTTGGCGAGGGTCGAGACCTCGCCGCCGAGCCAAGGGCCGCCGCCCATTGACGACAACCCAACATCGGGCATCGTCCCCAAACTCCCGCTGGGTGACAGGTTCCAATAGTGACCACACGCACATCCATACATGGCCAATAACATCGTACTTTGCACTCAAATATCACAATTTCAAATAATGGACTTGGTCAATTTTCTTCGTATTAAAAATTCCCGATAAAATAATTGTTAGTGGTCACATATTTAAATTGAACAATGAAACACAGTATGCTCCCATTTTAAAATTCCATGATTTTATATAGCACTTAAAATATTTTTTGACGTCAAAATTGACACCCGGTATTTTTCTAATTAAATACCATAAAATCGATTTTTGCAATAATAATCAATAATCATCACCAAGCATTCAATTGCACAAATAAGCAACCAATTTCACATATAAACTCATCCACGACAATCAGCGTAAAATTCTGATAAATGGCTATCCCGTCACAATTTACGCTAATTATAATTAATTAAATAAATTTAATTTAATCAAACTAACCATGGTTAACTAAACTAACCTGGTTAACTAAACTAACCCTAGTTAAATAAACTAACCTAGGGTAGATAACCTAACCAAACTAACCACCTAACTAAACTAGTCTAGGTAACTAACTAACCTAACTAACTTAGTTACACTAACTAAATTAACACTAATCCTAATTAATTACTAAAAAGTAACCCCCTAAGTGAATTAACCACCCAATCCAGGATTATGGAATTAACTCACCGGGATTAGGGCGGCAACGGGTCCACGGCGACGCGAAGGCGGTGAAGACCGTAACCACGTGGTCTCCAAACGAAGGTTCAACGGAGGCGAGGTTGGCCTTACAAGGGCTTAGCCAAAAAGGTGCGGCTATTGCTTGGTGAAGCCTGGCTTCGGTGGTGCGGCGTACTGGACACGGGAGAGCTGGGCTTGGCGGCGTGAGGAGGGGGAGGGGGGCTGCTGGACGAAGGGCAAGTGTGAAATGATGGAGATGGCGTTGGCGATGGATGGGAGATGATGGTGTGGGCGTGCGTGGTGGATTGCTGGTGATGCAAAGGGGCGTGATGATAGATGAAGATGCATGGTGATGATATGGTGGTGGATGATGGGGGGAATGGTGGAATGAAGTGGCGTGGGGATGAAATGATGATGGTGGTGGCAACAAGAAGTTGGAGATGGAGCAGCACAAACCAAGGGAAATGGAGAACTAAGTGGAGAGGAAATGGAAGGGGTGGGGATCTGCAGCTAAAGAAGAATAGAAGGGACGCACGCATGGGGGAAGAAGAGATGGGGAGAGGGAAACCAATTAGTCAAAGGCTTAGCCAATTAGATTTCTAGGAAATATCTAAGCACTTGAGTATTCTTGCCCTAAAGTCTTCAGCCCAAGTTTGTCAAGCATCATCCAATGGCACTCCTTCACAATTCTTCAAAACTAAAGCTTTTGCCGAATTTGATTTTTCCACAAATTTCCGGGCTCGACGGAATTTTTCCAAAAGATGAGAGAGGTTCTAAAATAAATGGTAACGTTTCTATTTCTCCGTGGGTGGCAGAGGGTTGATCATGAAGAAGTGGTCTTGAAGCACGTCTCGTCGTCGAGTGCTTGGGATGGATTTTTTTTGTCATTCTTGTTCGTGAGTTACATCCAAGAAAGATTAGTGTTTGTAGCCAATTTAATCTTGAGGTAAGATTTACGTGTAATTCTTTTGTGAGATTGAGAGATTATTTCTTGAGGAATTTCGGGGGCTAAACACCGCGTGCGTTATTAGGTGTAATTGGGGGCTTGGGAAACACCGAGAGTGACTCGAGTGTGTAATCTCCATGTATCGTTTGATCTATAGTGAAATCTCCACCGGCTCTCCCGTGGGATGTAGGTCTTTATGGCCGAACCACGTGAATCCGACAGTTCGATTTATTTTCTTCTTCGGTCTATTTTATTGTCCGATCGTCCGTTTTTTGCAACAATTGGTATGAGCGAATTGGCTAAGTTGAAGCGATCGGGCGACAAAATGTAAGTAAAAGAGAATTGACATGATTTGATTTAATGATTTTGGCTTCTCGGAAGATGCATTGAAGATTATCTCTACCAGATGAAATTGCACTTGCCCTTGTTTGGGAGAAACTATGAGTCGATGAACCAAAATCTGATTGGGATTTCATAGATGTACGAGCTATGTGTTATTCGGGGATGTTGGGTTCGTAACGCTGTGTTTAAACATCTTGAAGGGAAGACCAATCGCTGATTTGATGCAAGCCCTATCGGATAAGCACGAGAAGCCCTCCGAACAACAAGGTTTATTTGATGCGACGCTTGTTTTAATTTGAAGATGAGCGAAGGTGCGCTCACTTGCAGATCATACAATGAAATTCAATGTGATTGTTAGTCAATTGAGTTCAGTTTGAGATTGACTTTGAAGATGGGGTGTAATGCTTGATTATGTTGTCCCCATTGCTCGATAGTTGGAATACTACTCATCACGCTGTTAAAAATCCTCTGGGTTAACAAGTTTGACATTTGATGGGGTTCCGAGATTTACCTAAGCAAGGACATCTGGGAGAAGAGAATCGCTAACTCTTATCTCATTCGCTTAGTAGGTGAAGATAGAGAGAAAATCTAGAAAACACGAAGTAGTAAGAGTAGTACTAATATAGCTGAAGTAGTTTACTCCACAGGACTAGTGATGTTGTTTGTTAGAGCTGTGGCAAGAGAGGATATCTTAGAAGGAATTGCCATAAGATGAAAAATGAGAAGGGTAAGGGAATTAGAGTTGATTACGTAGATAATGTTGCAATTGCAGGTGATAGTGCCGATTATGTCTTGTTTGTCACTAATGATTCATCGTTTGATGGATAGATTATGGATTCTAGTTGTTCTTTTCATATTACACCAAATAGAAACTGGTTTATTACTTATGAGTGCATAGATGTTAGTAAAGTATAGTTGGGGAACAACACTGAATGCAATGTCACTGTGTTGGCAATGTCAAAATTAGAATGCATGATGATATCGTGAGAACATTGACCGGAGTGAGGCATGTTCGAGTTGAAGAAGAACTTAATTTCCTTAAGTGTGCCTAGATTTAGTGGGTATCGATACCCAGAATGTGGAATTCTGAAAATTGTTCAAGGTGCTTCGATTATAATGAAAGGAATCAAGCACAATGGCCTATATGAGCTTCAAGGTGAGACGGTGACAAATTTCACTACGGAGACGTTGGATCATCCGCTCGAGAGTTTGAATTGTGGCATATGCATTTGGGGCACATTGGTGAGAGAAGCCTAAAGGTTTTAAGTGAAAGAAATTTGCTATGTGGTTATGTTCCTAATGAGCCAATGCATGCAAGTACGTGATTTAGATCAACAGCAGAAAGTGCAATTCAATACGACTGTCAAAGAAACCATGGAAATTGCGAGTTAATTCACTTGAATGTCGCGTGAGTTGTCGCGGTTTCCTTCGAGGAAGAGTGCTAGATATATACTAACAGATTGTTGATGACTACTCGATGAAGACGTGGGTATTTGTCCTTAGGCACAAGTTTAATGCTATTGTCAGGATCAAGTAGTTGATAGCTTTGATTGAAAAGGAGACTAGTAAGACGATCGAGCAGGTGCAAATTGATAGTAGCATAGAGTTTTGCTCGAAGCTGTTAAACGAATTTTGCATGAAAGAAGGCATAGTGAAATACCGCACTAATGCTGATGAACCACGTATGTTGGGAATTGATGAGCAAACGTTGCTAAAGACGGCCCATATAATGCTCTCTTGTGCTGGTATGGCTAGAAGATTCCTAGCGGATGCGCTTAGTACGGCTAAGCTATTTGATAAATAGATCCCCATCAACCGCAATTGGATATCGGACTTCCAAAGAAGTGTGGTTAGGTAACGTTGCTGATTATTCTGTTCTTAGAATATTTGGTTGCCCATGTTATGTTCGAGCGAGTGGTGGTAAGCTTGATGAAAGGGTAAGAAAGTGCATATTCCTAGGCTATGCTCAAGGTGAGCGGGGTTATCGATTGTGGTGCCCAGTGAGTTAAATTCACCTATTATCAGCAGAAGCATTTTTGATGAGTCTCTAGTACTCGACTAGGAGTTTTTATAGTAGTATTCAAACGGATCTAAACGGTGTTCAGCTTGAGTGAAGTTGCATCCGAAACTCCCGAGGTAGCGAGTATGAGTACTAAAGAAGTAACGGGACACGATGGTGCCTAGCGAGGTAGAGCTTATAGAGGCAACGGTTGTCGAATCGTTGATATTGATAAAACGTATTCAATCTCCTAGTAGATATGGACGCAATGTTTTGCTTTATACGTAAGTTAAGGAAGTTGCGTCGGAAAATCCTTGCGGAGCAATTAAAAGTGTGCATGTGGAGTTGGTATTCGATGAGGTCCTTAGTTATGGCGAAGTTCATGTGGCTTGGACTTGGATAATATTTGTGGCAAAGGAGCCCATCAAGCATGGGAAAGTAGCGAGTTTGAAATTTGCAAAGCGATTGCGACTTGGCTTAACGTCGAGCCAATGTGAAGATTGTTAAAATATATCTCGAATTTGAGCCCAATGTGAAAGTTTGAATATTCCAAATTGCATATTTCCTTGCGACTTCAAAATCGAGCAAAAGAAGATCCAAGACAACCCCTAAGATATGTTTTTGTCCGAACCGTTGAGAGTTTGGCCGCAACT